>OY783226.1:42319732-42952212 GCA_963678685.1 Patella ulyssiponensis | reverse complement strand
GCAATTGAAATCCGTAGACATAATCCGACGATTAATAGAGACACTGGTCTGTTTATATCCAATGCCTGGGATGACTTGATAGTATAAATTCTGTGTGTTGTTAGAACTATCCACTTCAAATACGGTCAACTTGCCGGTCATATATTAACAATACTTTTTGACTTTTATCAACTATGTGCTTAGTTATACATTAGAATATGGGAGTTACTTCATGTGAGGTGTGATTATTAATATTGGTCTGATCAGAGATGTTATAATGAAACCCTATTAAGTTTGATCTTGAGTACTGATTAACCTATGACTATCCCACTAAGAGTTAGTTATAATTATTATTACTTGGATTATGTTTTGTTATAGTATGTACTTCTAATTATGTTTATCGTTTCTTCTCATTATTATTATTAAATTGGTTCTGATTATAGATGTTATGATGAAACCCTATTGAGTTTGGCCTTTGATCTTGAGTACTGATTAACCTTTGATTTCCTACTAAGAGTTAGTTATTATTATTACGTGGATTATATGTTGTTATTGTATGTACTTCTAACTATCTTTATGGCTTCGTCTGCTTATTATTATTAATTGGTCTGATTATAGATGTTATGATGAAACCCTATTGAGTGTGGCCCTTGATCTTGAGTACTGATTAACCTGTGATTATTCGACTAAGAGGTAGTTATTATTAGTGTTTGGATCATGGATTGTTATTGTATGTACTTCTAGATTTTATGGTTTCTTCTGATTATTATTAAATTGTTGCAAGCTAAAATTATGTATAAATAGGCTGACTAGATGGATATTTGTGTTTTTAGTCTAGGATATCACCTCTGGTGGAAGTGGACGTTAAACTCCCAGTAACGAACGAACGAACAGATATTTGTCATTAACTTGAAAACGTGACCTGTATGTGTTACGAAACGTCGTTATTAAATTATAGAGAAGTAGTTATATCCATATATACCTTGTGTTGTGTTTTATTATGAATATCATACTATGTATTGATATTAACTTATCTGCAGAATTGGAAGGAATAGTTACCATAGTGATGTAAAACAGAAACATCATTTTCATCTATCTTTAAGGCTTTTTCAAACCATTGCTCAGCTGCACTGATTTGTTTCTGAAATATGAGTATTAAGAAATTAGACTTCAAAAACAAGAAAAATGTACCAGTAAAATATCCGATCTTATGTAGTACTCAAGATCAAATTTAAAATGTCCATACTGTCACTCTTCAATTATAATGTTTTAAAATTTACCTTCTTTTGTAGAAGTTTTCCCATGGTTAAATGAGCTGGAATGTGATCAGGTTTGGCTTTTAGTGCTTCATTAAACCATTTAGCTCCTTCATCTAACTGATTCATTTTAACATAGGCTTCACCTTTTTAACACAAAAAATAAGAATCTATAAATATCATTAAAGATAGGTTGACAGGCAACGATACATAAACCCAAGTCTTACAGGCAATCAACAAGAGAGAGAGAGAGAGAAATGGGGTTTAACGTCCACTCAACACAACCAGGTCATTTCGGGACTAACATATGGTTTCAATTTTATTTCAATAATTCGCTTGCGCGTAGGGGTCTTTAGCCGTGGGAGGAAACCGGAGTGCCCGGAGGAAACCCACGAGGTTGAGAAGGCGCCCCTATCTCCATGCCACATACGCTCACGCCAGGGCTCGAAACCACAGCCGCAAGCCAGAGGTGACCGGCCAGCTAGAGGTCGAAGCGCGGGACTCTAGACCACTAGGCCATCCCAACCCCCCAGGCAATCAACAAGGATTGTCACATATTTTTCTTTTGTCAGTAATGAAAACATTTACAACACACTAAAATCTGATTATGAGTAATAACCCATTAAGTAATTATCATAAGAATTTGTTTCGCTTCTGGTTCTGCCCTATACTAACGTTTAGTATATAAAACATTTAATATCAAGGGCCACAACTTTGGAAGTAATTATTGGAAATCATTGACAATCAATAGGATTATTCATCTCATGACCTTAACACTGTATAAATTTAAAGTCAATCGGGTATTAACTTTCATCTCTGTAGCATCCACAAGTCTCTTCAAAGTGATCAAAAGCCATAACTCTGGCAGTAATAATCAGAAATCAATCTGTTATTAACTTTATCCTCTAGAGCAATTGTTGACACTGGATCAATGACAATATACAACTACATTTCAATATGGGTGTATAGAAACTTATACATTATAAAGAAAAGACAAAAATTAAATGTATAGCTCTAGTAATGAATATAAATTATTTTCTTTCTTTGTTTAATTGACAATATTAAATATTTACCTAACATATTGTACAAACTTTGCGGTGCATAATGATTTGGTCTTCTTTTTAAAGCTTCGTGATATGTACCTACAGCTTCCTGTCAAATAAAATATAAAGACTGCTATTAAAAGAGGATTAAATATGGCTTATGAATAAAAAAATATATGACTGTCTACAGAACATAACAAATAGTGAAGAACAGATTTAATTAATGATATACATCAAGTAATATAAGTACAAGAGTGAAACCATTGTTTATTATTTTGTGAATTTTATAAAGAGAGAGAGAGATTGGGTATAAGGTACACTGACAAAAACCAGGACAAGACAGGATTAACATATCATGCAGCCTTAATCCTACAATAAACTTTGTAAAGCGAGCCAGGAGAAAACCACGAGATTGAGCAGGCAACTCTACCCCTTGTCAAGTACAAGCTTGGGATAGAAACCATGCCTTTTGGTTTAATGGCAGACCTTATGATCTAAAGTGTGTGTGTTAGACCACCCAACCCCCTTGTATTTTATAGTACTCATGGATTTTATCACTTTATATATTATATATACATTATTAAAGATACATTATGGGAAATAAGATAAAGAGTCAGTTCTCACTATAATAGTTAAAAACTAGATAGTGTAAAGGTAATTTGGTGAAAATTTCAGTCAAATTGATCCACTATGAATCGAAAATGAAGCAGGTGAAATTTTCGCCTAGCCTCGGTCATCATTACTAAAATCTCTAATATGAACAGCATAGTCTTATCCATGTTTTAAATTTAATTATCAATGGCCGTTAAGCAGTATATATGAATCCAGCCAACATCGAAGGCTAGCCTAGACATCTAAAGTTTATTATTATCTGGATAAGTTAATTAATGTCTAATTGATAACTTAGATAACATTTCAGGCCTAAAGAAAGACTTGTAATAGGCAGATTTAGCTCTTGCATAATTCATGTTTAATATTTAATTACCTTTAGTTTTTCTTGTTCTGTATATAATCTACCTAAGTTATATAAACATGATATCTTGGTTCCCTCATGTAACCTAGGATCTTTTAAACCAGATGTATCTAAATCAGCACAAATTTTATAAATCTGAAATATACAAGAATAATTTACAATACATCTTAAAATACAACATACATTAATAATTTACATAACATCTTAAATCAACACATAATATGAACATCATAAATATAACTTGTTTTCAGTAGAAGCTACTGAATCCTTATTGCATCTAAAACGCTATTACAGTATTCATAATCTTAAATGTAAATGAAGAATAAATATTTACCTTTTCCGCTTCATCACTTTGTCCTAACTGTGATAAAATGATACCCAAATTCAGATAAGCCACTAGAAAAAAAAAATAATACATGGACACAGTACACCAAATATTTCTACGCCGTCACCCAGGGCCAAGGCTATTTTTAGTCTCTCTCTCCCTTTTCCCCCTTTTGCCTGGTGATTTTTGTTGACTTTTTGGTGTAGAAGTGAAGAAAAGGGTTTGAAAATGCATTTTCTGCCAGGTTTTTGTGAATATTCATAATTTTGAGGCGGAAGGATACAAGAGTTGAGAGGTTGATTAGGCTGAAATGTAGGGCCTAACATTGCATGTTTACTTGTCTCTACTACCAACTTGTGTATCTCGAGTTTTTCATGAAGAACCTCATTCGTGCTTTTGGGCAAGAGATTGCCACATGTTGCTCTATCTGTGGTAGAAAGCGTTCTACCCAACGAAAATTTGGGTAGAAGTTAGAGCCGATCTAAGAGACGAGAATTAACATTAAAATTAAAGTCAATGGGGAAGTCTTTAGTGATCTGTGGCCACATCAATTGTCAAATTATATCCCTTTAGTCTTCAAGGTTTCGGTTATCTCCCTTTAGTCTTCACAATTTTTTGGCGGTGGATACAAGTATTTAAAATTTATGCTCAGTACAATTATAAATATACATATATATGAATGCAGAATAAAGAAAATTAACAATGTTTGATGTGGTACTTACTAGATAATTTTGGTCTAAAATGTTTAGCTTTGTTATAGCTATCTATAGCTTCATCATATCTTTTCTGTTCTTGAAGTAAAATACCACTGTAGAAAACAAATCTAAATATACTATATCAAAATGGTAACTAAGTACTTTTTTTTTTTTTTTTAAAAAAAAGAGGGAAAAATCTTCATGATATAAAGGTAAATAACTGGATGACCAAATGATGATGAATTTGCCTTTTTTTCAAACACCCTGCCTGATAACCTGAACTTGCGGTCTGGTCTTAATTTGTTTTATTGAGAATGTTATAATAACATCACAATTTACCTAATTTTTTTTAAAACAACTGATAAAATGAATGTAGGATAACACAGGTAAAAACAAAATCAAACTGGTTTGATTATATATATAGTCCTATCAAGACAAGTACTTGGTCCACTTATACTTGGTTTATTTTTTTAAATAATTTCTGAAATAGTTTCAGAATAAAAAATAATATTGACGTCTCATTAACTTTCCCTATTTCATCGCCCTCAGTGATGATAGTAGTGACTGAGTGAAAATAAACTGAGGATCAATTTGAAAGATGAAATCTACCAACTTGCTGTGATGGTTGAATAATTAGCGATTTATCATCAAGAGAAATATACATATATCAAATACAGAATACATCTACTTACAGATTATAATGAACATCAGCCATATTTCCTCTATATTTTAACGCATTTCGATACGCATCTTCTGCTTCTGCTGATTTTCTCTGGCCATTCCAGATATTAGCTAGATTACCCCATGCTGTAGAAAATAAACATTATTTACTATTATGCATTTTTGGAAGTTATCTTTTCAGCCAAATGTGATGACTTTTGCTTTCTTTATTCAAAAATAAAAAGATAACTATTATATAAACATATAGTTACCTTTAGGTGGATTAACAGCGATACCAGATTTATATAATCTCTCTTCTGTCTGCCAGTCCTGGTTACGTAGGAATGTTTTACTACTAAACAAAATCACAGTTGATATAAGGGAGACAACCATTAATGTCTTCTGCCAGTGTTGGGAACACTTTTTATACAATATAAAGGATCCATGAGCCACTAGTAAACAAAAGCCCATACTAGGAATGTATAATATTCTTTCAGCTATCACAAACCCAACATAGAAAAATGTGTTGGATGCAGGAATGAATGGGAAAATTATAATCGATAAGGAAATAATCAAAATATCTACACTTGTTAGCGAGTGAGTTAAAACCGGAACATCGTCATAACTATCAGTGGAACTGTTTGAACCACGTCGCTTTAAACGGATTTTATTAGAATTATTCAATTTTGTACTTGAGGATGAATGATGTCCGACGCCATTACCATTGGTATGAGACTTAGGGATGAGAATAGCTGAAGTAGTATTTTTATGTAAATCTTTCAATATTTTATATGCTATGTATAACAGCGAGGAATACAGAAGTATTGTCCACATATTACGAGGATCTGTCACTGTCTGCACTAGAGGTATCGATTCCATTGACCAATCGAAGCTCAGCACTCTAGGACACATTAATATCCATACATTATAAGCTGGTAGCAGATTGTAAGTCAGAGTTCTTGTCAGAATACTACTGGAATCGGAAGCTGGATTATCCGATGGTGCAAACTCTGGAGGTTTATTTCCCATAAAATATATACGTAACATAACTAATAATACACCATACACTGTCAATAACACACCACCTTCTAATAACCGAGACTGAAAATACACAAAAGTCATTCAATTATTAATAGACAAGAAAATAATCATATTTTGGTAATTGACATAATTGAAAATTTGACATAAGGAAATCCAGGGAAACCTCTTTGTCATTTGTCTATGAGCAAGTATTTCATATACTGAATTTCTATAAATAATCATGTACATAGGAAACATAGGAAACAGTATCAAATAAATATTTAATATCATCAATATAAGGAAAAAACACGTTTATTAAGTGTTTCATAGTTATATAGGACATCCAATCTTGTCAGTACAGAACATTAAAGCAATAATGATCAATAAAATATAAACTAAATGAATGTTGTGATATTAAACATCCACTTCAGTACAATGTATATCACAAAAAATGAAAAAACTAACAAAATTTCATAAAACAGTTTGAAAATTCATCAGAGAATTTTTTGCTTTTGGGACAAATAAGACATCATTGCAATTTTACAATTGAGCAAATCTGATAATCAAATTGTCTTGCATCCAGTTATGCCATTACATTGACCAACAACTGATTGTTTTCTACAGATATTATTACTATTCTACAGTGGGGATATGTCTGATGATAATTCGAAGAAAAAATTGTTTTATAAAATCACACCAGTTCAACTCGACCTAAGTAAACAATGAAAAATTAACCTCCCAGACATTTTAAGTTCACCAGGTTTTTTAAAATATTTGTCTACCATATTTCAATGTATTGTAATTAAATTTATTCTTTCAGCGTAATGTACCTTGTAGGATGAGTGACATATAAATATCTTCAATATGGAACAGATGTCCATTTCACCAGAATATACTCAAAACGTCTTACAGCATAATTTATGTATAAAAAAGGTGTTATCTTTTTTTCTAGAATCTTCAATATACCAGTTTCTTTGAAAGAAAGTAAAGAAAGGAAACGACTGAGTTTGTATAATCGTTCTACAATGCACCTATTTCAATATTACACTTACATATTTGTACTTGTGTCTTGTCAAGGACATATTATCTACATGTATCTCTTAAATATTAATCCTTTCCACCTGGCTCTGTCTAACTCTTGTTTCCAAAAAATGTTCATCCTTTTACTTTCAGTGTCATTATAAAGTAAGAATTCCACGACCCTTTTATAAACTACCTGTATAGCTCTTTAAATCATTCCAATTCTCAATCCTGTTCATTGATTCTAGAGTTCGACTCGGTACATCCCACCCTATATTTAGGAGCTTTCACTCTGAATTTATTATGACTTGTCTGAAAAGGGGCACTGATCTATAATGGTGTGTAATATTTGTATATTGTTTGTTTGGTTTTTAATTTGCTTTTGGATATTTTATATGATTATCAAAAAAATACATCAACTAATGGCTGTGAAGTTAAATCTTGTTTAATCAAGCGTTAACAGTGCACTATCATTTATAACTTTTGCTGTATAATTGAGTAAGCTTCTAATATTACAATATATATTTATGTGTAGATGTGAGATCTATAAAGGGCCAGTATGTGTTGTATGTAAAGTGTAGATATCTATCTGTGTTTCTAAAAGCTTTATAGTAGGTCCCACCTTTGATCCATGAATAGACTAGAAATGATGTAATTGAAGGCTAATACATGATTTTCGAGAGGTGATACCTAATTAAGCATTGATAGTTAATAGGGCTAAGACTGTCAATTTCCACACCCATAACTTGGGTTTGATCCTCTCTCTATAATTATTTTAGTTAAATGATCAGAGCAGGAGAAATAGGCCTAATTACACTTTGTCATTTAATAGTCCAGCCAGACCATAGATGAACCATAAAATCAGACAATATCCTAACTGGTGCAATTCTATACATCATATCTACCATACTGCCATTAAACAACCATACTCACACAGAAAGAATTATAGGATTTATACAATAGAACTTTTTGATGTGATAACTTCACAACATGTCTGGAGGAATACAATTTTAATGATAAATTGTATAGTTTTAATATAACTGTATATTAATATTATGATATACTACATCTAATTTCAATAATGATTATGAACATTAATATTATTTTACATAATGAATCCTCACATATTAACTGCTGTTAAAATACTGTAGCCTGCATTTGTATTTTCAGTGGAATGTTCACTAGGTGTGTCAATATAATTAATCTTTTATGCCAAGATAGTTTAAATGACCTTTAATTATGTATGCATCATGTCTTATAGCATGTGATATTAAAGAGAATTCCTTATAACACTGAAATTATTAGGAATGGCTCAGGGTTTCATGCCTTGTCATTCTCAGATATTTTCAGATGTGTTTTTTTTTTTATATTCTTAATATCAATGGTTCTTTAAGAGTGTAAAAAATTATTCTTTGTCCCATTTGAATCTTTAAACCAGAGACATTTGTAAAAACAGTACATACAAAGTCTATGTCTACACTGAGATTCATATTGACAATCTCGAATTGTATGTAAGATTTCCCAAGAGGCAGGGAAGTGTGCCAAATTTTGTCCTATCCCCAACAAAAACATAAGTCAAGCTAGTCAAGTCATAAATGATGTTCATGCTTTTTTTTTTCTTAAAATGTTTTGTGGATATTTGTATGCTGCCTCTTTTCGGGTGTTTAGATACAATAAAATCTATCTATCTATCTATCTATCTATCTATCTATCTATCTATCTATCTATCTATCTAATAGAAAACAGTGGACATAAGGCAAAGTAAAATACTAAAATGATAGGCCTACATGTATTTCAAATTTTGTCATATCAGTAAGAAAAAATGAAATTAAGATCTTCTTTATCCATATTTTCAGTTTAAATATAATTTATTCTTTAACTGACAGACTATAAATAATAAAGTTTATTTGTATGCACCAATGGAAAACAGTCAAGATGACATTTAAAGAATTTAAAGGAAACAGCCCATCGGTTTATATTTTAACAAACAAAGATAACAATGGAAGCTACTCATATCAACTTTCAGATACATTCTAGATGCCCTTGTTAGTGACATCATCTATACTACCAGATTTTTCAAAATGGCATCCCCAAACTAAAAATTGTCACTTATATCAGTAAATCAGTCACATTGGTTTATTTTGTGTTGACAATTGACAATTGCTAGTGATGATTCTGCCTGAGATGTCACAAACACAATAGTGTAGCTTTCAAGAGATGTCTAGAAAGTTTTAAAAAGTTGATTCTAGTAGCTGTCATGGTTATCTATCTAGAGAGGGAGCAATGGTGGCTAAGTGGGTAAGACGCTGGTAGAGTTAGTAGAATATAGAAATTGGTGGACCATTTCCTTTAACATCAGAATATTAATCTTATTCTTCATGTAGATGTAATTTAAGAATTGCATAAACAAGTCCATCATCTAAATTATGGCAGATTTGCACCCAGATTTTGGGTTGAGATAATCAGAAACTGGTGAAAGATGTGAAACTGTATTGTTATATTAGCTCATATTGTATTTAGTATGTTGACACCTAATAGATTATTATTCACAGTTTATAATGATTTTACCATAACATCATGGTTCACGTTTATTGTTAGTTCACACTGTATTATAAATAGCTAAAACACACATTTTATGCAATCAATCTACATAACATATATATACATCATTTCTAAAAACTACATTCAAACAAGAACAGAAAATCTGCTATACTGTTTAGTCATCATCAAAACTTAATCTTCATTGAATTTAGTTGCATGAGACCTAGACGATGATTTTCTCTAATCAGAACGTCTTTAGGAACAACAGCATCAAATTAATATTCTGAATGGTTTAGTTACATAAAAAGAAATTAAGTCCTAACTTCACATCAATCAAATTCCATCTCCGCTCAAAAATAGAGGTTACTGCATGTATAATCAATAATGATAGAGAGAATTGCTATATATGAGATATAACATTTCTCTATTGTTTTAATAAGATATAAAACTCATAATAAAAAGAACACATGATTTTAGATATCTTTTAAGTAGCATCAAAAATAAATGTTAGAAAGATGGAATTCTGGATTATAATTCTTAAAATCATTAAAGTTGGTTTCCCCGGGTACAAACTGGGTGATTTCATGATATATAGGACTAAAAACATATTCGAACTAATCAATTTATCATAATTTTGCTTCAAATCCTTCTCAAAACACTGTAATTGGCAATTTAAGTATATCCCGCAATGAAAATCGATCAGGGGATTACCCTTCTCCATCCCTATGGCAACCGCGGGCGGAGACGGAGACGGGTGAGAATTCATTGCATACACAAGACGTTGTTGTCTGTAATCGCTGACTGTTTATTACAAATATCGAATCCTAATTAAATTCTCGGATTATCCACTGCCTGCGTCTTTTTCAGTGATTTTTATCTCAGAAAGTGTTGTAGGTCTAACTCTTTATAGAGTTTATCAACATGTACACAAAGCGCCCAATGTGCTCGTGCAGCCTTCGAAGTCATGCGTGGGTATAGCCCTAATCGTCGGGCTGTCGGTTAGGGGAACCCTTACATTTGCCCTGTATACACTCAATGAGTGTTTTTCAGGGAATCCAATATTTTTCTAGTAAGATTGGATATCTCTACTTTCCATACATACCAAAATTGCCATACTTTTATTGGCAATAACCACCCGATAAATACTTTGCTGGGAACCCATCTTTAACAGGAGACAGAACATGAATTTATGAAATCTAAAGCACCTCTTGCAAATAATGGTTATCTCAATTAATCAATCCAAAGAAGTTACAAGAGGTGTGTATGTGGACAATTTTTAAAAATATTTACATGATGAAAAATGTTAACTTAATAATGTAAAATATTCATTGAGTAGTAATCCAAAGTCATCAACAAAGCATGACAACCATAAACATTATTGATACTGTCATATTTTCAGTATTTCCTATGAATTATTGATACTGTTATATTGGCATGCTACTGACATCATTGTGAATCATATTAGAACATCATTAACTTATCTTGATGAATTTTGTTCAGAAGGTCAAAAAGATCATCTGATGATTAATTTATCAACATAATCACATTAATTATTCTCATAGATTTCTTTACCAATAAAATTACGACTAAATGTTTACTCCTGTCTCAACTCAACTTTATGAGATTTTATTACATGTAATTACTGCAATGAAATACTTTGAAATCATTAAAGATAGTTTGCCAGACAACAAAGCATATAGCAGCAAAGTTATTTTTCAGTTACATGGATATAAACATTGTGTAAAGATAGGTTGCCAGGCAACGAAACATACGCCCACAGCAGCTAAATCGTAAGGGCAGTCAACAAGGGTTGTCGCATATTTTTACTTCTTTGGTAATGTAACATTTGTAATACACTAAAATCTGATTAGGAGTAACAACCCATTATGTAATTATCTGAAAATCATAAGAATTTGTTAGCTTTTTATAAAGTTTTGCCCCACGCTAACAATTATTATAGGAAACATTTAACATCATGGATTTAGCTGTTCAGTTATCGTAATTCAGTGAAAATCAAAATAGTTGTTCGTTTTCAACACCTTAAACTCTGTGTATCAATCTGAAGTCAATCGGATGATAAGTTTGGCATCTATAGCTTCACAAGGTTTTTTGAAGTGATCAAAGGAGATAACTCTGGAAGTAATTATTTGAAATCGCTGAAAATCAGTAGGCTTCTTCGTCTCATGACCTTAAACAGTGTGTGTAAATTTAAAGTCAATCGAATATTAACTTTGGCCTCTAGAGCATCCACAGGAGTTTTTGAATGACCAAGGGCCATAACTCTGGCACTAATTATCGGAAATCCCTGAAAATCTATAGGCTTCTTCGTCTTATGACCTTAAACACTTTGTATGAATTTAAAGTCAATCGGATATTAACTTTGGCTTTTAGAGCGTCCACAAGATTTTTTGAAGTGATCAAGGGCCATAACTCTAGCACTAATTATCGGATATCGCTGAAGATCAATAGGCTTCTTCGTCTTATGACCATAAACACTGTGTATAAATTTAAAGTCAATCGAATATTAACTTTAGCCTCTAGAGCGTCCACAAGATTTTTTGAAGTGATCAAGGGCCATAACTCTAGCACTAATTATCGGATATCGCTGAAAATCAATAGGCTTCTTCGTCTTGTGACCTTACACACTGTGTATAAATTTAAAGTCAATCAGATATTAAATTTGGCTTTTAGTACGTCCACAAGATTTTTTGAAGTGATCAAGGGCCATAACTCTGGCACTAATTATCGGAAATCGCTGAAAATCAATAGGCTTCTTCGTTTTATGACCTTAAACACTGTGTATAATTTTAAAGCCAATCGGATATTAAATTTGGCTTTTAGTACGTCCACAAGATTTTTTGAAGTCATCAAGGGCCATAACTCTGGCACTAATTATCGGAAATCGCTGAAAATCAATAGGCTTCTTCGTTTTATGACCTTAAACACTGTGTATAATTTTAAAGCCAATCGGATATTAACTTTGGCCTCTAGAGCGTCCACAAGATTTTTTGAAGTGATCAAGGGCCATAACTCTGGCAGTTATTATCGGAAAAAGCTGAAAAACAATAGGCTTCTTCGTCTCATGACCTTAAACACTGTGTATAAATTTAAAGTCAATCAGATATTAACTTTAGCCTCTAGAGCGTCCACAAGCAATTGTGGACGCCGGACGGAAGGACGGACCAACGGACGGACGGACGGACGGACAGGGGCGACGACAATATACGACCACATTTCAATGTGGGCGTATAAAAATGAAAAGGCTTCTTCATGAGATGATCTGATGACAGTTGAATGATGATCCGCTGATTGCTCAATCATACACAGAATACAGGGTAATGCAAAGACACTGTCATTATTCCCAATGGGACCCCTAAATTAAAGGTGTTAAATATAAATTGTATTTGATTGTTATTTTTGTTGCATATTCTGTATGTATATATTTGCCTACTATTCATACATCTGTCGTAAAGTGGCTTAGTATTAAACTCGGTAATTGTGTATCCATAAGATAGGTTGCCAGGCAACGAAACATACGCCCACAACAGCTAAGTCGTCCGGGTAGTCAAAAAGAGTTGTCGCATATTGTTTCTTTTGTTAGTAAGGAGAACATTTACAACACATGAAAATCTTATTACGAGTAATAGCCCATTAAGTAATTATCAGAAATGATTAGAATTGTTTGGATTGTTTGTCTCAAGGCCCACGTCCACAAGATATTTCAAGGTGATCAAGTGCCATAACTCTGGCAGAAATTATCAGATATCACTGTAAATCAATAGGATACTTCGTCTCATGACCCTAAACACTGTGTACAAATTTAAAGTCCATCGGATTTTAACTTTAGCCTTTAGAGTGTTCACAAGGTTTTTCAAAGTGATCAAGGGTCATAACTCTGGCAGTAATTATCGGATATCGCTGAAAATCAATAGGCTTCTTCGAATCATGACCTTAAACACTGTGTATAAATTTAAAGTCAATCAAATAATAACTTTAGCCTCTAGAGCGCTCACAAGATTTTTCAAAGTGATCAAGGGTCATAACGCTGGCAGTAATTATCGGATATCGCTGAAAATCAATAGGCTTCTTCCTATCATGACCTTAAACACCGTGTATAAATGTAAAGTCAATTGGATATTAACTTTAGCCTCTAGAGCGTTCACAAGATTTTTCAAAGTTAGCAAGGGTCATAACTCTGGTAGTAATTATCGGATATTGCTGAAAATCAATAGGATTCTTCGTCTCATGACCTTAAACACTGTGTATAAATTTAAAGTCAATCAGACATTAACTTTAGCCTCTAGAGCGTTCACAAGATTTTTCAAAGTGATCAAGGGTCATAACTCTGGCAGTAATTATCGGATATTGCTGATAATCAATAGGCTTCTCCGTATCATGACCTTAAACACTGTGTATAAATTATTTAAAGTCAATCGAATATTAACTTTAGCCTCCAGAGCATTCACAAGATTTTTCGAAGTGATCAAGGGTCATAACTCTAGTAGTAATTATCGGACAGGCTTCTTCGTCTCATAACCTTAAACAATGTGTATAAATTTAAAGTCAATCAGATATCAACTTTAGCCTCTAGAGCGTTCACAAGAAATTGTGGACGACAGACCGACGGACGGAAAGGGCGACGACAATATGCGACCACATTTCCATATGGGCGTATAAAAGTATCATGAAGTACATGCAGGTTATCCATCATTTTGATATACATGTAAACCTTATATATATCCTGATGTAAAAGTTCAACTACTTACCAATTTTAAAATTTTTAAAGATATGATGTCCGTTATCTTCACACGATGAACTATAAACATATCAAAACTGAGACATACGCCTAAAACTGTTATAGCTTGTTCTTTAGTTAACATACCAGCTGTAGTAAACATATAAACACCTGCCATATACAACCATTTCTTCCCCATTTTACCCTCATCATTGGTATCACGATATTCTGTATATTTCATATAATTTAAGAATGTCAATATAAAAAATAAACAGGCCCCCTCATCAGCCCTTCCAACAATTCCTGCAACTGCTTCCGTATGAATGGGATGTGAAGCAAATAGGCATCCTGCTACTAACGTCGGAAGCCAATGTTTTAAAAACTTTTTAGCTAAAAACGTAAAAACTGCTGTCACTAATGAATGTAATATCACATTTCCTAAATGGTAACCCCATGGTTCCAACTTTCCGAGGTAATAATTTAAACGAAATGTTAATACACATAATGGTCTGTAGGATTTGTGTGATCCGCTGTGAGTTAAAGGTGTTCCCCAGAAATCATCATAAAATAGGTTAATCAGTGGTGTTTCAGGCAGCAAGTCTGGATTCTTCAATATAGCTCGACTAAAAAATACAAAAATAATATCTGAATTATTTTATCTTCTAATAACCCGTTCAGATACTAAAGTTGAATTGGTTTAAAAATAGGTTGCCAGGCAACGAAACATACGCCCACAGCAGCTAAATCGTCCGGGCAGTCAACAAGGGTTGTCGCATATTTTTACTTTTATTGGTAATGAAACATTTGTAATACACTAAGATCTGATTAAGAGTAACAACTCATTATGTAATTATCTGAAAATCATTAGAATTTGTTTGCTTTTTATAAAGTTTTGCCCCACGCTAACAATTAGTATAGGAAACATTTAACATCATGGATTTAGCTGTTCAGTTATCAAAATTCATTGAAAATCAAAATACTTGTTCGTTTCAACACAAACTCTGTGTATCAATCTGAAGTCAATCGGATGATAAGTTTGGCATCTATAGCGTCACAAGGTTTTTTGAAGTGATCAAGGGAGATAACTCTGGAAATAATTATTTGAAATCGCTGAAAATCAGTAGGCTTCTTTGTCTCATGACCTTAAACAGTGTGTGTAAATTTAAAGTCAATCGGATATTAACTTTGGCCTCTAGAGCGTCCACAAGATTTTTTGAAGTGATCAAGGGCCATAACTCTGGCAATAATTATCAGAGATTGCTGAAAATCAATAGGCTTCTTCGTCTCATGACCTTAAACACCTTGTATAAATTTAAAGTCAATCGGATATCAACTTTGGCCTCTAGAGCATCCACAAGATTTTTTGAAGAGATCAAGGGCCACAACTCTGGCATTAATTATCAGAAATCGCTGAAAATCAATAGGCTTTTTCGTCTCATGACTTTAAACACTGTGTATAAATTTGAAGTCAATCGGATATCAACTTTGGCCTCTAGAGCATCCACAAGATTTTTTGAAGTGATCAAGGGCCATAACTCTGGCACTAATTATCGGAAATCGCTGAAAATCAATAGGCTTTTTCGTCTCATGACCTTAAACACTGTGTATGAATTTAAAGTCAATCGGACATTAACTTTGGCTTTTAGAGCGTCCACAAAATTTTTTGAAGTGATCAAGGGCCATAACTCTGGCACTAATTATCGGAAATTGCTGAAAATCAATAGGCGTCTTCGTCTTATGACCTTAAACACTGTGTATAAATTTAAAGTCAATCGGATATTAACTTTGGGTTTTAGAGCGTCCACAAGATTTTTTGAAGTGATCAAGGGCCATAACTCTGGCACTAATTATCGGAAATCGCTGAAAATCAATAGGATTCTTCGTCTTATGACCTTAAACACTGTGTATAAACGTAAAGCCAATCGCATATTAACTTTGGCCTCTAGAGCGTCCACAAGATTTTTTGAAGTGATCAAAGGCCATAACTCTGGTAGTTATTATTGGAAATCGCTGAAAAACAATAGGCTTCTTCGTCTCATGACCTTAAACACTGTGTATCAATTTAAAGTCAATCGGATATTAACTTTAGCCTCTAGAGCGTCCACAAGCAATTGTGGACGCCGGACCGCCAGACAGACGGGGGCGACGACAATATACGACCACATTTCAATGTGGGCGTATAAAAACCCAGGGGATCGTTAACCAGTTTAACTTTGTCGTCCAAACGCATATGGGGCAAATAAACTACATGTAGTTTAAAAACCCCAGGCTTTTTATTTCAAACTGGTTCATCTTGGTCATCTGAACAAGATGGTTTAAAAACCCTGGGTGCAGCTAGCCTTGAGCATGCACAGTATGAGTAAGTTACATTCCAGGGAAAATATCGGGGTAAGGCAGTGTCAGTGTTATCGAAAGCATTTGAGAACAGTATAAAGAATATGAAACTAAAACCCCAGCGATTTTGAACTGGTTTAAAAATAAGTGTCTGAACAGGAAGATACGCGTTTAAAAGTAAGTCAGGATGATACCAAAATCAAGTTGTTACTATGCTGCACTTATTTCTCATAGATTTGATGATATATCACGTATGAGAATTCTCAATCATCTTTAGTTAAATGTCTATGTTTATTTCACCAATACGGTGATTGGTTTAAAGAAACTGAAATTAATGACCTTCTTCCAAAAAAATCTCAAGCATGGATTATCTATACATAAGTCAATATAAATGGTAATCTTTGAGTCACATTCAGTTATTGAGCACATCAAAAAAACACAACACAATTTATATGGAAACAATCACTGGTTTATCCTTTTCAAGCACAAATGTGTATAAAACTGTGATTGTTTTCCAGATAAATTGTGTTGGGTTTTTTTTTATAAGAATGGTATTTAACATCATACTTTTCTGTACCAACTAGGCTAATGAAAACGGGCATACACCATGCAGAAACTGATGGGTCATCTAATAAAAAAAAAGTTTTTTTCTCATGAAAATGGATTTCGCAATATATCACAATATACTACAATACAATTGATGAGGTATCACAATGATTTTAGGTTGCAATATACAGTCCTATTGATGAGTGTAGTTGTTTTATCTTCTAGAACATGCTTTTAATATGTCAGAAGGGATTACCAAGAGCTTAGATAGATTTCGAAAAGGTGATCCGACAAGTACCATAAACTTCAATTCTATTCAGACCTGGGGTCTAGATTTCACTTGTTGTTACCAAAGACTGTAATCTAACTGCACAAGTCAAGAGAGAGAATAGCTTAAATGGAATAAGGAAAATATTTCATGGCCATTAAGATAAACAGATTATGTCTCATGTGATAGTAGAAAACATCCTAAATCAACAGATTCTATATCTAAATAAACATGACCTGCAGTTTACACAGGGACTAACATCAAACTAATCTCTGCATAAAAAAAACACAAACCCACCAGCAACATGGTACAAGTACAATACACTTGACAATTGTCAAGATACCAGTTGTTCTGCCACATACCACAGAGCTTTCATTAAATTTCACATTCAGCTTAAATTCAGATATCAGTATTGAAAGGATTTATTCTATTCAATTTATAATGACTGAACACTTTTCTATTTAAATTGAAATGCAATTTAAATACTGAATATAACTTAGAAAAACATGTCACACCCAAGAAATGCTAGCAATTATATATAAGCAAACATGTGTATTTTAGAAGTGGATCACCATACATGTACTTGACGTGTTTTTCCTTTAATAATGTTCAATCTGAATCCTTTAAGTACCTACCACTATGGGATCTAGTATGAAGGAAGTGGGTACTAACTTTATGACACTGTATCTTTGATGTGATATTTATAGTTTCACCTAGAATAACCCTTTATCAGAATAAGAGTCCTACTAAAAAATACTGATGTCTTGTTTGATCTCATAGCCTATTCATCACTTTCATTGACAATTCTTAATACAAAATGATGTGATAAAATACAGTTTCACTTCACAAAGAATTGTTATGGACTTTTATTTATCCCAATACCTATTCTGATAAACTACAAATAAAACAGAATGGTAAGTAAATGAGAAACCTTTCAAATGATAATAATTACATATCATGATGTATTCAAAAACATTATTAAAGAGAATAAGAGTTTATGGTCCTCATATTTTATTTGGTTTTTATGTATATACACTAGCCATAAGAATTGTTAAATCATAAATTTCTGTGAAAGCATGCTGTGTCACTCAAATACATGACATATTCACATTATTTCTTTATGTAAAATCATCATAGCAGAACAAATTGATATTGGTTTAAAAGACTCCTACAAGCTGCATAAAAATGGAGATGATATCAACTTAAGAGTGAGGTTGTTTTTTGAAGAATGTGTTGTTTATTAATTCTTATCAAACTGGGGCATTATTCACAAAATTTTAACTTAGATGAAATCCAAATTTTAGTTATTTGATTGGATAATATTAGATTGATTTTAGTGCTTAGCCCTTCCAAACTGAAGTATCTACTAAAATTTGGTTTTTATCTTTAGTTAAGATTTCGTGAATCAGGGCCCTGATATCTATTAAATTATGTAATAAATAATACAAACAGAAAACATTTGCACTAGTATTATTCAGTTGTAGTTGAGTTTAGCCTATATATAGTCCTATTCCAGGCACTTGGATCATCAATATCTACCTGATTAAATGGTCTGACCAGAAAAGACATTAAATTTCTATCAACCTATCTATTGCTGAAAAGAAAGGAGGTAAACCCCATTTCATTTCATTAAAATATGAAAATTTTGTATATAGAATAGTTACTAGAAAGTCATCTTTAGTATACATGTATAAAAGTGCATAAAGCACATTAATATCTGTCTTCATGGTTAAAAACCCCTGCTTTCAGTTAAAAAAAAAACATTATAAAAAAGGTGAACTAGTCCACGATGGTCATTGATTTTACAAACAGTAATGATTCTATCTTTTTATTGCACGTCTTTTCATCAATATTTGATCACAAAAATAGTTTTTTTTGATAACCAAGACCAGATTGACAGGAGATAATATAATCAGATAAGATCTCTTTACACAAAACTGGAAAACTAATATTGAACCATTTCTGTAGCCTATATTGCTAATGGATGCGCTAGATTGTTTGAAGGAGGTAGATAGTGTTATATCTCGGTCTTTATTAATCATTTAAAAGTGTGATAAGTTTCAGTAGAAATGACACCTGTTGTTGGATAACCCTAGACAAAGACATCCTACAAACATGCTGAAGTACTGTTCATAAGACATTGATATACCTTGAGGTAAATTCTTATCAATAGACATTACAAGTACACTCTTGAAGATAACATTGGGAGTTATTATACAGAATAGCCCCCTTTAAGATATTATTTCATACATGACTAATGTATTTCATCTCACCAGCAAATCACATGAAAAGAATTTTTGTTCAGAAATTGAAATTGCATCCCAAACATAAGAGGGAATTGATTTGAGAACAATTGAACTTTTACTCTTGGTTTGTGTAAATACATCTTCTTTGCTTGGTATTATTGTATTCCCCAGTAATGTTGATCATTTCTATAGAGTTAAACTTTTAGATTTCTACAGCCACATATACATTGTAATTGACTTGATCCAAACAAAAAAAAAATGTTTATTTTGAACTGAAATAATACAGAATTCAATTTACAGAATTCAATAAAACTTTAGGGGGGAATGTTAAATATAATGATGAATTTATAAGACGTATGAAATTTTTCAAAATCTTTTATCACATCTTCTATTTTCTACATATTATAGTAGATATATTAGAAACTTTCTCAAACATGAATCACTAGAAACAAAACCAATTCAACTTTACCTAAGGTCAATAACAACAAAAACTGGAAAAAAACCCATATTGCTTTAACCTTTAAAAATTTTATCCATAAAGTCTTTCATAGATTAGTAGTGTTTTAATTACATATGATATGCCTATAATAGGCTACATATAGTTTCTTCTTCTAGCAACAAATGAAATATGAAAGAATTTAATGCTTTGTCAAGATCAAAAATCCTACAAGGATGTCACAGTGCTACATGTACCTAATTGCTCATTTGTGTACATAAAACAGACTGGATTCTAATAAAAGTAATGAAAACAGAAGCCCTATATTCAATATTTACACATTAAACTTTCATGCATTATCAAGTATAGTTTAAAGTGTATCACAAGGATGGGTGTTCCTGCATAATAAATTTCATTTAGTCAAAGCTACAAAAAACTTTTTACAACTTCTATAAATCCAGGTTAAGTAAGTGAACTGACTATAAATAAACATTTTTAAAAACTTTTGCTGTCTCCCACTATTTAAATAACCCATATCCTTTCCCCTGGCAACCATAAAATGCTGTTTGACAAACCCTGATTTAAACCACTTAACACAGACTTTTTGATTTTAGCTAATGTAAACTAAAATATGTTTGCTTAGGGATACATACTTCTACCTGTCTAAGCCATGACACAAGGAGGTCCCATTATAAATTATAAAAATGTATTGAATAACATTAATCTTTTAATATTAGTAGTTGCATGACGCTATGTTGTATAATAGATCAGATTGTCATAGTGGTTTTTGTTGTCTGGATTAAGGGGGGGAAACGTTTAGATTAAGGCCATAAATTATTAATACTGTAAATCATGTTAAAATGACATATCACTGTCTATTTAATCATGTTCTCTACTATACTTCAATGTGCAGTAATTGAAAACTTATGGATAATGCTTCAAGTTGATACCAAACTCATAAATATTCTCTGGTTTCACTCTAGTTTAAGTCTAAAGTCATTCATCTGGCTAATAAAATAATATAATCAGAATGAGATGTTCATCTTGGAAAATATTCAACAATACTATAAACACTAAATCCTCACGGATAATTATGGTTACACATTATTACTGGCAATATGCTTGCTTTTTTTTGAAGAAAAAAGCAAGTCTAGTCAAATTAAGTTTTTGAGAATGGTTCATCATCAAAACTAACAACAAATCTTTAATGTCTTTATATAGATTCATGATTGTTGAAATTTCAAACAGAAATATCTTAATATATATACTGATGTTATACACTATCATGAACAGATGCCAAACCAAATATTATGACAACAGTTTTGTAAGACCACAAACTACAGTCTATTTCATATTTTTGAAGTGGTATTTTTAAAATGTATTAAAAGTTGAAAATGATATTTTTGCCAATTTCACAATTGACAATAGTGAAGTATAGGATTAATAGGATTATTCTTTAACAAGGTACATGTAGGACTGTTTATAGATACCATCTATTTTAAGGCTTTATTTTAATACATTTTAAAATTACCACTTCAAAAATATGAAATAGACTGTAGTTTGTGGTTTTACAAAACTGTTGTCAAATTCAAACGTGAGAAGGTAGCTATTCCAAAAGGGGGGGGGGGGGATTTGAAGTTGAAAATGATATTTTTATTTTTGCCAAATTCTCAACTGGCACTAGTGAATTATAGGATAAATAGGATTATTCTTTAACAAGGTAGGACTGTTTATTTTAAGGCTTTTAATACATTTTAAAAATATAACTTAAAAATATGAAATTCTCGCTTTAAAACGAACACATGCACATGACCATATCAAAAGGAACTAGATACAAAGAAACTCTTTTGTAAAACTAGTAAAAAGATTTAGGATTCCTTCTAATTTACTGGATGTGTTCCAAATACAAGTATACAATAGATTTTAATTAAAATATTAAGCAATGATATTAACTCCCCTTCACACAAAATTCCTGTGTAATCAATATAAGGTCCTCCTATGAAAATATCAGACAGCTAAAATAACATCATAATATTGATACATTTTCAGTTGCTAAGACAATTCTTTTACTTCATTAGTCCCCAAAACAGGCCCGTAGCTCAAGTATGCGTCAGAGAAGTTGACCGATTTGGTGGCAGCAGCGTCATGGTTTGGGGTTCTTTTTGTGCACATGGACGTTCTCCTCTTGTTGTTGTCAAAGGGAACTTAAATGCTGTCCAGTACAGGGATCAGATTTTGCAACCTGTTCTTCTTCCGTTTATGCAGAGACATGGGCCTGGACTAACGTTTCAACAAGACAATGCTCGACCCCATATGGCAATTGCTACCCAGAATTTTTTAAGAAATGCCGGCGTCCAAGTCCTGGATTGGCCGTCGTTTAGCCCGGACCTTAATCCTATTGAACACATCTGGGACGAACTGGGTCGACATGTTCGTCAGCAAGTGAATCCACCACTGACGTTGCTGGACCTTCAACATTTGTGTTGTGTGGCAGTACGAGACGCTAGAGGAGGCCACAACCGTTACTAAACACTTTATTCCGATTGTTCTCCAAGTCTGTGAATCTCATTTTGGGGGGTACTGTGACATCACGAACGTTATCAATGTCAAGGACTTTCGGCAGACGTATTCTTGTTTTCTGTTGATGTCAAGGTCGTCTGTGCACAACATAACACTAAAATAGTTGCCTTAAACCAAATATTAAAAATCTAGTCCCAAAAATCCCGTGTGTCAAGTTTTTAATTTGGCTGAGTATATATAAATAAAATTCAAATATTAGAGAAAAAACACTAAAAATTAAATTTTTGGCTAGTACCTTCATCGTTATCAAACGAATCGTCAGGCCATTTTAATGGGTAAAGACCTACAGAAGTATTTTCTTTCTATGGATCAAATAAGTAAGTTCCACATCTGGTCGAAACAAACATGAAATCGATCACCCAATCAGTACTGTTGTGGATTCACAAATCATATGACTCATATTAAAACAGATATCTAATGAACCAGTTATGAATTTAATTGATCCAAGGCAGTTGTATCAGTTCACAGAACTACTATACAAGCACATGATATACTGTATAATAAACATCAATGAGTTAATTAATCCATAATGTTTTGTTTGTATATACTTAGTAACACCCCAAGAACACTCTGTATTATCCTGGTTTTAATGTTAAAGACCACATCAAATGATTCAGAAAATTTTTACGTACGGGTACTCAATAGTTACAAAATCCATTTTACGGCAAGTTCAAACTAATCTGATTAAAATTAATTCAGATATTTACGTTTTAGTATCCGACTGCCAAAAACGGTTTTCAAATTTTCAATTACAACCTTAATCTGGTTGATTGGCTGGTGACATCACAGGCACTACACATAGTATACACATCATCTGTACAATATATCACACAGCCAGTTGACACGTGTGTATTTGTCGGTCCAATAAACATTTGACTGGCGTAATCATTAACGCATAATTATTTACATGTAAGTTACATATCACTATATCAGTCAAAGCATTTTCAAAAGCCGACCTTTCTCGTCTTGGGTTGTAATAGATTATATATTTGTGACTAGAATATTACCGAGTGTATTTCAAGATGCCATATTACCGTTGTATTATTGAGAGTTGTGGAAATCCCAGCAAAGCATTTTCAAAAGCCGACCTTTCTCGTCTTGGGTTGTAATAGATTATATATTTGTGACTAGAATATTACCGAGTGTATTTCAAGATGCCATATTACCGTTGTATTATTGAGAGTTGTGGAAATCCCAGCAAGGGAAAGTCCCAACGATGAAATCGTACGGAAAAATTGGAATGCGTTTGTAAACAATTCAAATCCGGATTGGCAACCTACAGTCACAACAGTGATATGCAGTGAACATTTTGCGAACGATTGCTTAATTACCTATACACACCCGGCGTGTGTATTTATTAACGCCTTACTGATTCCTTAATCCCCCTAATTAAATAAAACAATTGACTACAGAATAATTTGTTATGTAATACATTTTAATTCAAGATCCATTTTAAAATTGGTTTCTACGGCCGTTCTGTTTTCTCACGGCAGCGATTTTAATACAATCTACCACCGTGTGCAGTCCAAACGATTCGAGATACATTTTCGTCAGTATTGTGGTTCTAATTTAGAAGGGTAATTATCATTTTTTTGTTACGCCGGCCAGATCAATTTGTAATAATGAATATCAAATACACTTGATCAAATGTGGAGTTCCTGGTGCCGTTTGGTGAGTGATTAAACTGTCAATTTAATTGTAATATACTTGTATTCTTTATAAAAAAGTTTATTGATGTTAGACATTATAACCTTATCTTATCACAAACGTATATCCATCGAAGGATTTATATTTAGATGTTGTTTAAACACCAATCAACAAATAATACGAGGCTACTTTATTACAAAAACATCGGTGAGCAAAGAAAAAGATAATTACCTAATCAACATTCTTAATTACTTTATGACCCAATCACTGTTCAAATTTAGTCTGATTGATTAATGACAGGTATTAACGACACTACACTTGCGATACACATAGATAGTTAGGTAATCCTTCTCAATCTGTTAATTCTAACGTATATTGAGATATTTCTTCGTATTTCATTTTTACGGTCTATTTCAGAGTAATAAAGTCAAATTCGCAAGCAGAAATAAAGGCGCCGTACGTCGATAACGGATCGTCATTTACAAATCGCGTTTCAATCATGTTTGAAATTTATGATATATTTTGCGTGACCACATCTTTTTACTCCTATACTCTTTTACTCCGGGAAATTCGAACCACAATACTCTTCTGACGAAAATGTATCTCGAATAGATGGGACTGCACACATAGGAGAGTGTATGACATCGCTGCCGTGTGAAAATGAACGACCGTACATTATGAAACAAATTCTAAATTAGAACAACGATACTCTTCTGACGAAAATGTATCTCGAATCGTTTGGACTGCACACGATGGTAGATTGTATTAAAATCGCTGCCGTGAGTAAACAGAACGACCGTACATAATGAAACAGATTCTAAATTCGAACAATAAACTTCTGACGAAAATGTATCTCGAATCGTTTAGACTGTACACGATGGTAGAGTGTATTAAAATCGCTGCCGTGAGAAAACAGAACGACCGTACATTATGAAACAAATTCTAAATTGGATCTTGAATTAAATTGAATTATAAAACAAATTATTCCGTAGTCAATTGTTTTATTTAATTAGGGGGATTAAGGAATCAGTCAGGCGTTAATGAATACACACGCCGGCTGTATATAGGTAATTAAGGAATAAACATTCCGAATATGCATTCGGTCACTGTAACGTCACTGGCGTCTGAGGGGATTAAGAGTGTTTTCAATAATTGGCAAAGTCGTTTTTATGGGAGGTCTATTTTTACCACTTTGATTGAAGATAGCTGATTTAATTTTAGTCGGATTGATGTGAATTTGCCGTAAATAGGATAAAATAACCATGGACTGCTCACATAGAGAAGTTTTCAGGGCCATTTTATGTGCACTTTAATTAAATAAACACAAACTTGGTCAATCTATTATATTAGATGCACCATGTGCTCTACATTTTTAATATTGGTAAAACTCTTCAAACTCAAATCAAGAAATAATACTAAATGAAAAAACAAAGAATCGGACAAAATGAAGAAAAATAACAGATATTTTAAAATAAATATCTGTGTATTCATACATGTTTTAAAAAAACATCTGAATGTTAAATCTTGAAGAAGAACTGAACTGTCACAAACAATGAAATCCTAAGCCTTTAACACACATACCATATGTAAAGTTTGCCTTTGGAGGCCAAAATTTCAACATAAAATATGAATTTTGATAAAAAGATATTTTTTAAGATCTTAAACAATATCAGTTGTCTTTAAACTTTTTAATCATCAAAGAAAGGGGGAACATAAACTGCACACATGAAGATTTGGTGTGAATTCTTGTCTGAAAGTTGAAGCTGTGAACAAATAGATGTATATTTGTAGATTTCTACTGTCAGTATAGATGAGTTTTGTTACACTGTTTTAGTTTATGTGTATACTGATAGAAGAATTTGTTTAGACTGTAGTATACATGTTAAAAGCTTATGTCTAATGTATGTGAAAACAGAAAATGTAGAAATAACAGCCTACATATCTCGTAACAATAAACTTTGAGAAGCAGATTATTTGGAGATAGATTTCATCTTATCATCAGCAAAGATCTTACATTTTTCTCAAACCAGTTTATCAAATGACAGAACCAAACTGTTAATAATAGATGTTTTGTAAAACAATTATAACTTTCAACAGTATTTGTGAAGGATTCTAAAATAGTTGCCACTCTTCTCGAAGCCCAATGGGATTGTAACAATAAATAAAAGTGCAACAGTTTAAAGATACTTTCCCAGAAAAGTATTTAACAGGTGATTATTTCCAGAGGCGGATCAAGGCTCTGATGGGCCCTAGACAGCTCGACCAGCTGGGCCCTTTGCGGGACTGGTTTGAAGTAGTAAAACTAAGACCGCTGTAAGAGAAACTAAATTTCCGAGGATGTAAGTCTATACGATCTTTTTAGAAGTGGTTAGGCCACTTGTTATATTCTGACAAGCTGTAGTTTTTGTAACTTGTAGTAAAGTACTCCCTCATATCATCACTGTGATGGCCATAGACTCGTATCAACAGGAAAGGCATTTCTAACGCCTACCCTTTCTTCTTCACTAGGTATATGCCCATACCCACCTTCATTTTCATAAAATTTAAAGCGGTCGTCAAAACTTTTATGGGCCCTATTTATTCTTGGACCCTAGGTAATCCGCCTCTGATTATTTCCAATAAAAGTATGTCAAATTTGGTATATATGGATAATATAGACACCCTAGCTTACTAGAAAAATACTGGATTACCCGAAAAATGCCCATGGGGCAAGCACTGGGCAAAATTGTTAGGGTATCACTAATTGGCAACCCGACTGTTAGCTGTTAGCTTATTGTGTGCCAGCTTAAGTGAGGGAGCAGTTGTTATTTCTTGATCATATGGCTACGCGGTTTTGGGAACATTGAGGGGTAGTCAACATACAAAAGACTCTGCAATTAAACGGCGGAAAAATATTAACTGCTTTTGTGATACTTTTAAATAATACACTTTCTGGAGAATGGATTTAACATCAAGTCTACCCCTTTTCTACACTGTGTGGAAAGTCTGACGAGACACCCACATTTCCCACTTATTCTTCAACAAATTCAAACTATCAAATATTCATTTATACATGTATGTGTAAACACAACCTGATTTCTTATACCATCTGAATAACAAGTTGAAACCACACAGAAAATTCCTGATCTACTTTCTCGGTTAACATCACTGTGTCCGTCTTCCAATGTCCAGAAAAATAAAACCATTACAAATATTTCTGACAAATTTCAAAGTTTCATCCAAAATAATGTTTCACAATTCATAGATACTTCATGATCCATTTGAAAGAAAATTTATAAAAGTAGTAGAGGACAGTTACCAAGATATTTGGTCTATCTTAAAGCCTTCATATTAAAAACCTTTGATAGTTTCACATTTGCTCTGCTCAAACAGTATGCCCACATCCTGTCCGTAACAGACCAAAGGTACATTACCAGAATCAATTGTAGAAAGCTATGTGGACAGAATAAATTGATTAAGAAGTTTCTATAAGATTAAATTGTTAAAAGTTAGGACATTATTAGGATCTTTACACAGCAATGGCTAGATAATTCTCTCCGCTGCTCTAATGGCTATATAACTATCAATTTGAACAAGCTTCCAATCACTTGAGCAATGTTCGACATGCCTGGCCTTGGGCATTCTTGGGATGATCATATTGACATTTACAGCTTGACTACACACAGAGCTACAAATAACCTGACAAAACAGAACAATAAAAATAAAGATCTGCCCTTCAATCAGTCACTCTTCCTCTCTTTTCAATTAGCTCTTGTCACCAACATCATCCTCATCTCACCATTCAGTTACTTATTGTTACCTACCAAATTGCACACTTTTCACACTTATATTATTCACTTTTTCATGTCAATAAATATTGACCTAAAATTATAAAATTTAACTCCTGTTTGTCAATAGTATTAGAATACAGATACAATCTAATAATTCACAATTAATCACTGAATTTAATAATTCAATTACGATTAGTATAATGATCGTAATTACTTCACCATAACCCATCACACATTTATCTGTCTAATTTAAGTCACCCGTTCCTTTTGTTCCTTATTTTCAGATAATCATTCCATTAAACCAAATGTCTTGAGAATTAAAACCTTTTGATAGATTTCTCAGAATTTTCTGTATGACTGCTTATGATTGGTAGTTGTTCTGAAGTAGACTAATAACCATAAGCCCTGAATGTGGCCTTTACAATAATTTCTGAAGTTCGAGATGAAATGGGATGAATATATATAAAACCAGCAGCTGCCAGGCAGGATACGCCCACATTTTGCAAGCGATGGTTAGAGAACAAGCTAAAAACAAAAACAATTTTTTGTACAATAAATGGCCATATCAAATTACAAATTTGCATACAAAGAGTGGCCATTTTGGCCCGCAGTTTCATTTCGATTTTACTGAAATTCCATCTCAACCTTCATTATGGTGGAATGGTGATATATCTCAACGGTTTTTAAAATCAGAAAAAAAAATTGTGACCTCTAGAGAATCCACAAGCTAAAACACAAGTAAAAACACGATTTTTCCTACAATCAGGGGCCATAATTCAGGAAGTTACAATCCGATATGTGCGAATATCGACAGGATCCAAGATCTTTGGGTTATAAACATGCATTTCAAGTTTCATCAACATTGAATCAAAAATATGACCTCTAGGGTGTCCACAAGCAAATAAATCAATTTTTCGTACAATCAGGGGCCATAATCGATTAAGTTACCGTCTGATACATGCCAATATAGAAAGGAACCAAGATCATAGGGAGATAAATCTATATATCAAGTTTCGTTGAAATCGGATAAAAGTTGTGACCTGTAGTGTGTCCACAAACAAATTGTGGACGGACAAACAGGGGCAACGGCATAATTAATAACATGAAATAATTTATTTGTATAATTTTAAAAACACAAATTCATCATACCAAAGAATTTCTTAAATCTCATTTTCAGTTGTGTGAATGAGGTTGTCTTTACACCACCACACATAACAGATGATTTAATAGATAATCACAGTTGATTATATGACAACAATAAGAGCAAATTTGAAATCTTTACACTTTGTAAATCATTTGTCAACATATTTCTAAAGATTAAAAATTCAATGAAAAAATTTGTTAAAATCCTTAAAAATTTCTATTAGGGCTCTGCAAAGCAGAAAGTTTACGACACCAGGGCAGGAAAATGTGAAAGTAAACATATAATAGTTCATACCCTACTCATGATCAGTGAATTGGAAAGATTTCTCACCAGATCTACTTTAAGATGCATTAGAGCATAACCTCTGAGAAAGGGTTCACGCCAAGGGTGAATATAGCACAGTCTGTATTAATGGGATCAGATGACCTTTAGTGATCAATGAGTCTCAAGAATTTTGAAATAGCATACCTGTTATTAATCATTCAATTTGATCAAGGTAACGGCAATAAATATGATTTATGAATCAGAAACCTGCAATTTACTGAATTTACACCTCTGTGGTCTGATCAGTTCTTTAATTGGTACATGTATTAGTCTCCTGGCTCATCCATTAAACAGTTTAAAACAGCAACACCATCCAAGAATAATCTTCCTGTACAGTATGTGTTCACATTTTTTTTTTGGGGGGGGGGGTGTTCAATAATTTCTAAACTGATTCTCTTCTAAAAATTTAATGATACCAGATATAATATGAAATTGGGTTGAACATCCTGCAACAACAGGTTTATTGAAGAATTGCATATGTCATGCAGTGGGCTATGACTATGAGAGAAATTTGCCTGAACAGTAGCATTTCAGCTAGTTCAGCTCTGAACATAATAATGTCTCCTTACACTTGAATTGCTGCACTATATTTTAGCATACCTTTCTTCATCAAATTCCAATTGTCAAGGGTTATTTCACATGCACACCAGTATGCACACATGATCTCAGTTTTTCAAACTAACCAAACAACTAGACACTATTTCTTTCCACAATTAGCTACAAACTGACCATATTGAGATAAATCAAAATAAGCTGTGCTAGTCACTAAGTGGATATAATAAAAAAGTAGGATATTAATTATGTATAATTCTTGTAATTATATGGTAAGTAGTCTTTTATACCCATGTGAACAATTTTTTAAATATAGGTAGGTACTGTATTATATATTTACATAGATTAACTAATGTCTAGGTCTCTAATCTTACCCTCAATAATAGTACAATTTTCTTTTATCAGTCCATATGGAATTGGAACGCATCAATTACCTGACAATAGCCAGCTAAACATGACACCAGAAAGACAAGTTTGCTCAACCTGAACACCCCATTCATATAACCCTCAATTTGTCAGGTTTTACAAACCTTCTTTAAACAGAAACAATATAATATTTATCCATGGATGTGAGAATTTTCCCTGGAATATGTACTTTTTTTTTTAAAAAAAAAAAGAGGGGAAAGTTATTTGCATTCACAAATCAACGGTGATTCAATAAATAAGTTGTTTGGTTCACAAGATACTTTCAACAAATCAGTTGTTGACTAATTGCCAAAAAGCAATTTTTATTTAATTTCATAATTCTGCCATCAAAACACAATCTAAATTTGTGGTGTTGACTCAAAATACATTCTCTTCTTTCCTTTAGCAAATCAAGTAAAAAAACAAAAGATTGCTTTTATTTACAAAATATGGTTAAACAGTGAACATTTTTCAAAAGGACATCAATAAATTGTTGAGACAAATGACCACCTACACCCATTTTATGACCTAGGGGTAGTGGTGCTGGTGGTGGTGAAAACAGAGAAATGATACTGATAGGTAAATGAGTCATCTGAGTTCATGTTTCTTATCTTTTGGCTTAGCTTACCCAGTAATGAAGGACAAGTTTTATCAATTTGTATACACACAAATGAGTAAAAACAACCACATAATATACTTTTAATAGCCTTCCTTATTTACTTATCTAAAATCTTTTAAAAAGATAAACCAACCATCATCAACAACTTTCCTTATAGCAGGAAAAAATCCAATTAACCCTTATACTGTTGAAATGAACATAAAACCAGCAGTGAGATACACATTAAAGTAAACTGTTGTGATAGACATCAATAAAACCCTGAAGGCATTTCTTAAAGGTACATGTACCAGTATGTATAGAGTCAATCAAATTCAACAGCTCTAGACATTTTATTGTATTACTGATTGTTATCAACTTAAAACATTAATTAATTTCAAAAAGAAGATTGCTCTTATATTTATAACCGAATATTTCCATTGACAGACAAAAAAATCACACAAAAGAAAACAGCATTACCTTAGAAAAATAATAAAGAAAGGTTGCCAGGTACGGACCATGTACCCACAGCTGAGAAAGTTCCTCTGGATTTACAGACCTGGTTCCCAATTATCGGTTGTTCGGTTGTGATGAAAAAATTAAGTCCTATAAACACACAGGCATGCATGTAAAAAAAATCTACAGTTGAAATTAAAAGAGGATAAGGCAGAATTTCTCTCATAGCACACTGCATGGCAGATGCCCAACTTCATTAGCCCTATAGTTGAAAAAAGTTATGACATTAAAACCCATTCCATTTTATTGCATAACCTATAATAAATGCTTGTACACCAATAGTTTAATAACATAGGATACAATATAGGATTGGGTTTTACATCTACATGTACATGCACTAAAGAAGTTTAATGACAACATAAGATTAGTATGGTATTTCGAGTTTATCTGTTATCACAGTAACAGCATGTCGTAAATACAGGGATTACCAGCTGTCACTAGTATTACATGTACTTGTAAATAAGTGAATTCTCCTAATCTCTACAATTATCTCTTTCACAATTATCTCATCCAAATTCACTACCTGTTACATGCAAATTGGAAAACTATCCAAGTATATCAGGCAGGTTCTTAATAGTTTCAGATTTTCAATTTTCACTTAATATTTCACTTAGATCTGTATTTTAATCAGATTGGACATACGGTGTGCTATGAGGGAAATTTTGCCCGGGCACAGCTGCCTTATGGCCTACTCTTATATCAAATTCCAACTGTACACAGGACTTCAGTTTATCATTCCATCTGTACAACTAGACAGCTGTCCTAGTCAGGCACTCCATCCTGTATCACTGACAAGAGGGAACTGCGTCAGAAAATCTGGATGAACTTTTTTGGACAATGGAAGGATCAAACAAAGATAGGTTGCCAGGCAACGAAACATACGCCCACAGCAGCTAAATCGTCCGGGCAGTCAACAAGGGTTGTCACATATTTTTACTTTTTTTGGTAATGAAACATTTGTAATACACTAAAATCTGATTAAGAGTAACAACTCATTATGTAATTATCTGAAAATCATTAGAATTTGTTTGCTTTTTATAAAAGTTTTGCCCCATGCTAACAATTAGTATAGGAAACATTTAATATCATGGATTTAGGTGTTCAGTTATCAAAATTCATTGAAAATCAAAATACTTGTTCGTTTCAACACCTTAAATTCTGTGTATCAATCTGAAGTCAATCGGATGATAAGTTTGGCCTCTATAGCGTCACAAGGTTTTTTGAAGTGATCAAGGGAGACAACTCTGGATATAATTATTTGAAATCGCTCAAAATCAATAGGCTTCTTCGTCTCGTGACCTTAAACAGTGTGTGTGTATTTAAAGTCAATCGGATGTTAACTTTGGCCTTTAGAGCGTCCACAAGATTTTTTTAAGTGATCAAGGGCCATAACTCTGGCACTAATTATCGGAAATCGCTGAAAATCAATAGGCTTCTTCGTCTTATGACCTTAAACACTGTGTATAAATTTGAAGTGAATCGGATAATAACTTTGGCCTTTTCTCAAATATATAAGTCCAATCTTTTTCAAATAATTTGAAAACGATCAAGCTCTCTAACTCCTGCATCCTGTTTATATCTTCTTTTATGTGGTTGAAGTGCGTTAAAGTATATATGCACTCCTACATCAATTCACATACCATAATATTGTTAATCTCTCATCTGAAAATGACAAGCATATTCGGGATCACGTTTAAGCAGTCTTGTCAAACATCAATAATCATACAATTCGTATTATAATTTTTGTTGTTCTTCCCATTTGAGATCAACAAAATTGTTGTCCGAGTACACTCACAGGATTTAAGATAACCTTTTGTTCAGTCTTACATCACTTATATAATCTGAACTGTGGACCACATACTTTAAGATGAGTGTTTAGATTTATTCTTAACCACAAACATCTCTTCACCCAACTACAGCTATCTGAAAATCATATTCTGTATAAATAAAATACTTCGAATTTCTCATTTCTTGTAACTGTTTGTTTGCTGGTTTCACTCCTATCAATGCCAAGCATTAATCAATAAGAACTTTGTTAGTAAAATCCCCCAAATCATCCTGTTTATCAAATATAAATCTAGTCCACATACAGACCACAGGCACTTGAAGGGATTAAAATAAATTAAAATAAAACTTCTTACTACTGCTTGACTATATAGTATAGTATCATACAATGTAATTCAGACGCCATCTTTGTTATGACTTGTTTATGATATATCGTCTGCTGTCATCTCACAATACTCACTAGTTCTAACACTTCATGTCATTTTTATTGCCAACGAGACTTTATTTGATCATTATTCACCTTCCGATGTAATTAAATTGGTCATTTTACAGCGTTATTAATAACAAAGCAAACTTAAAGCATTATCGAAGATCCCAACTCGCCAGCCCGAAAGTAGCCCGAAATAAGGTCAAAGGAATTCCCTTTTGTTTTTGTTAGTAAGTCTAGATCACCCAGTCGTTTCATTTGTAAACATTGTCATGTCCATACGAGATTTGCTTAGAGACTGTGTGGTCTAGACTGCATCCAAACAAAACCACGTGTGTCCGGTGAAAATATAAAATGTCTCTAGTATTAACTACAGAGCAAAGTCAGGCTTTAAAGATTATAAAGATAGGTTGCCAGGCAACGAAACACACGCCCACAGCAGCTAAATCGTCCGGGCAGTCAACAAGAGTTGTCGCATATTTTTACTTTTGTCGGTAATGAAACATTTATGATACATTAAAATCTGATTAAGAGTAACAACTCATTATGTAATTATCAGAAAATCATTAGAATTTGTTTGCTTTTTATAAAGTTTTGCCCCACACTAACAATTAGTATAGGAAACATTTAATATGATGGATTTAGCTGTTCAGTTATCAAAATTCATTGAAAATCAAAATATTTGTTTGTTTCAACACCTTAAACTCTGTGTATCAATCTGAAGTCAATCACATAATAAGTTTGGCCTCTAGAGCATCCACAAGATTTTTTGAAGTGATCAAGGACTACAACTCTGCACTAATTATCAGAAATCGCTGAAATCAATAGGTTTCTTCGTCTCATGACCTTAAAAACTGCGTATAAATTTGTAGTCAATTGGATATTAACTTTGGCCTCTTGAGTATCCACAAGATTTTTTGAAGTGGAACTAATTATTGGAAATCGCTGAAAATCATGAGGCTTCTTCGTCTCATGACCTTAAACACTATGTATAAATTTGAAGTCAATCGGATATTAACTTTGGCCTCTAGAGCACCCACAAGATTTTTTGAAGTGATCAAGGGCCACAACTTCTTCGTCTTATGACCTTAAACACTGTGTATAAATTTAAAGTCAATCGGATATTAACTTTGGCCTTTAGAGCGTCTACAAGATTTTTTGAAGTGATCAAGGGCCATAACTCTGACAGCAATTATCGGAAATCGCTGAAAAACAATAGGCTTCTTTGTCTCATGACCTTAAACACTGTGTATAAATTTAAAGTCAATTGGATATTAACTTTAGCCTCTAGAGCGTCCACAAGCAATTGTGGACGGACGGGGGCGACGACAATATTATACGACCACATTTCAATGTGGGCGTATAAAACGGGACACAATATTGTTGTTACGGGTCAGGCAGGGAGACTTTATTTTGCGCTTTTTATTTTGCCTTAATTTTTTATCGCTTTATCTATCTACCCAAGAAAATTGCCCCCACCACTGCTCATATGGCTTTGCAAGGAACAGAAATAAAATTGTTTAATTATAGATATCTCCTTTATTAGGTATTAATATATACATATGAAGAAGTAGTTAGAAGATTCCATTTGAAGTAGTTAATATGCATAAAATAAAGTAAATTTGCCCATTCTAGATAATTATTTTATTGCTCACATGTTTCATACCATTTTCAAAGTAATGCAGGTAGTTACTTTGAAAAATGTATGAAACATGTCTGCAATAAAATAATTATATAGAATGGACATATTTATTTTATTTTACGTATGTGTATATATTTATTGAATCTGTTTTATTTGATTATCCTAAGCATGTTACATACCAATGACAATATTCAGCTGTCATTCTGACATTCATAATTCGCGGTCAGCTGTGACAGTCAATTTTATTTTTAGTAACATGCCTTGACCAATCAAAAACAAGGGCTTCCCCAAGGCGACGTCATTGACCTTATTTCGGGCTACTTCCGGGCTGGCGAAGTTGGATCGTGGATAATACCCCGTTCAGACGCGCAAGTTAAACTAGTTTAACTTATCCGGCGATAGTTAATTCAGCAATTTTCGTAGTCTGAACGCATATGTGGAGATTTTAAACTAGTTTAAAATATCCACCTCCGTAGGTGAATTGAATTCAGCTTTTTTTTTTATCTGGTTTAACTTTCGGCGTCTGAACGGGTAGGATTAAAATATCCGGATATTTTCACTCTGGACATGCGCAGTGCGTAGTAAATAACAATCTTAGAAAATGGCGGCTTCTAGTGCTCATGCGCGTTTACCTCTGACCCTTGACCGACGAGGTCAGGAACATGGTCAGGAATGTTAATCCAGTATAGTGTCAGTATCTTAAAACACGTATGAACGCAAAAATTGCCGGATAAAAATCGCCAGATAAGTTAAACCAGTTTAGTTATAAGCGTCTGAACGGGGTGAAAGTGATAGCGCTTTAAGTTTGATTTGTTATTAATAACGCTGTAAAATGACCAATTTAATTACATCTGAAGGTGAATAATGATCAAATAAAGTCTCTTTGGCAATAAAAATGACATGAAGTGTTAGAACTAGTGAGTATTGTGAGATGACAGCAGACGATATATCATAAACAAGTCATAACAAAGATGGCGTCTGAATTAAATTGTATGATACTATACTATATACATGTAGTCAAGCAGTAGTAAGAAGTTTTTTTTTAATTTATTTTAATCCCTTCAAGTGCCTGTGATACAGACACACAGATATCTTCAAATTAAATGGGGAATAAAACATATGTACATTTTCAATCATCAGCCAGATAAAAAGGATATATTTAATTTGGTATTCACACCCTATTACAAAATGATAAAGAGTCATGCTGGGATCTTGGATCTTCACAAATTACATGACAATAATTTTTTTACTATCCCTTCTTCAGAGGTGCCATCAATGATCAATTATGGGAATTTCAGACATCTGCTACAGGTCTTATCTAATTCAAAATCTCAACTATGCTCTTTTTTAAGACTTAAAAAATATAGGTGAATTGATTACCTCCAATGAAATTTGGATTAGCAAGTCATTCGTATCTTTCTGCTGTTGATAATGAAAGGCAAGTTTTTTTTATGGATTTAAAGTTAAGCATGTACAACATTTTCTAAGCACTTGACAAGTTGCAGCCTGAACTCTCTCCCGCTTCTCTTGTGTTTATTGTTTACAAACTTTTGGCATAAGCAAATAGTCGTAGTCAGATTTTTACATGTCAGAGGCTAGCTTTTGTTGGGCAACCTGTAGGTTTATTTGAAGGGGAGGTGTTCAAACATAAAACATACCCTCAACGGCAAGGAATAAAGAATTGTGCCAAAACAATATTAGGGTATTTCTTTTCATATCACCTTGTTTGTTTCATATCACACAGTTCAGAAATTAAAACAACATGGCATAATCTAGCAAAATCTTATAGTCTTGTTAACATCATCATTTGTTTGGCTCATGTTTTTCAACTCATGCACTTTAAAATAATCTACATGTTTAAGAAAACATAAACATCCCCCTAAAACATATATTTAAAACATGGCATCCTTATACTGGGTGTTAAGACAGAAATAATTGACATAAACGATGGGAATGTGAAGATTTTTCATCCATACATCACAGTGGCATAATGCGTCAAGGCAATCCAAAATTCACCCATTTCTAAACATTCACCACTCAAAATAGGTACAGCCAACCAATTAACAAATCCATGCAACTGCAATAATACAATTTTTTGCCATTGCTGGGAGTTAATGAATAATTTATCAAAAACACAACAAGCTTTTGGTGAAAGATTAGGTTTCATTTTATAGACATGATATAAAGTTAACAACATTACTTTTGCCAGATGTTTTCATTAATTTGAATATTTCCAAGTAGTCAAATTCATTAACCGTGAATATTTAATGTATTTTGATCACAGATTCTGCACCAAGTGCTTGCCAAAATGAAAAGCCTGTCAAAAATTTGGTACAGAAATTCATATGAATGAGCCGGATGATAAAAAAAAAATGAATTAAGGTGACAAATTAGCTCTGTGTTCTATACATTTAATTTACAAGAAGAAAATTAAACCGACAACATAACAGTGACATTATTTAAAGAGACATTATCACCATGTTAAATTCCAAACAGAATTAGACTAACATCATCATTGGAATTCCAAGCACTGGCCTACTTAGAGAAGTAGGCAATACTTATAAGTTAAATATTAAAAATATTCTTCATGAGGAAGGACTAAAATACAGGTAAATCATCAACTATAGTAAGAAATCACCTGTCTCATCATCTGTTCGCTGTATGTGTCACTTGGAACTAATATCTTCATATCAGCATCCCATTTAGCCAAAACAAAATTGTATGGAACAAGTTTATAACATATTTATTCATGTATCTAATCATAAAGCTTAATTCAGGTAGAAATATGATTCATCGGTTATTAAATTATTATTCTATTGTGGACTCCCTCATAAAGCTTCATAAACATGATATAGTAGGCCCACTTCAGTATTTCATTCTCATCCACATCATCATAGAAAATAATATTTTTTGGGCTGTTCAAAAATTTTTGAGAACATTTTGTAATTTGATAGTAACTTTAGAAATGATAATACTCTGAAAGCCTTTTATTATAAACCTTGCTCAAGGCAGAAAAGAGACATAATTGATATTTTTCAAACATTCCAGTACTATTGAGATATTAAAATAACCATACATTATTATATACTTCAAGTCATATAACATGTAATATATTTTTTCTAACATGCATCTTTACATGTTTAGCTGTATCTACATAAACAGTAGTAATAGCTAGTTATTGTAACTTTCGAAACAGTTGACCACTGTATAGAAAACAGTATCTGACATTGAGAAAATTATATTGTTGTCCTCATTTTTCAATTGATAAACTGTGATTTTTTGCGAAATTTAAAAGAATGCAAAGGTGGGTTGTCACTTTAAGGGTAACCTAATGTACCTGAATTATTGCAAGCTATAAACAAAAGAATATACGCAAACAAATACATCTAAATATATTTAATCTATATATTATGTTATAGTTATACTAGGTGTTAAAATGAAAATTTACGTTAACCTTTACTACAATCTTCTTCCAATTAAAGTCAGAATTATGTAATGTAGTCACCAGATAAAATAAAAATAGTAACAACACTGTGAGACTGCAACGAGTATTTACTTCCATCTTACCAACATTTTATTCATGGTGTATTGAAACAACCATCTCACTACAACAACTCAGTGCTGGGAAAAACATGACCAGCCAACATGTATATTTCTTCAATTATTTGTATTTTTTTTAAAATCAAACTAAAATATGTCTTGCTATCAAGCACATCAGTGGAGTCAGAGGTAGGCATTTTTTCTTTGAATTGTCGGTTGCACATTATCCAAAGAAAATGTGAAAATGGTATTTCAGTGCGTATTAGAGGATTTTGAAATATCTTCTCTTTTTTTAATAATGTTAGAAGTGTATTGATTTCACTGATATGTCCGTGGACAACAATACAACAATACCCAACTATTGTATCATGTCTTAACATCTCAACAATTTCACACACCAAAAACTTTGGAGCCTATGTGTTAAATATTACGGTGTCGCAACATTAAGAGCAAAGCACAAACACTCGCATTCAAAATACATGCCACACAACTGATTCCAGAAACAATACAAATCTCATATTAAGACTTGTATCAAATTTCAACCACTTTTTCATTTTTGGAAAGGGTTTCTTCACTGATGGATCACCATATTAGTTTCAAATACATCTATTACCTATTAATTTCATAAATATATTGGAGGTATTAATTTAAAAATGTTTTCTTCAATTTAATCACCACAGGAAGCTTATATTCTAACCCATAACTAAAACCTTGTCGGATATGATGACTATAAAATAATGAACCATTTGTGTGAAATAGCTTTATTTATCGTCCCCTTCCACCAAAGTGATATCGTTGACAATGAACCAGCTTGGCAATCCTTTATTTAGTAACAAAATGGTTCATCAGATGTATAAAGGGATTAGAGGGACCATGTTTACATTATGACTGATACTTTATTAGCCACGTGTGTAAGTCTTTCATACTGTTAGTATTGACAGGTAAAAGAAACATGAGCCTCATCAGCAACAACAATGGCCACTAGCCACTTGTCCCTCTTGTTTAGATACCTGGTCTTTAAAAGATACCATACATCATTACAACTCTGTGACCACTCAATACACATACATGTAGGTAGATCTACAATATCAGATGTAAAAACATTTCGCTTCAGAAGAAAATGTTTCGAGCAGCACTAAAGAAAAATGTTCTCCAATCACCAAGCATTGCTCAGAAAGATAAACAAGTAGAAAAGACAATCTAAATGAGTGGATTGTCCCTGTATCCGTTTTTAAAGGTGGCTGTTCTCACGATATTTCACAAATAGATAATGCAAAATGAATATATTGAAAATTTCATTCAAATTGCTTTATCTTGAGCAATGGTTGTAGTTTTGACAAGATATGTGCATTGATTGTAACCTGTCCCCATCATACTGGTTGTTCAAGCCTTAGCCTCGCTTCCTTATTTTTAGATTAAATCATTAAATGGCCAAACTGTTCTAATCTACTTAAAATCAGAGCCATCCAAAGGCACCAAAGGTTGATTAAGGTCTTGTCAGGTTAATAAATGTCTAACTAATAATTAATATGAAACTTGAGACCCCAAAAAAGACCTGCAATAGGCATATTTAGCTCTTACGTAATGCCTCAATATTAAGGTTCTTTGTGAAAAGTTGAGTACATTGTATTGATTTTAAAATGTTATAGCAGTGGAGATACTGGATGAATAATTCAATGTTTGATGTAATTTATCGGATTAATGTCATAACAATGATATATCTGTATGATATTTGAACACCTTCGATACTTGTTTGCTTTCTGTTAATATGACATAACAAAAACCCAATGTAACATGCTCGGGAGACTTGTACATCAGCTCTTCTTATACATATAAAATAAATTACACCTTCTTCCTTGAATAATCCAATTGAATGTTTAAAAAAGTCAGAAAACAAATCTTCCTATGAAGTACATGTTGTTAAAGAAATGTAAACAATAGTTACATGTAGATATATATATAGTCCCCAAAAATTGTTGTGTTTTATGCTTCATGAAATAAGAAGTTTTGTTCCCTTTTGTTCAATATAAAACTCACTGATGCATGTTTGGTTTCATTTCATGTAAATGTTTTCAAATGAAAAGTTGTCTCAATCATCATACATTGTTCTGATCATATTACAAACATGATTTCCTTTCAAATCATTCAGTACAGTTTAACCATATAATATGGTAAGGTTAATGGAAATTCAATGACTCAGGTAATAAGGACATTACGATATAAACAACATGACAATATATTCTGTAACTTACATAAAAAAAATATTTAAAAATGTCCAGTTAGAAGACAGGTTGCCAGACAACAAAATGTATGCCAACAGCAGCTACATGTAAGTCGTCGGGGCAGTTATCAAGGGATGTTGCATATTTTTTCTTTTTCTTTTGTCAGTTATGACAACATACAACACACTAAAATCTGATGTAACAACCCATTAAGTAATTATCAGAAATCATTAGAATTTGTCTAGTCCTGCCCTATTCTAACGTTTAGTATACAAAACATTTAATATCAAGGGCCATGTCAGACAGTAATTATCAGTAATCGATGAAAAATCAATAGGCTTCTTCATCACATGACTTTAAACACTGTACATAAATTTCAAGTCAATCAGATATTAACTTTAGCCCCTAAAGTGTCCACAAGTAATTGTGTATGCCATGATGGTCTAACATCATGCTCTTTTTAGACTGCAACAGTACAGATCAACAATATGAACTTCCCAAATAAATGAAAAGTGGTATAAAGTGTTCTTTAAAAAAGACATATCCTACTTTGTGAATTGAAGCCAATTTGAATTTCTTAATTGCATGGGCATTCATGAAGATGAATGTAAGATGTACATGTATGGTTGGGACATTATGCTACATTGTTCCTTCAGTCAGTCTATTCATCTTCTGTCGAAGCCATATATACAATAGATGTGTTTACCATGTAAATTGCTACCACACAACCTTTATCCCGATAAAGATCATGGATAATGGAACAAAAATGTGCAGACAAAACTCAAGGGTGTGTTTTGAATTGTTTGTACGTTTTTTGAATTTTCAGTTCTACTATTTTGTATGAGATTTGTGTAACAGGTGGAGAAGTCTAAACATAGCTATTAACCTTATCTCTAAGTTAACCAGATTGATTATATATTACACAAATTGTAACAACATCTGGCCTTTATTATAAAATACTCCTATTTTTCTCTTCAAAAACTTATCTTATATATGCTTTGATAAACATTATCAGTTTTACAAAAAAACAATCAATATGATGGCTAATAAGTACATATTATATTACACATATTTCACTTATGACACATATAACAGATATGCCTACATGTGTACCGTTAAAACAGCCAATGCAATTTTACCACAATTATTTTTTGAAAATAAATTAAAAATAGCAATGTGTTGACAAGAGGAAGATGAAATAAAAAAATGTAACCTTATTCATTGAGTATTATAGATGTACATGTAAGATCAATCGAACCCCATCTACACTGGTTCTTGTGGTAGTTTTCACAGGAAAACCAATTTAAGCTGGATACACCTACGGTTATATTAGAAATAATTTTACTGTCACTACTAAACACCTGCGCTGAGACTAGTCTACTATTCTCCTTAACAGGTATTATCACTCATAACAAGAAAAATAAATGTAATTAATCTTAAATAATTGAGTCATCTGATCACCAAATATACAAGCCCTGACCTTATTTGAGTAAAGTGTTTTATCAAACTCATCGAAAAATCACAAATTTGTAGGTCTTGTATATACATGTATGTATTGAATATAAAAACATCTATTTGACGGAGATGAATTAGAAAATATTTCTCAAGTTTGAATACAATCTAATATGAACATCCATATGCTAACTATCTAAATGTAGTAATATAATGTCATATCAAAAAGTATATTTAAAAGTATATTTAAAAGTAGCTACATGTAAATCTCTATCTCAATATCATTCAAAATCTTCAACATTGAAAACAGAAATTATTTGTCAATTTAAATCAATATTGATGTTGTGATCTTACCGGAAAAAGATCGGCATCTGATATCCAATATTTAAGATAAAATAAAAAATTTTACTATTGGTACGAATCGTGTACCATAATGCGTTTCAGCCCACTTGTAACAGAGACTTGAGGAACGAGGCTAGACACATTGCACCAAATCAAAGGCGTATGTAGACTGGAATAACCAGGCGCCAGAAATTTACTTTCGATTGACACTGCTGGCTTATTCTGCCGAACATAACTGATTTGTAATCATAGTAAAAACGGAAACCATTGAATGTAAATCAGTTTATATACATTCATATTACAGTATTATATTTGTCACGACCCACTTGTATCAATTTCCGGGTCCCAAATGTTAGCGATTTAGCTCCTTTAACCAATTGGTGAAGACCTCCAATAACCTAATGCCTCTTCAAGATAACACACTAACACTATTTATTGTCATATGTTTTGTATATGACTTTTGACTTACTTGCGCTAAATGGCGCACCAGTAGGAAGGCAAAGGCAAAGGAGGGGAGAGTCCTGCATCCATTCAGATGGGTCCCCAAGCAAATCAAATTAACTTTTTTTCCAATTTGAAACTATCGCTGTTCACTTCATTGTACAAGCTGTGTAGCAACCAATTTTGCAATAAAATTAAATTATTGCAAAATAGGGCTAATATTGCAAACATAGAACCATGACAAAATCATTTTTGCAATAAAATCCAAATTTTTATAAATTTATTCTCTTTTGTCAATTTCATCATCACAATGATCATTTGTTCATCCAAATGATTGTCAGAATCATTATTGATGTATTCATCATGCATCTTAATTATCATCAGGAACATCATTATCATACCGATTTTCTATGAAGTGACAACAGTGTTTAATTATTGAAATTTTATTGCAAACATAGTTGATATTACAATAGTAGAAGACAAGAGGAGGGTATACTATTTTCACAATAATTTCTTCATTTTTCGCTTGTTTTTAATTTTCTGACTATCAATAACATAATGCATATGAGCTGTTCATGATTATTTATCACAAAAATGTTCTGCGCTCAAAAATTTTTATACCTACCTGAATAAAATATCATTGAAAAGAATTGTAAGGTCCAGTCATTAAATTTTACATGAAAACTCCATTCCCTATTTGTGCAATATGAAATGGCTTGTTATAAGAGTGTGTGAAATAGCTTTATTTCACGTCCGCTTCCACCGAGGTGATATCGCAGACAAGTTGTTATAAGAGTCCCAAAAAGCTTTTTATACCCATGAGTGGAAATGAATAAAGGTGCGTATAGCTGTTTTCAAAAGCCGCCGATTTGAGGTCTCTTTTGTGTCTAGAGTAATTCACGATGTGAACTATGTCATACGGCTTCGGTCCCACTTAGTGCCTGAAACGAATCCCAGCCAGCAACGTTATATTATGCCAACTTCCAAGACAGACAACACAACATAACGATTTACTCCTTTCGTACAGTACTGTTGAGAACTAAAAATTTGCCTGGCTCAAAGATCTCGTGTAGCAGACGATTCTTCGCCACATGTCAATCACTGAGATATCAGTAACTATCAAATATACCATGGCTAATAGCTAGACCACAAAGACACTGCATATAAATAATTGGCAATTAATTTATATATCGTTGCCGTCAAAACAGCACTATCTTGAAGTCACCACATTGTTGCATTTCACGGAATCCAGGTCTCAATATAACTCTACTAACGGGATGGCTAGAGTATATGAAATACACAAATTTGTACAATGTGTAATGAAATCTATTCGATGACAATACCGCGGTTTGTCGCCGGTCTAAATTAAAATTCTATTTAATTTACCTGTCATCATAGGCAAACTCTGCAGGCAATGTGTTACTATATAGCCCTAGAGCCAGAAAACTTGCTGCTAAAATCGTGTAATCCATTTCGTTTCTCCCTTGCTTTCTGCCATGACTCGCTATAATATTTACTTCGGTTAATTGACGCTCAGTGCGCATGACTGTGTTTTGGCTTCACCTGTTTCGTTGAAATGTATTGTCAATAGCGGAGAGCTGGTTGAACAAGTTTTACACCGCCCTCGCGGTGCGGTTTTCATGAAAGCATATTCATTGAATATTTATCTCTTATTGTTCCATACATGTGACCAGGCTACGTTGACAAAATATTATATTTTCCGTATATTTTTATATTTATAGTCGCATTAATTCATTTTATGGACCGATCCAGTGAATAGGTTTTGTAGGTTATAGTATTCTGACAACTTTTGGCTTTCATTTTATTTCACTAATTCATTGAAACAAAATTAATGGCTGGAAATAAAATGTTAATCTAATGTCGGTAGTTTCTTTATTGGTATTCTCCCGACCAGGTCTTTACAAAACACTATAAGGCCTGTAGGCCACCGGACAAAAAGATGATTGAAAATAATAGAAACTGTAAAAAGGGGGCAATAAAGGGTTACAGGACCGGTGCTAAATCGTTTTTGCGATATTGTAATAATGAAATTAAAATGTGTTGCACATACTTCACATGGTAACTGTTCTTTATTTTTGACGCTTAATGTGGCGCGCGACTACCTTTTAAAACAATCGATTTGGGGAAACATCGAACGCCGACCGAGGAACAAAATACACAAGACTTTATCCGACCTGAGTAAATATACCTACAGTAAATCAATTAAGAAAATCAAGTTTTCTCCATTAGACAACCTACTTCATATGAAAATACCGCCTTTAATTGAGACCATGGCATCATTAATCAATTTTTTCGTGATATTTGACTAGAAAATTCTCGAGCAAACTATTTTCATAAATATTACAGAATAAGGCGAAGAACCACTTTAAAAGGATACGTGAAATATTATCCTCAACATTCAAATAATATTACAATGTGCAAAATATCAAATAACCCTTTAATTTTTCGAATTTTAATAAATTTCTATTCAGCCAGAAGTCAGATGGTTGACGCATATTTCAAAAGTCAAAAATATCTCTATTTTATTGCAGTGTGATGTTATTGTGTAATTAAGCTTATCCGACTGTAAAAATAAATGAATTATGATATCAACACTAATTAACATAAGAAAAAGTGGAGTTTCTAGGTTTAATTGTTTTTGGACCAAAAGAGGGGGGGGGGTCTAATTGTACTTTTTATTTTGAACGCCTTAAACTCTAATATATTTAACTTTTTTTGTCCCAATGGAGAGTTGGATATGTTTATCTATTATTAATTTGGAGAAAAAACATCCACTATAACTCATAAACACAATAAAGGTCTTTGTTTTAAACAATATTTTTCGATAGTTTCGCAATTTTCGTACAGATAAATACATGTATATTAATATGTAGGTTTGATTATTATATGACGCGGTTTTTCTATTTACTGTTTTATCTATATATAATCACCATTTTACACCATGTTTTTCGAAATTCATTAGATCTTTGATTAACATAGTGTAATTAGAACAAAGAGTGATTGACACCTTGAGTGATGATTGTAATTAACATCCCATAAACAGGCGTCATTTTCCCTTAATTTACTAATTGGCTATCATTTTAAAGAAATAGATGTCGAACTCCCGTGTTTATAACCCTAAAGTGTTAATAGATTTTAATTTCGGTAAATGTTATTTGAATACCCGAGGTTCATTTTGCCTTGGTAATGCAACGCAATATACTTGGACTTGTGGTATTATGCAAAATTTATAACGGTAAAATAATATAATATCGTGTAACGCGGTTATTTTTGCGCAACATCCGCCTATTGAAAACCAGCATGTACCCTTCATTTTCCTGCCTTGTTATTCAAATCGTTTTCTTTTACTGCAAAATTCAAACCGTTAGAATAATATTCAATTATTTAGTGAATGTGTTATGTATAAATTTTGTTAAATGGTTTGTGTATTAGACAAAATTTATTCGAATTAATATTATCTGGGCGTTTAATAGAGATAGAGTTCTCTCAGGTTGTAAAATACCTGTTATCATGATTTAATGACTATAACTCGAGTCAACGCCTCAATACACCTTGATGGTGGTAAATTAGTTTCGACTCGTCCCTTAGGCAATTGACCAGACTCTTAACCCATATCTTATTTAAGGACAACCATATCCGTTATCAACATTAAAGTTGGGTTCCCAGATAAGTATTTATCGGGTGGTTATTGCCTATAAAAGTATGACAATTTTGGTATATATGGAAAGTAGAGATATCCAATCTTTCTAGTAAAATACTGGATTCCCTGAAAAACACTCATGGAGCGTATACAGGACAAAAATGTAAGGGGTTCCCTTAATAGTCAACCCGACGAATAAGGTTACCTGCACGCTTGGCGTTGAAGGCTGCACGCGAACTTGAGCGATTTGTGTAGGCTACATATTGAAAAACTTTATGAAGAGCTAGCTAGACGTACAACAATTTCTGGGATAAAAATCACGGAAAAGGACGCGGGCAGTGGATAATCCGAGAATTTAATTAGGATTCGATATTTGTAGTAAATAGTCAGCGCTTACAGACAACATCGTCTTGTGTATGCAATGCATTCTCCCCTGTCCGCCGCCGCCGTTGCCATTGGTTACGGAGAGAGGTACTGTCAATTTCAATGTTTTGAGAACGATTTGAAGCAAAATTATGATAAAATAATTAGTTTGAATATGTTTTTAGTTCTAATATATCATCAAATCACCCAGTTTGTACCCGGGAATAGAACTTAAATATAAGTAATATAAATAAAGCCACACGGTAAATCTTCATAATAACTGCCAGAAATAATGTATATGGCTTCATAGATTACTTATATTATATATATTATATAGATCAGAATATGGGTTTGAATTATTAAACGTATTATAAACTAAGAACGTCTATTAAGGACTACGTGTGAATTTGTCAGGGTTTTGCGTGATTACAAATATTGTCTAGTAGGTGCGATGTTCTCAGGTATTCTGTCTTCATGTTACCACATATTATATTGCATTGTTTATTCATATTTAATAACTGTCACATGTGGGCCATAACTGTTCAAGTAGGATATGATATATTTAAAAACAAATTAATTTGAAAAAGTACACACGTTATCACCATGAGATTTCCACGCGTAGGCTACAATAATAATATTCGATATTTAATCAGTTGTCACATTCTCTGACGCATGGTTTTGAGTTTTTGCGTCCCTTTGAGTTTTTGCGTCCCTTTGAGTTTTTGCGCCCTGTGTCAAACATACCTTATACCGTGGGTCAGATATGCTACAAATTGACTCATATAGTAGGCATGTTCCACACAGCCCAATATTAATCCGTGTCAAAAGGGGGCGGGGTAGGGGGGCTTATTCCTCATGCAAAATCATGTGTCATCACGCCCCTACGATGGGGCGATTTCGGAAATGGTCCTATTTCGTAAAAGCGAAATCAATCTTTTGCCCCCATGCCACCAACCCCCATTCGCTGTGCAGCGTAAAGCGGATAATGCCCATGCATACATAATAGACTGGTCCTGATCTATAATGTTCGGACAGCGTATATTATATATGCCAGTAGACAAATGTCGGGTTTGTACAAACACTCGCTAAACACAAAACCCACTGAATATTATAATAGTACAAATATCCTGACAGACAAAAACATGAATTGAATGCTACATTTTGCTCTTGTCTCGGATGATGGAAGGTTACTGGTTACATGGTGAAAGTGACGGAGTGAACCGAGTGAAGAGTATCATGTCGAGTAACTGCCATCACACCAGGCATGTTTTGTCATTGAATAAAAACTAAACCCAGATGACACGGAAAGGTCAGATAAGGATACCGAAAGTAAACAGACTAAAGACAAACAATGAGAGAATGTTTATTCAGACAACTAGCGAATGTCTTGTTAATACGTTCTGATAGTCACCGTGTTACTCATTTCTCGTTATGTTCAACATGTCCACATCTCCTGGATGCTGCCTTCAAAGGCCGAACTTACGACCAAAGACATTTTTTTGATGCTACGTTTTTTTACAAGATCCCAGACCTCAAAGTCATGTTGACTGACGACAAGTAAAACGCGAATTTATTTAAGATAACTAAGCGTTAAAGGTTGATGCTTAAGTTTTTTGTAAAACCTCAGAATAATATTAAAACAAGATCTCGACATGTATAAACGAATTTTTTTTTAGGTAACTAAGCGTTAAAGGTTTCTTTATTTTCAGACTAAATTGGTACCACAGATTGGCGTATAGTTAGTTAATTTAGCCGAAACTCGTTACAGGAGTAGTATTGCGCCATAATCAATATTCTGTTTTTCATGAGCTAATAACAAATCCTCACTAATATGATGCTAATTCTAATAGAAATATACTGGTACACGCTTTAGCCGATTAGTGTACACAATAACGTGGCCGTCATTAGACTTTCACAATTAAAACGCTCCAACCCATGGCAATCGTAAATCAATCACACTGTCCATTTTAGTTCTAAAGAGCCTTAATAATTTCATGCTTCCAAGATTATAAAAAACAAAGGAGTGGGGCCCTCACAAGCCTATGTGGCCCCCCCCCACCACCAAAAAGTGTCGCCCCGGCATATGCCCGACTCAGCATCCCGCTATAGATGTGAGAGCCCTGCAAAAGAGTTTATTATTGCATGAATTTCACAAAGGTCTTGCAAATAAATGAAATGGGGTCTAACGTCCTACTGTTCTGCTCCTAAACTGGGCTAATGAAGACGGGCATATGCCATAGAGTGTGCCATACGAGGAAAATTTTGCCCGGGCAGCGGCGCTATGTCCTACTCTTACATCGATTTCCAACCGCGAATGTATCTTTTACGTACACGCCAATGTGTACACGGGGCCTCGTTTTTTGTCCCATACGAATGACTAGACAGATGTCCTTGTCAGCCCCCCCCCCCGTCAATCATCACTGATAAGGGGAAACAACGCCGGAAAATAAGGATGAACTTTCTCGGCCAATGCAGGGGTCGAACACCCGATCGCCAGGCTAGCGAGCCAGCGTATTACCCACTAAGTCACCATGACCACCGTCTTGCAAATAAAACCAAGTGGTTCATTGCAATACAACATACTTTTAAAAATGTATAGCATGACACAATCGACATTATGAATAGATAATTACACGTTTCTCCATATATTTATATATATGACCATGTAGTCATAATCTGATCAAAGATACATCTTTTAGAAAAGGCAACAATAAAATATCTTCCATAGAAAAGGGATGAAAGGGTTGGTTAATGATATAGGCATGTCAGTGCGATTTTCTCTTATCTTCAAAACTATAAAATGAAACAAGTCATAATGATTTATGACAGGTATAATTATTGTTCTGCACCTACTGCAGACGGATATGCACTTTGTATTAATGATGGTTGAATAAACAAAACAACTTGAAGATGGTACCAAAACCCTTGACCGTAGTTTTAATTGATTCAACTGGTCACCGATTCATTATAATTAAACACTTAACTAGAATCAATATTTATACACCTGCGTTTCTGCATAGGTTTAATACTTGGCTTTGTACGAAACCAAAATCTGAACAAACAACCACCAACATACACAGGGAAAGTCATTTGAAATTAGAACTGTGACTAAGAAACGAAAGATGATTTTGTAACCATCTTTGATCGTGTACATTAATTTGCTACAAATCAAAGTGAATTCAAAGTCTGTTAAAATTGGAATTATAAATATTTGTGAAGGATTAGGGAAGACATTGGTTTATACTTCTCACTGATGTAACAAACCATATGTTGACACACCCCTCATCATGTATCCTTTCTTTCTATTCACAGATATTTGATTTTGGGGGTAAACAACCTTCTACTATTTTGCTCCTTCATGTAAGAACTCATTTATTTTCAAAACGTTTCATTGGCATTTAGTAATTGCACCTTAAATAAAGAAATCTATTGATATATACTTATTGTTTATTATCATTTAATGGTGCAAATATAAAGTATGTTGAGGCATTAGACGACCAACCTCGTCTTGATGAAACTAAAATTAATTAATGTAAACGCTATTCCTGTTTACTTACGCGATTACCAAGCCAGCTATACAGTTGAACATATAATTGAACGTAGTTCCTTTTGGAACTGTCTTTGAGCGGACATCTCCGCTGACAGTTCCTATCGAGCCCTACATAGCTACAATATGAAAACACTGCTCATCCCCACCTCTGGTCTAAGGCTATTTCTGAATCCTTACCGACTATTTTTCACCCAGATTCTTCGTTGTTTGCCAAAGGAATCATTTCTTGCCACAGTTGACACACAGTCATATTAATTCAACATTATTTACAAGTAGAATTCTGCGATTGAAAACATACACAAAATATGTTTGAAATGAACAACCATTACGAGACCCGAACATGCACAGATCACATGTTTATTTAATTGCCAAATTCTACTTGAACACAGTGTTGAATTATTATAAATTTGTGTCAGATATGATGAGAAATGATTCCTTTGGCGAAAAATAAACATTCACGGTGAAAAATTGAAGGTAAGGTTTCCAAAATAGCCCGAGAACAGAGGTGGGGAAGAGCGGTATTTCAACGTATTTTCATATTGCAGCTATATAGGGCTTGGTAGGAACTGTCAGTGGAGATGTCCTCTCAAAGACAGTTCCTAAAGGAACTAAATTGAACTTAAAGATCTATAGCGATCATCTCCGAATGTTTTCAGTTGACATTTTTGAAAAGGTTATGGATTCTCTTTTCATGTACATAAATCTACCTTTGTCCGCCTGTATCATGTGGCATGGAAGTTCATGGATTTCAAAAACTTGATCTATTTTATTTGTTATGAGTAATTAATATTTAATTTGTGATAACGACTGATTAATTGATATATGTCTCCAAAATAAAGCAGACAAAAAGGTATCAACTGTTAGGTGATATGGCGTGTAAGGGTGTTATTTACAATCTTTGCAGTATACTTTTAACAAATTTCGATTCGGATAAACCAAGAAATATAATGTTTCATATGTTTGCATTATTGTATGATTCACTTACAATTTTAGCCAAAACGAATATTTGGAGAAACTGTGGCTGCCTGGAAAATTGGTTTTGAGAATCAGTCATTATAAAGCGAGCAAGCCAGATTGGTGTAGTCAAATTCTAGAATAATGACAGGATTCGGAAGAACCCGGAGAAACATCTCGCGGTTATGGACAACAGTAGGCCTACAGTGTTTGTTATACTTTATACCATTAGGCCAACCCGCCCAACTTTCTGACTTGTTTATCATACCCCCTCTCCAACCAAATGCTAATATGCAAATGTTTGCGTTCCCATGAAAATAAAACGGCAAATATTAGGCCATGTTCTTTCCGGTGTTTTGGTTAGTAGAGCATTCAAAATACAGACTGAAAAATAGGTTGCCAGGCAACGAAACATACGCCCACACAGCAGCTAAATCGCCCGGGCAGTCAACAAGAGTTATCGCATATTAAGTAATTATCAGAAAATCATTAGAATTTGTTTGGTTTTTATAAAGTTCTGCCCCATGCTAACATTAAGTATACAAAACATTTAATATTATGGATTTAGCTGTTCAATTATCGATTTTCAAGAAATTCATACTCAACCATCATTAATGTGTAACGGGGATATAGTCAAACTTTTTTTGTAATTCGGAATGAACTTGTGGCGATTTTTCGTACAATCAGGGGCCATAATTCAGGAAGTTATGGTCCAATGTGCCTGAATGTGCGATCTTTGGGTTATGAACTTACGGGGTATTCTCACTGTGCCACCCGCTATTGTTCTCATGGGGGGATTAATCAAACAAGGGGATTATCGAATACAATGGTGTTGAAAGTATAGTCCGTTTTTTAAAACCACTAGGTTTAAACTAATTAACAACTTTATTCACAATAAATAACATAAACGTAACAACAAATACATGTATCAAACATAAATCATAACCCTACTAAATGAGATATGGCGTCCGTATATTCAATTGCACTTTTTACCCCATTTAATAAGTCGATTTTCAGATTTTCTACTCTTTTATATTTTCGCCTTTAGGGGGCAATCGTCCACCGTTATCCAACTGAACAATGGTATTTTCAACACAAGTTTGCTCTTTCAACGCAATGTTAATAAATTTAAATATATTTGGGTGACTTGTTCCGGTCTTCTTCATTGACCTCCTTGAGAATTAGGAATAAACCGTACACGCATTTGAAACATTTTAAAAAATATAATTGAATTGGGGGTGACAACTATCCCTATAAAATGATAGTGAGTTTCTAATCATATATTTGATTGATTTATGAGTACTGTCTGCATGAAAGATGGGTGAGTAATATTTAAGATACTCGATAACCGATGACACGTGAACTTAACTTATATATTTTAATCATTAAAATAATTAAATCTTAACTAGGTGAACAGTACTAATAAGGATACAGTCTATAATCCTTTGTTTATTTAACTTTTCACACCACTACCCCATAACACCAGTTGATTGGGTGGCACAGTGAGATTAAACCGAACTTACATTTCAAATTTCATCAAAATCGGATTCAAATTGTGACCTCTACAGGGTCCACAACCTTGATATATCATCTTTGATTGGCATTTAGTAATTGAATATATAACACAAGGTACAATTTTATGGATACACAATTACTGAGTTTGATACTAAGCGACGTTTCGACGAGGATACTCTCGTCTTTATCAAGCAAATGATACACAAATGTGAATAGTAGGCAAATATAATACAGAATATGCAACAAAGATAAGAATCAAATACAATTAAAGTTTAACACCTTTGATTAGGGGCCATTAAGGACTAATGAAAAACTCTGTCAGAGATTAAAAGGAGGTGAATGCTATTATTATAAAAAGATCAGTGTATTAACACTATTAATGGAAAACCAATTAACCTGAGCTATAGATAAACAATAATATAAAGAGAAGTGTGTATGTATAAGTGAACAAGAGTGATCGCTGATGCATGTGTAAAGAAAAATAATAAATTAAAATTGAGAAATAAAAATATAAAATATATTAATTGTATGTCCAGGAAATCATGAAAAATATCCAAATATTTCGATTCAATAAACTGAAAATCGAGGATTGTGAATTATATCTCCAGACTGTAAAAAAATGGTTAAGTACTGAAAAGAAACATATAAAATGTATGATTAGAGTGTGAGAAAACTGGATAAGCACTGAAAAGGAACAAAAGTATAAGAATCAATAAGCTGGAAGTCCTGAGGGATAAAACCTATTAATCTGGAAGAAAGAAACCGTAAATATATTATTTCCTTGTATAAAGGTCAATATAGTATAATTAGTAAAGTGTCAAAATTAGTAAACTGTCTACGCTCCTTAAAATATCGCTTAAACAGAAAATCGCTAAATACCTTATATTCTTCGTTTATTCTGCCACACAATAACCCCGTTTACATTACAAATTTTAAGCGTGCCAGGTACCGTTCCTGGTACGGCACGGTTAATTTTTTTGTAGTGTAAACGGGTAAAACACAAGCGTGCCGTACCGAGTACCGTGCCAATCTGGCCCACTGAAGTGAGGTGGTCTCGGAACCGTACTAAGAACGGCTCACTTCAAATTTTCGTAGTGTAAACGCTAACCGGTCTGAGTACGGATTACTGCGCATGCGCCAAATGAACCTTGACCCTTTTTCCCTTCAAACCTTGACAGTTCTGTCATCAGTTCTGTCAAAATGGCTGCTCAAACTAAATCAGTCATCATAATTGTTTTCATCTGGGTAATTTGTACAGGGGCTGAAATTAACTTCACTGTGAAGAGTTCCACACTTGGCACGCTTGACACGGTTCTGAGACCGGTTATTTTAGAGTAATGTAAACGGGTCCATTTCTTGAAATTTATCGCGGCCTGGTACCGTACCTAGTACGGCACGCTTATCGCGGCCAAATGTAAACGGGGCTTTTGACTATGCCGATGTAATCTGGGACGGGTGCACCGACTACCTATCTAATAATCTCGAATCCCTTCAGCTTGATGCACTACGCACCATATGTGGGGCAGTTAAAGGTACTAGTCACGCTTCTCTCTACGCGGAAACTGGGTTTATTCCACTCAATGAACGGCGAAATCGGCACAAATTAAAATTACTATACAAAATTATAAATAACCTAACCCCACCCTATCTCAAGAATCTCATAAATCTGGAACCAACAAATACATATGCATTTCGAAACGAAGATAAAATTAAAGAATTTCGATGTCGTACTGAAATATTTTCAAAATCATTTATCCCATCCAGTATAAAGGAGTGGAATAAACTGTAAGAAATTCAAGAACTCTTAAAATATTTTCCGATCATCTCTCCAAATCAGATATAAAAATTTCATCTTTTTACTAATAGTAAACTCAGACTCCGTTGTTCTGATCTGTAGGGTCACAAGTACCTAAGACATGTTGCTGACAGTCCCGCATGCCTCTGTGGTCACTCCTTTGAAGATCCTGATCACTACCTTTTGCAATGCTCTTTACATTCAAATGCACGAAAGGAAACCATAGACAAATTACAATACAACCATAAAAACATTAACTGTCTCTTGTTCGGATCCACAAATTACAGTACTGATGTAAACAACAATATTTTTAATCAAGTCCACAAGTTTATTGAGATGTCAAACAGATTTTAACAGATATTAAATCTAGCTCATTAGCAGCTTCATTTTATAGTATTAATTTTAATTAACGTGATGATTCAACTTAACCCATCATATATAATATTAATTATATTACACATTGCTATCTTTCCTATTATATATGTATTATTATATTTAGGTATGTGTTTGCCATTTTAACTCTGTATATACACCCATTTTGTTCCTTTGTTTTAATATTATGTACGTATATTATCTAGGGAGAGGGGTTTTACATAGGCTAAGCCTGTTCCCCAATCCCGTTCAGACATTCTGAATAAAATATTGTTTATAAAAAAAAACAACTATATTATGGCTGTAAAACTGCATAAGTACTGCAAATCAAGATATGTTAGGTATATAATTAGACTTTGAAACTGGATAATCACTGAATTGTGTTAATTCTGTAAGCTGGAAATCATGAAGGAAACCTATTATTAGACTTAAACCTAGATGGGGGAAACCCTAAATATATTCTTCCAATAAACTGAAACCAGTTAAGACATGTACGATGTGTAATTAGACTGTGAAAACCGGATAAGGACTGAAATAGAAATAAAGTATTAGAGTTAATTTATAAGTTGGTCATAAGCCCTTGGTATAAATAGTCCGACATCCCGGTTTAACTTGGGCTTGATGTTTTATATTGATGGCCCCAAGACGTTTCCTGGTTTTCTTCTGGTGGTGATGTACTGCAAGGGTTCTGGTTTGGTCCCACAAGATTGTATGATCTCCGTTGTTAATAATACGCTCTGCTACTGCCGAGGGATTGGTGGAAGCTAGTGACCTGTGCTCTTTTATTCTTACACCAAGTGGGCGCTTCGTTTCCCCTACATATTTCTCGGTGCACGAGCATGTTATTTCGTAAATACATCCTTTGGGCTGTGGGGGGTTGGTCTGTGTTGATCTACCATTGGCTTGCAGTAAATTCTGTATGGTTCTGCCGCTAGAGAAGGTCACGTCTATGCCCACTTCTTGTTTCATCAACCTTCTGATCTGGTAAGAGATTTTGCCGTAGAACGGGATGGTTATTCTGATTCCGGAGTGGTCAGTATTTGGCGTTCTTGGCATGTGTTGGTTCTCTATGGTGGTGGCGATGACGTCATTAACTAGTTGGGTGGGGTAACTGTTGTTGTTTATGAAGACGTTCCTTAAATGCTCTAATTCTGCGGGTAAACTTCCTTCATCACATATCTTGGTGGCGCGTCTGGTTAGAGTGGTGATGATGGATTTCTTAATTTGGTGTGAATGATTTGAATTATAGTGAATATATTGGTCAGTGTGAGTTGGTTTCCTATAATCAGCAGTGGAGAATTTGTTGTCAGATTTAGTCACTAAGACATCAAGGAATGGGAGACTGTCATCCGTTTCTGTTTCCATTGTGAATTTTATCCTCGTTTGTCGACTGTTCAGATGTTGGAGTAGCGTATCTGGGTTGTCGTTTTGGTTGAGGACCACAAATGCATCATCGATGGGAGAAGGCTGTAATGCATCAGTTTCAAACCTGGTCATGAATACTCCGGACAGTAGTGGCGAAAGTGGGTTACCCATAGGCAGGCCATGTATTTGTTGATAATATTCATCGCCCCATCTAAAGTAGGTGGCAGTTATACAGAGACGTAACAGTGGGGTGATATTATCAGTGGTTAGGTTGGTGTCCAATGGGGTCTCTAATTCATTGATTTTCTTTTTAAGTATTTGGAGTGTCTGAGCTATGGGGATATTAGTGAACAGGTCTACTACATCATAGGAAAGAATGGTGCCGGTTGGTGGGACTGATGCCAGTTTATTGCAAAAGTCGCTGGAGTCGGCAATGAGGGACTCTGCAGATTTTCCAAGTGGTGCCAAAAGACGGGTTAAGAATTTTGCTGCATTGTAATAAACTGAATCTCGGGAACAAACCAATAAGCGAGCCTTAACCGGGTTCTTATGAATCTTAATGGTGGCTCGTGCATATGGTGGTCTGGGGTGAGAGGGATTCAGATTATAGTACAGTGCTGGTGTGATCTGCTTTTTGTCTTTCAATGAGGTGAGAAGTTTCCGCAGCTTGGTTTCATGAATGGCTGTGGGATCTTTCCTGATTCTTTGGTATGTTTTGGTGTCTTGAAGTAGGTTGTTCACAGTATCCACATAGTCATTGGTGTCCATAATCACAGTAGCTTTACCTTTGTCAGCAGGGATGATGGTGATGTTGGAGTCTGCTTTCAATTCTTTTAGGGCTAGCTGCTGGGATTTGGATAGGTTATTGGTTTGAGGTTTAGCTTTCAAAAGAATATTCGAGATCTGATGCCTGAGATAATCCACCTTGCCACCTGGTGCCAGTTGACTTCCAGCTTATTGATTCTTATACTTTTATTCTTTTCAGTGCTTATCCAGTTTTCTCACACTCTAATCATACATTTTATATGTTTCTTTTCAGTACTTAACCAGTTGTTTACAGTCTGGAGATATAATTCACAATCCTCGATTTTCAGTTTATTGAATCGAAGTATTTGGATATTTTTCATGATTTCCTGGACATACAATTAATATATTTTATATTTTTATTTCTCAATTTTAATTTATTATTTTTCTTTACACGTGCATCAGCGATCACTCATGTTCACTTATACATACACACTTCTCTTTATATTATTGTTTATCTATAGCTCAGGTTAATTGGTTTTCCATTAATAGTGTTAATACACTGATCTTTTTATAATAATAGCATTCACCTCCTTTTAATCCCTGACAGAGTTTTTCATTAGTCCTTAATGGCCCCTAATCAAAGGTGTTAAACTTTAATTGTATTTGATTCTTATCTTTGGTGCATATTCTGTATATATATGCCTACTATTCACATTTGTGTATCATTTGCTTGATAAAGACGAGAGTATCCTCGTCGAAAAGTCGCTTAGTATCAAACTTAGTAATTGTGTATCCATAAAATTGTACCTTGTGTTGATATATCATATTTTTACACTATTCGCGTATTAGCGGTAGCCATTTTGTCCGACAGTTTTGGTCCGATTTTTACTAAATTCGACTTCAACCTTCACTACAGTGAAACGGTGATATAATCAAACATTTTTTAAAATCGGATAATAGTTGTGACCTCCAGAGGCACCACAAGCTAGTAAAATCAGGGGCCATAATTCAGGAAGTTACACTTCGATATCTGCAAATATCAAAAGGAAGCAAAATCTTTGGATAATAAACATGCATTTAAAGTTTCATCAAAATCAGATTAAAATTGTGACCTCTACAGGGTCTACAACCTTGATATACCATATTCTTATAGTATTCGCGTACAAGCGGGGGCCATTTTGTCCATCAGTTTTGGTCCGATTTTCACGAAATTCAAACTCCCCCTTCATTATGGTGAAACAGTGATATAATCAAACAATATTTTAAATCCGTTAATAATTGTGACCTCCAAAGGAACCACAAGCTAAAAAATGGGGCGATTTTCGTACAATCAGGGGCCATAATTCAGGAAGTTATGATCAGATATGGGCAAATATGCAATGGAACCAAGATCTTTAGGTCATAAACATGTATTTCAAGTTTCATCAAAATTGGTTCAAAATTGTGACCTCTATAGGGTCCACAACCTTGATTTAACATATTTTCACACTATTTGCGTACAAACGGCCACCATTTTGTCCGTCAATTTTGGTCCGATTTTCACAAAATTCTAACTCATTCTTCATTACCATGTAACGGTGATATAATCAAACGTTTTTTTAAATTGGATAATAATTTTGACCTCCAGAGGGACCACAAGCTAAAAAGGGGCGATTTTTTGGACAATCAGGGGACATAATTCAGGAAGTTACGATCCGATGGGCGCAAATAGCGAAAGGAACCAAGATCTTCGGTTTATAAATATGCATTTCAAGTTTCATCCAAATCGGTTCAAAATTGTGACCTCTACACTGTTCACAAGCCAAAAACATGATTTTTCGGACAATCAGGGGCCATAACCCATGAAGTTACAGTCCGATACATGCCAATATCGAAAGAAACCTAAATCTTAGGGCGATAAACCTATATTTTAAGTTTCATTGAAATCGGATAAAAATTGTGACCTGTAGACTGTTCACAAACAATTGTGGACGGACGGACGGACGGACGGACGAACAGGGGTGACGACAATATACGTTCACATGAAAATGTGGGCGTATAAAAAGGATCACTGTGTGACGTGGGTGATATGTTGGGACGCGGGTTAAAGGACAATATTGGTGCCAGTCATTATCACATATGTGATAGAACTGATTAAACACTTTCCAAATATAATATTACCACAGAGATCATCGCTACCATAGAGGAGTAATAAAGTATTCATGAATCGGAAGTGACGAACGCCAAAGGAAAACACGAGTTATTCCTCTATATAACTAACTGAAGTGACTAGTGATAACAGATACATGGGCGAATATCTGCTCACTAATAATTCCTTCGAGGACCTAAAGTTGCTGTGTGACACTGTGAGAGAATATCTTACAATTCATAAAAAGAATTGACTGCCACTACATAAGAGAACACGAAAGAAAAACAGAAAAAAGTTCGTGCATTACCATGTTTTTATAAGGTAGGGGAGACCGGGGCACATTGAACCACCATGGATATATCCTTTATAAATAATACTATACAACCCAACGCTATACAGTGTTCAATGTGCCCCGGTCTCCCCTATAGAATGAATAAAAACAAGGGGCTGTACGGAGTATTTCTATTTTTCCCGTGTTCCCTTATCTTATGACACTTAATTACTTTATTGAATCGTCAGATATGCTCTTGCGGTCCCATATAACAACTTTTTGTCTTCGAAGGAATTATTAGTGAGCAGAAATTCGGCCGTTTATCTGTCATCACTCGTCACTTCAGTCATTCACATAGAGAGATAACTCGTGTTTTCCTTTGGCGTTCGTCACTTCCGAATCATGAATCCTTTATTACTCCTTTATGGTAGCGATGATCTCTGTGTTAATAGTATATTTGGAAAGTGTTTAATCAGTTCTATCACATATGTGATAATGACTGGCACCAATATTGTCCTTTAAGTGAGGGTGACGCCCAGGCACAGACGTGAAGGAATACAAATTTTAATCTGGATAATTAGCTTGTTTATTAATAATCTAGCCCTTTCCGTTTTTCAGATTTATATTTCTGATCAAATTTAGAGACAACATTAATTCGGTGTAATTATTAAATTTATTTCATTTTATTGTTTTTATTCTTCCTTTATTATGAAATTTAACAGGATTTAATCAATAGGTGGAAATATATGGCTAACCCCTTTCAATTTCATTTTCATTGAAAAAGTTTCATGACATCGTCCTATATTTCCACAAAAAAATTAATACAATGAACATATAGTAAAAGCTGCACCAGTGTCGTGTGTTGTATTTGTGCAGTATTACTCAAAGGTCTGTCGGCCCTATACTTAATTACAATTCTGCTGGTGCATCTTTCATTTATTTAGTAAATTAAATGTAAAGAGCTTGTGCTCTAATTCGTGACTCTGATGTGTGAACAGTTTAAGCCATGGGGCGGATGAAGAATACTTTACAAGCATATCATGGCGCAAAGTTACGAAAGAAAGATGTGTTGTCCTAGAAATGTCATCATTGTTTATTTTTACAGTTTATTGTAAAACTCATTTACAGTGATCAATTAAATTACAAGCAGTACTCTTGTCAAACTAGGTAGCGTGACAAGCTAAACCAAATCTGCCAAATATAATGTCTTTGAATTGTACATAAATTCTGGTAATCGGCATCATGTCCGATATGCCAGAGAATCTTAATAGAATATCCAAATTCATTTTCTTTGATTTCAATAATATATGTTGTGCAATGTAATTTTCCTTAAGAAACACATTTTTTTCTATGGTAACTATGTGCATAATTAATGTGTATTAGTGGGATTTTGCAAATAAAATGTTTCTTTAAACTTAACGATTAGTGAACGCGAGGATGGATGGATGGATTGACGGAATGCCTGCAACAATTAGTATCGAATCATACCAACCATTCCACAATCAATGGTCAAATTTTGGTTTTAATGAAAATTTGAGTGAATGACAAGGGCTGTATTTGTTACACCATACCGTAGTCCCCGTTACAAAATGTAAAGCAAATGTAGATTTGTTTAAAAGGTAAATTTTGCGTATCGCAGGCGAGTGGCGAACATAGAGGTGTACGGTTAAATACAGAATTTCCCTTTCATTTTAACATTTCTGAAAATCACGAACACCGACGAAAAATTCTCACCACTAAAGTAAACATAGATACAGTGAATCGAGTGTATATATCTTGAATGGAGGTATAGCAAGGAGGCCAGTCTGTTTATGTTTAAGGTACAAGTCAAGTTTCTACTTTCACGTCAAGACATCGATAGACTCAACCAAACTTTTTCACATATCTATTAGCCTGTTGCTGAAAACCCGAAAGAATAAATAGACGTCTGTCTTGAATGTCATCCTGCCGACTTTTCTTACTTCAACCGTACACTAGAAAATTAAAGAGTAGGTACACACCACTGTTTGATAAAGCAGTCAGAAAACAACACTATCCCGTATGCATGTGAAGCAGCGGTGCTAAGCATCTTACGTGATTCTGTCCGGTTGCCACGACCGTGTGCTCAGCTATTAAAAAATAGAAAAGGTTTCTCAATTTGCTGTAAATGTTGAGATATGCTAGAACTTTTGCTATAGACATTTAATTTTTAGACAAAAGTCACAAACTCTCATAAATGTTACATACACGTGTTTAATACTCTCACACGACGTTTATAATATATATCTCACAAAATACAGTGTTTTCTATAATAACCAATAGATACAAAATGATATAAACAAAATGAAGAAACGGCCCTTGGTTTTAATTTCTTTTGGAGATTGGTGGTTTTGGCTAATTATACTATTCAAAAAAAGTAGGGGATATTTGATTTGGGGGGCATAATACTAAAATATGCAAATGACTACGAAAAAAGTCACTATAGAACCTAACAGAAGAAACATTTCCAGTTACATGTGACGTCCAAACGCACCAATAGCTACCGCATGGAATGCAGGTGATGCTTGGGATCATCATGGGGGTCAAACCCAAGATTTGCACGACTCTGACTTTGACTGTTACAGTCATTGTGGCATTGAATTCCAGGGTGGAAACATCAGTTTAATTGTTTTAGTGACCAGAAAACAAATTTTGATATGCGTCGGCTTACCCAAAATGAAAGGTTACGTGCCCTTGGCATGCTACAGATCGGCACAACACAGGCGGTTGTGGCGCGGACGATGAATGTTTCTCAGTCTGTCATAAGCAGGCTATGGTCCAGATACCGTGATACACAATCTGTACAGGACAGACCTGGCTCAGGTCGACCAAGGGCGACAACCCAAGCCCAGGATCGATTTATCCGTACCTTGGCCTTGAGAAATCGTGTCATCACAGTAAATCAGATCAGCGCTCGTCTTCAAACAGACACTGGTGTGAGTGGCCAGACGATTCGGAATCGACTGCATAGGGGTCACCTTCGCGCCCGACGTCCTCGCGTGATCCCTTGTTTGAGAGATCATCACATTCAGGCAAGACGTCGTTGGTGTAGGGATCGTCAACACTGGGATAATCGACGCTGGAGCAATGTGATGTTTTCAGATGAGTCAAGGTTCACTGTTGATTTTTTGGACAGACGTAGGAGGGTGTGGCGTCGTCGAAACGAGCGCTTCCAAGACGTTAACGTCATCAGACATGATCGATTTGGGGGTGGTTCTGTTATGGTGTGGGGAGGCATCACTGTTGCTAGAAGAACGGCTTTACATGTTGTTGCAGGGCGTGTTACAGGCCAGTACTACCGGGACAACATCTTGACAGTCCATGTTGTGCCGTTCGCACGACGTCATGGCCGCCGTTTCATCTTCCAGGATTACAACGCAAGATGTCACAGGGCCAGGATCGTTACAGGTTACCTCCAACAACAGAACATCACCACATTACCTTGGCCAGCACTGAGTCCCGACCTCTCCCCCATCGAGCATGTCTGGGACATGCTTGGATAGAGGTTACGTCAACGTCAACAACGTCCTGCCAATGTCCAAGAACTTGCTGCTGCGTTGCAACAGGAATGGGACAATCTGGACCAAAATGACCTTAGACGTCTCATTAGGAGTATGCCACGTCGGATCAATGCTTGTTTGGCAAACAGAGGAGGATTTACCCGTTACTGACTTTGTTGTGATGCTGTGTTAACTTTGCTGTTTGACCCCGGGTATCATTTTTACCCTTATAATGGTCAGTCTGTGTCTTACTTAGTCTAACGATCATTTGGAATAAATCGATGAATGTGAACTTCATTTCATTTTGTCATTTGTTTCTTCGTCAGTTTCATTAGGTGACTTTAATAACACTTAAAAATCAAATATCCCCTACTTTTTTTGAATAGTATAATATCAACGTTTAAAAAGTCGCCAGGTATATTTTGTTTATACATGTATATATCTATAACTTGCAGCTGATATAAATGCAATTTTGCATCATTGAAAATCATTCTTCTTTCATAGACAAAGCGATTTGATCTTTACTAAATCAGAGGAATTTTAAAAGATAAGTGCTTGATTAAATATTCATTGTCTTCAAATTGAACTGTTCGGAAACGATTGCTACAACTGCTTTTAAAAAAACTATGACAGTGCATTTATGACACCCAAAGCCCAGCTTAACCGGAGCACGGCCCTGTGCCTGACTAGAATCGCGGGGGCCCTAACGCGACGAAAAAAATATTTCATATACTTTTGAATGGCACCCATGCGTAAAACTCAATTAAACGGTCTGTAATACAAAAAAATTTACACAATATCTGATCACGTACAAAATCTATTCATTTCCAAATGACAAAAAAGTCTAGAAGCCTATAGACCGATCTCAGAGTGGAACTTCACAGAGTACAGGTTGAGGGATAGCCATGAACCGCGGGGCCCCCTTAACCGCGGGGCGTGGGGCTGGATCCCCTCAAGCCCGTGCCTAAGCTGGGCTTTGATGACACCCAGCCATAGTTTAAAATAGTAGGAACTGCTCTCCCGTGAAATGGTAACCCTAAAACCTCCACTTCGCGCAAATAAAATCACTCGATAAACTTAAGGTATTATATTCCTAATCTAGACATGCGCGAATAATCATAACTTAGAGGTTTAAATAATTCACAGGACTACACAAACTTCACAGAAAATATATGTCACATTATTCATTATACACATGCATTATCCCATTACCTCTTCGAAAACTTTATGTAAATAGGCGACTAGACCCTATCTATTTCAGATTTTTGGCTGATTTATATTATATTCAAATCCCTATTTTGTTTAATCAAAGAGAGAGAGAGAGAGAGAGAGAGAGTAAGGAGGATTAACGTCCATTCGACACAACTAGGTAATTTCGGGACTAACACATGGTTCAATTTAACTTCAATAATTCGCTTGCGCGTAGGGGTCCACGAGGTTGGACAGGAGACCCTACTCCTTGCCACGCACAGTTGAATCAATGGCAAACTTTATGATACAGCGCGCACGTGCTAACCATTCGGCCATCCAACCCCTTGTTTAATCAAATAAAACTTCTACTAGTATACATGTGTCCTTAAATAATATGAGGAATATTTATTAATTTTATTCTCGGACACATCCTTTCACTGATTTAATTCGACCGAAATAATCCTGTTTTGGGGATACATAATTTAGTATAATGTTTCTGCCTGTCCAAATACTATCCCCCATTTTTTTAAAACTATTTTAAGTATAATGTAACCCCAGCCCCTTCAGAATTCATGCACACGGCACTGCTTCTGGCAAACTTCAATATTTTTTCTTAGTGAGGCGATCAAAGCATGACTTTATTTTAAATAAGAAATGTCAGAATAAATATCGTGGTTTACAAGAAATACATTAAATACGTTTAATGTCATTTTTTCACACCGAAGGAGAAAACGGTAACCCAAACAAACTTTACTAACATTAGAGTTATTTGATTGTTCAGCCATACAAGTAAAATTTCGTTTAAGTTCTATAGGCAATACAATTTGTTTTCTTTCAAATAGTAGAAAAGGTATTGTTATCAGTAGACAAAGTAGATCCTTTTACTCAATAACTATAGTTGGGTCATGCAATTTGAAATGAATAACACTACAAACAGTCGCGTGCGCCGTGTGTGCCATGAATGTAATGGGTAGAAATATAGTTTATTCATCAACACGTATGTTGGTTTATAAAATGACAGAAGTTAAAATGTATACTTCCTGACGACGAATCGTTTAAGTATCATATTTCTACCAGGTTGATAAACATTAACAAACTACATACAACATCGCCTGTTTTGTGTCTTTCTGATAACATAATGGATTTCGGCTTTTTTAAAGACCGGGCTGTCTTTTCAAGCAAAGACAATTCTGAAATTAAAAAAAGGTGGATCAATATAAAATCGACGATTCCACCGGGATTTGATATGTCGATTTGTTTCTGTGGGATAAAAATCTGTTTTCGCTATGACAAAACAGAATTTTGTTTTCAACTGTCGACACAATAAGCCAAAATTGAAAACAAAATTACCATTTTTTGGGGGGGGGGGGCTGGGATACCCTGTCACTGTCAAATGCTATAGATGAGGCCGCGGTATAAAATGTAGCAGTGGGAAACCAAAATTGTTTTTTTAAATGCACGTGACTCTACGGATTGTTTATATTGTAGCCGACAGTGACGGGTTCACATGGTTGGTATAGGCTGAAGCCTCAAGATCTGAAAAGGAATGGAATGCGGTTTAACGTCCTACCTAATGGAAGACGGGCATACGCCATACGTGTGCTATAGTATGAGGGAAATTTTGCCGGGGCAGTGGCGCGACGGCCTACTCTTATATCGAATTCCAACTGCCAAGGGATTTTTTACGTGCACGCCAGTGTGTACACGGTCACGGGACCTCGGTTTTTTGTCCCATCCGAACGACTAGACAGCTGTCATTGTCAGGCCCTCCGTTCTGCATCACTGACAAGGAGAAACCATGCACGTCGGAAAATCTAGATGAACTTTTCAGCCAATGCAGGGATCGGACACCCGATCTCCAGGCTAGCGAGCCAGCGCCTTACCCACTTAGCCACACGAATCCTCGCCTCAAGATCGACACCTTTGGCTAAGGTGTATAATATTTTTGACACTTTCATAAGCCGTTTTACACACTGCAGTGTAAATCCAGCACTGCACGTTTTCCAATTGAACCTGTACACATGCACGTACTATTGTATATGATTATACAGACCTACCATTTTCCTTGCAACTATAATATGTCAAGGTTAGGGCCATTTTTGTAACTAACACTACAGACAAAAGTTACCGAGCTATACATCGGGTACCTATTCAAACGACAGCACCGGGTTCGACAAATCGTTTCTTGGCGCCTGAACAACCCCGGGATATTTCAACAACCCCGGGATATTTCAAATTATTTAATGATCGATCAAACGCGCCCATTCCTATTTCATAACTTGATATTAATTTCATAGAATTCGATTTCTGAAAATTTGTTTACTAACATTTACATATTCTGTTAAAAAAAAATCCGAATCGTATTTCAATGTGAAACGAAAACAACGCAAAATCTCTTTCACACCGGAAAGGAAATAATTAAAATGTATATAATTGAACTATTTCAGAGGCGGATCCAGTGGGGGGCGCGAGGGGCGCCCCCCCCCCCCCACTATTCGACAGTGCCCTTTTTTTACTGCTGAAAGTGCCTTTTTTACTGCTGAAAGTGCCTTCTTTCAGACCCAAATATGTCATATCCGAACGTTTACTTAGACGAAAATATCAGCCAAATAGCTCTTGGAATGTCTACAGATGCCCCATCTCCGCAGTAAGTGCCCTCATTTTGCGGCGCCCCCCCCCCCTTTTTAAAATTCCTAGATCCGCCCCTGTATTTTACCTCCAACTGTTTAAATTACACTATATAATTCAGATGACAGAGGCGAATACAATACATTCGATTAGGACAGGGGTGCAAACCAAATTTCAGAATCTTTATAAACCCCGTTACATTAAAATAGTTAAGTCGTCGTACGAAACTTACATATTTCGTATGTCCTTACAGGTCAGGGTGGGTCTAGTGGTTGAACGCGTGCGCATGTAACCACAACTTCTATCAATGAGTCAAGTGGCGTGGTTTGGATTCCCCACTTGTACGTGACAAAGAGTAGGATCGCTTCTCCAACCTCGTGAATTTTCTGCGGGCCTTCGAGGTTCCTCCCACTGCTAAAGGCCCCCGCACACGAGCGCATTTTGCGTACGCATTTAGCGCCGCGCTAAATGCGTACGCATTTGGCGCAGAAATACGGCGCCCGCACACGAGCCGAAAATGACGCAGCGCGAAAGCTACCGCGGAAAGTGTGTCGTTCACGTGACCACCACTCATCCGAAAATGGCAGCCGTGAGTGAATCGTCGTCGTCGTCATCGTCATCGGAAGATGAAGAAACAGCCCTTGCAGTGTTACTTCTGCCATAAATCGACGATTTTATCCTCTAAAATTGCGTCACTGACGAACTCACTGGGTGCCGCCATTTTGCAGCAGTGATGACGCATGCGCATTGACGACGATCGAAACGCAAATAGCGCTGAGTTGCCCGCACACGAGAGCGCAGTTGGCGCTGCGTCAAAAAATATCAAACATGACAGATATTTGGCGAACGTCAAAATGCGCTCAAAAATACCCCCGCACACGAGCCGAAAATGACGCTGCGCCATTTGCGTACGCAGTTTTCGGCTCGTGTGCGGGGGCCTTTAGGACCCGTACGAGCTAGCGAATTCCTTACACGTCAAGCAAAGTTAAAGTATATAAAATAAAATTAGTGCTATATACTGAGGGATGCCGATTGATCTTGTTTAGGGATTGTTCTCCACACTGATCATGTTTTTCAACATGTGGTTTTCTTGCATCATTAATTATCATCCAGTCAGAAAAATATATGATATTGAGTTTAATTTAAAGCGTTCTATTTCCCCTGTTTCAACCGCGTCACTTCAGAATTAATGTTTGGCGTACCTGTGTAAACATTCCACAGCAACAAAAAAATAAACAAAAAAAACTTTGTGCCGAAAAACATGCCTGGCCTATGTGTAAATTCGTTCTGATATTTGTCAGCTATGCATTATGAGCGAATGTCACCTTTATGGCGAAAGAATAAAACAACTACAATGACGGTGCAAGGTTAACGAAGATCAATAAAAGGCTGTGTTAAACACTTAGTGCATTTACTAGACTTCTTGTCACGTTTATTTAAGACTGTCAAAGTTTAATTAGTTGAAAGAATATTGCCAAGCCACCAGAACCTCAAGGAAACGACAAAAATCTATATTTCTCATGCTGTGAAACTGGTTGTAAAAAAAGCAGAGAAAAAAGGTTACAGAAATAATATTTAAATTTGAAAGCGTCAAACTTGATTTGTTGAAACACCCAGTGTTATAATGTGTTCGGGTGTGTATGTGTGTGTGACTTCGTAACCTTTTTGTCCTGGGTTGAAATGTGTCAAAGTTACTGTTTTAAAGAAAATTTGGCCGTGATGTGTTTACTTATTAAGTTTGAATATACTAAATAGGTGCGGTATAGTCAAATTTACAGAACAAATTATGTTGGGTATAGAGAAAGAATAATATTGTAACGCACTTAAGCAGTTGTTTGTGGTCAAATTTCTGTTTGTAACCATCAAGACATTATAGTGTACTTAATTTGATTTGAGCAGTCAGTGCTATAGATATTCTGAAATATGTCGCTTATTGCTAATTAATCCCATTTAACATAAATTTGAGTCATATTCTCCAAAATCAAAGGAATTAAATTCCATCGAAATCATATGTCACATATAATAATCAAACTGATACACCAATCCATATAAAAAAAATGAAGACCGTCTAAGAGTGTAAAATCATTAACTTTTTACTGTGATGTTTATCGCGTTTCGGCCTACGAAAACCTCAATAACAAGACTAAAATTGGGGGATTTTATCCTGAATTTCCCTTTTTCTTCAATATGTATCGCGGTGAAAATATAGGATCCTCATATCCAATATTCAGGACGCAATTTACATTTAAAAATCAGTACACGAGTTGTGTAATTCTATGGTTTCGGGCTCCATGTGCAATGAGACAAAGAATACATATTCTATCGGACAATGCGAAAGTAATTAGAAAGGACCGATTCACAAACGACAATATAAAAACATAAGGTATAATTTTAAGGATACACAATTGTTGAGGATATCCCCATCTTGAATATGTGCTTTTTGACTTTGAATGACGAATAACACAATCGAATGACGAATGGCACGAAATTTCAAAACAAAAACTACTCCCCTTAGGACAAAACAATTATATCATTTCATGGAATGGGTTTAAGGAATATGGAAGTATTAATGACGACCCCGAGATCTCCGCCTTTCCCCCAATGGAATTCATTTTAACGTTCAATCGCCCCAGAAACTGAAACGATGAACCGACTTAGTCTAAGTAACTGTTTTTTGTAATATTATTTGCTATTTTCCTGAACAAACTTTGGAATTGTTCCTAACTTTGCTCATGGAGTGGGATGTTTAGTGGGGTGATTTGTGGGGCCTTTTTCGCACAGGGGCCCTGATCAATGTCAGTCCGCCCAGGTGCATGGCAAAGAGAATGACACAGGTTCGCCACGCGAATGACAAAGAGAATGACACAGATTCACGAGGCGAATGACAAAGAGAATGACACCCGACGAATTACAAGTAGAATGACAAAGAGAATGACACTGGTTCACTCTACACAGTTAATGAATGGCAAAGATAATTCCATGTTCACCAGGTAAACAAATGACAAAAAGAATTATAGGGCCCCAGATGAGGAATGATAAAGAGAATGACAGGTTCACCAGGAAAAAGTGACAAAGAGAATGGCAGATTCACCAGGCGAATGACCAAAGGAATGACACCAGACGAATTACAAGTAGAAAGATCCAGGTTCACCAAGCAAATGAATGACACGGGTTAACTTAAACAATGACAAGTAGAAAGACCCGGGTTCACAAGGCAAATGACAATCTTTATTCTGGCCAACAAATTGTATTGTTTTACAATATTCAAATTAATTGATGATACAAATTTCATCTTAACACACCTAATTTAAAGAATTGGAAAAATTCAACTACATGATTTGAAAAGGTTAACGTAAACCTTTTCAAATGTGCAGGGGCGTTTTAAGGTTTATCATGGCGGAGGCTACACTATTTTGAGGGCCCTCTTTCGCGTGGGGCGGGGGGTTGATTGATGATTTTTATGCCAATGCAATGACTACATTCTCATTCAGTAGTAGATTCGACAGTAACAGTGTATAGAAAACGATTGACTCGGACACGGGGGCCCTTTCACTTGGCCAGAGGGGCCCTTTTGTCAGACGTAGGGCCCTTTTCTATGCCTTCAGGGCCCCTCTAACTAGGAAACATTTTCATTTTGTCGTCGGTTTTAGCATTTTTCTCCCGGTTTACTTTTCCAATTTCTTTGATTTTTTTTTCGCGAGGAGGCAGGCGCCTCCAGCGCCTCAGCCATAAAACGCCTTTGCAAATGTGACCTGGATTTTAAAATATTTTCGAACCCTCTGAACAAGTAAAATATGATGTAATGGATAATTTACACAATAGGTAGGACAAATAAACATCTAGTACTTAGAATAAGACGATTATTTATTTTCTAGAGCTGCCAAGCCAGCAAGAGTGTTATTGTCCCTTTAAACAAGAAGTATGAACAGTGACGGGGATAATGAAGACGGGGATATGCCATATAGTGGCAAAGAACAACGTTTAGTCGTTCGGATCATACTAAAACCGAGGCCCCGTGTACACGTTGGCGTACAAGTAAACGAATTCTTTACACAGTTGGAAGTCGATATAAGAGTAGATCATAGAACCGCTGTCTGGTAAAGATGTTCTCCATAGCACACTGTATGGCAACTGCATTGAAAGGTCACCAGAAAGTTTTACGAACAAATAATGAAATAATGAATATTATTACCTTTACTTGCAATTTCCCAAATAGTATGCCATTTGCTAATACTATACCTCAAAAGAAAAAAAAGGCAACATTTAAGACTTTTCAGTTGCATGCACACTAAGCATGACGTTATTCTTATCGCCATGTGGGGCCAGACCAAAAAGTCGTCGGTTTAGGGCACTTTATTACATTAGTTTTTTCCCCATTTACTGTGACTACTGCGTACTCGGAGTTTTAAGTGGTCGATGAATTTCCCTATTTCTGGAATATAATATTCTGATAATATGTGAATCACTTACTGAAATATCATTTAATTTACAAAATATCATATTTCTATGAAAATTAATTCATAGAAATACTTTATAATCCTTTCAAAATTAAGAAAAAGTCCCACTGCTAAGCTAGGCCGATTGGGTTCAAAGTGTAATGACTGCGTAGCTAGACCGCTTACACTCTATAGGCGGTATTGGATGATGAATTTAAAAGCTCGAAAGAAATATTATTATTTTATGAAAATCAATCGAAATAATATCCCCAAATCTTTAAAACATAATAAAAGGGCGGACTGCTAAGCTAGGCCGGTTGTATACATAATGTGGTAGTAGCGGATATTTGATTTTTAAGTGTTATTAAAGTCACCTAATGAAACTGACGAAGAAACAAATGACAAAATGAAATGAAGTTCACATTCATCGATTTATTCCAAATGATCTTTAGACTAAGTAAGGCACAGACTGATCATTATAAGGGTAAAATGATACCCGGGGTCAAACAGCAAAGACATTGGCAGGATGTTGTTGACGTTGACGTAACCTCTGTCCAAGCATGTCCCAGACATGCTCGATGGGGGAGAGGTCGGGACTCAGTGCTGGCCAAGGTAATGTGGTGATGTTCTGTTGTTGGAGGTAACCTGTAACGATCCTGGCCCTGTGACATCTTGCGTTGTCATCCTGGAAGATGAAACGGCGGCCATGACGTCGTGCGAACGGCACAACATGGACTGCCAAGATGTTGTCCCGGTAGTACTGGCCTGTAACACGCCCTGCAACAACATGTAAAGCCGTTCTTCCAGCAACAGTGATGCCTCCCCACACCATAACAGAACCACCCCCAAATCGATCATGTCTGATGACGTTAACGTCTTGGAAGCGCTCGTTTCGACGACGCCACACCCTCCTACGTCTGTCCAAAAAATCAACAGTGAACCTTGACTCATCTGAAAACATCACATTGCTCCAGCGTCGATTATCCCAGTGTTGACGATCCCTACACCAACGACGTCTTGCCTGAATGTGATGATCTCTCAAACAAGGGATCACGCGAGGACGTCGGGCGCGAAGGTGACCCCTATGCAGTCGATTCCGAATCGTCTGGCCACTCACTCTCACACCAGTGTCTGTTTGAAGACGAGCGCTGATCTGATTTGCTGTGATGACACGATTTCTCAAGGCCAAGGTACGGATAAATCGATCCTGGGCTTGAGTTGTCGCCCTTGGTCGACCTGAGCGTGGTCTGTCCTGTACAGATTGTGTATCACGGTATCTGGACCATAGCCTGCTTATGACAGACTGAGAACATTCATCGTCCGCGCCACAACCGCCTGTGTTGTGCCGATCTGTAGCATGCCAAGGGCACGTAACCTTTCATTTTGGGTAAGCCGACGCATATCAAAATTTGTTTTCTGGTCACTAAAACAATTAAACTGATGTTTCCACCCTGGAATTCCATGCCACAATGACTGTAACAATCAAAGTCAGAGTCGTGCAAATCTTGGGTTGGACCCCCATGATGATCCCAAGCCTCACCTGCATTCCATGCGGTAGCTATTGGTGCGTTTGGGCGTCACATGTAACTGGAAATGTTTCTTCTGTTAGGTTCTATAGTGACTTTTTTCGTAGTCATTTGCATATTTTAGTATTATGCCCCCAAAATCAAATATCCCCTACTTTTTTGAATAGTATATATAAGATACTATCATTCATTTATATAATACATTCACTCAAATACTATTTTTCGATGTAAATTTATTCATAGAAATACTTTACAATCTTTCAAAATAGAAGAAAAAATCCCACTGCTAAGCGACGCCGATCTGGTTCAAAACTGACTGCTGAGCGATGCCGATTGAGTTCAAAGTACTAACACTGCTAAGCGAAGCCGACTGTATACTTCATGGGGTATAGTGCGATGTCTATGATATATAACATACTATCATTCATTTATATAATACATTCACTCAAATATTATTTTTTGATGTAAATTTATTCATAGAAATACTTTAAAATCTTTCAAAATAGAAGAAAAAATCCCACTGCTAAGCGACGCCGATCTGGTTCAAAGTATACTGACTGTTAAGCGAAGCCGATTGTATATCTGCTTCATATGGTATAGTGCGATGTTCGTGATATATAAGATACTATCCTTAATGTATTCACTCAAATATTATTTTTTGGTGTAAATTAATTCATAGAAATACTTTCAAAATAGAAGAAAGAAATCACGCCGCTAAGCGACGCCGATTAGGTTTAAAGTATATTGACTGCTAAGTGAGGCCTATTTTATACTTCGTGTGATATAGCGCGGTCTCTGTGATATATAAGATACCGTTCTTCATTGATATAATACATTCACTCAAATATTAGTTTTCAATGTAAATTAATTCATAGAAATACTTTAAGATCTTTCAAAATAGAAGAAAAAATCCCACTGCTAAGCGAAGCCGATTGGGCTCAAAGTATATTGCCTGCTAAGCTAAGCCGATTGTATACTTCATGTGGTATAGGCCTAGTGCGATGTCTATGATATATAAGATGTTATCTTCATTTATATAATACATTCTCATTCAAATATTATTTAGCGATGTAAATTTTCGAAAGAGAGAGAGAGAGGGGGAGGGGGGAATTTAACGCCCACTCCACACAAACTAAGTCATTTCGGGATAACATATATGGTTTTAATTTTATTTCAATAATTTTAATGCGCGTAGGGGTCTTTAGCAGGGGGGGGGGGAAACCGGAGAACCCGGAGAAAACTCACGTGGTTGCTTCAATATTAAGAAAACGTCCCACTGCTAAGCGAGGCCTATTGGATTCAAAGTATAATGACTGCTAAGCGAGGCCGACTGTACACTGCATGGGGTATAGTGCCATGTCTGTGATATATAAGATACTCTCATTCATTTATATAATACATTCACTCAAATATTATTTTTCGATGTAAATTTATTCATAGAAATACTTTACAATCATTCAAAATAGAAGAAAAAGCCCCACTGCTAAGCTACGCCGATCTGCTTCGGAGTATACTGACTGCTAAGCGATGCCGATTGGGTTCAAAGTATAATGACTGCTAAGCGAGGCCGACTGTATACTTCATGGAGTATATAGCGATGTCTGTGATATATAAGATACTATCATTCATTTATATCATACATTCACTCAAATATTATTTTTCGATGTAAATTTATTCATAGAAATACTTTAAAATCTTTCAAAATAGAAGAAAAAATCCCACTGCTAAGCGACGCCGATCTCCTTCAAAGTATACTGACTGTTGAGCCAAGCCGATTGTATGCTTCGTGTGGTATAGTGCCATGTTCGAGATATATTAGATACTATCATATATTTCAGTGTAATTTAATTCATAGAAATACTTTAAAAATATACGAAAAAATCCCACCGCTAAGCGACGCCGATTTGGTTTTAAATATACTGACTGCTAAGCAAGGCCGATTGGGTTCAAAGTATAATGTCTGTTAAGCGAGGCCGATTGTATACTTCATGGGGTATAGTGCTATGTCTGTTATATATAAAATACTATCATTTACTTATATAATAGATTCACTCAAATATTATTTTGCGATGTAAATTAATTCATAAAAATACTTTAAAATCCTTTAAAATAGAAGAAACAGTTCCACTGCTTAGCAAGGTCGTTTGGATTTAAAGTATATTGACTGCTAAGTGAGGCCGATTTTATACTTCATGTGGTATAGTGATATATAAGATACATTCACTGTAATATTATTTTGCGATGTAAATTCATTCATAGAAATAAATCTTTCTAAATAGAAGAAAAAAGTCCCACTGCTAGGCGAGGCCGGTTGTATTTAATTGCTAAGCGAGGCCGCTCGTATACTTCATGTGGTACCGTGCGATATCTGTGATATACAATATAAACTGTTCTTCATTTATATAATACATTCACTCAAATATTATTTTTTGATGTAAATTAATTCATAGAAATACTTTAAAATCTTTCAAACTAGAAAAAAATCCCACTGCTAAGCGACGCCGATTGGTTTCAAAGTATACTGACTGCTAAGCGAAGCCGATTATATACTTCATGTGGTATAGTGCGATGTCTGTGATATATAAGATATTATCCTAAATTTATATAATGCATTGACTGAAATATTAATTTGTATGTAAATTAATTCATAGAAATACTTTAAAATCTTTCAAAATAGAAGAAAGGTCCCACTGCTAAGCGACACCGATTCCGTTTAAAGTATGTATACTGACTGCTAAGCGATGCCGATTGAGTTGAAAGTATAATGACTGCTAAGCGAGGCCGACTGTATACTTCATGCGGTATAGTGCCATGTCTGTGATATATAAGATACTATAATTCAATTATATAATAGATTAACTCAAATATTATTTTGCGATGTAAATTAATTCATAGAAATACTTTAAAATATTTCAAAATAGAAGAAAACGTCCCACTGTTAAGCGACGCCGATTGTGTTCAAAGTATATTGACTGCTAAGCGAAGCCGAATGTATACTTCATGTGGTTTAGTGCGATGTCTGTGATATATAAGATACTATCCTAAATTTCTATAATGCATTCACTGAAATATTATTTTTTGATATAAATTAATTCATACAAATACTTTAAAATCTTTCAAAATAAAAGGAAAAATCACACCGATTTGGTTCAAAGTATACTGACTGCTAAGTGAAGCCGGTTGTATACTTCATGTGCTTTAGTGCGATATCTGTGATATATAAGATACTATAATTCATTTATATAGTAGATTCACTCTTGTGTGAGATATATAATAAAATTTATATAATAAAATGACCCAAATATTATTTTTCCATGAACAATAATTCAAAGAAATACTTTAACATCCTTCAAATACAAGAAAAAGACATAGCGAGGCCTATTGGGTGCTGTATTTCTATGTGACAGAGAGAGAGAGAGAGAGAGAGAGATCCAACATCTCATTTTTGCAACTACTATACTATACATCGAGTCTGTTTAGATACTTTGTGATTATAGGGCGATGAGTTTGCCTACTAGATATAAGATAATATTAATAATTTTTATTTACATTAAAGTATGGAAATTAATTGCGAAAATTTATACAAAATATAAGCACAAGAAACGGCTGCCGGAAGATCCAAACCCTCATTTTAACCTCAACTAAACATCACATCAAGGCCGTTTACCGAACTGTCATGCGGCCTCGCTCAACATCGGTCTTGCTCTGTACAGTTTATCATTTTCCCCAATATTGGCACTCGTTTTAAATGTAAAGCTTTTGCAGGGCAGCTAGTGATTGGTTGGTAGTCGGACTACTGACCAATCAAAATTTAAAACAACAATATCCACTCATAATAGCAGTGTGTAGTGGGATTATCTTTAATCAAACGAAACGCTGCGCGGAGTATAGTGGGATTACCTCTAATCAAACGAAACGCTATCGCCCCAGTTATCTATTACGTTATAACATAAGATGTTTATTGCATCAAAACGTCCACTTTGGGCCTGAAATGTCACCTAAGTTATTAATTAGGCATTAATTAACTTATCCTGACCATAATCAACTCGCGATGTAATCGCTAGCATGCGATATGTACTGGATTGGGATCCGATTTGGTGGTCATCTTTCATTCATGATTTAATCATGAATTGGATAATCGAGACTATGTTTTTATCGTACAGACTTGAGTAATGATGATCGAAGTTAGGGCGAAAATTCAATAGCTAAATTTTCGGTTCAGAGTGGATTAATTTGACTGAACTTTTCGACTAAGTCCCTTTACATTACCTAGTTTTTAACTAATATAGTGAGAACTGCCAACTCTTTATCTAATCTCCCATAATGTATCTTTAATAATGCATACTACATAGACAACACATAGGCCTACATACATTCATAAGAGAACATATGATTCTAGGCCTACTTCTCATTCTTTTCATGGAATAACTAAAGTTGTTCTAATGTTGTATTTCTAGATTACTTTTTTCAATGATATTAAAACGTTTCAATATTTTGAGACAACAAATAAATCAACGTGTTGCTATCGCCTTTGTACCAGCATTATCTATGTTTATAGATATTGGACTTCTGCTGTGATGGGCGATGAGTTTGTCGTGCTTCCAGAAGAAAGTTATTGAAAATGACGTTAGGCCTATAAGGAAGTCCGACTGGTGGTTTATGTTATACATCGCATGCGCGAAATCAGAAAACCCAAGTTACTTCCGGTTAAACAAAACCCTGAAGAAATGCGTATTGAGTCCTGTGAGCTTCGGAATAAAATAAGAAAAAAACATCGTCTGCACAACTTCCAATTACCAAGATATATCCTAAATTAATGTTTAACCATGTGTAAGTTATTTTGTATCAATACGGTTAGTTGTCAGTACATGGTTCGTTCGTATAAAAATTAAAAGGATACTACGGTACCCAGCCGACACAGGCCTACAACAATAACACATAAAAAAGTATAAGTTATTGAATAATCATTTTCAGTGAGAATGCGTCCAGGACGCATTCTATTGTATCATAAAACCTCAATTTGTTTCTATTCGATATAATAATATTTCGTCAAACGTAATAAAAACTATGCAGCTAGTCTAGAATTTACATTTTTCTAATTATATAGGCCTATATACATGTAGGCCTATAGTCATGTTTTATCTTTACTTTAGGCCTACGTTTTTTTTTTTGTGTATCAATATTCATTACTTCAAGGTGTCTTCATAGCCCCCCCCCCTCAAAAAAAGTAGGTTAATAGCTAAAATTTCCCTTTTAGTTTTAGATTGTAAGAAAAACTGTTTTTATAATTAGATATACCGTATACGTCTTTGTCTTTACGTGTATAAATAAATAAAAAATCTGTCTTTATCAATTAAATATGTAGGAAAAATCAAATAATATCCTAAGGAAATTTTCTATAAAATTTAGACCTTAATGAATGGTCTCAGCATTTTGTCAATTTCAAATGAGCTATCAGTATTTTAAAACAATATGTTTGCACACTGAAATTTCAAGGTAAACTTTTTAAAAAAATCATTTGAATGGATGTTCTGTTTCTAAGCCCTCATTTAATATTGAAAACATTATATGTTTAGGTGAAAAATACCGATCGCTATCAAGTACAGCACATAGGCCATTCGCTGTATTATAGACCCTAGGGAATCGATTTTCAGGTCACACAACGAAAAAAAATGACCCGAAATTTTAAAAGCGTTACGTGGTCGGATAAGCAACTTAGCCATTCTTAGTCAAAACAACTCAGTTTTTTGAGCTCAAATTTTGAGACAAGGTATATACACCATTGCTCTATATTTTTACGTTGAAATTTCATACCTACCCAGACTTTTATTTTTCCGACTATGTTCAAATTAGGATAATCCTTTTAAATATTGGTCGTATTAACATTATAAAATTTGCATGAATGTAAGTCTAAATGTCAGATAGTGTCGTGTTTTTTTTCCAATCTTACACCATATTTATTTAATGAGTATAACATTATCTAATAATACATAATTATTGGATCTGAAAACTGTCTGTTAGGATTATGTTGAAAATATTTTTATTAATACCCCTTTAAACTCCTCAATTTCTTTATGAAAATGTTTATACCCGTTACCCTGTACTTTCTTTCTTTTGTAGGCCTCTGAATATAAGATAAGCTCTTCGCTGCTACAACCCTCCATAAATAACAAAGTGTGAAAAATACTTTGTCAGTAATTTCGGAAGAGGGCCTGGCAAGGACATTGTCTATTCGATTCGTTGGAGTACATGTAAAAGAATCCTTGACAATTTTCGCAATAAGAGTAGGTAATTAATTAGTCTGCGGTCTGGACAAAATTTACTTCATAGCACACTGTATGACAAACACTTGTCATTATTTGCCAAACCTGCATGCAGAAAAATAGGAGATAAACCTCCATCTGTTAAAATATGCAGCCTCTATCGTATTCAGAAAAAAATGATCCTCTATTGCTATTCGGAGGTTTTCAGGTTATTTTTTTAATGTCTGTAATTGTTAAAATGAATAAAGGGGTTCTTTTTTTATGTATCTTATTGTTGTTGAAATATTTGTTAGTAATATTCTTCTAACAAGAAAAGACCCCTGTACATATGTACTTCAAAATTGGGGGGTTGGGAGTGCTGTGCATCAACCTCTAGCTGGCCGGTCACCTCTGGCTTGCTGTTGTGGTTTCGATCCCTGGTGTGAGGATCCCTGGTGTGAGCGTATGTGGCTTGGAGATAGGGGCGCCTTCTCAAATTCATGGGTTTACTCCCACACGAAAGACACCTGCGCGTGCGCTTTGATAATAACAATGCAAAATAAGACTTGTCTGCTATATCACCTTCGGTGGAAGTTGTCATTTAACTCTTAAGAACAACAGTTCAAAATTGAAGAAGCATGGACAGAAAGATGCTGTCCGGGCAAAATTCTCCTTCCTTGGATTTTGCAAATAGTCATAGAATAAAGACTACCATATGTTATCGTAACGAAATACTGAAGGATTGCATGTGTTGACAAGATAATGTTAAAACCCAATTCCATATAGTTCAAAATTGAAGAAGCATGGACAGACAGATGCTGTCCGGGCAAAACTCTCCTTTCTTTATTTCATTGAAAATAGTTTTGAAGAATCAGTTTGTTTACAAAATTATGATACCAATGTGTACCAATGAGCTTGTGTTTTTTGTCCCATCTACACAACTAGACACTGTTCTTTGCCATGCTGTCCCTCCTACACTACTGACTGGGAGAAACCATGCTGCAAAATGCTGGAGAACTTTATTGAATAACACCAGCATACATAATCCTTACCGTATATATTCAGATTGGTATATTTTTTTGGGGGAAAAAATTATAATGAATCAATTTGAATTAAAAAGATCAAGTATGAAGACAATGATTCTAATATCAAGATTTTTATTTTTGCTTCGAAAATATTTTAAGTGCATCTTTTCTTTCCTGTGAAAATAGATTTTCTTTGGAAAAAATTATAATGAATCAATTTGAATTAAAAAGATCAAGTATGAAGTAGCATTGCAAACGGGTTTTCAAATACTACCAATGACTCAAAAATGACAGTGATACTGTAATTGTGAACTATCTAGAATGAATAATCTGAAAAAATTTCCAAAAAATATTGAAAATTAAAAAAGTTATAGCGTTTTTAAGATGGCAAACTGGGGGCACAAAAAAACGGCTTTTTTCAAAAACGCAAAAAAACTGACCGAAGTCAATATCTCAGTAACTATACAAGATAGGCCTATGAAAATTGCACTATTTAAAGATCTTGATGTACTTAATAAAGCCAAATTGTCGCTATAATATTCTGGCATATACTTTTTGTGTTACAGAGGTTCAAAGTTGAGGTCCGTGCCAATTACGCATAAATCACAGCAAAAAAATTGACAAATTCCTGTATACTTAAATTGCAGCACTTTGACATTCATACAGAGGCTTATTTTTGAATGAATATGCACAAACAAAGTGTTTTCAGTCGGTTCTGTTATTTATCTTTTGCATGACAACACCTTAAATCACAATTTTTGACCGATTGATGTCAAGGTCAAAGAGAAACAACTTTTTACATGTATGTATGCAATTGGGCATCTATTGGTCTAGAGACCATTGACAACTGGTCATTCACAGTCATAAAACAATTATAAACAGGTTATACTGTGGATATTTTCAAAAATTATCAAAAGTGTGTGGTAAAATGAGAAATATAAGCTTACATGTACATGTAAGCTTTTGGTGGATTTGCCGCTTTTTCCACACCAATTGTGTGTACATCAATTTGAGATTGTATGTTTCAGGAATGAAAATTAACAATTAAACTATGATTTATATAACAGCTATATTTTGGTGATCAACATCATTACAATTTCAAATAAAAACAGTTACACAGACATAATTAAAACATTTAAATATCTTAAAAGAGTCCAAATAACCCTAAACAATGAGTATCATGATCACTTCAATTGTCTGATAAATATGCAAAATGATAAAAACAAAATGTAGCCTACTCTGCTAAAAAATAAATTAAAAGGTAAACTTATAAAAGTAAGGTATGATCTACATGAAAGAGTATTTAAAATAAATCAAAATTGTGATACATATGTGCATTACGATATACTAGATTATAGTATCAGTGGTAGAAATATAGCTTTCTTGTTGAGATATTATCCCAAGGAAAAAAAAATATAAAAATTCTTCGTCAGTAAAAATGTCTGGGAATTTTCTTCTTCCAATTCAATAATCACAGTATGAGCTACACTACTAAATTAAACAATTCTGAAATGAAAAAAATTTTGTTGTAAATTATTTGAGACCTAAGGCTAAGATACCTAGCATGCTGAGCTAACTGGCTTCAACAAGGGACAGTAATACTAATTTTTGTTGAATTATAAGCAGAAGCTTACTTCTTCAGCTGCAGTTCATGAAAAAAATATCCAAGGTGGTCAACAACATTAACGATTTTTATTCTTTGTTAGTGAAATATCTGGCTAAAGTTTGGTAGGTAGCTTTAGTAACATTCAATATAAGAAAAACCCTGTCCAAATCTATCATTTTTTTTTTTATACACTGAAGTCTGTGACGTTTTCAATTGTGGTCTGAACCCTGATCAACCACGAATTACCTCCCTTTAACGCCACATGGTTCGATTTCTGACAATTTACGGATTCCTACGGGGGATACAGACTTAACAAATGGTCAAACTAAGTAGTTAATGAATTGAGCTTTCCAAATATACCCAAATCTTGAGCGTCGAGGGCCTTTTTCGAAAATTTCTATCAACTTCAAATTTTCAATTGATGAAAAATATGAGAAAATCTTACCTCAGTTTCTCCAAATCCTACTCGACAGCAAGTTCATTCATTTTTCTCGATAGTAAACATCGCGTGGTCAATGTTTGACACTCTGAAAATTCATGAGAAGGCGTAGCACGAAGTATACTTTTCTCGGTCAACTTTTTGTGGTGTCTGAAAATAGTACAGTCAGCGCCCCTAGCGGCGTTTGGCATCGCTATATGAAGACAATGATTCTAATATCAAGATTTTTATTTTTGCTACGAAAATATTTTAAGTGCATCTTTTCTTTTCTGTGAAAATAGATTTGAAGAATGAGTTTGGTTACAAAAATACATATGATATTTACATCCTTAAATAATGGACCCAAAACAAAAAAGTAGTTTTATTTTTACAAGAAATTCTGTAGATCAATAAAATATTAAAAATTATTTATAAACGAAAATATTTTAAGTGCATCTTTTTTTTTCTCTGTGAAAATAAATTTAAAGAATCAGTTTGGTTACAAAAATACACATGATATTTACATCCTTAAATAATGGACCCAAAACAAAACACTAAACAGTAATTTTATTTTTACAAAAAATTCAAGAAAATCTGTAGATCGATAAAATATAAAAAATGAAGTAAAAAAATACAGTCTTCATGTTATTATTAACTTCATAAATATAGGAAAGTTGTCTCAAAATTTCCAGCCGCTATTTCAAAATTATTACAAAATAATAACAATAACATCAAATATCAGTTCACGCATCGGCCTTGCAATCTACTGCTATATGGCCCATAGTATGGGATCTATATTTAAGTACTTTTGAAAAATATAAATACTGAAGTAAAAAATACGGTCTTCGTGTTATTATTAGCTTCATAAATATATGGAACCATGTCTCAAAATTTTCAGTCGCTATCTCAATTACAATTATTACAAAATAATAACATTAATATCAGCTCACACGACTCGGCTTCATTATAAACAATAGCAAAGCCTTCGACCGGAAGTAACTTAGGTTCTGTTGACTTCGCGCATGCGATGAACAACATAATTCATCGTCCAATGACAGTTCTATGATGACAGATACTGCAGGGTCAGTTATCCATATTATATACGATCTATGATTATACTGCCAGCCCGACTATAATTTAACATTCCAGGCTACCTTCGGTTATAATTTTTCACTACTAGTGGTCGACACTCTAAACCGAACGCGGATGGTCCAGGTCATCGGAGTTTTTTGGTTTTGTTGTTTTAAAGATAGCAGCCCCCAAGGGCGAAATTCCTTGTAATTTTAACTTTGCGTTCTGCATGGCACAAATATTGAAATAATGCCCAACTCAGATATAACCTACGAGACAAAAAAAATCTGCCCAAAGAAGTAGCATTAAAGCGAGAATTTCATATTTTCTAAGAAAGTCAAAACATACACGTAATTATTTCTATGTCTTTTGCTCAATACGTTATCACTCACTATTTATACGATCATAGGCATTATTTCCCACTGTTAGAAATCTTTCACACATGAAATGATAACACAATTACCTCCCATGTTTTTCTATTACCCCCTTGCAATAGCTATCTTCAAACGTTTGAATTTGAAGTTGAAAATGATATTTTTGCCAATTTCTCAACTGGCAATAGTGACTTATATGATGAATAGAATTATTCTTCAACAAGGTAGGGCTGTTTATAGACCAGATACCATCTATTTTAAGGCTTTTTTTAAAATTTATTTTAAAAATATAACTTAAAAATATAAAATTGCAGCTTCAAGTTTTCCTAAGTAAAATCATATGCTAAACAAAAATAGATTCTTGCTAAATATTCTACAATTTCGTTTCGTCAACACCCCCCATCTTGGAATTACTCCGACCATGCCACAATAACATGGTTCAGTATATTAGGACTATTGTTCGGACTAAATGAAATTCGGATTCATGAAGTTCGACCGTAGTCAATACATCACGATAACCGAAGGACGCCCTGCTCCAGAGTATGGAAGGAAACGCCTGGATGTGGAAGTCTATGAAAGATTTGGAGAAGTTCACTCGAAGCATGGCCCAAACCTGTATCCTGTATCGACTGGAAGTAAACAAATAATAGACATTAAGGGTGTTCAATAAGTGAGAATACAGATCTCATTATAACGTTTATTTAGCACAGACTTTGACTTTATTTCGGTAGGTTTTGTGAACTAAAATTAAGGCTCATTCACAGTAATAACTAATAATAACAATTATGATAGTGTCTAAATCTAATAATCATGTGCACCCTCCGTTCAAATTTAACACAATCTTCACATTTTGCGAAATAAATATGTCCTGTGGGACAACAAGTCTAGCGTTGACAGATCCCATTTTCAAACAGTCATGAAGAAAACACACAACTAACTTTTGAAGTCAACCTGTTTCAGTTTTAAAATTAATGAAAGGGAGACTACTCCCGGAAGAGAAGTATTAAGACACTACTGATAGGGTTGACCAGTGCACTTAAAATTTCTCCACAGCAAGTTGGTCTCGACACAGCGAATGTGCACGCTTATTACAACTGATTTCCCTGAAAATATTGAGGTTTAACTTCTTTAAATATACTTCCAACTCACTTTGTCATGGGGAATTCACATGCTAGTCTGGATTTCATGTTTTACTACTTTTACACAGGTTTCTTGGTCCTAGCCCTGTCACTGCTGAAACCCTTTACAAATTCAAAATCTCAAATTTTGAGATGGAATTACCATTATTGCTTCTTGGACAAAGTAGCATCTGGTGACTTCCTAGCTGCAGTGCCTCCCCCACAAAGTGCCTCCCTGGAGTATTGGAAGGCATATTTCCATTGCTGAATCAAGCTAAATGTAAAAGTTTAAGAAATTGAATTAACAAGATTAACCTAGCATTATCTTTAAAACAAATGTGTTTAAGTATGATTCATGATGGGTATTATAAATTTTTTTGATTTCAAAATGGTTTGATATGCTTTCCCGGTGCTACTGTGGATTGCTTTTAACCCAGTCATGAGTCATTTTTTAGCTTTAATAAGCTCTACATAAATAACTAATTTCATCAAAACCTGGTGAATGCTCTGCAGGTCAAAGTTTTTTACACTTTTTCCAATATTTGTTTTATTGTTCAGTTAGTCCTAATGAGTAACCCGATCTAAATTCGTAGTCTCAGAACAATTATTTGTTGTTACTGCTCTGTCAGCAAAACTGTTTCACTTACTTCATGTATGATTTGATTACATTATACTTTGTATTATATTTCAGTTTGAGTCAAGTTTTTAATGGCTGAAAAGAAGTCTGACATGTGTGATCCAAGTAACATGGAGGATTTAGATGAACTAGAGCAATCTATTCTCTCTTTATGCCAGGAAGACAATACTGAAGAAAACATCACTATTGTTAGAGTTGGAGATACAGTCAGAGAAGAACAATATGGATCCTTCCATATTTCGCCTGCTAAATTAGCAGGAATACAGCTTCCAGTGTGTGAGAAAAAGGAGTCCCTACTCAAGTCCATCTTTCATGGCACTCCGTCCAACTTATCTCGACTTTCACCGATAAAATCTGATAAGTCGTCTTGTGATCTCAATGTAATGTCCCCAACAACACCCATTACACTGAAACGGAAATGGAGCAGCACGACTATGATAAATAAATTTAGTAGTACACCTTGTGCCAATGCTCCCTCCCTTCCAAAGAGATTAATACTAAATAAAAACAATCAGGCAACATTGTCATCATGTTATGCTATAAATGAAACGATTGAGGAAGAAAATAATGAAACCTTTGAGGATTTGTTGGAAAGTGTATCCAGCCTGTGTGATAAGCCTTCAGATTTAAAAGATAGACCTCAACATGACCGGTTATCTACCTCATCTTGTTCTTCCAGTAATGTCAGTCAGATTGATATGGATTCCATCTATACAAATCTACACTTAGTAACTACAGATGAATGCAGTGATACAACTATTCAACCACATTCAAACATAGTCAATAATGAAAACTTCTTTAAAACTTTTGATCAAACCGGCTCCCCATTTAGAGGTAGATTTACAACATTCAGTTATTCCCGCCCTGCCTTAGATGACACTACCGACGATGATGAATTGGATTTGATGGATAGTGATGTCAGTGTGGACATCTTGGGACTGGATAATTTTATCGTCTTGGATAAAGATAATTCTGCTGACAAAAATGTTACAGCATTAGACGTAACTCTCATCGATGATGGTAGTACTATAAAAGATGGTAGTACTATAATAGAAGAAACAAAGACCAACACACAAATTGATGATACAACATATTTTGATGGTTCAACTATTCGTACCAAGAGAAATGAAGGTTCCACTGTACCAGAGAATTTGAATAATAGAGAAACACAAGGATCAGAACTGAGAGTGAGTGACACTGAAGCTGAAGACTCCATTTCAACAGTAGGTTCACAGCCTTTGAAACGGAAATTGAATGAATTAGAAATATTGTCAGAGTTCACCGAAAGTAGCACGGATGTTGAAGCCATTCGAGAACCAAAAGCAAAAGAAAGAAAGATCGAATCCTCAGACAATAACCAAACTGTCGCCAAATCTCAAGCTACAGTTAGAGAAATATCAACAGAAGGTCAAACTTTATCATTTGAAAAAGGGGATGAGCTGCCAGACAAACAGAATGAAATAATCAAAGACACACCAGATGATAAACAGACTGATTCAGTGCATGATAAAGCTGTAGAATCAAAAGAAAAAGAGACTCCTAAAACATCATTAGTAACAGAAATTAAACAAGAACCAAATCAGATCCAAGTTGCTATGATTACGCCATTGGTGCATGAAGTTAGAATTATCTCCCCTCCTCCAATGCCAGTAGACAGTAGTGATGAAAGTCTTGTTGAAGTGATAGTCGTTGATGAAAGCATTGAAGTTGTAGATTTGACTGATGATTCTCAAATAACTACTGAACAACAGATCACAGAAACTAATACTATTAACCAAAGTGAAAATCAGTTCACTTTACAGGCCGAAAATGAATTGATCCAAAAAATTAAGTCGCGTTGGGGAATAGAAAGTGTCCATCAGTGTGACGATAACTTAACAAGTAGTCGATATGCTAAGCGAAGAACGTCCAGATCTGATCCATCAACACAAAATAATGTCACATGTTACCTTGAGGGAAGCAGCCGCATTCCGCCTTTATTTCAGGGTGAAAATGAAGCTACACGATCCAATTTAAATAAACAGGCTAGAACTAGAGTTCAACAAGGCCGGTCGCCTTTCGAAATCGCTTCTGGTATTCAAGAACAGATATTAAGTATACAATCAGACTGTCAGAAAAAGGTAAATATGATTGAAAGTGGTTCTAATGTACGATGTCATCATTTAACAAATGCTCATAAACATCAAATCACAATGCTAAGACAAAAGCAAATATCAGAATTAAGAAATGCGACAAGGTTCATGGAAGTAAGTCCTATGAATGTATATGCTCAATATCGTAGTATACAGTTAAGAGAGGATCACTTATGTCAAAGAGAAAGTCTTCGTCGCAGGCACAATGATGAGATGCGTGCTTTAGTATTTGATATTGAACAAGAAAAAAATAAAATTTTCGAAGATGGGGAAAATGTTAAAAAGAATTTAGAAGACATGATAAATAAGCTAAGAGCCACAACTAGTCAGGATGTTGTAGATCCTGATCGTGTTCACACTACTATTGACCTATATAAGGGTCCGTGTAAATCAAATCATTATAAACGTAGTCTTGTAAAAGTTTGCCTACCAGCTGATATAGCTTCATACATGATACGTGAAGATGAAATGTACGATATGTTGTATAAATATACATAGATTTTTTAGCTTGATACAGATTAGTAATAATATGATCACCATTGTTGAATATATTCGTCTAAGGTTTAAAAGCATGAATGTTGACTTTATAAATTCATCACCTAGGCCGCTATTACATAGGAGTATTCGGTATGTGGACACAGTGGTTTACACGGCTATACTATACATAGGTATACTGGCCGGGTCAGTTATTTTCCCCACCGATTTTGATACCCTCATTCATATCCGGACAGAATAGATTACAGAGGCGTGAAGCACTGTGGTGTGAAGGTCAGGCTCATAAAATATTGGGTTGGGGGGAGCAGTTAACTGGAAATCATAGTTAAGTAGAATCTAGAATAGTCTTCCATGCCTAGAATTTGTCCATCAATGTTCAGAACTTTTGATTCGAACTTTTTCCAACACAAATGCCCCATTTTCTACTTATCTCATGGAATTTACTCCTCCCAGCAGCAAGTATACGCCCCAATAAACGAACATGCACGATACTATATGTATACACGTATAACATGCCCCTATATTCATATAGTCTGATGTACACGGCTGAGCAATTTCCTGTTGTGCGAACACAAGTATTGGCTTATACCTGTAAACGTATACTGTATTATCGTATACCCCTATGTAATAGCTTAACGGTACTACACATGTTAAGTTTAATAGAATTTATACCTCATGTAAAGTCATATATTTTTATACGCCCACATTGAAATGTGGTCGTATATTGTCGTCGCCCCCGTCCGTCCGTCCGTCGGTCCGGCGTCCACAATTGCTTGTGGACGCTCTAGAGGCTAAAGTTAATATCCGATTGACTTTAACTTTATACACAGTGTTTAAGGTCATGAGACGAAGAAGCCTATTGTTTTTCAGAGATTTCCGATAATAACTACCAGAGTTATGGCCCTTGACGACTTCAAAAAATCTTGTGGACGCTCTAGAGGCCAAAGTTAATATCCGATTGGCTTTAAATGTATACACAGTGTTTAAGGTCATAAGACGAAGAAGTCTATTGATTTTCAGCGATTTCCAATAATTAGTGCCAGAGTTATGGCCCATGATCACTTCAAAAAATCTTGTGGACGCTCTAAAAGCCAAAGTTAATATCCGATTGACTTTAAATTTATACACAGTGTTTAAGGTCATAAGACGAAGAAGCCTATTGATTTTCAGCGATTTCCAATAATTAGTGCCAGAGTTATGGCCCTTGATCACTTCAAAAAATCTTGTGAACGCCCTAAAAGCCAAAGTTAATATCCGATTGACTTTAAATTTATACACAGTGTTTAAGGTCATAAGACGAAGAAGCTTATTGATTTTCAGCCATTTCCGATAATTAGTGCCAGAGTTATCTCCCTTGATCACTTCAAAAAATCTTGTGGACACTCTAAAAGCCAAAGTTAATATCCGATTGACTTTAAATTTATACAGTGTTTAAGGTCATAAGACGAAGAAGCCTATTGATTTGCATCAATTTCCGATAATTAGTGCCAGAGTTATGGCCCTTGATCACATCAAGAAATCCTGTGGACGATATAGAGGCCAAAGTTAATATCCGATTGACTTTAAATTTACACACACTGTTTAAGGTCCTGAGAGGAAGAAGCCTACTGATTTTCATCAATTTCAAATAATTACTTCCAGAGTTATCTCCCTTGATCACTTCAAAAAACCTTGTGGCGCTGTAGATGCCAAACTTATCATCCGATTGACTTCAGATTGACACACAGAGTTTAAGGTGTTGAAACGAACAAGTATTTTGATTTTCAATGAATTTTGATAACTGAACAGCTAAATCCATGATATTAAATGTTTCCTATACTAATTGTTAGCGTGGGGCAAAACTATATAAAAAGCAAACAAATTCTAATGATTTTCTGATAATTACATAATGAGTTGTTACTCAGATTTTAGTGTATTACAAATGTTTCATTACCAAAAAAAAGTAAAAATATGCGACAACCCTTGTTGACTGCCCGGACGATTTAGCTGCTGTGGGCGTATGTTTCGTTGCCTGGCAACCTATCTTTATTAATTGAGTTAAGATGTGACAATACAGGACTGTCTTTGACCAAAATTGAGGAGAATGTAAGCTCTGACAAGTATACATTTTAGGAAATCTCTTGATTTATGAAGATGGACAGATCTACATTTAGACACATTTATATTAGGATGGAAAATTTCAAAAAAGTATTGGTCCAACAGTATTGTTGTTATATTTTGATACTAAGAAATTTATGACAAAACATGAGTTATTGATTCTGTGCACTTATAAGTTTGCAATGGTCCTTGTATAATATGTTTTTTATTGTCCCTCGCCTTTTGAATAAAGTTGGGGATTATTAAAATGGGCCTGTCCGTCTGTCTGACTGCCGCACTTTAAAGGCTACAATAGCAAACCTTCTAATTGAGCTCGAATGTTCAAACTTGGTGTAGGTGTTTACTAGGTGAATGGCCTGATGGAGTTCAAAGAAGCGCATTTTCTGCTTAGGGTAAGCAGAGATAAGCAGTTTGATTGGTCAAGACTTTTAAACACATCAACTTGCCTTGTAATTGAGGTAGAATGTTCAAACTTGGTGAAGGTGTCTATTAGGTGAATCAGTCATTGTTTTTTAAGGCGAGTGATCGCTCTCGAGCGCCTACAGCTCACCTGAATGTCGACCGAGGGGAGTTTTTTTCCCCTTCCCGTAAAATTGAAAGTCACTCTCCTTTACAAAGTCATTGGGGAATTATTAACATTTATCTACCAATCACTCTCCTTAATATCAGATCACTCTCCTTAATTTCTAAATCACTCTCCTTAATTTCTAAAGCATTCCTCTTATCGAAACTGGGAGAACCTTTTAGGAGAGCCATCTTTTTCAATTTGTTGATTGAGGGGAGCTTTTGGGTGAATGCTTTGATGGAGTTCAAAGATGAGCATTTGCTGCTTAAAGTGAGCAGAGATAAGCAATTTAAATGGTTGATGTTTTGAGATATGATAACTTTGGTTCTAATTTAGTGAGAGTGATGAAACTTAGTGTATAGTTTTGTCACATCATGACTAATTTCCATAATGAGCATTTTCGGCTCAGGGTAAGCAGATTGATATGCAATTTGATTGGTCGAGACTTTGGAGCTTGACAACTTTGATTCTAATTGGGTGTTAGTGGTGAAATTTTGTGTATATTTTCATTACATCAATACCTTACTTAACAAAGTACGATGCTGATTATTTTCAGTCTGAGGTAGAATGTTCAAACTTGGTTTAGGTTTCTGTTAAGTGAATGCCTTGACAGAGTTTGATCATGTGCATTTTCAACTAAGGCTAAGCAGAAATAAGCAATTTGATTGGTTGAGACCATAGAACACAATCCTTGGTTCTAAATGGGTGAAAGCAATAAAACTCTGAGTATTAGTTGTTGATGAGGATTTTCTGCTTGGAACATAACTACCCTGCTTTTAATTGAGGTAGAATGTTTAAACTTCATATGGAGGGAGAGAAATGGGGTTTAATCAAGTATTATGTCCACAAAACAAACTAGGCCATTTCGGGACTAATACACGGCTGAATTTTATTTCAATAATTCGCTTGCATGTAGGGGTCTTTCAGCAATGAGAGGAAACCAGAGAAAACCTACAAGGTTGGACAGATGACCCTACCCCTTAACACGTACAACACTACAGGGGAATCCAAACCATGCCAGTTGATGCAATGACAGACCTTATGATACAGTGTGCACGTGCTAACCATTTGGCTATCAAAACCTTGACTCAGTTTGATCGTGAACATTTTATGCTTCGACTAAATATAGTTTGATTGCTAGATATTTTTGAAAAAGATGAATGTGCAATTAATTAGTATGTGCCATCGATTTACTTTGGGATTCCGGCGGGGGATATCAGCCTCACTGTTGGCTTGCTATTTTATATCTTTATAGTGATGTTATTGTTATGTAATAATTGACTATAATTTGTTTGTATGAAATAGAAGGAGAAGTTTTGAGAGAATGATTGACTTTTTTGTCTAAATCTGATTTAAAACTGTATGCATGGATACATATTTTGCCATTATGATTGAAATATTAATATCACTCAAAAATGTATAAGGATTTGTCTTTGTTCCTACATTTGAAGTCAGTATATTGTCGTCAGTACAAAAAGATTATTTACAACACTGATGTAATGGATTAGAAACAAGCTGCATTTAAATTAGTTATTCATTTAAATAAATTCTTCTCCGTGCTACTGTTAACCATAAAATTTCTTCTCTTCTTTTTTTTCGAAGGCTACACAGAACTTGTGTCTGTTTCTGCATATTTTTATTTGCCAACCTGTGGTTGTATCTTGTTCTAAGTCCCCACACCGTCTGTCATCCACAATAACTTGTGAACACTTTACACACTGCATTTATCATATCTTTACATTAGTGAGACGTACGAGCCTGTTGAATTTACTTTTTTTTATTAAAGATGTATTATTATGTAAGATCTAAAACTGCCTATTGCAGGTCTTTATTTTGATCTCCCATGTTACTAAACTATTAAATAGACTTTTATTCACACAATCAACCCTCTAGACCGTGGATGGTGGTTATATTTAATGGACAGAAACATTATTGCAGGGGCGTTTTAAGGTTTATCATGGCGGAGGCTATACAATTTTGAGGGCCCTCAATGACTGCATTCTCATTAAGCAATAGATTCGACAGTAACAGTGTATAGAAAACGATTGACTCGGACTCAGGGCCCTTTTCCTTGGCCAGAGGGGCCCTTTTGTCAGAAGTGGGGCCCTTTTGTCTGCCTTTAGGGCCCCCCTAACTAGGGTACATTTTCATTTTTCTCATCGGTTTTAGCATTTTTCTCCCGTTTTATTTTTCCAATTTCTTTGATTTTTTTCGAGAGGAGGCTGGCGCCTCCAGCGCCTCAGCTATAAAACGCCTTTGCATTATTGCCATTGAATAATTCAATTTAAAAATGGATTATCGAGACTTTGTTTATTATCGTTACAATGGTAGTAATGAGTATCAATAATTCATATACTGAGAACTTCACTCAGAATAAAGTAATTTGACTGAAAGTGAAATTTTCAATATATTCATTTTTCATTATCTATTTTTTGACCCATTTAAGTGAGAGCTGTCAATTCTTAAGCTTCACTTTTAAGACAACACTTGTGGACTGCTCTGACAACTAAGCTGCTGTGGGCATATGTTCCTGTCTAGTTGGTGCAGAAATATAGGAAAATAAAATATGTGGCAATGCTGATGTTTGTTTATTTGATGTTATTTCAATGAATGCAGGATTAAAATAAACGAGCAGGGTAGGGTCCTACCCCTACTTTTGGACACACACTTCTGGGTAGTGTAGAAAAATTTGCTGTTGATGAATGTTTATGCGGTCACCTGGCAAAATTAATTGTTGTTGAGATGATCTCAAATCGTCATTTGCAAACACTTCTATTTTTTATTTCTTAGTGAGCAGTAGCCTATAGATTGAATATGTAATGTATCAAAGAAAAATATTTTCTTCAAAATTCAGATCAGCCTGGTAAATGCTAGTTCCTTTTGGAACTGTCTTTGAGCGAACGATATATTTGCTACACAGTTCCTATCCGGCCTTATATAAATGCAGTATGAAAATACCGTTCTTCCCCACCTCTGTTTTAAGGCTATTTTGGAATCCTTACCTACTATTTTTCACCGTGATTCTACTTTGTTCGCCAAAGGAATCATTTCTTGCCACAGCTGACACACATTTATAAAGATTCAACACTATTTTCAAGTAGAATTCTGCGATTATAAACATACACCAAATACGTTTAAACTGAAAGCCAATACGAGACCCGGACATGCGCAAACCACATATTTATTTCATCGCTAAAATTCTACTTGAAAATGGAGTTGAATTATTATAAATTTGTGTCAAATATAGTGAGAAAAGATTCCTTTTGGTGGAAAATAAAGAATTGTGGTGACAAATAGACGGTAAGGGTTCTAAAACAGCCTGAGAACAGGGGTGGGGAATAGCGGTATTTTACCGTATTTTCATACTGCAGTTATAGAAGGCCGGATAAGAACTGTCAGCGAAAGTTCGCTAAAAGACAGTTCTGAAAAGAACTAGATAAATGCCTAAGTGAATGATGTTAGTTCACTGATAGTGATAAATTTGGGTGTTCATAATACATTTGAATTATTGACCAGATGTTCCAGTTGTATGAAATCAATATAAATAATTACTGTTGAGTAGGCAAAGTATTTTTTTCAAAAGTTATATAGCCCATTTAAAGATTTATTTGTTCTGTTTAAAAAAATAAATTCTAAATATTTAACCACATATAAATACTTAAATGTATCTGTAATGATTGTATGCGTTTGAAGTTGATCACCAGACCTCCTATTGCTGGGCTTTGTGACTCGACACGAATGAATTGTCACTAAAACCCCTGGCCCCACCTGCTAAAAATCCAAGATTCACCCCTGCAAATTTAGTTATATTTGATTACGCCCTTTGCTAAAAAAAAACATAGTTTATAAGTATATATGTTTTATGTTGAATGTTAATATGTTTTATTGTTATAAAATTCTAGTAAACACAGACTGTCTTGGAATTTATTTATACTTGTAAAACTAGCATGTATATATTTATAGTCCGATTCGGTTTGTTACATAATTCCCATTCATCGACTTTTCGAGTAGAAATCATGGAATAAGCATTATTTTGTAGGTATTGATGTTTGATTACAAAAAACATTGTTGACATTTTTTCTGAGTAGGTCTTTATAGTATGGGAGATCATTATTTGAGGGTAGCCATTTTGGGATAATATTCCAACTTATTTTTTTTTATTTTCACCTTATTTATAATGTTATCGACATATCAACTGTAATTTGGCAATGTATTAATATTGGTAGGTTTCATGACTACATTTCAGATTGTTTTCCATCATTTCATGAGGATATTTCCAAGATGGTGATCATTTTTGTCGGGAAAATCGGTCGATGTGCTGATTTCGATTAATTAGTAGTGTTTAGTGTCAATATATATGTTTTCGGGGTCACAGATTCCATTCCTGACATTTACAACTTTATAAAATGATCACATGTAGTCGTCGTTGGTGTCAATATATCTGTTTTCAAGTGCACCGATTCCATTTGTAAGTAACAACTGTGTAAAATGATTATAAGTTTAGCTATTTTGCATATTTACAATACGACTGCCATTTTTGGCGGGAAAATGGAACGATGTGCGGATATTAATTAAGTAGTCATCTATGGTAACAGGATATATTTTTTAGGGGAACAGATTCCATATTTAACATATTTCTAATATGGCCTTCATGTTTGGCGTGGAAATGGGACGATGTGCTGATTTTGATTACGTAGTCACGTTTTTGTGTCAATATTTTCTTTAGCAGGCGCAGATAAGATTTCTGCCATTTACAACTGTGTGAAAAGTGGTATGTTCACACAATCAGCGTATTTTTGTTTGTGGCAGGATGTTTTCTAGACACATTACCGAAAAGGTTTCTGAATCTAATTCTGCCGTGTATAACCTTGTAGCATGTTCCTGGAAGTCCGTGTCGTGTTTACCCATTAGGTATATTATCCAACTATGAAAATAATTCATCCGAGTTGACCACTGAACTAATATCGATTTTACAGGAAAATGGCACATTAACTTGGTCCATCGCATTGTAGTTGAACTACATTTTGATTTTAGGACTTGGTGGCTCTATTTTATGTGTAAGGATGGTTAAAAATGTGTGACTTACAACTTTTGAAAAGGTAATTAATCAATTAAAAGTAGAACAGAAATGTATGATATTAAATATAAAGTGGTATACAAAGAAATAAAAACAAGGACTGCAAATGCAACAGTAATACTTGCTATAAGAAACCATTATGGCTTAGATTATATTGCCAGCTGCTACTGGGAGGAGTCGTTCAGAGGATTGTTGTTACGTTGGAAAAACAATCTATATCACCACGTAAACGATGCCTTGACCCATCATGTATGAAATCTCTGCCATCTCCACTGAAAGAACTGATGGCAGTGATGTCAAAGTAGCCAGCCACGTCCTGGTGCATGTGGTTACGTGCTTTGTTTCTAACGCATTCGCATTCCACATGATCTCTCTACATTCAGCTTGGAAGTCAGTTAATAACATAATCTAAATCTATGCCACGGGGCTTCTTAGCAAGTATTTCATTTACAGCCACGTCCCCACCACTACCATCCACGCTGTCGCCAGGCTGGAACGAAGCTCCTGGCCACATGCTTGCTACGCTGTTACGACCCCACCACTATTATCCACGTTGTTGCCAGACTGGAACGAAGCTCCAGGCCACATGCTTGCTAAGCTGTTACGACCTTATGTATAGGGAAGATACTGAGCCTCGTCCATCAGCTCCAGTCTAACATCTAAAGAGGGAATACCAAGAAAACTATGAAATGTTCTTTATTGCTTGACTTTTGGTTGTTCTCTGCTTCGAAAGTGAATGACAACGGATGAGCATGACAGTCTTTATACGCGTGGCGAGAGAACGCCTTACGCCTGGTCAGGGGCGTAGCCGTGAAATATGTATGGGGGGGGGGTCCGCAATGGTGTGCGGGGGGGGGGGGGGGTACCCCCATAAATTTTGTTTAAAGTCTCAGTCTTCTGTAAACATTGTTTGGCATATTTTACGGGGTTAAACTAAAACGTCACACCAATACAACGTTTATCATGTTTACAGACAGCGGCACTGGTCTTCCCCGAGAGACGAAGAAGTGTGGCTTACCCCCACCTAAGAAATTTTTTGAATATTTGACGGCTGCAAACGCCTTTTCATGCTATTTCAGCCCATGAACAAAGCAATTTCAAAGTGGTCTAATATTACCTAATTAAGGTGGCTTGCTGACTCGAATTCCAATCAATCGATTACACCCATGAAGACGGGACCGTTGGGAGAAAATTTTGAGAATTTAACTGCCATAAACGCGTTTTCCTGCTATTCCAGTCTGTATCCTGTGAATACAGCAACTTCAATTTGGTTCAATATAGCCTACCTCATCTGGCTGCCCAGAATTCCAAACAACCAATCAATCGTCGCGGGCTATGTGAGCCTCACACTCCCGGAGAAAATTTTGAAAATTTAACCACCGCAAATGCGTTTTCTGCTACTCTAGCCTGTGTGGGCAACTCCAAAAGTATCCAATGCTTTTGTAACCGAAATCCCACTCTGAATTTCAACCATCCAATCACACTGTTGCAGTTGCATTTACAAGTAATAATCGATGCCCGAAAAATGTCGCACAAAGTAGAGTGGCCCCAGACAAAATGTTTTAATCAATAGTCAACTCAGCACAAATTCGTGGTATTCAATTAAAAGAAAGGTGAAATTAGTGTTTTATTAGGAAGTTAGGGAAGCAAAACTAGAAATGCCCGAAGCAGGTTTACGGGCTGCGGCCAGTTTGTTTTCGTCGCAGGGCGAAGAAGCGGAGCTGACCTTGTATGGACCCCCAAAGCAAATTTTGGAATATTTGATGGCCGCAAACGCCTTTTTACTGCTATTCCAGTCCTGATATTAGTGTTTTATTAGATTTCGGGCACTTTATTTTGCCAAATTTTTTTTGGGGGGGGGTCCAAATATATTCAGACCCCCCCCCAGGAAAACAATTGGGGGGTCCGGACCCCCCCCCCATGTGTGACGCCCATGCGCCTGGTAGGCACGTCACGGGAGTGTGGTGAGAAAGTATCCCGGTCTGACTGCAAACCGGCTACGTACCGAAATTTGACACTTGGGAACACTTTTCACCCAGCTTGCTCTTGAGCGTAATAAGCGCCCGTTGTGGTCGTGGCAGGAGCATAAGAAATTGCAAGACAAGGTTTTAATGCATATTTGAGTTTATTTAGCTGTACTTTATAACATCCCAAATGTTTACCAAATTTTGCGCACGGGAAAGCGGTAAAAATGGGAAAAAGCCAAGATGGCAATCAATCATGTATTTTGAATATGATGTCAAATGAGCCCATTAAAAGTACTATGACGCCAAATAGTCCTATAGTAAAATACTATGACGATCGGGACATCAACGGTCTAGAACATTAAAACTCTTGGCTTTATTCCCTATTAATCTATAATGAGGTTATCGGAACATGACATCTGACATTACAATGACACTATATGGACAGTCTATGATGAACTATTTTGCCATAATATCTGTGGTTGTCATCTTATAGCTATCGTAAACTGCCCGGGAAATATTATCATGATAGTATATGAACACCGTTCCTTTGGGGACGAGAGGAGGATAATACATGAACACAGTTCCTTTTGGGACGAGAGGAAGATGCTTCTTGCGCAGCACTATCATTCCCAACTATAAGATTGGCACTACAGAAAGACATGACCTAATAATAAGCCCTAAACGGTCTATATCGCACAATGCACATTGTTATTATTATAGGATCTCATAATTTAATAAGCTTTTGGAACAATAATTTTTTGCCGATGCCATGGATCCTGGTTGTGCTATCAAACCAACTGAATGCGTGAAGAGACAGGAAGTTTCAAGAGACAAACTATATTATACACAAGTTTTTCGCTCTGTTTGTCGGAACAAAAACGGTCTTTTTGAACGGATGTTTGCATTTGCATATATAGTATTAGAAGATATATCTACACCCCCCCCCCCAAATCAATGCCATGGAATGTAAATCTACATGTTCCTTAAGCAACATCTAAGCGTTGCTTCAATACTTAGCAATTCCGAACTTTTGCGCCCGTTGTGTAGATACGTGACAAATTAGTATTGTCCAATCCGAGGTCGTGGCACATAACACACTGACGACACCGTAAACAAACAAGTATACACAGCCATTGAAAGCTGTTTTTTTTTAAATTGAGAAACTCACGGAAAACCAGTAACCTTGACATTGATCGATCTTTAAACTTTGCAACTCGATTGTCACATGTAGACATTTTAGCTAGAAGCGCGAGTCTTGGTATTCACGACGACCGATGAATCTGATAGGTTCCCAAGCTGGGAACTTAGTGGCGAAATATGCAGGGTATTACGTGAAGGGCTTGATAAGATGTATGTAGTTAAGGCGAGATCAAGCCTTCTATTGAAGATAGTAAATCTACTGCATCAGTTGCTACCTTCTCCATACCCACCACCACAACTCCAAATCATTCCATAAAGCAGCAGTCACTTGTATTGAACTTTTGCCTTTCCTATAGTTTTTACGAATGTATAACAGTACATAAGATGAAAACTATAAACTTGTTTAGCCAATCTGATTAAAATACAGATCTATATTTTGTTTCTTTTTTTATATATACTTTCAATGGTCTACATGAAGATCAAAGTTATAGTGGGAGTTCACGCCAGGGGTCAAACGAGCGACTTTTGACTATACCGTTAGACATTGATTGATCAATCAGCGTTGACGTTTCTAGTGGTTTACCCACAGTTCCGTGCAAAACATGCCTAAAGCTCACCGTAACAGACCGTTTCATTGGTTAATCCCCCACTTCAAGCAGAACTAACAACTCTTCCTGTTGTTAACGAATAAGTTGTCATTTTTGCTTGAAAAAGACGAGAGAACCCTCGTGGAAAATTCGCTGAAATAAATCTTTTAAGTAACTTGTATTCCATATAATTGTCATGTGTTAACTCTTCCTGTGTAGATCCTAGTGTAGTAAAGACAAGTAAAATGAAATTTTGAACTATAAAAACGAAACGAAATAGGATCTGTGTTTTAATCAGATTGTTGTTTAGATCGACAAGGGGATATTGACGCGTATTTTAGCAAAAAATTCTGATTTAATGAAAATCAACCCCATGTGTCTTAGAAATCATTTAGCTTTATTCTATGTAGAGAAAATTGGTAAATGATCCCTTACACTTACCATATCTTTTCGCTTGTCTTGCTTTACCAATTTTCCACGACAGCAGGTTAGGGGTATCCCCTCAAATCTGCCGGTATGCGATGAAGTGCCCCGAAAATCGTATATAAGGGACCAGTTAGCACCACAGAAAATAGAGTATATCTTTAAATGAATTATTGACACCAAAAATAATAGTTCAGACACGAAATTTACTGGGGGAGGGGAGTGGCTGAATGATTCGCACGTGCGTGCTGTATCATAAATCCTGTCATTGAGTCAACTGGCGTGGTTTCGAATCCTCGGTTGTACGTGACAAAGAGTAGGGTCGCCTGTCCTGCTTCGTAGGTTTTCTCCGGGCCCTCCGGTTTCCTCCAACTGCTAAAGACACCTAGGCAGGCGCGGATCCAGGATTTTTTGCAGGGGGGGGGGGTCTAGGTTTGATAATTGCTTAACTAATTGCGCTCAACCGATTAACGGGGGGTAAATTAGATTCAATTTGGTTCATTCTAACGTATTTCCGGAAGGTAAATTCCAAAATTACAGGTCTAAATCGCCAATAAAATCGCATAAAAAATTTTCAAGCCTGAGCAGGGGGGGGGGGGGTCCGGACCCCCTGGACCCCTCCTCTGGATCCGCGCCTGCTAGGAGCAAGCGAATTATTGAAATAAAATTAAACCTTATGTAAGTCCCGAAATTACCTAGTTTGTGTCGAATGGGCGGGTCTCTCTCTCTCTCTCTCTCTCTCTCTCTCTCTCTCTCTCTCTCTCTCTCTCTCTCCCAAATTTACAATATTAAGCTTACAGTGTTATGCTTATTCGTACATCTGTGTTTTAGGTTCTCAGATTGTGGCATAAGGGTAGTTAACATCACTGCGGGTTTATCTACAAATGAGAGAATGACCAAATTTGCTATCTTATGACGAAACAGTACAGAGTTAGATTTTTAGGGTAGTTGTACACCCAATTCTACCAAAAACCACCCAAAACTTTTATTTGCAATTGTTTGCGGGTTTACCTTTCCATTTTCTTAAATTGACTGTTGTTTTAAAAGACCTGACAATAATCTCGAAATTGGGGGCATTCCGGTACTACCATTTGGTTACACCCAAAACTACCAACAACCATACAACAAAAAACTTGTCTTGCATTTTTATAGGGGTTGACCCCCTTTTTTCGTAAACTGACTGGGCTATATTGAAGGATAAAACCATATAAAGTAATTATTTTCGTGACATGTAGTAAAAACCAAAACAAACTTAAATGGTTTGTATACAGTACTGATCAAAAATGGGGATCAAAACGGCGTGCATGATCATTTGCCGCACTCATCATTGTAGTGTTCTAAGGATCCGCACTTGGCACCGAATACCCTGATACCCTGACGGTGACAATAGCCTCAAAAGGAACGAGGAAGACCAGCTGCTCGAAGGCGCATAGGCCCGGGCAGGTGGCTAAAAATTCACCAATTTTTCCTTAAAAAGTGAACTGACAGAATCTAATTCCAATCTTACCACCTCACTTGGTACCCACATTCAGAAAAGTCACCGCTTTTTTTCTACTTTACGATCAAGTAACATTGCATTCTTTTTATTAATTTATACCAACAGTTTTCTTTTAAAATATTACTCGGCAAAACTCCGGGCCCCTGGACAAGTGTCCCAGCTGCCCCCCCCCCCTCTCACGGGCCATGCTGTGGTATTGTCCTGATGATCATCGCGATTCGCAAATAAAAATGAATGTCGGCCTTGCGATAGTTTAAAATATATTAAAACATGGTTTTACCGAGTGTACATTACTAAACTTAAGCCCCGTTTACATGACCAAATAATACACATATGTGCATATTTGCATATATGTATTAATTACTCACGTATGCAAAAGTATATTTGCTAAGCGTTGACATGTTACATAAGCATTCACAGTAAATATGTAATAAAGTGTTTAGATGCCATTTTGTAATGGAGCGGGTAGCAAGAATTCGTCTTCAAAGAACCTTTCCATGTAAACTTAGCGCTGCAATTATCATAGGAATGTCTCGTGAGAGAGACACGTGGATGAAGCCAAGGTCAAATGAATGGTATAGTAGGATTGTTTTAGAAACATTTGACGACCAATCCTGGTTGGAAACTTTTAGAATGCGAAAAGAAACATTTAATATGCTAGGCCTATGTGGAAAATTGCAGGATACACTTTCGCTAGCCACTCGCACTATTCGAGATGCCATAGACGTTCAAATGACGTATTTGTTTTACCCAAACACCACTCAACATCATATATTTAGCGATGATGCAACTGATAATGAGATATACACACATGTAAATATTGCTGAGCGTTTATATGACACAATCTGCACAAATAATTAACCTAAATACTTTTGCATATATGCAAATATACTTTTGCATCTGGTCAGGACTAGTTGCAAATTTGCAGCTGCAGTATTTTTACACGTATGCAAATGCGTTTACATGACGAAATTTGCATACATGAGTAATTTTGCATATTTCGTCATGTAAACGAGGCTTTAGTCGAATAACTTTATGCTTAAAAGGAGTTTATCATTTAACAAAATGAAGGCGCCACAGAGATATTATAAGTTTGCAGACAGGTACTGTATATTTTATATGAGTTGGTTTTAAAGGAAATGGGTTGAAGGCTAATGTACAGTTGACCAGATAAACTAAAAATAGATCACGGTAACCTAATTTTTCCTGGTGTATGTTTTTATTCATGATGATGAGTGAAACATTCAAACATTATTGATAGATGTCAAAGCAGATATAAAGCAACAATAAACATTACTGACATAAATATATCAGTCAATGAACTGATGTTACTTTTCCATTTATGATGAGGGGGGTTGGGTGGCCGAATGGTTAGCGTGCGCGCGTTGTATCATGCGGCCTGTCATTGTGTCAACTGGTGTGGTTTCGAATTCCCGGTTGTACTTGGTAAGGAGTAGGGTCGCCTTTCCAACCTCGTGGGTTTTCTCAGGGTACTCCGGTTTCCTCCCACTGCTAAAGATCCCTACACGCAAGCGAATTATTGAAATGACCTAGTTTGTGTCGAGTGGACGTTAAACCCCATTTCTCTCTCTCTCTCCCATTTATGATGGTGTAAGATGAAGCTGTCTTGATGTATATCAGTTGTCTGGCTCCTCATAAAATATTTGTGCTCTAGTCAGAAGGTGTCAATGGTTTGAATATTCAATGCGTCTGCATTGATATAGCATAAACTCTAAAATCTACCTTATTTACTTACTTACTTTATCTAATTAAGTCTCATATAGCCAAACAACCTACTCGTTATACATATTCCCATTTTACATTTTATAAGGCATGTAGTATTATTGGACTCATTTCCTTGTTGTGTTTGCTCTTGTGATCGTTATAACACTACAGCATCAATGGTATAACAACTTTATTACAAAGCTAAATTAACTTCGAAGACTCCGTGTTCTCAACAATTGTTCTCAACAGATAATGGCTGCTTGGAATAATCTGGGTGAGCTCTAATTCAGCTCGCTTAACACCCTAATTCATACACACACACACACACACCACACCCTTTGCATACACATAACTCAAACACACACACACGCGCGCGCACACACACCCAAAAAAAATTTCTGCACGTCCAAGATTAGCCTTGACGTTAGTTTATATTCCAAATATGGAACAAACTCTTTATTTCCCAGAAAAACATTACCTTATTTGGTGTACTAACCATCGGTCAAATAACAGGTAGAATGTGATGGACACTAGTTATGATGTTACCAAAATATCACTTTTTTATGTATAATATCTATATACATTCATTAAGTACGTGTGATTTGACTTCTATAGACAGAGAGGTGTAACAATTTTCCAAAGACACCATGTGGTCTTAAAGACCAAAGTCTTACAGGTACAAGTTTCATAACCCGCGTTATCATCAATGCCACACCAAAAGGAGCTGTAGATTAAAATACATGTATTCTGGTAATATGTCAAGTAAACCTGTCCTAAGGGGCGAAGCACACCTGATTACCATGTCCGTTGAGAGCAGGGGGGGGGCTAATATTAACCAATGTGTGAAACCACGACAGGCGAATGACTAGTACCGAAATATCCAGGTAACACATGTCGATTCAGTGGGTGTAGTATAGCAGCAAAACGGGATTGGTCCATCTACAGATATTTGAGTCACCCCACATGTTTTTGTCATTGGGATTGAGGCAGTCTTTCCGATAATAATAGCATGTGGCATTATATCAGGAACACTGACTTAATGCAACTGAATAGATTCCGTAATCACCCCCAAGACGATGCAGAAACCGCCCATAGTAAATCGTGCCAAAGTAGCACCAACATTGACACCACACTATTGTACATAGATCGCTTAGTTGAAGCCAATTAGTGCAGTTGCTATGTTGCACTGGAAATTACCACACGGAAATGTCAGAGCTTTCAGATTTCCGAATTTTGGTTCAGATCACCTTCCACGTTTTTCACTCTACATCTGTGGGTCCTGAGACTCCTGGGGTATCTACTTTGGGAAAGCTATATTCTTCGTTGGATATCTCGAACGACATCTCGATGTCATACTATTATTACTTTTTTCTGTTGACTACAAACAACTTATACGTTTTGGGCAAACATACAAAAAATATTTCAGCAATGGCAGATGCAAATTTTGGAAATAATATAAATTTCGACTACAAAACACATTCTGATCCAAGTTAGAGAGACATTATCACTGGCAACAAGAAAAAGATGTAATTGGGGTTTTTTTAAATATAAACCTATACTCATTATCGAAAACCCGAGCATTGGTCTACTTAGAAGAACAAAATAATATACCAGCGTCAATTGAAACCATAATAATGACTATCATGTGTACACTCAGAGATATATTGACATATTTTTTAAAAAGTTATCTAAAATCGAATTTGAATCCCCACTCACATCATGGGCAAAGTTTGCTTACTCTTTGTAGAACACCCAGTGCGACTTTCCATTTATTTGTACTTTAGAATCATTAGTCATGTTGTACCCAGGGGCAGATCCAGAGGGGGGGTTTGGGGGGTCCAAACCCCACCCTGTTCAGCTACATAAAAAAATAATGCCTTGCATCAATGGAATTACATCACAAAGTGATCCTACATCAGTATAAAAATGATTTCTCTGTTTAAAAAGCTCAATTTGTATGTATGCCTGTGCAATTTAGAGACGATGATTGCAGATTACCGTAACAGAAACCTGGCAAACCCCCTCCTACAAAAATGTCTGGATCCGTCCCTGGTATCATACGACTCACTAGACACATTTTCTTCTCTGTTCAGCAATCACACTCCTGACGAACGGAAGTTTAACGGACGTTACAGCCCAGTTCTTGCATTAAAGAAAGGGTGTAAAACCAAATGTTCAAGGCATGTCTGCGTTTCTATAGATATAACGAGATACGCCATTAATACAATATTTGGGAAATGAATGGCAGCTAGCGTGGTAACTGTCTTGTTAATATATCATGTATCTAATACAAGATGTTCGTCATAACACACATTCTTTTGTTTATGTTCTTGCAGAGAAGCAATTGACATCATCATTGATACTTTGCCATGTTACCTGATGAAATATGGCTTATTTACTGAAACACCTAGTGGGGTTTCAACACTTTTAAAGTGATAGGGTACTTAGTTCATTTCACGAAACAGAAATATCTCTTTTTAGAATTTACACAGCTGACGTGTCTGAAAGGAGAAAAGAAGGAATCTCCATGGTAAATTCGATCGACGCGCCTGTTGACATATGGTCTCATCACTACATACTTATTTCAAAAGCCTATTCCAACCGAAATAAACTGGGCCATCTGTGTTTAGCAAAAGCGTTAATAAGAAACGTTTATGGCTGAAACCCTTTGACTAGAGATCATAAGAAAGTTTGGAATGTCCCTTGGTTACATTTTGGCTTAATTCACGTTCGCTTTTTTCTACTTTGCTTCAACGAGGTCTTAAAGTATAATCTTTCGACCTCTTCTCACATATGCCGACGTAGATGTTACGTAGTATCGGTTATCAATAAGATAAGGCAAGGAAATAAACCTTTAATTTCCTAAGGGCGTCAACAGTAATTTACAGAAATATTATACTGTAGCTTCAAAACCTCATCATTTCGTGCTGTATTTTTGACTGGCAGTACCGGCAGTCGATGCCAAAAACTTGCTTGAAAATACCATAGTGACCGCATGTACACCAGATAATATTTGTATTCGTCAGCTTTACTTATTATTATTGCTCAAATATGTGTGTTTTATTTTGGACAATTTGGTGTGCATTTTTTCTTAATATATGTTGGAGTTGGGACATAAGTGATAGCAAGTTTGCTAGCAATAAGCCCACTGTGATAAATGAACGAAAGGAATTAAAAAAGATATCTCCATATGCAATAAAACGATTGAAAAGACAGGCGTACAACAGACGTGATGACAGACGACAGGTTGGACGTGGTAATCACATTGAAACACCAACAATTAGAGGACATACTGGCAAAAATCAAGGTAAGATGGACATCTCTGCAGTATTAAGGTTAGAATCATAGCGCGTTTCTCTAATCATTTAGTGTTAAAACCGAAATTAAGCCCAATGCAATTTTTGGGAGGGGGTATTTTATTTTACTTTTTTTGAGAGGGGGGGGGGGCTTGTGATTTGTTTTTTTCTTCTTTTAAATTCACTTGGTAAATATTTCATGTTAGATGATTATAACTTCGAAAATTACCAAATTACTAATTCAAAACATAACAAAAGGCCGACTTGTAGATATATTCTTTTGGAGAAAATTGTTATTTGCTAGTAAATTCTTTTATGTTCAATTAGCTTTTACTTTTGTATGCGATACGATCTAAACTATAAAGGTGGTTTGTTTCAAGTGTAGACGATAAATATCATATCATATAAATATATTTACATTAAGTATATCTGATTTGATGAGTTTTTGCTCCTCTTCTGAGTGCCACAAGCATATCACAGCTTTTGTTTCCTGTTAAATGGGAAGGCTTCAATATTATGATTGACTGTAGAAAAGAAGTAAATGTTAAAGGGGCATACATAAAAGTATTAGATTTTGAACAATACTGTATTAAAAACGATTATTTAAAATCTAATAACTGACCAACTTAAAGTAATGTATCCTAATAAAGTTGGCATTTGGGTGGGGAAAACTTCGCTCCTCCGTTCTCTCAGAAGACCGGCACCGCCGTCTATACCCTGAAATGTTTTCGGGCATTTCCAGTTCTGCCCTCCAAACTGTCATCGAGCTCGTACACCTATTAATATGTTCGCAATCTCCAGAAATATTTCGACTAGGGCATAATTAGATCTGAATCCGGGTTGTCTTTATATTATCTGGCGAAAATGGAATGTATTGTGGTTAAACCGGGAGAAAGACGACGGACATACTCTTTATCGAATTCCAAGTGTCAAGGGCGCGCGCCATGTCTGTGGGCCACAGTTTTTAGTCCGGACGACGAGACGCCAGGCCCTTCGCCCCGCACCACTGACAATGGGAAATGATTCTGGAAAATCTCGAGGAACACACTGATTAGTGTTCCAGCGCCTTACTCCCGAGGTCATCGTGACTCCCCTTGACGACGATTATTTGGACACAGCAAGAATCGATACCATTTTCAGAGAGTTACAAGCAGTCTTCCATCCATATCAAAGGACAATTATCTCTTACGAAAAAAATGTTGTCTTTCGACAAAATTTGTGAATGAAGGTATATGGCCTTTAGGTTATAGGCGTGTCGCAACATGGCACATGTTTGTGTTTTTATAACTGTCTATATATAGTTAGTTAGGCTGATAAAAGGTATGCCTATATATATAAGAAGAGCTTACTGAATACGGGAATTTGAGAATTTAAGCTATAACTCGCTCTTTAATATGAAGCGTATATTAGAACCTGGTTTCTTTTGTAAAACAGAGTTTGTCATACATTTTTCAAACATACTGGCTATTAGCGCTTTGGATAAACCTTTGAAAAATCGTGACGTACATAGAACATGTTTTGTTATTCTTGACGTGTTTTGAGTGTTTCTCATTTATGTTTGTGGATTAAAATGGGGTGGTTTGCATCAAGAACTCTGCAAAACACCCAAAATCTTGTAAAATTTCCGAAAAAAGTTATAGTACGAAATAAAAACAACCACATATTCCTTTCATACTGTGGTTTTAACAGACACAGCTGGTATGCTTTGTATATTTCTGAAGAATATATTTCATCGTCAAAGCTCAATGCAGATGTAAGAATTTCATAGGGGACGTGGAAGCTTTTGAGGGTCTTATCTACGGGTTATTACCTTTTGAAATTTAATCCGTTTTCTCACTGGGGCAAAAAAGTAGCGTTGCCAAACAAAGAATATTACAGCTACCAGTAGTTCTGTGAAGGGAGTCAAGTTTATTAATCGGTATTATGACAAATATTCTGTGACCTGCAATATTTATGATTCTGTGATAGGGGCAATATGTCGTGTAAATATCACATTTCACCATGATTCCCCCTGACGACTAACCGGAAAAGACAAGACATAGTGTCTTGCAATGTCAATTCTTTTTAAAAGTAGAGTTTTTAAAATCAGCGCGACTGAAAGAACAATTTCCTTTTAAGTTTTAAGTCAAGGTGAATTGGAGCCCTAGTAGTAATTCTTTTACTTTTGTTCTTGTTCAGAGGAACCGTATTTTGTTCTTCGGATAAACTATGGCTGGTAACGTTTTGTTAAATAAGTGTCCAAGATAACTAATGGCGCAATGAAATACTTTGTTTCTCTGTAGTGTGTCTTTATTCACTAGCTATGGTAACATTCGCCTATAAATTAGTTACATACTCGCGAATGCAAGATTAAAGATAACATTTACCGTTAGGTCAACAGCCATTGGTCGTCCATTGACATCTGAAAACGATAATTTTGTTTGACATTTTTGATACGATCGCTAAAAGATCTATAGGTGGATGGTAGTAATTATGCTTAAAATAACATTATTATTAGGCGTGACTTTTTACTTGCGTGAGAGAATAGTCTTCAGGAGACTACCGGAATAAAAATGTTATTGGCAAAAAAGTTAAAATGTCAGTGAAATATTTCAGTCGCATTTTAAAACTGCTTCAAAAACAACAACATTGACGAGACGACTGTATTGATATCTATTTTCTAAAGATATCTGAAATGGAGTACTGTCTTTACGGTATTCGTTTATTTTGATAGCCACATGGCCCGACATCAAAAACATGCATGCATTATAGCCGCATGACATTATACCAAGATGTTTGAACTTAATGTCCTGCGTTTTTATGGGTTTATTCGTTTTTTCCTTCTATATGGATTTATTTTGTAAAGATTTTTTGCGTGTCAGAGTATTTAATTCAATTGATAGCCATCTAACCTACCAATAGAAACACACATGAAAAATCTCTAGCTATTACTAACGTATTTAAATTTACAAGCCAACAGTGGGGCTCATTAACCCCCCTGAAATCCCAAAATAAAAAGATGACACATATTAATTAAACATACACATTATGCAAGAGCTAAATCTGATTATCGCAAGTCTTTATTTAGGCTTCAGATGTCATAGAAATTATCAAGTAGATCTTTATTTAAACATCAAGCATAAAATCAACTCTGTAGACCCACGGATGGCTTGGATTGAGCTTGAATTTAAACAGGATTTCATTGATTGATTTAATTATAAATGGCGTCGTGAGGGGTGATTAACAGTTACGTTGGCGTCATACTCCTAGATCGAGGCTATTAATGTAGAGTGTACGAAGCGAGGCCGCTGTTGAGTGAGGTAATTATGTCAACACACTGTCGCTCTTTTGTCACTTGCGTTTATAGTAAAATTATGGAAATTGATAAACATCGCAGCTAACATCAACCAGCTGAATTGCAGTCCCATCGGATCACTTTTTTTCTGTCCGCCTGCTTCGGGAGTTACTAGGCCTACCTAAAGTTCAAGAATGCAAGCAGGCAACGGAAGAAGTCGGCTATTACAATACTGCCTCATTGATTTGGTCCATTACTTTCAAATTTTAAAATTCTGTTGCCGACTTTCTCTTCTTATCTATAAATTAAAAGTCTTAATTCTAATTTGTAGTAGAAAATAAATGTAATACGAGTTGAATTGCAGCCCCGTCCCAACCCAAATAGGCTAAATTTAGGCCTACCACAGTCATTGAAAACATTACTTGATAATCGAGATTATGTAGGTGGAGTTAACGCCTGTCAATCAAACGATCGGCCTTCGGTGAAGATGGAGTTCTATACCATTTCTAGTTAAAAATAACAGTGGTGATAACTATGTTCAGAATAAAGTAATTTGACCGAAATTTTCAATATATTCTTCTTTCATCATCTTTTTTTTTTTGAACTGTTATAGAAATAATAGCTAACTCCTTATAAAAATCTCCCATAATGTATCTTTAATCGCACATTCATTTTTATACGCCCACATTTTCATGTGGACGTATATTGTCGTCGCCCCTGTTCGTCCGTCCACAATTGTTTGTGAACAGTCTACAGGTCACAATTTTTATCCGATTTCAATGAAACTTGAAATATAGGTTTATCACCCTAAGATCTCGGTTCTTGGCATGTATTGGAGTGTAACTTCATGGGTTATGGCCCCTGATTGTACGAAAAATCACGTTTTTAGCTTGTGAACAGGGTAGAGGTCACAATTTTGAACCGATTTTGATGAAACTTGAAATGCATATTTATAACCCAAAGATCTTGGTTCCTTTCGATATCTGCGCATATCGGATTGTAACTTACTGAATTATGGCCCCTGAATGTACGAAAAATCGCCTTTTTTAGCTTGTGGTCTAGAGGCCGTAATTATCATTCGATTTACAAAACCGTCTGATTATATCACCGTTACACTGTAATAAAGATTGAGTTCGAATTTCGTGAAAATCGGACCAAAATTGCCAGACAAAATGGCCGCCGCTTGTACGTGAATAGTGTAAAAAAATATGGTATATCAAGGTTGTGGACCCTGTGGAGGTCACAATTTTAATCCGATTTTGATGAAACATGAAATGCATGTTTATAATCCAAAGATCATGGTTCCTTTGGATATTTACGCATATCGGATTGTAACTTCCTGAATTATAGCCCCTGATTGTACGCAAAATCGACTTTTTTTTAGCTTGTGGCCCTTCTAGAGGACTCAATTATTATCCGATTTTAAAAAACGTTTGATTATATCACCGTTACACTGTAATGAAGGCTGAGGTCGAATTTCGTAAAAATCGGACCAAATCTGCCGGACAAAATGGCTGCCGCTAATACGCGAGTAGTGTAAAAGTATGATATATCAAGGTTGTGGACCCTGTAGAGGTCACATTTTTAATCCGATTTTAATGAAATTTGAAATGTAGGTTTATAACCCAAAGATCGCGGTTCCTTTCGATATTCGAGCTAGAGGTCGAAGCGCGGCACTCTAGACCACTAGGCCATCCCACCCCCCCCCCCCTGATTGTACGAAAAATCATGTTTTTTACCTTGTAGACCCTATTGAGGTCACAATTTTATTCCGAATTAAAAAAAAAAACGTTTGACTATATACACATTAATGATGGTTGAGTTTGAATTTCTTGAAAATCGGACCAAAACTGTCAGACAAAATGACCGCCCCCCGAATGCAAATATTGAACCGTTTTTGATAAAACTTTAAATTTATCTTTATATCACAAAGATCTTGGTTCCTTTTGATATTTGCGCAGATTCATCTGTAACTTCCTGAATAAGATCGGAACGTCCTGAATTATGTCCCATGATTGTCCGAAAAATCGCCTTTTATGGCTTGTGATCCCCCTGGAGGTCACATATTATCCGATTTAAAAAAAAACGTTTGATTATATTACCGTTACACCGTAATGAAATGAAATGGGGTTTAACGTCCTACTCTTCTGCACCTGACCTGGGCTAATGGAAGACGGACATACGCCATACAGTGTGCTATGAGGGAAATTTTGCCCGGGCAGCGGCGCTACGGCCTACTCTTATATCGAATTCCAACTGCCAAGGGATCTTTTACGTACACGGGACCTCGGTTTTTCGTCCCATCCGAACGACTAGGCAGATATCCTTGTCGGGCCCTCCTTCTGCATCACTGACAAGGGGAAACCACGGCGGAAAATCGAAATGAACTTTCTCGGCCAATGAAGGGATCGAACACTCGACCTCCAGGCTAGCAAGCCAGCGCCTTGCCCACTTAGCCACCGTGATTCCCACACCGTAATGAAGGTTGAGTTCGAAAATCGGACCAAAATTGGCGGACATAATAGCCGCCGCTTGTACGCGAATAGTGTAAAAATATTGTATACCAAGGTTGTGGACCCTGTATAGGTCACAATTTTAATTCGATTTTGATGAAACTTGAAATATATGTTTATAACCTAACGATTTTGTTTCCTTTCGATATTTGCGCATATCGGATCGTAACTTCCTGAATTATGCCCCCTGATTTTATGCAAAATCGCCTTTAATAGCCTGTGGTCCCTCTTGAGGTCAAAATTATTACCCGATTTAAAAAACCGTTGTTCACATCAAAAAATCTTGTGGTTCCTCTAGAGGCCAAAGTTAATTTTCGATTGACTTTAAATTTATACACAGTGTTTATTGTCATGAGGCAAAGAAGTATTGATTTTCAGCGATTTCCGATAATTACTTCCAGAGTTATGGCCCTTGATCACTTCAAAAAATCTTTTGGATGGTTTAGAGGCCAAACTTAATATCCGATTCACAATAAATTTATACTCAGTGTTCAAGGTCATGAGAAAAAGAAGCCTATTGATTTTCAGCGATTTCCGATAGTTACTGCCAGAGTTATGGTCCTTGATCACTTCAAAAAATCTTGTGGATGCTCTAGATGCCAAAGTTAATATCCGATTGACTTTAAATTTATACACAGTGTTTAAGGTCACGAGATGAAGTAGCCTATTGGGTTTTTTTTTAGCTATTTCCGATAATTACTTCCAGAGTTATGGCCCTTGATCACTTCAAAAATTTTATGGAAGTTCTATAGGCCAAAGTTAATATGAGATTGACTTTAAATTTATACACAGTGTTAAAGGTCATGAGATGAAGACGCCTGTGGATTTTCAGTGTTTTCTGATAATTACTGCTAGAGTTATGGCCCTTGATGTCTTTGAAAAATGTTGTGGACAGAGTTTAAGGTTTTGAGACAAACAAATATATTGATTTTCAATGAATTTTGATAATTGAACATCTAAATCCATAATATTAAATGTTTCGTATACTAAACGTTAGCATAGGGCAGAACTTTATAAAAACCAAACAAATTCTAATGATTTTCTGATAATTACTTAATATGCGACAACTCTTGATGCTTTAGCTCGTAATGTTAATCATTGAACTCAGTCAAGACATTCACCGGATGAACATAAGTTACCATAAGCAGACAATGCTCATCTTCGAACTCCATCAAGGCATGAACCTACTGAACGCCTACACCAAGTTTGAACATTCTAGCTCAATAAGGAGAGTTATTGTGTTTCAAAGTCTCAGCAAATCAAATTGCTTATTGCTCTGCTTATCCTCATTATCGAACTTAGTCAAGGTATTGATGTAATGAAACTATACACCAAGTTTCATTACTATCACTTAATTAGAACCTCAGTTATCGTGTCCCAAAGCATCAACCAATCAAATTGCTTATCTCTGCCTACCCTTAGCAGACAATGCTCATCTTCGAACTCTATCAAGGTATTGACCTAATAAACACCTACACCAAGTTTGAAATAGAGTTATTGTGGCCCAAAAGTGTGACGGACGGACTGGCATGTAAACAGACTACGGACGAACCCATTTTAATAGTCCGCAACTTTCTTCGAAAGGCGGGCGACAACTATTAAGTATTACACGTAATCGACTAGCTGGCAGTGGCATCATAGAACTGTACTAGAATATGGTGGCATGGCTAGTCGGAATGTAGTGGCAATGCTAAGGAAGTGGGTGTGTCGCGTGGTATTTATGGGAGGTCAAATTATTTGTTAATCTAAGATTAAAATTCTGTTTATAATCTTCTTTATATGAAGTTTACGGGTCGCTAAACCAATCCATAAAATCGCCAGCGAGTGAATAGGGAATATTCCGCTGAACATACCACCGTTTCATTTTCTGTGTGCTCCCATAACCATGTCTGTATCTTTAGTCCGACGTTGACAGCGTAATGAGACTGGTTCAAAATAAATAATTTAACCGTAAATTGATAATCCCGAAGCGAGACGCAAACTACTGGAAAATATTTGTTTTCTACGTACGACTGAAGAAAAAAAATATGGTAATGAATTTTCACGTAATCGAATTGCTAAACGGTGTTTTAAATCTGTCTCATCAGTCATCAGTCATGAAAATGGAGCAACACATTTCTTTTCATATCCAAACAAAACAATTAACAGAATTTAACAGTCTGTTAAATTAATCTTGGTGAGACAATAGTCCATACAACATTTTTTTCGGGGATATATCTGTGCCTGTCTCCCCAGCTACTGCACGATCCTCGTCCCCAAACCCAACAGAGACTTTGTTTCGTTCTTAATATCTGATATATTGTATTATATCAAATATATAACATAAAAGATCTAACAGTACGTACGTATTTGTTATTCTATTTACATGTTGTGGCGTCTACTCCGTGTTTCATCGTCAAACAATCTCCCCGTAGACGAAAAGAAACACTCAAGATATGCCGCCCCGATATAGCTGTATACTTGTAGGTTTCTTTGATGATATCTTAATATATATGTAATAATTTAGATGTGGTCCACCCAGTAGCCTTTATTATAGTATGAGCTGGTCTCGTTTTTGAATTTAATGGTGCCAATTCACACAGCGAAATGTTTGAATAACGGGTTACCTATTTCTCACGATCTTCATATAATATTAAAGAAAAGAAATTTATGTGAAGTTCTGTTTACGATAAAACATCGCAAATTAATAGAATAGAATTAGAATGGGTGATCATTATTAGAGACAAATAGATAATCATTTGATAAGTTATTTCTAAGCTGAAGTTGAAACAGGGTCAGAGGCAAGAGACTACGACTAAAGCTTCCAAAACAACCATTCTATAATGGATTGATTTAACCTTCGGTCTTAAACTGAAAATAATTAATGTACAAAATAATTAAAGGAGCTAAGTCTTTAACTCAATGTCATCCAAAATCTTCAACATTGAAAACACGAATTATTTGTCAATTTAAATCAAAATTGATGGTGTGATCTTACCGGAAAAAGATGGGCTCCTGATATCCAATATTTAAGAAAAAATAAATATTTTACCATTGGTACACGAATCGTGTACCATAATGCGTTTCAGCCCCAGTTCTAGCAAGAGACTCGAGGAACGAGGCTAAAAACATTGTACCAAATCAAACGGCGCATGTAGACTGGAATAACTAGACGCTAAAAAAAATGCCTTCGGTTGACACTTCTGGTTTATTTCGCCGAACATAACTGATTTGAAATTAGAGCAAAAACGGAAACAATTGAATGCAAATCAGTTTATATACATTCATATTACAGTATTATATGCGTTGCGATCCACTTGAGTCAATTTCTAGGTCCCAAATGTTAGCGATTTAGCTCCTTTAATGTACCCCGTATCATTATTTGGAAAAAGTATCAATTATGGTATTTCTAATGAGTTGCATGGTACATTTTAATACTGTACATCATGTAACTGCGTAGTCGTGTGGTAAAGAAACGTTGGCGAAAACGTTGGCGTCCGCGCAACAATTCACACGTATTCGGATAAATATATCAATATGTTTGTGACTGTCAAAGTAAGATGTCTCAGGTAACGACTCAATCTGTTTCACAGAGAATTAGACTGCTAATATCTCTGGCAAAGATAACTGTCTTCAACACGTGCAATCACATACGCGGCGTCAACCATTGGCTCAATGGTGCGTGCATTGTTTACATTAGATTTAACTGCTTCGGATAGAATCACGCCTTTTACTCATTTTAATAACCATTTACACTAAATAGGAAATATTTTTTTAACTACAAATACTTCAAACGTCTGTATTTATTTTTCTAATCCCGAAAAAAAAATGTTTCAGAATTTAATTTGTCGGAGGAAAAAAGTTAATATTTTTGACTCATTGAGTCGCGTCGATGTCATCCTTATCAGTGACTGTAGCGGCCTAACGAATATTCACTGCTGATCAGTAAGGTATCAGCCGTCACGTAATTCATTTTACGGGCCCGATGAAAGTTAGGGGGCAGGCCTGCAATTCCTGAAGGCACGGAGCTTACAATGTAGGAACTTCCGCAAGACGACTTGGAAGATTTGACCACCGCAAAGTGATTCAAAGTCGTCTAACCAAACCTAATTTAAGTTGTTGGCAGTACAGTCCATAAATATGAAAATTTAACTGCCGCAAACGCCCTTTTCCTGCATGCTATTTTAGCCCATGAATATAGCAACTTCAATGTGGTTCAATATAGCCCTCCCCGACAAAATCCAGAAACAAGCGGCTGCCAGGTAGGATACGCGCACATTTTCGAGAGATGGATAGAGAATAAGCTAAAAAGAAACTGACTTTTCCTACAATAACACAATTACCTGCCTTGTTTTCCCATTCCCCTCCATGCCCATGAAATGGCATACTCCGCGCAGCGTTTCGTTTGATTACAGGTAATCTCACTACACACTGCTATTATGAGTGGATATTGTTGTGTTAAATTTGGTCAGTAGTCCGACTACCAACCAATCACTACCTACCATACAAAATCTTTACATTTCAAACGAGTGCCAGTATTGGACCAAATATGTTTACATAACGTTACGTCATGGCTCACGCTTTTATTATGCTTAATTAAACCCGTGCATAGGAGAATACTGCAGTAAAACTAATTGTGTGACAAACGAGGCTATCAAGTCGAATGAAATGTAAACAATACTGTTTGGAAACGAACATACTTTCACCGTTTTTAATACCTTAAATCACTGTCCAAAGTTTTAGGGAAGACTCAGATTAAACGAAGGACTGTCATGTTGCTGTACTTAAGTGATAGCTTTCATTGAACGGGGAGAATAGACACACTCCCGCAAAAGTTCAAGAAACAGACGCTATTCCAGCAATGGCCAGAGAGAGATTTCTCGTGCCATTGCTTCAGGAATATGATGAAATGGCCATCTTCAAAGTTTGAATTTGAAGTTGAAAATGATATTTTTGCCAATTTCTCAACTGGCAATAGTGAATAAGAGGATTAATAGGATTATTCTTCAACAAGGTAGGACTGTTTATAGATACAATCTATTTTAGGGCATTATTTTAATACATTTTAAAAATATAACTTAAAAATATGAAATTGGAACTTTAAGTTCTTCAAAGTAGCATTAGACAAAATGTTTTAATCCATAGCCAATAGCCAGTACATTCTCATTTTCCTGAAGCAATGGCCCGAGAAATCCCTCTCTGGTCATTGCTGGATTGGCTTGAACTTTTGCGGGAGTGCGTTTATTCTTCCCGTTCAGTCAAAGCTATCACTTGAGTACAGCAACATGACAGTCCTTCGTTTAATCTGGGTCTTCCCTAAAACTTTGGACAGTGATTTAAGGTATTATAAACGGTGAAAGTATGTTCGTTTCCAAAGAGTATTGTTTACATTTTAATCGATTTGATAGCCTCGTTTGTCACGCAATTAGTTTTACTGCAATATTCTGCTATGCACTGGTTAATTGGGCATGATCAAATCGTGAGCCATGACGTAACGTTATGTAATTTGGTCCAATTTGGCGCTTTGTTCTAAAGGTAAAGCCTTTGTAATGCTGTCAGCTACTGGTTGTTTATGGGACTATTGACCAATCATGATTTTAAACAAGAATGTTCGCTCTTTACAGCAGTGAGCAGTGGGATTAGCTATAATCAAACGAAACACGGTATTCAATTAAAAGAAAAAGAAAATTACACCAATAGAGGCTAATGCGTGAACTTCGTAAATCGAAAGCGTACCAGAAAAAAGTTTGAACTGTATTATAATATTTATATAAATTTGAACTTTTAATGATAGATATAGTTTCGTATTACTAACCATGGCTGAATATTTTCTAGATATTAACTGACGTGTAAACTATGAGCATATACATACATATTGCATTATCTAACTAAATAAACTAACTGCTGTTTTAACTATATTATATACAGTAAAAAACATATGTTGATAAAAGATATAAGTTTACCGTCAAATTGACCCATTTTATACCTGGCCTACTGTTTAAAACGTCTGTATTTTGATTAAATAATATCAGATACACACCCATTTTGATAACAACAGGCACTTATATCAACAATATGACGTAAATTTGATCATAAATAATCTATCATGTTTTGGGCGTTGTTATTGGCATACAGATAAAAATATGTATGACCTCTAGCAATCTCGGAATTTTTAAATTTCATGTTAAGAAACAATTTTTAAAAAAAAACAGAAAGGAGAAGAACGTTAATATATCAAACCCAGTAAACCCAATCTAAGCAAAATTCTTACCAAAATTCATCGATATCCTTCATTAGAAAAAGAAGATGTAAATTAAAAAAGATTTCAGATGAATTATAAATAAAAAAATACCGGAAAAACCCACAATGGTTCCCTTACATTGCTTAAATAAACACAGGATTTGAGATTCATGTAAATGATCTCATTCAACTTTAAAATATACATAAATTTGTTACTCCATTTCATGTTTACTTGTCACCTATATGGGTAAAATAAACCAACTGGATCCTTATTAGGTCCCTTATAACGTAAGCAACACGTTCATTTGTACGGAATCGCACGTTTTAGTGAATCAGTTGTAGAAAACATTTTGCTTGTAAATCCCTTGACAACATAAGATATTCGCTGACAGTTCCTATCCGGCCTTATATGGCTGCAATATGAAAAAACGGTAAAAAAAAAAAGTTATTCCCCAACCCTGTTCTCGGGCTGTTTTAGAACCCTTACCGTCTATTTTTCACCACAATTCGTTATTTTCCACTAAATGGAATCATTTCTCACTATATTTGACACAAATTTATAATAATTCAACTCAGTTTTCAAGTAGAATCTAGCGATGAAATAAACATCTCGCAATGGCTCTTCAGGTATTCGGTGTATGTTTTTAATCGCAGAATTCTACTTGAAAATAGTGTTGAATCTTTATAAATGTGTGTCATCTGTGGCAAGAAATGATTCCTTTGGCGAATAAAATAGAATCAGGGTGAAAAATAGTAGGTAAGGATTCCAAAATAGCCCTAGAACAGGGGTGGGGAAGAACGGTATTTTCGTACTGCAGCTATACGCCGGATAGGAACTGGCAGTGGATACAAACAGTATACTTATCGAAATAATAATATAACAACTGTAAATACAGCTGAAAAAATAAAATAGACAAGGATTCAGACACATACATTTTGCATGTAGATGATAATGTAAACCTGTTTAAAAATATCCCACTGTTTTGTGACGTTAGTGATATGTATCAGAGAATAGAGCCAGTCGTACACACTCAGTCCCACGTGTCTTTTGTCTTATAATGACACAAAAATGAGGTACTATTGCCTGTATACCATCCGGTAATGTAACCTGTAATGTTGTCGTTTTGGACTGGCACTAGTAATGTTGTCGTTGTTAACTGGCACCAGTAATGTTGTTGTTGTAAACAGGCACCAGTAAAGTCGTCGTTGTAAACTAGCGCCAGTAATGTTATCGTTGTAAATTAGCACCGGTAATAATAAACAGAAAACTTTATGGATAACATTCACTAGGTTTATTAACTGCAACGTTTCAATGGGGATACTCTCACCGTTATCAAGCAACGATACAATCAAGCATGTTACAGAGGGTTATATACAAGTGGATAACACTTAAACTAATTAAGAGTAGAACCTACTGAATGTTATCCATAAAGTTTTCTGTTTATTATATATCGCGTTCACTAAATGCCTTTCAAAGATACTAGCACCGGTGATGTTGCCGTTGCACTATTCAGTGATACTGCCGTTGTGGGCCTACTATTGCCGTTGCGAAGGGGAAAACTAAACTAAGTCACATAAAAGAGATCCCTCAATAATTTACAAAAACTATTTTACGGTTTAGTATCGTTTTCGGTTTTTAACTACATAACTAATGAGTAATAAGTTCCTGCGCTTATGACCTCATAACGTCTTGTGTGGTATGGAATCTACATTTTGAGTCGGTTGACCCTTTCTTTCTTAAATATAGTGGGGAAGCCGCTTGGTAATTATCGCGGGAATTAACTTCAGTCGTTTGCAAACTTTCATTATCTAAAGGTACCAAGTGACTACAGATGAGTACATACGTATAAAAGATCCCTCGAAAATGTGAGTTCGCAATCTCTACCTGTAAATACCTGTAGCCCAGCCTACCGGGTTCCCACAGAACTGCGTATTTCGGCCCTGATTTTACGGCTTGTATTTTGGAAGTTATGCATCAATATCGCTTATTGGTGAATCATTTATAGAAAACATAGAACAATTATATAAATTGTCAACAATAACAGAACTTTGGAATAAAGAGCATCAAAAATTGGTCTTTATCTTTCTGGCTCTACCCTGGCTGTCAAAAAGTCTACGAAAGGAATCACATTTTCTTCTTGGTAGTAGTTATGAATTTATGCAAATATCATTACAGATCATGAAGAGGATTCATTTGAATTTCCATTCCTACCTGATTTCAATGGCCAAGGAGGAGGTGATGGTCAGTCAGTGTTTGCAACACCAGATGGTTTTCCAATCAACCCCGAAGATTTTGGACTCGACTGGGAGACTATATTAAATGAACCATCTATCACAGAAATCCACGAAAATCTAACATCTCTCGAAAAATCCGTAGTAACGGTTAAAGACGAACAATATGAAATTAGGCGAAGCCTTGAACGTGTTTTGGAAGAAATGGGAACTTTAAAAGCGGACATGGAGATATTTCAAAAAGTCATGAACGATTCATTGACCAGTGTTATGAAAGCTCTTGTAAAATACGACAGGAGTTTAAAAGAAGGAAAACGGACGAGTGAAAAATTACAACGCCGTGTTAGTATTATAGCTGAGATGCCAGGTATATTTATAATATATAATGTGCTCTTTATTATACAGGTTAGCCTGTTAGACGGCTATACATATACACATTATAAACCCCGGGAAGTATTTTGAGGAATGCCGATTTCGTTTGTCATACACAGCCTTGTGTCTTTTCAATGTTTCACCGAACCATGCATTCAGGAGAACCGAAGATGTCACTTTATACAGTCAAGAATATTAAACTTTATTTTATCGTGGGCAACAGTCTAAGGTTCGGTCTGTATTTTACCATTGGATAATAGACCGATTCGATTCGGTTGATAAGTTCAACGAACATATTGTCACCTTATTAGGTCGAGTTCGTGGATAGCTCCGCTCGGGATTTCTTTTTTAATTCCTTTTTTAATTCTTTTTAATTCCTTTTTTAATTCTTTTTTCATTTTCTATTTCAGTAAATAAAGAACAAATATTGTATATGAGAAACGTATCCGATACAACCAAAGACTACACAAAGAAACATATCAAGAAAGTCCGTAAAAAGATGAATTCGTTGGAAGAGAATTTATCAAAACTTCGTTTATCATGGGGTAATAGAATTAGGGATGTTTCTAGTATGGTGAAAGAAGTGCGTGGCGCAGGAAAAGATCACACGGTAGCCATAGCTTATCTTTCATCAAATGTGTCATCTTTAAGAAATGGAGTCAACGGTAAGGATCAGAATTTTCATGATAAAACGAACCATTTTAGCATGCGAATATGAACTACTAAAAATTGAACTGTAATTTACATTAAAGAGTAGAATGATACATTCTTAGTAACCCACTGCACCTGTCCAACCTGAATGTGTCAAATAATTTATGTAGCAGAGATTCATACATTTTGCCTGGGGTGGGGCCTTTACTCCTCAGGTAGACCATCTCTTGTCACAACTTGACAGTTTTTGCGAAAGTGATGGTTCTGAAACTCTTGTCGTTACATACTGGTGACTACGGTGTGTTGCAAGAGGGATCACGATTAGATTGGCTTCTATAGTTCTTCCTTATGCCGGTGGCTGAAGGGGGGGGGGAATCGCCACCCGAGCTATGAATTTATGAGGCCAAGTTTTTCTAGACTATTTTTTTGTGTAGATTCCGAATCTGGGTGGTGATCAGGCGTTTGAGGTGGCTTTTTCGAGATATAGGGGGTCCAAAGTCTACAATGGCTGTGTGTGGGGACGGGTGGGGTGGGGAATGTCATTATGTTTACATAATATATTAATAGAACAAATTTCTAGGACTGCCCATCTATAAATAAGTTTTTATGATGCCCCTGGACAACTGTTTTGATTTGTGGGGAGGTGGGGTGGGGGTAGCGGGTGTGCGTGTGTGGAGGGTGGGCTGGAGTGGGGATAAAATTGGCGGGAAATGAGTTCATGGGATTTAAATGATGATTGTCTAAGAGCTTGACGAGACATCTCTAATTATGTTTATAAGATTTCCATTGTGTGGGGGTGAACGCCCGAGTGGGTGCCTGTGGGTGTGTGTGTGTGCGGGGGGGGGGGGCAACATGTATTTTTGTGGACAGAAATCATTTCGTTCATATTGAGCTTAAAGTTGTGTCTTGTTAGCGTTTTCGTTCAAAACATTAAATTCTAATGGTACTTTTCAAGAGATCTGGGAATGTAAATCAAAAACAGAGTAACTCAGAGATATGTTTAGTTATTAGTCTATGCGTAGTCTTCATTAGAAGATTCAAAATCAAAAGTTCATATGGTAATAAAGAAAAGTCTGTTATTTTTTCACCCACAAAATCTTTTTTTCTAGCGTCATCAATCTACTGATGTCGCCTTTCCCGATATTTTCTACCCTTGCCCATCTCATTATCGATCAAAATTTGTATCATCGTTTGCGGTGAGAATGACTTCAGCACCTCCATTAATTTGAAATGCGAAGAGGGGTAGGTAAGATATTTTGGTGTCCTCCTGGTTGGTTGTCGTTTCTAGGATATTCTCGGCACTTTCAATACTAATCTTGATATTTTTTGATCCAATCAAGATTAATATTGAAAGTGTTGAGAATATTTCGGCCTACGGTAATGACTATCTGTCTTTTTTTTTCAAGATAATCCCAACTTTCTACAAAATTTAAAGAGCTGGGATGCCGTATTTGCTGGTTTAGAAAAGAAATTGTTTATACCTTGTACGGCGAAAACGGACTTACATCAGTAGATGACACTAGAAGAAAGATCTTCTGGAGGAAATTTAATTGTGATGAAAAATAACAAAACTTTATTTCTTTATTACCATCTTGTCCGAGTAGTCTTTTGCTGCACATTAAACACAATAATAAGTATATCTAAAGGATATGCGAGGTGTTGATCAGCCACCAAGAAGATATATATCCCGCTCATATATTATAAGAATAAACTAATATCTAAACATGTGTTTTATGTACATTTCCAGATCTCTCGAAAAGTACCATCATAATTTAATATTTTGAATGACGATATTGCGGGTCCGTAGCCAGCTCATACAATTTTGGGAGAGGGGGCTAATTCGATTGGGGGGGGGGGGCTATACCCGCGATGTTGGTACTGAACGAAATGATTTCTGTCCACAAAAACTCATGCCCCCCCCCCCACAGGCACCCACTCGGGCGTCCACCCCCCACGCAATGGGAAAATGGGAATCTTATAAACATAATTAGATATGTCTCGTCAAGCTCTTAGACAATCATCATTTAAATTCAATGAACTCATTTCAGGCCAATTTTATCTCCACTCCACCCCACCCTCCACACACGCTACCCCCACCCCACCTCCCCACAATTCAAACCAGTTGTCCAGGGGTATCATAAAAACTTATTTATAGATGGGCAGTCCTAGAAATTTGTTTTATTAATATATTATGTCAACATAATGACATTCCCCACCCCACCCGCCCACACACACAGTCATTGTAGACATTGGAACCCCTATATCTCGAAAAAGCCCCCTCAAACGCCTGATCACCACCCAGATTCGGAATCTACACAAAAAACTTGTCTAGAAAAACTTGGTCTCATAAATTCACAGCTCGGGTGGCGATTCCCCCCCTTCAGCCACCGGACTATAAAATTTATTATACAAAACATGTACCAGTGACCAGTGACCAGATAATAAATTGGAATGCTATTATAGGAATCTTTAATCTATAGGGTTGTATAAATTTAATGGCAATCGGATGATAAGTAAAAAGTGTCATAATTCTGACAGTTATCATCTGAAATTGTTGTAAATCAATACCAACTGTGTATAAATCGGAAAGAACTTTAGCCTCTAAAGCACCGGACGGTCGTTGGTGAGGACAATATGCGATCACATTGGAATGGGGGCGTATAAAAAGCGACACAATAAATCAAATCTTGCCTGATATAAACAGGGAACAAAACAGATATGTTCCTAATACTTTGTTCAATCGAGAATCGTGCAGAATACAATTTGCCAAACCGAATACCGGGAGCCCAACAGGCTACCGGATCCATTGAGGCATTAAATGCCAATGTGGTTGTCGATCCAGCATCGCCTTCATGACCTCAATGGAACTTTCTAGGGTTTTCCCAAACTCGCCTTCCACCCCACCCTCGACCGCCCACGTTAAAGATCTTTGCTCTTGCTCTCGTGTGTCCATGTGGGACCTGCAGTGACCTTGGGGTAGTAGAAGCATGCTATTTATTTGACCAATATCGCAATGTAGTTTCCAGTGTATCGCGTGAATGGATAATCAGTTCGCCCATTATAAGCTTTAATTTATTTTCTATTTCAGTTATAGAAAGAGCTTCCAGTAGTATATCACATACCCGGGCTTGTAAGTATAATTAGAATGCAATAGACTGTATGCCAAAAATTTTTGTGGTTGCCTGTAATATATGTCGAAATTCCGCAAGTAAAATTACGCAAATGAATGTTTCAGTCATGCATCACCCCACATCCATATTTTTTCTTTCTTTAATTCACAACGTAAAATAGCTCCGTTTTTATTAGAACAATTTCATTTGGGTACAACAGGATATAAGTGCACATTGACCAAATGTACATGCGTTATAACAATATGAATCAAGGGTCATTATATAGTTACATAGTACAAATAGCTTTAATAAAAGTGGGTGTTAATGTTTTAAATCGGTTGTAATTCTTACGATTTTGTTGAATTTCGGGTGCTTAATATGCCATTTGCCCATTAGTCGGTATATTTGACTGGATTTAAGCCATTAATTAAGGAGGAAACGTCAGGAAAAGATTATATTACCTTTTCCGCTCTCACCATGTCTATATATTAATAGTTCAACCTTTTATATATTCGGTGTTACTTCTGAAAGAAACGTTAAGACCATAATATGCCACTAAGGTTTGTCTAGTCCTTTGAATAATTGTATGGGAATTATCCTTGAAAGTATTTAATACCGGAAAACATCTAAAGCCATATAAGAACGAGTACGTACGATTGACAAGAGATGTTACCCTACATTTTAAAATAAAAACTCAATCAAGGGAAATAAAAAAAATGTAATAATGTTACTAACAATAAATGGTAATGCGTTGTCACTAAAATAGCAAATGTAATCAAAAAGGTGTAAAGAAAATGGTAATTTAAAAAGTACATTACCTCTTTATTTAAAGTAGCTAAGTCTCTAACTCAATATCATCCCAAATCTTGAACATTGAAAGCGCAACTTATTGGTCAATTTAAAACAACATTAATGCTGTGATCCTACCAGAAAAAGATGGGCTTCTGATATCCAATATTTAAAGCGATAATTTCATATTTTCAACGAAAGTCAAAACATCATTTTTTCTAGATCATAGGCTATTCCCCACACTTTAAACTCATTGAACCGGAAATAATAACACAATTACCTCCATTGTTTTTCCATTCCCCTCTAGCTGGCCGGCCACCTCTGGCTTGCGGCTGTGGTTTCGATCCCTGGTGTGAGCGTATGTGGCATGGATATAGGGGCGCCTTCTGAACCTCGTGGGTTTCCTCCGGGCACTCCGGTTTCCTCCCACTGCTAAAGACCCCTACGCGCAAGCAAATTATTGAAATAAAATTGAAACCATATGTTAGTCCCAAAATGACCTAGTTTTTGTCGAGTGGACGTTAAACCCCATTTCTCCCTCTCTCTCTCTCTCTCTCTCTCTTGGATTAATAGGATTATTCTTTAACAAGGTAGGACTGTTTATAGATACCATCTATTTTAAGGCTTTATTTTAATACATTTTAAAAATATAACTTAAAAATATGAAATTGTAGCTTTTTAAAGCCAAAACAAACATTTTACCATTGGTACACGAATCGTGTACCATATTGTGTTTCAGCCCCAGTTGAAACAAGAGACTCGAGGAGCGAGGCTAGACACATTGAACTAATTCAAATGTCGTCGCAATATTCTTGTCTAGAGACCATGCGCAATAAATACTATGTAGACTGGAATAACCAGACGCTATAAATTTGCATTCGATTTGGATTGCTCGCTTGTTTCGCCGAACAAAACTGATCTAAAATTAGAGTAAAAACAGAAACGATTGAATGTAAATAAGTTTATATACATTCATATTACAGTATTATATGCCTTGCGACCCACTTGCGTCAATTTCTAGGCCCCGAATGTTAGCGATTAAGCTCCTTTAAGCCAAATATGTTCGGTTATGTGTGTTCTGTACGCAGTCACAGATATATTCCATTAAAGTCCCCAGGCACTTTTGCGATGAGTGTGGATCGATGAATTACAAACTTGCAATCCGACCATACAGATGAACTACAATTAACCACGGGAACGGTTAAGTCCAGCCCCCCCCCCCGGCCCCAAACAAAACAAAAATCTCATTGGGCTCAGCTTGGGTGTTTGATTAAGCGTGGTTCTCCTATCGGCGGGAATCATCGCAAGGAACAAATGGCGACATTTGACCCACATCCTGCTGGTTAGCATGGTTAGCATGTGCACCCTGTATCACAAGGTATGCCATTGAGTCAACTGGCGTGGTTTCAAAACCCTGGTTGTACGTGGCAAGGAGTAGGGTCGCCTGTTCAACCTCGTGGTTTTTCCCCGGGTCCTCCGGTTTCCTCCCACTGCTAAAAACACCTACGCACAAGCGAATTATTGAAATAAAATTGAACCCTACGTTAGTACCGAAATGACCTAGTTAAATCTCATTTCTCCCTCTCTCCGTTGACGATTGGCGATGTCTTAATATCCCAGTTCACCCAACCCAACCCAAGCAAATAACCGAATGCTACGCAATATTACCATACCCATCAGATGCAATGAATAACCCAATATCAGATAGTTGAAAAATAACATCCAGTAATTCCATATTAGTCAGGTCAATATATGGAAAATACCCCCCCCCCCCCAAATGGCTACAAAAGGTTTCTCAACTGATTCCGTTATAGGGTTTAGTGTACTTATAACGTAATAAAAGTTTGCCAAAGTAGGACCCCCGGAAAAGTGTTTTTTCAAGATGGCGTCAAAGATGGCCACCGAAACGTCTTAAAAGGATCATAACTATGTAAATATCAACTCAAATTTGATGATCGTGGTGTCTTTTCCTGTGTTTTTTGGGGGCAAAGAACACATTAAGATCATTAAAATAAAGTTGGTATATTATGTCCAAAATGGCCGCCAACACCTCCAAATGATCGCAAGTCCATAACTATTGATAAAATTCGATGATCTTGATGTCTATCCCAAAGTTTTAGGGGACAAGGAACACATTAAGTGAACTTTGGATATCAATGAGCTGTTGAATCATTATGAAATTGAATTCAATGCCTTCAGCTGTCCACTATCATAGAATAAGTTTCGGAGCGTTCAGTATTGAGTGTCATCCTCCTCCTCAGTATCGACCTCTTGAATGTTGTTTGAATTGTCACAGATTTGCTGATCTTGCTCCTTCGTTACTCCAGAACAGACAATGAGATCATTGTCAAACAAGCAGTCAAAAGAACACAAAGTGTATAACATTAACCTGTTGAAAGAAACTTTTGGAGACGATGCGTGCAACGAGTTTCTCTTTGTACATGTTTACCCAGGCTGTGATTTATTTTCAAGGATTTTAGGCATCGGAAAACAGTCCGCCTACCGGAAATTAGTGAAATCTGATCCGGTGATGAAGTCCTGTGCTAATGCATTCACCCCTCAATACAAGTCTAAAGAGGGCATATCAGATCTTGGGAAAGACCTGATGGTAGATCTATTTAATGGCAAATCGAATGGTACGCTATCATCACTGTGTCATATCATTTTCACCAAGAAAGTAGCAACAGCTGAAGCATCTGTTATTCCTTAAAGGTTTTCCCCAACATCACCTGCAAAAAGATTTTATAGTCAACGTGTGCACTTTTAAATTATGGTATGGACGGAGATGGCAAATGAAATGGACCTAACTGAAAAGGGGTGGAAGCAAGGAAGGATCAGTTAATTTCAATTATGACCCAAAACAATGATGTGCCGAGCGAACTCTTGAAAATTATCCATTACAACTTTTTGGGGGGATGCAAGTTCTCCCGATGCAACTGCAGAAGCTATGGACTCCCCATACTCCGCACAGCGTTTCGTTTGATTACAGGTAATCTCACTACACACTGCTATTATGAGTGGATATTGTTGTGTTAAATTTTGATTGGTCAGTAGTCCGACTACCAACCAATCACTACCTACCATACAAAAGCTTTACATTTAAAACGAGTGCCAGTATTGGACCAAATATGTTTACATAACGTTACGTCATGGCTCACGCTTTTATTATGCCTAATTAACCCGTGCATAGTAGAATACTGCAGTAAAACTAATTGAAAAATTCGACGACCTTTTTTTTCTATTAATGTTTAGAGAAAAAATATAACTAACTTATTTCTATGAGATCCACGCTGCCCGAAAAGTATTTTCTCGTCTTTTTCTTGTCCACTGCATGCCCGAAAATATGCCCGAAGCTCTCTTATGATAGGTATGCCCGAAAAAACGGGCATCAGGCCGGAAAACGGCAGAGGAAACGAGCCAAATGGAAAACTGCTAGGAAACAGCCAGTTGCCAGGATGGATTCACCCGTTTTCGGACGTCATTTTTGCTGGACGTCATGGCCGTGCCTCTCACTTTTTCTCAAAAGACTATTGGACTACTTGAGAAACTGTACGAAATTGTGAACATTCTGCCGTATGGACGTGCCTCTCATATTTCTAAAATGTTTTACTTTTGTTCCTGGGTCCTGATTTGTACGATCAATTTGGTGAGACGATGATCTCTGAATATCAAAATATTGTTTAATTTTTTAGAATTATATTGATTTATATTATATTATATTGATTATATATAATCAATATTATATACTATATATTGATCATATTGATTTCGATATATATACTATATTAATTATATTATATTGATTTCGGGCAATTTTTTTCTTATGCCCCCCTGAATTACTTTGAGCTCCTACGCCTATGTTTGTATACTTACTCTTTACACCCTAAGGATGATCCGTATTGTTTTTTGGTGCATGCCCGACCCCCAATGGCAGAGCCACGCCCATTCCTTGTATTTATTTGTTGGTCGTCTACAAGCTACATTTCTTAACGTATCATCTTGAATCTTTGAATGCTTATTCTTTGTACCCTAAGGAACATTCCTATCATTTGGGGCGTATGCCCAACCCCCAGGGGCAGGGTCACGCCCATTTTCTTTTTGTGTGTCTCCTACAGGCCACAATTCTTAATCGGTCATCTTGAAACTTAAAATACTTATTCCTTATACCCTAAGGATGATCCCTTTTGTTTTGGGTGCATGCCCGACCCCCGTTGGACAGCAACACCCATTTCTTGTATTTGTTTGTCTGTCGTGTCTGTGTGTGTTGTCTATAGGCCACGATTCTTAAGGGATCGTCTTTAAACTTGGGATAAGTATTCCTTATAGCCTAAGGACTTCAACTGCATGTCCCGACTCCCACAGACAAGACACGCCCAATTTTTGTGTTTGTCGTTTACAAGCCGCAATTCTGAATGAATCAGCTTGGTACTTGGCTTATGTATTCCTTATAGCCTGAGGGCGTCCACTATTGATTTTGATGAATGTCCGGACCCCCAGGGGCAGAGCCACGCCCACTTTTTGCCTTTAGCTTTAGGAAGGCACAATTCTGAATGGATTATCTTGGTATACTTATTCCTTATACTCTAAGGACGGCAACTATTGATGTTGAGGCACGACCCTCAACGCTAAACAAACCAAACGCCTAGCCTTCTTGACAAAGTACCATATCAATCAAAGCAGGAATGTGGACGTATATTGTAGCGTTAGCGTTATGTTTGTTTTAGAGCTAAGATGTGTGAATATTAATAATTAGTTTTCATTGTTCTGATTACTAATGCTATTAACTATGGCGTGCCTTAGGATTTGACAGGTATTGCTGGATAGTATATAAAGCCTTGTTTAGAGTTAGGTAGAAGGACACCAGAGGGGAGACCTGGAGGCAATTCGGGTCCGCTACAGGACCATGGGGGTTTGCCCTCGGACCCCTAGACGAGTTGGGTTTTCTGCGACCTAAGGAAAAGATCTTTAGTTAGACATCTCCAGATCCAACCACAATGTGTAAATATGTTATGATGCAGTAATAAAACATGTTTAATAAAAAGAGTTATGTGCTATGTTACAACTGATGACATGGTTTTAACTGAAGGATCTGGATACCAATTGTATTTGTAAAAGATTTTTTTTTTGTCATATCATTATATAAGGCGCATGCCTTTTATACCTTTATAATAATATGAGCTTTTCAAATAATATTTTCAGGTGATTCTGGAAGCCTGACCTTCGTTAATTATCCATTCAACAGCAATAACTGGCCTCAGACAAGAAAAGTACGATTTAATAGAAGGTTTCCATATACACCAAGTGTAGGTTATGGTGTAACGGCCATGGATACAAGTTACAGATACAATACACGTCTTAGAATTCAGGTACAAAGAGTGACATCAAGTGGTTTTATATTATATTGTAGTGGTTGGCACAATTCTCGTCTTTATCAAGTGGACGTCGCCTGGATGGCTTGTTAAATATTTCTGTAACTGACAGTCACCTATTTCGTGTAAGCTATATAGGATCATATCACTTAGTTCATAATACACGTTGATACTACACAAAAATAGGTCCGCCACGAATAATACGTTTTCTAAACAATCGATTTTAAATAAAAACAAGACATTGTCAGTTTCTTCGAAACTGTTTAAGAATATCTCACGTCACCAACACGACAAACAATCTGCAAGAAGAATTTCCATATTGATAATGTTTGCATGCAATAGTAAATCGGGGGTTATGTCATACTGGCGGCATTGTGTGGTCTATCACTATCAGAATTCATTTTTATAGCAGGATCTTGAATATTTTAGATTTTATCCGCGAAGACAACGTAATTTTTACAGCAAAATGTTCTGAGTTACTATTATTATAGCTAAAATGTAAATATTTTTTGTCAGACTTTTTCTGATTTCTGTAAATTTTGAGATGTAATCTCTTTTATTAAAACACTTTAAAGCAAGTTGCTTTATTAATTTTTGCAAATTAAGTGGGTGTCGGCTTTCTGGTCATTTGGGTATTTGACCAGTAAACTTGATTTCCATTATGAACAGATTCTGCTTTACTTTATTACTAACTCTGGTCCACGTACAAATCTCCATTTCTTTCTTTTGCTTGGCAAGATCTAGAACATAGTCAACATACCGTAATATATTATTTTAACTGGGATGTGTGAATTTAAATAACATACACAATCTTGAGGATTGATTGTTCTGAATACTTTGAAACCAAGACTTTGGGTAAAAGTACTTATGATTGTGTATAGTCTTAAAACTCAATACAGCAAGGGAATCTTGATTCTGTAATGAAGATAAAGGTCTATGAAGTTGGATATCTATAGTGGCTCATCAGTGAGTAAGGCACTGGCTCCTTAACCTGGAGGTTTTATCCTACCGAGAAAGTTTATCAGGATTTTCTGGCATGGTGCTCCCTTGTCAGCGGTGCACGTCAGAGGTCCTGGCAGCTAGTCAGTCAAATGGGATGATAAACCAAGATCTCTTGTACCTGTTGGCATGCAGTAAAAGAACCCTTGACAGATGGAATATGAAATAAGAGTAGGTGTACTGCCACTGTCCAGGCTAAATGCCCCTCTAGACACAATGCTAGGTGTATGAACAGAAGGAGCAGTAAAGTAGGACCTGAAACTCATTTTACTTCATTTCATACTTTATAACTAATAAATTCAAAGTGGACAATAAAACTCAAAATCAACTTCATTAAAATAACAATTTATAATGATATTGTGTTTTTCGGTAATGACTATATTTTAACAAATTTACATACAACAATGCCATAGTCAACATTTATCACATACTTTATAGAGATAGGTTGCCAGGCAACGAGACATACACACACAACAGCAAAGTAGTCCGTGCAGTCAACAAGAATTGTCATATTTTTTCTATTTTCGGTAATAAAACGTTTTTAATACAATAAAATCTGATAAAGAGTAACAACTCATGAACTATTCTTTAAGTGGCATTTAGTAACTTGGTAGATAAATAAACTGTACACATACTTATAGAAAACAGCTACTGATTTATTTAGGCGATGTTTTGAAGAGTATTCTCTCAACATTTTCAAGCTAATTAGTGTGTGTATAGTTTATTTAACTCATTAAGTAATTATCAGAAAATCATTAGAATTTGTTTTACTTTTAATTCTGCCCAATGCTAATGTTAGTACATAAAACATTTAATATCATGTATTTAGCTGTTCAAATTATCAAAATTCATTGAAATTCAATATACTTGTTCGTCCCAAGTTCATCAAGCTACACTTAATCGGATGATAACTTTGGTCTCTAGAGCATTGAAAATCAATAGGCTTTTTCGTTTCTTAAACATTGTGTATGAATTTAAAGTCAATCGGATGTTAACTTTAGCTTCTAGAGCACCTACAAGATTTTTCAAAGTGGTCAAGGGCAATAACTCTGGCAATTATTATCGGAAATCGCTTAAAATCAATAGGATTCTTCATCTCATGACCTTAAAGGGACAATAACACTCTTGCTGGCTTGGCAGTCCCAGAAAATAAATAATAGCCTTATTCTTATAAGTACTAGATGTTTAAGTGTCCTACCTGTTGTGTAAATTATCCATTACGACCTATTTTACTTGTCCAGAGGGTTCGAAAATATTTTAAATCAAAGTCACATTTTAGAAGGTTTACGTTAGACTTTTCAAATCAATTAGTTGAATTTTTCCAATTTTTTAAATTAGGTGTGTTAAGATGAAATTTATATCATCAATTAATTGGAATATTGTAAAATAATACAATTTGTTGACCAGAACTAAGATTGGGACATATAATTTAGTTACAACAAGAGTGTTATTGGGGCTTTAACTGATCCTGACCTAAACTGACCATGACCTACATTTCAAAATGGGCCTACAATAAAACCAATAACAATACATTATAAAAATAAAAGTAGTCATAGTATTTTATATTATTTAAAGTGCTGGTTTGTACTTCATGTAAATCTTATTTTGGAACACGATTTCGCAACTTTATCTCATATAGGGTTCATTAAAGAACCATTATGGTTTTCAATATGAAAATAATAAATGTACTATTTTTTTTCATGTCGCAATCACAATAACCATAGATTTACCTAATTATTGAAAATTGAATAAAAATTTTACAACATTTTATTTTATTATGAATATAAACATGTAAATAATGGCAATTTACTCCTTTTAAATTTTAATGGTTGAAATTATTTATCTTACAAAATGAATTCTAAATTACTGGTACAAAAATATTTTATTATGAATTTTCAAGATACTAACTTGAATTTTCAGCCTATTCGATCACGCGGGTTTCCTCCGGGTACTCCGGTTTCCCCCCTGCAGTGAAATTACTCCCCTCGCAGTAGGTAAATCATCTCCGATAGCACATAGATTGGCGCAAATTGACCAGATTATTATGGTGTCGACGTGCCATTCATTCATTTTAACAGTTTTGAGCCCTCTAGAAAAACTTTTTTGAAGTACAAAAAAGATAGGTTGCCAGGCAACGAAGCATACGCCCACAGCAGCTAAATCGTCCGGGAAGTCAACAAGGGTTGTCGCATATTTTTACTTTTTTTGGTAATGAAACATTTGTAATACACTAAAATCTGATTAAGAGAAACAAATCATTATGTAATTATCTGAAAATCATTAGAATTTGTCTGCTTTTTACAAAGTTTTGCCCCACGCTAACAATTAGTATAGGAAACATTTAACATCATGGATTTTCATTGAAAATCAAAACACTTGTTCGTTTCAACACCTTACACTCTGTGTATCAGTCTGAAGTCAATCGGATGATAAGTTTGGCATCTATAGCGTCACAAGGTTTTTTTGAAGTGATCAAGGGAGATAACTCTGGGAGTAATTATTTGAAATCGCTGAAAATCAGTAGGCTTCTTCGTCTCATGGCCTTAAACAGTGTGTGTAAATTTAAAGTCAATCGGATATTAACTTTGGCATCTAGAGCCTCCACAAGATTTTTTGAAGTGATCAAGGGCCATAACTCTGGCACTAATTATCGGAAATCGCTGAAAATCAATAGGCTTCTTCGTCTTATGACCTTAAAACTGTGTACAAATTTAAAGTCAATCGGATTTCAATTTTGGCTTTTAGAGCGTCCACAAGATTTTTTGAAGTGATCAAGGGCCATAACTCTGGCACTAATTATCGGAAATCGCTGAAAATCAATAGACTTCTTCGTCTTATGACCTTAAACACTGTGTATAAATTTAAAGCAATCGGATATTAACTTTGGCTTTTAGAGCGTCCACAAGATTTTTTGAAGTGATCAAGGGCCATAACTCTGGCACTAATTATCGGAAATCGCTGAAAACCAATAGGCTTCTTCGTCTTATGACCTTAAACACTGTGTATAAATTTAAAGCCAATCGGATATTAACTTTGGCCTCTAGAGCGTCCAGGTAGTTATTGTCGGAAATCTCTGAAAAACAATAGGCTTCTTCGTCTCATGATCTTAAACACTGTGTATAAATTTAAAGTCAATCGGATATTAACTTTAGCCTCTAGAGCGTCCACAAGCAAGCGTCCACATTTCAATGTGAGCGTATAAAAATTAAATGTGCTGCGTAATGACGAATCAAACGTCCCAGTTCCCAGTTCTAAAAATAGTCTTTAGTGACGTAATACACGACATCCCCCCACCCCCCGTGGATATCTCCCCCGCCGGACATCTGCCCTCGGTTCCCCCTCGCCCCTTTTAGGACTTTTACTCACAGGACATTTCCTGCTGAAGACATCTTCCCCCCTAGGACATCTACCCCCGGACTTTTGCCCCCCAGGACAACTGCCCCCCCCCCCAGGAAATCTACCCCCTCCCCCCGGACTTTTTTCCTCTGGAACATCTGCCCCCTATGACATCTCTGCCACTACCCACTCCCCGCCACCCACCCTTTAGAACCCTGGACGTTACGAGGTACTCCAAGAAACAATGTAAAATAAATATAAATTTTTTTACAGTGCATTATTTTACAGGTCAATAGTACAGAGTTAGATAGTAGAATGTGTCCATCGCCCCATTCCTAGCGTGTCGTAGAAGGCGACTCTTGGGGAGAGGGTCGGGTGGCCGATAGGCTACGCCTTGGTCTGCCATCAGAGGTGTCGAGGGTTCGAGTCCCGTTCTCTGCTACCTTAGTGACAAGGTGTGGGAGCAGCCTATCCGATCACTTAGGGGTACTCCCAGAACAGAAGCAGATTAACGGCAATAACACGTAGATTGACATGATTTACAGTGTCGACGTGCTATAAACAACATTCACTCATTCATTTATTTAGGTCAATACTGCCAGTTTATGAAGAGAAGACATGGTTTTTTTTTATCAGAGCTGAGTATAAACGCAATGCTCTGTTAATTCAACGGAAGCGTAATAGGGCCATTAATTTATTCTTCTCTAAATTTTAAAGCCTGTAAGTCAATAACTTGAAAATTCCGGGTAGTAAAATGTCATACAAGAAAGATAATACGCCCACACAGCAACCTTGACACAAATATAGGCTACCAGAAATGTAACGGATATGTAACGGATAAAAGCCCGGACCAAATATACATCACATTCGGTTATAACTTTGTTAATACTGGGGGGGGGCAGACGTCCCACGGGGTCAAATGTCCAGGGTGGGAATATCCGGGGGTAGATGTCCTAAGGAGGGGGAATGTCCAGGGGTAAAAGTCCCGGGGGTAGATATCCTTGTGTCTCGGTCTATAACCGTGCCGTCCATTGCATGACATACTATATCATTAGATCAAAACGCTTATTTTATAATATAACAGTAACTCGAAAATTCAAGTTAGTAACTCGAAAATTCAAGTTAGTATCTTGAAAATTCAAGTTACTAACTTGAAAAATTGAAAAGAGAATAATAAAGAAAATATGTGTCCCTATTACACTTCCGTACGAGAGAGTGAGAGAGAGAGAGAGAGAGAGAAATGGGGTTTAACTCCACTCAACACAACCAGGTCATTTCGGGACTAACATACGGTTTCAATTTTATTTCAATAATTCGCTTGCATGTAGGGGTCTTTAGCCGTGGGAGTAAACCAGAGTGCCCGGAGGAAACCCACGAGGTTGAGAAGGCGCCCCTATCTCCATGCCACATACGCTCACACCTGGGCTCGAAACCACAGTCGCAAGCCACAGGTGACCGGCCAGCTATAGGTGGAAGCGCGGCACTCTAGACCACTAGGCCATCCCAACCCCCCTCTTCCGTACAAACTAGACCTGCGATGCAGTTATGACAGGTTTCACCTGTGCCACGTTACCTTTGAACATGTCACTTCCGGTACCAATGAAACCATTAAACAGGTTTCCATATAAGCATTGCACACATCAAATAAAATAGAAGCAGAATCAACCAAATCCAGCAATATCAATTCATTTTATACATGTGTTACATGTAAATGATCCTAACAAAATTACAGTACTTCCGGTGATAATGAAAATGTTTAATTAGTTTTATGATATCAGATGAGGCATAAGGCATCATATTGTGAAAATTTTATGTAAATCGAATAATAATTGCCACTTTTATAGACGAAAAACTTTGACCTGTAGAAAATCGTCTATTTCTCAGCAACCGTACAAGTTAAAAACTATTTTGTGGTACCTATATGATCGTATGCGTTAAATCTATTTGTTGATTGGAATCAAATATCATAATCTTAAAAACAATACAAATCAGACTCATTTGAAAAAAATATTTGTATTGAAGGCTAAAAATACAGTTTTTGAAAAATGATGTTACTTCCGGTGATAATGAAAATCTTAAATTACTTGTATGAAATCGTAAATTGTATAAGGTATCATGCAGTGAAAATTTTATGAAAATCGAATAATAATTGACACTTTTATGGACCTAAAACCTTGAAAAGTTACCTGTTCAAAATCGTCTATTTCTCCGCAACTGAACAAGTTAGAAACTATTGTTATATCTACATGATCGTATGGGTTCATTCTATTAGTTGATTAGAATCAAATATCAACTTTTTTTTAACAAATAACAAATACGACTGATTTGAATAAATTATTTCTTTCGAAAGGTATAAATACAGTTTTTGCCCAAATTACGTCATTTCCGGTGACATTGAAAAAGTGTTTTACCCATTTCTCGGCAACTGCTCATGTTTTCACATACATTCTCTTCGTATGGATTATTGCTACAAGTTTATGAAAGTTGCGCAGAAATATTTTAAAACATAACGCTAACGCTACAATATACGTCCACATTCCTGCTTTGATTGATATGGTACTTTGTCAAGAAGGCTAGGCGTTTGGGTTGTTTAGCGTTGAGGGTCGTGCCTCAACATCAATAGTTGCCGTCCTTAGAGTAAAAGGAATAAGTATACCAAGATAATCCATTCAGAATTGTGCCTTCCTAACGCTAAAGGCAAAAAGTGGGCGTGGCTCTGCCCCTGGGGGTCGGGACATTCACCAAAATCAATAGTGGACGCCCTCAGGCTATACGGAATACATGTCAAGTACCAAGCTGATTCATTCAGAATTGCGGCCTGTAAACGACAAACACAAAAATTGGGCGTGTCTTGCCTGTGGGAGTCGGGACATGCAGTTGTCGTTCTTAAGCTATAAGGAATACATATCCCAAGTTTAAAGACGATCCATTAAGAATCGTGGCCTGTAGACAACACACACAGACACGAAGTAAAAATGGGCATGGCTCTGCCCCTGGGGGTTAGGAAATCACCCAAAACAATAGGGGTCATAAATAGGTATGTAAAGTTTTAAAAGGATCTGTTACGAATTGCATCCTGTAGGCGAACACAAGACACAAAAGCATTGGGCGTGGCTCTGTCCCAGGGGGTCCGACATGCACCAAAAATAATAGTGGTCAGCCTTGGGGTATAAGCAATAAGTATAAAAACAGTTTTCAAGACGATCGATTAAGAATTGTGGCCTGTAGTTGACACACAGACACACAAAAAGAAAATGGGCGTGGCACTGTCTCTGGGGGTTGGGCATGCACCAAAAACAATAGGGATCTTCCTTAAGGTACCAAGAATAAGTATTCAAAGTTTCAAGATGATACATTAAGAAATGCAGCCTGTAGACGACAGGCAAACAAATACAAGAAATGGGCGTTGCTGTCCCACGGGGGTCGGGCATGCACCCAAAACAAAAGGGATCATCCTTAGGGTATAAGGAATAAGTATTTCAAGTTTCAAGATGACCGATTAAGAATTGTGGCCTGTAGGCGACACACAAAAAGAAAATGGGCGTGGCACTGCCCCTGCGTGTTGGGCATGCACCCCAAATGATAGGAATGTTCCTTAGGGTACAAAGAATAAGCATTCAAAGTTTCAATATGATACGTTAAGAAATGTGGCTTGTAAACGACAAACAAATAAATACAAGGAATGGCCGTGGCTCTGCCCCTGGAGGTCGGGCATGCACCAAAAAACAATACGGATCATCCTTAGGGTGTAAAGAGTAAGTATACAAAGTTTTAAGAAAATCCAGTTAGAATTGTGCCCTGGAGGCGACACACAGACACACGAAAAGAAAATGGGCATGGCTCTGCCCCTGGGGGTTGGGCATGCACCCCAAACGATAGGGGTCATCCTTATATTAGGGTATAAAGAGTAAGTATACAAAGTTTAAAGAAAATTCAGTAAGAATTGCGCCCTGTAGGCGACACAAAGACACACGAAAAGAAAATAGGTGTGCCTCTGCCCCTGGGGATTGGGCATGCACCCCAAACGATAGGGATGTTCCTTAGGGTACAAAGAATATGTATGCAAAGTTTCAAGATTATAAGTTAAGAAATGTGGCCTGTAGACGACAAACCAACAAATACTAGAAATGGGCGTGGCACCAAAAACAATAGGGATCTTCCTTGGGGTATAAGGAATAAGTATACAAAGTTTGAAGAAAATCGATGAAGAATTGCGCCCTGTAGGCAACCCACAGACACACACACACACATACACAGACAGGGACGACGGCATAATACGTTCACATTATGAATGTGGACGTATAAAAATTAAAAGCCTGAATGGGTTGTGAATAGCTCATTTTTTCACCCTTTTTCACCTTCAAATCGAAATAACTCAAAAACGAAATTGAAATTAAAAAAACTGAGCGTGATGTTTTGTGCGCCTTTACAGGGAACACCCTTTCAGTCATACCACTTTTGAAAAAAATAATATTTGCTTTCAAAAAGTGGTACCGAACTGTCAAAATTGTAGTTTTTGCTAAATTTACGCCACTTTCGTTACCGAAAGACAACTTTACCCGAACAAAAAAAATGACGTTTTGGACCACGGTGCATATGAACTTTGTTTTATACAAATCGAACAATAAATAATTAGTCCAGGACTTATAAACTGAAATAGCCATTTTTGGTCAAATCAGATGACTGTTCAACTCTTGGTAAAATACCATATAAAAATATTCATTAATAAAAAAAAATTGTCGTAAAAATTTAAATTTTCAAAATTTGACGCCTCATATCTCCGAAGATTCGTCGAAAATGAAAAATCTAAAGTACTGTAGGCTATGTGCCTTGTCTCCGGCTATGTCAAAATGTATCAAATACTACAATTCGACAATTATTGTTAATATTACAGCAAAATTTCGAAAAACGACAACTTCAGTGATTTCGGGCATTTCGCATTGTCACAGAACGTTCAAAATAGCTTTAAAATTTAAGTCAAACCCACTTTCACAGCAAAACCGAAGACACTGAATCGATCTGATGAGTAGTTTCTGAGATATGCTCAAGTGGAAACATAATAATAATAAGAAGAATAATAATCCAAACAAAAACAATAGTGTTTCACGCAGTGTGAAACCCTAATTATTATAAAACTTGTTTTGCACATAAAGTCTATGAACAAAATAAATCAGAGTTATAAATAAATGCCAATATAACAATAAATGATTTAAATTAAACATCTGTTCTAAAACAATAGCTTTATTTTTATAAATTAATTATGTAAATTATGAACACAAAAACAACAGATCACATTGCAGTTCAACATGAAAACAACATAAAACTCTGTACAAATAATGGTATATAGTATATCTTTAATAATGGCTGTATAAAAATATAAAATATTTTATAATTATATTTCTTGTGTATCATCGCTGGATATGTTATGATACAACAGTATCACTATGGGCGGATTTCCAATTATGGATCATTATAGATGGATTTGTTATATATCATTAAGGGTGGAATTGTTATTCTACATTATACCTCATTATGGATGGATTTCCTATTTTACTTTATGCATTATTATGGATAGATTTGTTATTATAAAACAATACAAGTATTTTCTGTTTACAGCATGAAGTATGAACTAGATATAAAATACATAAAGCTTAAATAATGGTAATAAAGTAAAAGATTACATTCTTAATTTAAATATTTCTACTGTGTCAACGGATCGATTTATAATTGTAAGTCAGTAAGTCACTATGGATGGATTTGCAATTAAACATCACTGTGGGTAGATGTGTTCTTAGAAACACAAACTATAAGTACATGTACATATGATTGGTTTATAAAATGTTGCAACTCTTGGATTGAACTTCATCTTTATGAATGGAACCTATAGAATGGGAGCGTTTGTGTTTGGATTTTTTCTTGTTTTTTGGGGTTGATCTCTGAGATTTAGTCTGAGCACTCGAACCGTTAGATAATGAACTACTGTCTGATTTAAGAATGGATTTGGATGTATGCTCTGGTGATTTACTCTTTGTTTCTAAATCTTGTAATGATCGGAACAAGTTAAGAGGTTCAATATCTGCACCCTGGGCCAGAAGTTCATCTTCTTTTTCCAATAACTGTAATGCTTCCGTTATCAACAACTCTAACATATCATTAGTAAATGGGTGCTCCCTGATAATTGTAGCACTAAAATCTAACTGGATCATATTTACTGAAATAAAAAAAGGACAATATTACTGTTTGATAATCATAGAATTATTCAACTTTCATTAAGCTTAATGTTAGATATTGTCTTGTTGGTTGTTAAAGTGGGTGGTTCCTGTAGCCAATAGTTGGACTTAACTTTTACCATTATAATAATTGTCTGAGCTGTATTCTTGTACGCATAGATTATTCTATATTTGGTCAAGCTGTATTGCTTAGTTTGATATTTGAGAATGCTAGCTAGTCTGTCCTAAGAAAATATTGAAAAGTTCGGGGTTTGTTTGGGTTTTTTGGGTAAGTTATTTTTGTCTGATCATTTACATTTTTTATGTCATTGCCTTTTTCATTCAATTTTGGTTATTTCATTAATTAATTGCACATTTATCTTTTTCAAAAGTATCGAGGAATGAAACTATCATCAACTATACACTAAGTTTCATCACTCTCTATCAGATAGAATCAACCTAATGAACATCATGATCAACTTTAAACATTCTACCTCAATTGAAAACAGAGTTGTTATGTTCCAAAGTCATGACCAATCAAACTGCTTATCGCTCTGCTTACCCACTGGCAATAACATTTATTATTGAACTTAGTCAAGGTATTGATGTGATGAAACTATACACCAAGTTTCATCACTCTAACTTAATTAGAACTGAAGTTATCGTCCCAAAGCATCAACCAATCAAATTGCTTATCTCGGCTTACCCTGAGCAGAAAATGCTCATCTTTGAACTTCATCAAGGCATAGACCTAATAAACACCAAGGCCAAGTTTGAACATTCTAGCTCAATTAGGAGGAGATTTATTGTGTCCCAAAGAGTGTGACGGAAAAACCCATTTTAATGGTCCCCCACTTTCTTTGTAAGCCGGGGGACAATTATAAAGCACATTTTTTCATTTTTTCATTGATATGTTTGTGTTGTTCTATAAAGAATAATAATAAATAATATATTTACATTCTGGTGGTAATATTACAATAGGATAAAATCCTCCATCTGGTTGATATATAACACGAGCTAACTGTACATCTCTATTGATAGTTAAATAACATATAACTAATTGTTCATCACTAACATCTATAGATGTATCTAGATATAATAAACCCCATCCAACTCGATCACCTTCTTTAACACTTGTATCTACTAAAATAACACATACACATCATATAATACATAATCTTTATTCACATATATTTAGGATTTAACATGAATTTTCAAAATAATCTATGTTTCATTTCATATAAAGATCCAATGGCAATGATAATTGAAGCTTCTGCACTGATAAAAAGATAAGGTAAATGCGGTTTAACGTCCAGCTTTTGTGAACCGAACAGGCTAATGAATACGGGCGTGAGTGGCACGGCACTACAGCCTTATTGGAATTTCAACTGTCCAGGACCTTGGGTTTCCATCCCATCTTAACGACTAGACACCATTCCTTGCCAGATCATCCATCTGCCAAGAGGACACCACACAAGAAAATTCAGAGGAACCTTCTCAGTTAACACCAAGCTGAGTAACTTATGGCTTTTGGATTAATAAGCATATGTAATCAAAGGAAGTTATAACGGCAATCTTCACAAATAAATAATTATCTGTTTTAGGTTCTGTTCAGAGCATAACTTTATTTAACTGTATATTTTCAATAGGACAAAGCTGGCTTAAATTATGTATTTTTGAATACATTACCATTATTAAATCCTGAAAATCGTATTAAATCCTGTTTAAAGTTTGAAACTGATGGTGGATCAAATGGACTGGGTGTAGTTAATCCTATTATAGGTAGAACTGTACTGATGGAAGAAGTATGAGGCATGACAATCTCAAAATGGTTAAATTCTGGAAAAAGAACCAAAAATAATGCCTGAAGAAAAATCATTAAGAGTGAAACAATATTAATGATATAGTTCATTAAATGGCAGTACATACCACAACCTTGGCAACATTTCTGTTTTAAAATTAACCATATCTCTACTGTTGGCTACAATATAGTTCAATGAAGGACTAAATAGACATTTTGGTCATGTGTCTCCTCTTATAAAGGTCAACTCCCTTGGGTGACCTTTATATACAAGTTTACTGTAGTTCAGTGAATAAGTTTAATTACAGTACTTACCTTGATTTAAACTGACAGGTGATTGAATGGCAACAGCAGAAGAATGATGTTTAACATGTATTATATCTTTATTATAATCTATAACAGATCCAGCTGGAAGACACCAATTCTCTAAATTATCCTGTAGTAACAGTACATAACAAATGTGTATGATGTGGGCACAATCAGCCAAACAAAATCAGTTAATCTTCCATCAGGAATCAGTGAAATTGATATAATGGGTTTTATTTTTTTGCTTTGAATGCAGACAACACTATTAGATTTGATTACGATCTGCCGATCATGAGTAGAGAAAGGGGCATGATAGTCTGGCATGTTTCAACCCATTAAATTGTCTCGAATCAACTGCAAGGAGTATTGGTCTGGACAAAATAGCATAAACTGAGTTATGCAGTGTCAAATTCTTACAATTGGTTGAGAGAAAAAACATTCTTTACAGACAGACTGGATTAATATTCTGCTGTAGTGATTGATACCATGGGTATGAGAATGGACGTACAATACAGAAGGGGAGGTAACTACTACTATTATGTATAAACACAGAACTGATCAATCTGAAATAAAATAAATATTCCAACTGCCTAAATGTATGTATTTCAAAGATCATCAAAACTAGAGATATTTGTCTCTGTTACACAATCTGTTCCTTAGAACTATTCAACAGTCTGGGCATGGGGAATTCAAATGTTCGTAAATGTTAGAGCTGGACGATATTGGTAAAATCAAATATCGCGATATTTCCCAAAAAACGACGATATATCAATATATCGCGATATTTTAGTTTTATTATAAAAAGCTAACAATATATCGCAATATATCACAATATCCCGATATTTTAGTTTTATTATAAAAGATGTGATTACATAAGTGTTAAAAACAGGTCATTCCCTCCCCCCTCTCCCCTTAGGGCACATTATCCCTGTTTCAAAAGCACAGACCGAGAATTAAGTTCAAGGGTACGGGTTTTGGCTAGGCAATTGTTTAGGGGGTGGGGGAGATGTCCTAGAACTGTGTTAGAGTATACAGTGGACTCTGTCACATCCGAACTCTTATCACTTCGGCACTCTGTCACATCCGACATGATTGTCTTGTCCCGATTTAGTTCCTTATTACTTCAGCATTTCAGCCATAAAATCTCTGCTAAATCTGGACTCTGTACGTTCCGGATTACGAAATCAATCAGCCGTCCTATCACATGATTTCAATTGAATCGACACCGTATAATCCGGCCTTAAATCGATAGGTGTTAAGCAATCAATTATTACCAATCAATTATCGGTGTGAAGCCACAAAAGATTAACAAGCAAACACCAATCAATTATCGGTGAGATTAATACTTGTAAGACAGTTGTGACAAATACTCAAGCATATCCACGAATTTCTCAACAAATTCAGTCATAAAAATATTCCTTGCACCTGTTAGAAACACTCGTTTCGCATGCCAATTGAACCCGAATAACATACGTTTGCACTCGACAAATCTCGGCAGATTCCGGTACAATCTAAGTGACGACGACCTTGACATAGAACAACAGATAATCAATGATTCACTGGCGATGATAGCAAACGTGCGATCAACTGAAGAGGACGAAGAAGATAAATTATCGAGAGACTTGACGTATTCAAAATGCCTACGCAGCACATAATATCATGATTATATCGTGTAAAATACACACAATATCATTATACCGCAATTTTTTAGGTGGTTTATAAAATATCGCAATTTAAATTTTAATATTGCGAATTTGCGATTTATCGAATTACCGAAAATATCGTCCATGCCCTAGTAAATGTCACAACCTTATATCCAGATGAAACAAAATTGTTATTCTGACTATATAACGTCACTGTAAATAATTGGATTTTGATTGTTTTCTTGTAAAATTTCATATACTTACAATAGCTGGTTTTGGTGGAGCTGTATTCTGATTCTGCCAGCAGACATCAACAACAACCTTATAACCATTACCACATAATGTAACAGTAGGAAGAAACTGTGAATGATCTGATTGATTGAGATAACGACATCCAACAGTTCTGTTATTCTTATTAAATACAACAACAGAAGTATTTTTACCAACATATTCTAATCGTACTTCTGCTGTATCACCTATAATAAAAAATGTTATTCTCCTATATGAGGTGGGTTTCATCCAGTTTGCAGTCCATGGTCCCATTTCACAAAGCGTGCATGAGGACTCAGGGGAAAAACATGAGGTTTAACCATTCAGTCCCCCAACCGCCCAAATTGGTACAGGGAGAGAGAGAGAAATGGAGTTTAACATCCACTCGACACAAACTAGGTCATTTCAGGACTAACATATGGTTCAATTTTATTTCAATAATTTGCTTGCGTGTAGGGGTCTTTAGCAGTGGGAGGAAACCAGAGGACCCGGAGGAAAAACCCACAAGGTTGTCCAGGCGACCCTACTCCTAAACGTACAACCACGCCAGTTGACTCAATGACAGAACTTATGACAGGCCATCCAACCCCCCAAAATTGTTAGAGAACTCAAATCCATTAGCAATTCTGTAAAGTATAATATAATGACTGTCAATAAACAATAAATAACTTGATTATGACTTACCAGCAAAATATCTTTCTCCAGTGACATAGCTATCATTTCTACCATTAAAATATAATTTACCATCACGTGACAGCCAACCTACAGAATTCTTTACTTTTCCTGGTTGTTTCTTTAGAGGTAAATTACTGCCTGCTACCCCAATACCTATGAATGAATCTTCATCTGAAAATTAAACATTGTACTCCAATATTATATTCAACTGGTTGGATATCAGGCAACAGGACTCGTAACCACGACTGACACACACTTTTGTCAAGGCAATACATCTTTGAAATGAAATATAATGTATTTGCCAATTTCTGTCAATGTAACCGTCAAGGTCACTAACTATACACCAACTTTTTAATGTGGTTGTGTGTCTATTTGTCTATTATTATGAAACCAAAATGGCTGTTGATTTTCAACTTTTTTTGATAATCACCTCCAGAGTTTTGCCTTTTTTTATGAAATCTTTTTCAAATTTGTATGAGTTGCTTAACTTATTTCATGGAATATTTTTTCCAAGGAAGAATCCTATAAACTTCAATAGCTATATCCTTTTGTTATGCAGTTTACATCGGTCAGTCTGTCGTTCATATTGCTTTTTAGTACACTGACTATAGTTATTCCCCTTTGTACATGGTTATGTTGTACATGCTTTAAAATCTGTCCATTGCCACAGGTATTAACAACCACTACCATAATAATATAATCCTATATGAATTACTGGCATATAAAACAGACATGTAGATTGGTTATCCTTTGACAATATCTACTTTTCACGCCCTAATCCACGCTAAAATGTAAGATTGATTAGTTAACATTTAATTAAGAAAATAAAAACAAAAAATCAGTGTAGATGTTCTCCCGTCTTGGATTCAATCGGATTAATAAGCTTATACCTTATATGTGGTGAATTTTCAATTTATCATTGAATCATTTTTGGGCTAATATTCCTTTTAGAGATTCAACTTTTACAATAAATATTGTATTTTACAAAGGACAGACCAACAGAAATGATGACATGTGTACTATGGGCTAACATCTCAGTGTCCATAACAAGCAAAAATATCTTGCAGCATCTTTGATGTAATCTTAGAAATCAATCTAGTCCTGCCAAAATTCTAAAATTTCCAAATCAATGTGCCCCCACCACATCGCTATAGGGCTGAACAATTTCGTGTATATAAATCTGAATACCAAAAACATACCTACTAAATTTAGTAGAAATTCATCTTTTGGTTCTAGAGAAATTATGTGCAGATGTATAAATTTTTCCATTTTAGGTTATTAGGTTTTCCATGATTTTGTTATAAATTGTTCAGCCTGATGTAACATCCACACTGAAAGGTTCTAGAACATTCAACTACTTGATTGAAAGATAACAAAGTAATAGCATACATACTTAAACATTGGACTTCGATGAAAAAATTACTCTGTACTACAGTAAGTGGCTTCAGGAACTGAATAGCATGAATTCCCATCATATTGGCTGGAAGAGTGAGTCTACACATGTCTTGTCTTACTTCAATATCTATACTTTCTGATGTTCTAAAAATGCTCCTAGGTATATCTATAATAACAAATTTTATAATCAGTAGATAGCAGTGCAGATTAAATTTGCTTGACAAAAGCATATAATAGCTTGTTTAACTCTTAACTGACCCACGTCGCCTTTTGTCGACACCGATGACGTTACCGTTAAGTACCCACGGCGACTTTTGTCGACAAAACCAGTTAGCCAAATGCAACGTTTCTAGCGCAATGAGAGTTACTTCCCTTATAAACAGGAGGCCTTTCCTCGTTTGTTTACTTCCTGTTTCACATTTTGACAGTTAAAAATCTTACTGTTGCTTCTTGAAAATTATAATGAAACGGTGTTATGTCTAGGCCTATACGAAAACGTTCTACTTACGACGGATTACCATCTCTACAGTGATTCAGATTTTATCGGTGGTGTAGGCCTAGATATTTATAGTTTTGTGTTAGTAGAACGTGATAGAAACTAGACTAATCAACCAAAATTTTAATTACTTTTAAGTTTTAATAAGCTTAAATTAAAAGAGATTCATGATAAATGATTTTTAGTTCGCAAAAGCTGAACAAAAAAAAAAGAAATAACCATTAGATCTATATAAGCCTACATCAGCATGAAGAAATGTCTAAATTAATTTTTTTTTTTCTGTAAAATTCATATTTATGCATTTTAGATTATTTCATCCATTTACATGAAGAGTCTATTTTCAGTTGTTATATTTAATGATACGATTTAAAATGCATACCTATATTTTATAACTTTTGTCACTATTGACCATTATGACGTGGGTTTTTATGACGTTATGACGTCAAACCTCTGGGTCATTTAAGAGTTAAGCAAACCTTCCAATTATACGCCCATTGGACAATAATAAATATTAAGTCTTTAATAACCAAAAACAAATAATTTGTTAAAATACCTCTAGTCATTTGGTCATTACTTAACGCCTCGGTAGCATCTAAAAGATGATTTTCCATATCATTCATTTTAACCATTGGACATGGATTTGATGTAACATCTATACTTGCTTTAGAGGCTGCAAAATAATAAAAACCTAGCCTAGTATCATAAACAAATGCCAACAGAAAGAGAAGTGGAGGATTGGGAAACTCTTAAGCAACTGGTACTAAATCAATCAATGGTAAAAGTTTTGTTATTATATAATAAAAGATGACTAGACTAATCCCTTTGAACCCAAACCTCCCAACAAAGAATGCCTTTCTACCCAGAGCAACTTTGAAACCTCTGAAAGCATGCTTCATCCCATCCTCGGTTACCCAGTGTACTCATTCCGTTCTACTCCACTATACCCTGGGTTAATCCATAGGATAGTGAGAGAGAAATGGGTTTAACGTCCACTCAACACAGCCAGGTCATTTCGTGACTAACATATGGTTTCAACTTTATTTCAATAATTTGCTTGCGCGTAGGGGTCTTTAGCCGCGGGAGGAAACCGGAGTGCCCGGAGGAAACCCACGAGGTTGAGAAGGCGCCCCTATCTACTACGCGGTAGGTATTTATCCCAATGACATATTTGCAAAGTGTGCAAGAACGGACTGAGGTAGCCACGGTTGGGGTATTCTTTGTTGGAACACGATGAGAGTTACCCCCCTTCGCCTATTACCTTTCCAAGTAACGCTTTATGGGATTGGACGATAAAAATATCACATATCTACTACGCGGTAGGTATTTATCCCAATGACATATTTGCAAAGTGTGCAAGAACGGACTGAGGTAGCCACGGTTGGGGTATTCTTTGTTGGAACACGATGAGAGTTACCCCCCTTCGCCTATTACCTTTCCAAGTAACGCTTTATGGGATTGGACGATAAAAATATCACAATCCGCCAGGGCAGATAATTTGAAATCGTGGAAACCCTATGGATTAACCCTGGGTATAGTGGAGTAGAACGGAATGAGTACACCGGGTAACATCCATTGGTGAGGTTGTTGCCAACAAATGTGTGACAAAAACATAGTAACATGTAGACCAGTGTTTTATTTAATTAAATCATTTCCCGCAGACTCTCAACAGTGGCAGCGCCCAGGGGGGGGCAAGGGGGGGCATTTGCCCCCCCCAAAATCTTGCCTGCCCTCTGTTTGCACCCCCAATAATTTTCGAAAAAAAAATGTCTGAAATGCTACCTGGCTACATTCTATTTTACAAAATATAGTGGCGAAAATATTCATTCACTTTGAGTCACTCTTACTCCGCCCGTCGACAATTTCTGCTCTGATCGGATAAACTAGTGATTTGGCGACAGGCGGTATCTGTTAAGCTCTATTTATCTCGACGATCAATGCCTGAAATACTGCCAGACTGCATTTCGGGCCGTCTACTTTTCAAATTTTCGTTGAGGTTCGCAGGTCCGTTTATTTCACAAAATATAGTGGCGAAAATATTCATTCACTTTGAGTCGCTCAATCCGCCCGTTTGTCACTTTCTTCTCTGGTCGGATAAACTAGTAATTTGGCGACAGGCGTTATCTTTATCTCGACGATCAATGCCTGAAATACTGCCAGACTGCATTTCGGGCCGTCTACTTTTCAAATTATTGGGGACCTCATTGAGTTTCATGTGACACTTTCCTCTCTAGGGTCGGAAAGACTAGTGATCAGGCCAGAGGTGACATCCGAACAGCTCTATTTATCTCTAAGATCGGTGCCTGAATACTGTCAGGCAGCATTTCCAACAGTCTATTTTTCAAAATTTTCTTGGGGAGGTCCCCAAAACCCCCACAAGGACTCGCTACTTTAGCGCACACAAAGGTACTTCGTTGAGGTTCGCAAGTCCGTTCGTTTGCCGTTTTGGTCTCTGATCGTATAAACTAGTGATCAGGCTACAGACAGTATGTGGTCAGATTTATTTATCTCGACGATCGGTGCCTGACTGAATACGCTGTCAGAGAGCATTTCCGAGAGTCTATTTTTCAAAATTTTCTGGGGGAGGTCCCCCAAACCCCCCAAAAATACTCCCGACATTGGCGCTCGAGAGTGGGATTCGTCGAGTCCGTTCGTTTGACACTTTACCTCAACGGTCATTGCCTGAAATACTGCCAGGCTGCATTTCTGGCAGCCTGTTTTTCAAAATTTTCTGGGGGATACCCCCCCCCCCTTAGTTGATACTCGTGCCTTTGCCCCCTTAACCTTGGACTTTGCCCCAGCTTTGCCCCTCCAACCACCGACGGCTGGCGCCGCCACTGACTCTCAATAGGGATTACATGTTTAATATTTCACAGAAAACTAACCTGTATTTTTTAATATAACAAGTGGATAAAATCCACCTTCAGGCTGTAATATAATCTGTTTATGAGCTATCATTGTATTAATAGTTACATAACATATAACAAGCTGTTGACATAACGGATCAAAATCATCTTTCTCTTTTTCATATGGTAGGTAACATATACCCCAACCTAAACGATTTCCAACTTTCAGATAGCCATCTACAAAAATTAAGAGTAAAGCAAACAACAATTGTAGCATTGTGAATGGTTTACTCCCTTTTCAGTCGTGAAATGGACCAGCCGGAGAACTTACTTGTCATGCTATAAATTTTAAAGAATTGAATCTTAAATTACAATAAATACAGTTAAATTAATAGATTGTATGCATAAAAATACTTAAATATCAAGTATTTAAGACAAAATAAACATCTTACCATTGGTACACGAATCGTGTACCATAATCCGTTTCAGTCCCAGTTCTAGTGTTCTAGTAAGAGACTTGGGGAACGAGGCTACATGAATATACATTGCACCAAATCAAACGGCACTTGTAGACTGGAATAACCAGACGCTAGAAATTTGCACTTGATTGACACTGCTGGCTTATTTTGCGGAACATAACTGATTTGAAATTAGAGTAAAAAGGGGAAACCATTGAATGTAAATCAGTTTATATACATTCATATTACAGTATTATATGTGTTGTGACCCGCTTCTGTCAATTTCTATGTACCAAATGTTAGCGATTTAGCTCCTTTAACAATTTAAAAAATTCAACCAGTTGTTTGTTTACACAGATTAGTAATTCACATACCATTTGCATTCCATCTTAAATAGTCTCTAAGTAAATTGTTTGTTGGCGCTGGTTTGATAGGACTACAACTTGAGATTGCTATTGATGGCACTACACCTTTATGAGAACATTCTCGTATAATGACTTCAAAATGACTTAATGCTGTAAATATAATTAATACAATTCATTTGAAATCGAAGATATAGCTTCATACTTACAACATTAGTTGTTAAACACAAGCATTAGAGAGGGCAAATCTGGAATATACATGTATGTGTCTAATGAATTACTTTATCAAAATTTGATTAAACTGTTAAGTGTTATCTAGGATCCTATTTTCTCTGTCACTGTAACGTTAGTTTTTATATTATAGTTACCTGGAGAAAGTGGAACTGGGCTTTGTATTGTTACTTCTTCTTCTACTGATTTCATTATAAACATATTTGAAAAGGTGTCATAGGTTACATCTGAGGACGATATCCAATGGTTCATATCAGTCTTTAAATAAAATATAAATAAAAATACAATGATAATGTTCAAACACTTCATTTGAAGATAAAAAGCAGAAAACTATTAGATTGGTTAAATGTTTTGTTAAATTCTGATTGATTTTGTAAGATATAATCATTTGAGTTTTAAAGAACAGATAAAATTTATTTACCAAATTTCACTTTCAAATAAAGTTATTAAAGAAATGGATAGTGAAAAAACGCCATCACATTGTTGACCTAAAATTTGTTTTGGACAATCATTTATTATTGAAAAGAGATCTTACCATATTAAAAACAGGTACATCATTGACTGCATCAGGCCACATCAGACCTAAATCTATAGGACCATTTTCCAGAGATATTGTTGGTAGCAGATTATTGGGATCACTTTCAAATAAAAACCTAAAATAAGAATGTAATGTAATATTGACTTGTTTCAATTAATTATCACAATGCATTCAGTGAATTATTTCATTTGTACTACAATGAAACTAACAAATCACACTTACCGTGTTGCAACCGGTCTTCCATTTTTAGAAAACACTACAGTACATTTTGAACTACCAAAATGTGTCACTTGAACACCAAATATGTCTCCTAAAAATAAATCAATATATTGTTTCTATGTTTAAACTTGAATACCACCTTATAAAAAAACCTCTGTGTGCCATACAACTCGATTAATGTGGGTACTGATGACTGTATCTGTGGCTGTTGATGTTCTTTGATATATAAATAAATATGTGTATCAACTTTTAATCATAAAATGTATTTAACTACTATACAGTTTAATCTTTTTAACTGCTGTCAAAATTTTCATGTCTTGCATTACTTGGCAAAAATTATACAGTTCTGAATTAGGCTGTTTTCTACAATAAAGTATTTTCAAATCTATTCCCAAACAGAAGAATTTCTTCCTTATAACAAATATAAATTTTTGGTAATAATAACGAAGCTACATCAATGTACAGAATAATCACAGAAAAAAAGGATTTCTAGGTGCTACACCCTTGGAGTCCTTCATTAGAATATTTAGTAGAATATTCCACATCCATGCATTATTGTTACTCCTGCTTTTTATGTCCCAGAAAAAATAACTGTACCGGTACATAATTATGGTGTTCTAGAAATAGTGCATTATGTTAACTTTAATTGATGTTTTTCAATCACCATACTAAAGATCTGTAATGATTTGAAAAATGTCTGGTTAGAAAAATCTATAAAACCTACCTATACCAAAACCTTCTCCTTTTGTATTTGCTATTTCTCTGTGTGATGTATAACATCTTCCACTATCACTGTGATAACCAACTGTGTTATTCCAGTTACCTGGATGAGTACCTTCAGAAATGTCAGGTCCAGCAATACCAAGTGTTATTTTGCTTTTGTTTGCTGAAATAAGTACACCCATCTTTAATTGTTTTCAGTACTATTTACGAGGTGATGACATCCAGAAAACTCTCGAAGGTTCACCGCTTCAGTTGCTCGAACAAATCCAGCAAGTATTTTTTTCCAAATTTCAAAAACTTTTACTGTAAGACTGTAAGGCTATAACAAGGTTACATAACAAGGACAATAACTTTGCCGCCGGTTTTATTTGATGGACTTAGCGAAAAACAATGCTAAAAAGCTTTGTGAAAAAACTCTAAAAAATCTAACCACCAGAATAATAATATTACAAGGTTTTGACATCCTGATTAATAATTCTGCAAATATTTGATGCAGGATGCTGAATTTTGATAGATTTTTCTTCATGACTAGTCAAACAATTTGCAATAAAAACTGAAATTCTTTCATGTAGAGCAATTATGTTGGCAATAATTAGTTGAATAAGCCCATCAAGTTTGAAAAGAAACCTTAAAGATGCATTCGGTAAGATTTAAATAAAGAGCTGGTCATTCTTGCTATAATAATGACAAATGAATATACTAAAACTTTCATTCAAATTACTTTATTATGGGTGAAGTTATGACTGTTTGAAGATGTAGCGTACATACCTAGCAACGGTACATGAAAACTGAGATTTAGTCTCGATTATCGATTTTATCGTTAAATTTTTAAATCTTGCGGGCATTTAAATCAACTTAACCCTCAGCCATCCGATGGACTAGAGAATTGATGATAGACTTGTTATGTAAATAAATGTCTAAATAAAATAATTTATTTAACATTTGAAGCCAAAAGAAAGACCTGCAATAGGCAGATTTAGCTCTTACATAAATGTATCTTTAAAAAGCATTAAAAATAGGTTGCCAGGCAACAAAACATACGCCCACACAGCAGTGAAATCGCCCGGGCAGTCAACAAGAGTTGTCGCATATTAAGTAATTATCAGAAAATCATTAGAATTTGTTTGGTTTTTATACGCCCACATTTTTATGTGGACGTATATTGTCATCGCCCCTGTCCGTCCGGACGTCCGTCCGTCCACAATTTGTTTGTGGACTCTCTACAGGTCACAATTCTTATCTGATTTTGACGAAACTTGAAATATATAGGTTTATCCCCAAAAGATCTTGGCTGCTTTCGATATTGGCATGTATCGGATCAAAACTTCATGGATTATGGCCCCTGATTGTGCGAAAAATCATGTTTTTAGCTTGTGGACCCTATAGAGGTCACAATTTTGAACCGATTTTGATGAAACTTGACATGCATGTTTATAACCCAAAGATCTTGGTTCCTTTCGATATTTGCGCCTATCGGAACGTAATTTCCTGAATTATGGCCCCTGGATGTCCGAAAAATCACCCTTTTTAGCTTGTGGTCCCTCTGGAGGTCACAATTATTATCCGATTTAAAAAAACGTTTGATTATATCACCGTTACACCCTAAGGAAGGTTGAGTTCGAATTTCGGGAAAATCGGACCAAAATTGCCATACAAAATGGCCGCGGTTGTACGCAAGTACTGTTAAAAAATGGTATATCAAGGTTGTGGACCCTGTAGAGGTCACAATTTTAATTCGATTTTGATGAAACTTGAAATTCATGGTTATAACCCAAAGATCTTGGTTCCTTTCGATATTTGCGCATATCGGATCGTAACTTCCTGAATTATGGCCCCTGATTATACGAAAATCGCCTTTTTTTTAGCTTGTGGTTCCTCTGGAGGTCACAATTATTATCCGATTGAAAAAAACATTTGATTATATTACCGTTACACCGTAAAGAAGGTTGAGTTCGAATTTCGGGAAAATCGGACCAAAATTGCCATACAAAATGGCCACCGTTTGTACGCGAATACTGTTAAAAAAATGTATATCATGGTTGTGGACCCTGTAGAGGTCACAATTTTAATTCGATTTTGATGAAACTTGAAATGCATGGTTATAACCCAAAGATCTTGGTTCCTTTCGTTATTTGCGCATATCGGATCGTAACTTCCTGAATTATGGCCCCTGATTGTCTGAAAAATCGCCTATGGTCCCTCTGGAGGTCACAATTATTATCCAATTTAAAAAACCGTTTGACTCTATCACCGTTACACCGTACGGAAGGTTGAGTTCGAATTTCGAGAAAATCGGACCATAATTGCCAGAAAAAATGGCCGCCGTTTGTACGCGAACAGTGTAAAAATATGGTATATCAAAGTTGTGGACCCTATAGAGGTCACAATTTTAATTCGATTTTGATGAAACCTGAAATGCTTGTTTATAACTTAAGGATCTTTAATCCTTTTGATATTTGCACATATCAAATTGTAACTTAATGAATTATGGCCTTTGATTGTAGGAAAAATTACTTTCGGTATTGCTTGTTTTAGCTTGTGGTCCCTCTGGAGGTCACAATTATTTTCCGATTTAAAAAAACGTTTGATTATAACACCTTTACACCTTAAGAAATGTTGAGTTCGAATTTCGGGAAAATCGGAACAAAATTGACAGAAAAAATGGCCGCCATTTGTACGCAAATACTGTTAAAAAATGGTATATCATGGTCACAATTCTTATCCGATTTTGATGAAAAGTCTCATTTCTAGGTTGTGTACCGTCAACCCATAATCATTGTCGGCTTCGAATTTCATGAATATCAGACTGGAACTGACCAACAAAATGGCTGCTCCTAATACAGTATGAAATATAGGACTTAATGATGTAGGAAAATCACTTTCGGTATTGCTTGTTCTCTATCCATCTCTCAAAAATGTGGGCGTATCCTGCCTGGCAGTGCCAGCCTATCTTTATAAAGTTCTGCCCCATGCTAACGTTTAGTATACGAAACATTTAATATTATGGATTTAGCTGTTCAATTATCGATTTTCAAGAAATTCAAACTCAACCATCATTAATGTGTAACGGCGATATAGTCAAAAGGTATTTTAATTCGGAATAAAATTGTGACCTCCATAGGATCCACAAGGTAAAAAACATGATTTTTCGTACAATCAGGGTCCATAATTCAGGAAGTTATGGTCCAATGTGCCTGAATATCAAAAGGAACCGCGATCTTTGGGTTATAAACTTACATTTCAAATTTCATCAAAATAGGATTAAAATTGTGACCTCTACAACATTGATATACCATATTTTTTCACTATTCGTGTACAAACGGCGGCCATTTTGTTTGTCAATTTTGGACCGATTTTCACGAAATTCGAATGCAACCCAGATTACCCTGTAACGGTGATATAATCAACCGTTTTTATAAATCGGATAATAATTTTGACCTCCAGAGTGACCACAAGCTAACAAGGGCAATTTTTCGGACAATCAGAGGCCATAATTCAGGAAGTTACGATCCGATAGGTGCAAATATCGAAAGGAACCAAGATCTTTGGGGTATAAACATACATTTCAAGTTTCATTAAAATCGGATCATAATTGTGACCTCTATAGGATCCACAACCTTTATATAACATATTTTCACACTATTCGCGTACAAACGGCGGCCATTTTGTCAGTCAATTTTGGTCCGATTTTCATGAAATTTGAACTCAATCTTCATTACCATGTAACGGTGATAAAATCTAACGATTTTTTAAATCGGATAATAATTTTGACCTCCAGAATGACCACAAGCTAAAAAGGGAGATTTTTCGGACAATCAGTGGCCATAATTCAGGAAGTTACGATCCGATGGGCGCAAATATCGAAAGGTACCAAGATCTTTGGGTTATAAACATACATTTCAATTTTCATCAGAATCGGATGATAATTGTGACCTATATAGGGCCCACAACCTTTATATAACATATTTTCACACTATCCGTGTACAAACGGCGGCCATTTTGTCTGTCAATTTTGGTCCGATGTTCAGGAAATTCAAAATCAACCTTCATTACCATGTAACGGTGATATCATCAAACGATTTTTTAAATCGGATAATAATTTTGACCTCCAGAGGAACCACAAGCTAAAAAGTGTGATTTTTCGGACAATCAGGGGCCATAATTCAGGAAGTTACAATCCGATGGGCGCAAATATCGAAAGGAACCAAGATCTTTGGGTTATAATCATACATGTCAATTTTCATCAAAATCGGTTCAAAATTGTGACCTCTATAGGGTCCACAAGCTAAAAATATGATTTTTCGTACAATCAGGGGCCATAATCCATGAACTTTCGATCCGATACATGCCAATTTCATATAAAGATCCAATGGCAATGATAATTGAAGCTTCTGCACTGATAAAAAGATAAGGTAAATGCGGTTTAACGTCCAGCTTTTGTGAACCGAACAGGCTAATGAATACGGGCGTGAGTGGCACGGCACTACAGCCTTATTGGAATTTCAACTGTCCAGAACCTTGGGTTTCCATCCCATCTTAACGACTAGACACCATTCCTTGCCAGATCATCCATCTGCCAAGAGGACACCACACAAGAAAATTCAGAGGAACCTTCTCAGTTAACACCAAGCTGAGTAACTTATGGCTTTTGGATTAATAAGCATATGTAATCAAAGGAAGTTATAACGGCAATCTTCACAAATAAATAATTATCTGTTTTAGGTTCTGTTCAGAGCATAACTTTATTTAACTGTATATTTTCAATAGGACAAAGCTGGCTTAAATTATGTATTTTTGAATACATTACCATTATTAAATCCTGAAAATCGTATTAAATCCTGTTTAAAGTTTGAAACTGATGGTGGATCAAATGGACTGGGTGTAGTTAATCCTATTATAGGTAGAACTGTACTGATGGAAGAAGTATGAGGCATGACAATCTCAAAATGGTTAAATTCTGGAAAAAGAACCAAAAATAATGCCTGAAGAAAAATCTTTGGGTTATAATCATACATGTCAATTTTCATCAAAATCGGTTCAAAATTGTGACCTCTATAGGGTCCACAAGCTAAAAATATGATTTTTCGTACAATCAGGGGCCATAATCCATGAACTTTCGATCCGATACATGCCAATATCGAAAGCAGCCGAGATCTTATGGGGGTAAACCTATATTTCAAGTTTCATCAAAATCGGATAAGAAATGTGATCTGTAGAGAGTCCACAAAGAAATTGTGGACGGACGGACGTCCAGACAGACATGGGCGACGACAATATACGTCCACATGAAAAGATGGGCGTATAAAAACGATTACAAAGCTTTGATGGGTAGTGACTTCGATGGGGTTCATGTCAAGGAGTAGATGGACATGGCCAGCAAATTTGAAAAAAAATAGCAAAAAACCAGCACGACGATATTGTCGCCTTTTTCGGCAACCTTTTTGTCACTCTGATTTAACAGCGACTCCTGCGTTTTGAAAAGCGCGGTCGCCGACAATCCAGTACAATGAAAAAGGAGCCGATCGTCGTGCTGGCTTAACGGCAACTCAGACACTCTCGCATTGTATCTAGAAACACGACTATGTAAATGGATACTTTCAGCCACCATACTTTGGTGTTGCCAAATCTTTATTATACTTACCTAGTGATCTTATCTGTGCACAAAAATAAGGATGATCATAACTTAAAGGCTTTAGATACTGTAAAAAGTTACATGTTTCAGACAAATTCTTCAAGATAACACTGCTGATTTGACCAGAATGTGGTATAGAATCATCAAAAACAATATCTCCAGCACATCGATATAATGTCATTCCTGATTATTAAACGTATTTGGTGATGAATCTATAAGCATATTTCAAACCTGAATGTCTGGAGAAAAAAAAATAGTAATGCAAAATAGCACAAATCAGATTCCAGCTTACTAAAAGTGGTTCTAATGTCATAGATATAATATTGGCCATAAAAAATATATTTCAAATATGTATTGAGAGAGACAGAAATGGGGTTTAACATGCACTTGACACAAACTAGGTCATTTCGGGACTAACATATATATGGTTCTTTTTTATTTCAATAATTTGCTTGCGCATAGGGGTCTTAAGCAATGGGAGGAAACCGGAGAAAACCTACGAGGTTGGACAGGCGACCCTACTCCTTGTCACATACCACCAGGGAATCGAAACTATGCCATTACTCAATGACACACCTTATGATACAGCATGCACGCGCTAACCAAAATATGTATTGATCACTTTACGATAATTTCTGAATTCGTAGCATCATATTGCAGTCACGGATATTCTTATAGCAACATTGCTAAAACAAGTTTCTTTTTGCCAAATAATTTAACTGTAGTATTAACAGCTTTTGAAATGACACCTTTTAAAATCTAGAAGCGCCATTGTTTTTTGGAAATAAGTCATAGTTTCCCATGGCAATTCTTTAACTTATTTTGTGTCAAACATGTCTATTGTGTAATTTTAAATGATTAAAGAGGCAACAAAACAATAGATGCAACATTGTTGCAGAGATGAGATAAGCTGTTTGTTGGGTCCTTCTCAACTCTCATTGCAATGATGCTTCCAGGGGCTCTAGTACTCATGCCCTCTTCAATTAATGCAATGTTGCGTTCTCAGTTTTTAGGTGTCAAGCTTGTCTTCCACAGAACTGCAGGAGATGTACTGACCCTACCTTTTTAAAAGCAACATTTTATACCCCATGTCTACACCCTAAAACTGCTTTTTTCAACATTCCCAAACTGTTGGATTCAAATTTAGGCATACCTGATGAATTTTAAGGGGAATGCACAGAGAAGGCCAATGATGTAAAGCACACTTTGACGTGGCATGGAGGCATCCCCCAGTAAATTACTAAATTAGATGTTTAATGTTTAATATGTTTTAATCCATAGTCCATTCAGTACAAATTTGTTGTATTAAATTAAGATAAAGTAAAATCAGTGCTTTATCATAATGTAAAAGTAAGAAGGCAAAATATTTTTCAAAAAAGAAAATGTATCTAGTCTGTTTTCATTTTACCCATCTGCACTAATAATCTTATTGCCAAAATCTTATGGGTGGAGGCTGTCCAGCCTGCTTGTACGCCTATGTCCCTAGGAAGATTAGGGGTTTGTTTTTCAATTATAAGCTGATTTATTTATCTTATTTACACGAAAATGCGTGACAAAACATTGTCCAAGATTAAAGGTTTTATCAACTCCTATGTGACAAAGTGCTCTATAACTTTCATCAAATTGAACGATTACGTGGGTGCATAGAACTTAAATTGACCTCAGCATGACTTCAAAGGGAAGGGAATAGATATATTCAGAAAATTTCTATATTCAATTATTTGTACAGATAATAAGGAAATTTTCTGATTTTGGCGATCGGTATAATAATATACGGAGCTCACAATTTAGAAAATTTCTGAATTTGGCGATCTGTATAATATATAATGCACAGATGTAATAATTCAGAAATTTTCTGAATTTGGCGATCAGTATAATATATACGAAGCTGACAATTCAGACAATTTCTGAATTTGGCGATCTGTATAATCTATAATGCACAGATGTGACAATTCAGAAGGCGGTGATCAAGAGTTACAGAATACTTTTGCAAACGGTGTCATTCCAAGAATCGTCTCAATCGATTCCGCGAGAACTGCACAAACATGTGTATTAGCTTCGACGTGTATCCACGGTGATCATTTAGATTTTATCAGTCAGTTTAATTTAAAAGCTCAAAGTCAACAATTGTCTACTGTGTTAAATACTGGATGGCAGATGACAAAACTTTCCGAGCATTGCAGTCAAGAGTTGAAGCTATAATTTCATATTTTCTAAGAAAGTCAAAACTTAATTATTTCTATCTCTTTTGCTCAATAGGTTGTCAACTCAATATTATACGACCATAGGCATTATTCCCGACACTTTAAAATCATTGACACAGGAAATAATAAACACAGTTACTTCCCTTGTTTTTCTATTGCCCACATGGGATAGCTATCTTCAAACATTTGAATTTAAAGTTGAAAATAATATATTTGCCAATTTCTCAGCTGGCAATAAATTATTGGATTAATAGGATTATTCTTTAACAAGGTCGGACTGTTTATAGATACCATCTATTTTAAGGCTTTATTTTAATAATTTTTAAAAATATAACTTAAAGATATGAAATTGGAGCTTTAAAGGATAAACTGTCAGAAAGTTTCATGCCTTTGATTGAGAATTCTGTTATGATTCGGGTGTGTTTGATATCAAATAGTCGAACGAGACTTCAATCTGTGCATTATATATATTATTATTATACAGATCGCCATATTCAGAAATTTTCCGAATTGTCAACTTCGTATATTAATCATGCAGATCGCCAAATTCAGAAATTTTCTGAATTGTCAGCTTCGCATATTATACCTTCATATATTAATCATGCAGATCGCATTTTCTGAATTGTCAGCTTCGTATATTATACCAATCGCCAAATACAGAAATTTTCTGAACTGCCACCTTCGTATATTATACCGATCGCCAAATTAAAGAAAATTTCTGAATTGTCACCTTCGTATATTTCTAAATTGTCACATCTGTGAATTATATATACTATTGAAAAAAATTAGGGGATATTTGATTTTTAAGTGTTATTAAAGTCACCTAATGAAACTGACGAAGAAACAAATGACAAAATGAAATGAAGTTCACATTCATCGATTTATTCCAAATGATCGTTAGACTAAGTAAGGCACAGACTGACTATTATAAGGGTAAAATGATACCCGGGGTCAAACAGCAAAGTTACCACAGCATCACAACAAAGTCAGTAACGGGTAAATCCTCCCCTGTTTGCCAAACAAGCATTAATCCGACGTGGCATACTCCTAATGTGACGTCTAAGGTCATTTGTGTCCAGATTGTCCCATTCCTGTTGCAACGCAGCAGCAAGTTCTTGGACATTGGCAGGACGTTGTTGACGTTGACGTAACCTCTGTCCAAGCATGTCCCAGACATGCTCGATGGGGGAGAGGTCGGGACTCAGTGCTGGCCAAGGTAATGTGGTGATGTTCTGTTGTTGGAGGTAACCTGTAACGATCCTGGCCCTGTGACATCTTGCGTTGTCATCCTGGAAGATGAAACGGCGGCCATGACGTCGTGCGAACGGCACAACATGGACTGCCAAGATGTTGTCCCGGTAGTACTGGCCTGATGACGTTAACGTCTTGGAAGCGCTCGTTTCGACGACGCCACACCCTCCTACGTCTGTCCAAAAAATCAACAGTGAACCTTGACTCATCTGAAAACATCACATTGCTCCAGCGTCGATTATCCCGGTGTTGATGATCCCTACACCAACGACGTCTTGCCTGAATGTGATGATCTCTCAAACAAGGGATCACGCGAGGACGTCGGGCGCGAAGGTGACCCCTATGCAGTCGATTCCGAATCGTCTGGCTACTCACTCTTACACCAGTGTCTGTTTGAAGACGAGCGCGGATCTGATTTGCTGTGATGACACGATTTCTCAAGGCCCAGGTACCGATAAATCAATCCTGGGCTTGAGTTGTCGCCCTTGGTCGACCTGAGCGCGGTCTGTCCTGTACAGATTGTGTATCACGGTATCTGGACCATAGCCTGCTTTTGACAGACTGAGAAACATTCATCGTCCGCGCCACAACCGCCTGTGTTGTGCCAATCTGTAGCATACCAAGGGCACGTAACCTTTCATTTTGGGTAAGCCGAGGCATATCAAAATTTGTTTTCTGGTCACTATAACAATTAAACTGATGTTTACACCCTGGAATTCAATGCCACAATGACTGTAACATTCAAAATCAGAGTCGTGCAAATCTTGGGTTGGACCCCCATGATGATCCCAAGCATCACCTGCATTCCATGCGGTAGCTATTGGTGCGTTTGGGTGTCACATGTAACTGGAAATGTTTCTTCTGTTAGGTTCTATAGTGACTTTTTTCGTAGTCATTTGCATATTTTAGTATTATGCCCCCAAAATCAAATATCCCCTACTTTTTTTGAATAGTATATTATACAGATCGCCAAATTCAGACATTTTCTGAATTGTGACCTTTCTATATTATACAGATCGCCAAATTCAGAAAATTTCTGAATTTTGGCGATCTGTATAATATATAATTCACAGATGTGACAATTTAGAAAATTTCTGAATTGTCACCTTCATATATTATAACAATCGCCAAATTCAGAAAATTTCTAAATTGTCACATCTGTGAATTATATATTATACAGATAGCCAAAATTGTCACATCTGTGCATTATATATTATACAGATCGCCAAATTCAGAAATTTTCTCAGCTTCGTATATCATAGCCCTACCAATCGCCAAATTGCCAGCTTCATATATTATATTGATTCCCAAATTCACTTGTGTGTGTAGCAGGGTTCTATTCAAAAAGGAACAAAACTCCAGATCATGGGTTCAGGATTTTATTGTGGATCGTAAATTGATTACAGTTAAAGAAAAACTCCTATAAAATAGGAGTTTGTAACAATACTGAGGAGTTTTACCATATACATGTAAAATACAGGACAAGTGAAATTAGGTGCTCCTTCTTGTAACACGGTTAAGATGTAAGTGGGGTTTGAAATAGAAGCTGAGATGTGGTTATTAAAGGGACAATACAACAAACACCAAATATACTATAAATAACAATTATATTAAAGAGACAATAATGCAACAAATACTCAATATACACCAGGAGAAGTGGCGTCCCGACACTGACAAAGAAAAACCACCCAACAACAAGAAAAAATATAACTATACTACGAATAATAACAGAACTATTTCAAGTCATAAACATCAGAATCAAAACAATTTGGGGGACGTTTTACGCGTTGTGGTCGTTTGACTGGAATAGGAATAACAGACTTCTTGACTGGAGTGAAAACTTTATTTGAATGTGATCTTAGAACTCTGGATGACATAACAGGAACAGGTATTGATGATCTAGATACTCTGGGTAGTACCGGAATTAGCAGTAGAATTTATGGAAACGGGTGAATGCGAATTAGAAACTGTCAGATAGTGTCATGTTTTTTTCCATTCTTACACCATATTTATTTAATGAGTATAACATTATCTAATGATACATAATTATTGGATCTGAAAACTGTCTGTTAGGATTATGTTGAAAATATTATTATTAATACCCCTTTAAACTCCTCAATTTCTTTATGAAAATGTTAATACCCATTACCCTGTACTCTCTTTCTTTTGTAGGCCTCTGAATATAAGATAAGCTCTTCACTGCTGCAACCCTCCACAAATAACAAAGTGTGAAAAATACTTTGTCAGTAATTTCGGAAGAGGGCCTGGCAATGTCAGTAATTTCGGAAGAGGGCCTGGCAAGGACATTGTCTATTCGATTCGTTGGAGTACATGTAAAAGAATCCTTGACAATTTTCGAAATAAGACTAGGTAATTAATTAGTCTGCTGTCTGGACAAAATTTACTTCATAGCACACTGTATGACAAACACTTGTCATTATTTGCCAAACCATGCAGAAAAATAGGAGATAAACCTCCATCTGTTAAAATATGCAGCCTCTATCGTGTTCAGAAAAAACTGATCCTCTATTGCTATTCGGAGGTTTTCAGGTTATTTTTTTTAATGTCTGTAATTGTTAAAATGAATAAAGGGGTTCTTTTTTTTATGTATCTTATTGTTGTTGAAATATTTGTTAGTAATATTCTTCTAACAAGAAAAGACCCCTGTACATATGTACTCCAAAATTGGGGGGTTGGGATAGTATAGAGTGCTGTGCATCAACCTCTAGCTGGCCGGTCACCTCTGGCTTGCTGTTGTGGTTTCGATCCCTGGTGTGAGCCTATGTGGCTTGGAGATAGGGGCGCCTTCTCAAATTCATGGGTTTACTCCCACACAAAAGACACCTGCGCGTGCGCTTTGATAATAACAATGCAAAATAAGACTTGTCTGCTATATCACCTTCGGTGGAAGTTGTCGTTTAACTCTTAAGAACAACAGTTCAAAATTGAAGAAGCATGGACAGAAAGATGCTGTCCGGGCAAAATTCTCCTTCCTTGGATTTCGCAAATAGTCATAGAATAAAGACTACCATATGTTATCATAACGAAATACAGAAGGATTGCATGTGTTGACAAGATAATGTTAAAACCCAATTCCATATAGTTCAAAATTGAAGAAGCATGGACATTGCTGTCTGGGCAAAACTCTCCTTCCTTTTTTTCATTGAAAATAGTTTTGAAGAATCAGTTTGTTTACAAAATTATGATGCCAATGTGTACCAATGAGCTTGTGTTTTTTGTCCCATCTAAACAACTAGACACTGTTCTTTGCCATGCTGTCCCTCCTACACTACCGACTGGGAGAAACCATGCTGGAAAATGCTGGAGAACTTTATTGAATAACACCAGCATACATAATCCTTATATATTCAGATTGGTATTTTTTTTCTTTGGAAAAAATTATAATGAATCAATTTGAATTAAAAAGATCAAGTATGAAGACAATGATTCTAATATCAAGATTTTTATTTTTGCTACGAAAATATTTTAAGTGCATCTTTTCTTTTCTGTGAAAATAGATTTGAAGAACGAGTTTGGTTACAAAAATACTCATGATATTTACATCCTTAAATAATGGACCCAAAACAAAAAAGTAGTTTTATTTTTACAAGAAATTCTGTAGATCGATAAAATATCAAAAAATTATTTATAAATGAAAATACTTTAAGTGCATCTTTTTTTTTCTCTGTGAAAATAAATTTAAAGAATGAGTTTGGTTACAAAAATACACATTATACTTACATCCTTAAATAATGGACCCAAAACAAAACAGTAATTTTATTTTTACAAAAAATTCAAGAAAATCTGTAGATCGATAAAATATAAAAAACGAAGTAAAAAAATACAGTCTTCGTGTTATTATTAACTTCATAAATATAGGAAAATTGTCTCAAAATTTCCAGTCGCTATTTCAAAATTATTACAAAATAATAACAATAACATCAAATATCATTATCAGTTCACGCATAGGCTTTGCAATCTACTGCTATATGGCCCATAGTATGGGATCTATATTTAAGTACTTTTTAAAACAAGCCAACAGTGAGGTTGATGTCCCCCGCCGAAATCTCAAAATAAATAGAAGACACATATTAATTAATCGCACATTTATTTTTTTCAAACATATCGAGCAATCAAACTGTACACGAAGTGTCATCCAAAAGTGTTTTATACAGAAAAATGCTAAAACCGACGAGAAAAATGAAAATGTACCCTAGTTAGGGGGACCCTAAAGGCAGACAAAAGGGCCCCTCTGGCCAAGGGAAAGGGCCCTCGTGTCCAAGTCAATCGTTTCTATACACTGTTACTGTCGAATCCATTACTAAATGAGAATGCAGTCATTGTATTGGCATAAAAATCATCAATCAAGATGAACCCAAAGTATCAACCAATCAAATTGCTTATCTCTGCTTACCCTAAGCGGAAAATGCTCATCTTCGAACTCCATCAAGGCATTGACCTAATAAGCATATACACCAAGTTTGAACATTTTAACTCAATTAGAAGGAGAGTTATTGTGTTCCAAAGCCTCGACTACTCTCGACCAATCAAATTGCGTATCGCTCTGCTTACCTTGAGCAGAAAATGCTCATTATCGAACTTAGTCAAGGTATTACTGTAATGAAACTATACACCAAGTTTCATCACTCTCACTTAATTAGAACTAAAGTTATCGTGCCCCAAAGCATCAACCAATCAAATTGCTTATCTCTGCTTACCCTAAGTGGAAAATGCTCATCTTCGAACTCCATCACGGCATTGACCTTATAAGCATATACACCAAGTTTGAACATTTTAACTCAATTAGAAGAAGAGTTATTGTGTTCCAAAGTCTCGACCAATCAAATTGCATATCGCTCTGCTTACCCTGAGCAGAAAATGCTCATTATCGAACTTAGTCAAGGTATTACTGTAATGAAACTATACACCAAGTTTCATCACTCTCACTTAATTAGAACTAAAATTATCGTGTCCCAAAGCATCAACCAATCAAATTGCTTATCTCTGCTTACCCTAAGCGGAAAATGCTCATCTTCAAATCTCCATCAAGGCATTGACCTAATAAGCATATACACCAAGTTTGAACATTTTAACTCAATTAGAAGGAGAGTTATTGTGTTCCAAAGTCTCGACCAATCAAATTGCTCTGCATACCCTGAGCAGAAAATGCTCATTATCGAACTTAGTCAAGGTATTACTGTAATGAAACTATACACCAAGTTTCATCACTCTCACTTAATTAGAACTAAAGTTATCGTGTCCCAAAGCGTCAATCAATCAAATTGCTTATCTCTGCTTACCCTAAGCGGAAAATGCTCATCTTCGAACTCCATCAAGGCATTGACCTAATAAACACATACACCAAGTTTGAACATTCTAGCTCAATTAGGAAGAGAGTTATTGTGTCCCAAAAAGTGTGACGGACAGACAGACAGACAGACGGACGGACGAACCCATTTTAATAGTCCCCCAACTTTCTTCGAAAGGCGGGGGACAAATATAAATAATGAAGTAAAAAATATGATCGTGTTATTATTAGCTTCATAAATATAGGAACGTTGTCTCAAAATTTCAAGTCGCTATCTCAATTACAATTATTACAAAATAATAACATTAATATCAGCTCACACGACTCGGCTTCATTATAAACAATAGCAAAGCCTTCGACCGGAAGTAACTTGGGTTCTTTTGACTTCGCGCATGCGATGTACAACATAATTCATCGTCCAATGACAGATACTGCAGGGTCAGTTATCCATATTATATACGATCTATGGTGGCACATCTGTATCATATGAACTAGTAATGAACTGTGCAGTGTATATAATTTCTTTGAAGATATGTTAAGGCATCTTTTAAGCTGAAAATCTTAACAATAAATTATTGTCCCGTCTGTCACAGAATACACTGAGAAGTTTCTATATTAACAGAACTAGGTAATATTTAAAAGTTTAACTGTAATAGCTATCTCCCTCCCCCTGTATACGGCTGATTCAGAACATATAATAATTTAGATCTAACATGAATCAACAAAGTGAAAATTGTACTTGAAATGTGTCACAAGAGTTTATAATGCTCCTTTCCTGCTTTTATCTGTTTTTTTTTTACCTTCAAATAGTTGCAAGATGCTTGCTATCACATTGTTGAATTTTGATAGGTCCTTTGTCATTGATCTCTTTTTATGATTTGATAGTTCAGCTGTAATTATCAACAAACTAGCTAAGTCTTTAACTCAATATCATCCAAAGTCTTACACGTTGAAAACAAGAATTATTTGTCAATTCAAATCAACATTGGTGTTGTTATCTTACCTTGAAGAAGTAGGCTTCCGATGTCCAATATTTAAGACAAAATAAGCATTTTACCATTGGTACACAAATCGTGTACAATAGTGCGTCTCAGCGTCATACGTAACAAGTGACCAGAAAAAACAAGGCTAGACATATTCCACAACTTATGTCAAACGGCGATGCTAGAACTTATCTGGAGAGCATGCGCAATAGACTGCAATAACCAGACACTAGAAATTTTCTATTTGGTTGTGACTCATGCCATATTTCGCTGGACAAAACTGATTCGAAATCAGAGTCAAAACGGAAACAATTGAATGTAAATCAGTTTATATACAATCAGATTACATTATTATCTGCGTTGCGACCCATTTGGGTCAATTTCTAGGTCCCAATTATTAGCTATTTAGCTCCTTTAAGAAATTTCTGGGATATCCCATGTCAAAGTTGCTATAAATTGAAATTTTTGAATTTTTAAAATGTTAATTAGGATTGCAGATTAGATATCTGAAGCCCCCGTATCGAATTACACCAATTTATATTCAACCTAAAAGTATATTTTTAACAGGATTGCTCTCATCCTTGCCACAGATATGCTTAATTTATGGGAAACTTGACATCATTGTAAAAAGGTAGTTTGATTTTGATTTGAGATAGAAATTTTGTTTTGAATAAAACCTTTGAAAAATGGATGCAAGTTAATGTCCCGTCTGTCACAGTCAATGAGACATGACGGTTAAACATCTCCATTAGAAGCATGGAATGGATTTCAAACATCCAAAGACAAGTTTTAATCACTTATCATTCACTCCTAATTTCTCTATTATTTCAAATAAGTTTGCATTGTCTCTTGTCCAAATTTGTCCCGTCTGTCACAATGACTTTGTCCGGTCTGTCACACATCAAAACTAACCCCAGAAAGTATATTTTTAACATATTACTCTCATTCTTGCCCTACATATGATGCTTTATTAATGAGAAACCTAACATCATTATAACAATGTAGTTTAATTTTGAATTGAGATAGATTATTTGTTTTGAATAAATCCATTGAAAAATGGATGTAAATTAATGTCCCATCTGTCACAGTCGTGGTTTAGGTGATGACATCTAGAGATTGTTTTACTGAGTTAAGTTTCATATTTTATATGATACTATATGTTCTTTGCTATGAAATACCATGTTTAAATTCTCTTCTATCCTTAGTATCAGATAGAGAATGGGCTTGACATTTTACTTGGTCACCTTTTCTGTCCCGTCTGTCACGCTGGAATTAGCCAAAAGTGACATCATTAGATTCAAAAAGCAAGTGTGCGTCATATCATGTTGATTACTATTTAAAATTGACACCGGAAGTGACGTCATTTAGTCAAAAACTCCATTTTTAACTTTTAAAATCGATATTTTTTTCAACCAAGAATTATGTCATATGTAATAATAAAATTAACTTTTGGTTTAAATTCACATATTAACAAAACTCATACGGTCATACAGATATCATAAAATTGTTTCTAACTTGTTCGGTTGCCGAGATATAGGCGGTTTTCTACAAGTCACTTTTGAAGGTTTTTGGCCCGTAAATGTGTCAATTATTATTCGATTTTCATAAAATTTTCATCATTTGATGCCTAATGTCATAGACGATATTATAAACTTAATTTAACATTTTAGTAACACCGGAAGTAATGTCATTTTGGCAAAAACTGTATTTTTAGCCTTCAAAACAGATATTTTATTCAAATAAGTCTGTTTTGAAATTTTTTTCAAATTATGATATTTGATGCCAATCAACAAATAGAATGAATCCATACGATCATACAGATACCACAAAATGGTTTCTAACTTGTACGGTTGCAGAGAAATAGCCGATTTTCTACAAGTCACTTTTCAAGTTTTTTGGTCAATAAAAGTGGCAATTATTATTCGATTTACATAAAATTTTCACTATATGATATCTTATGCCATTTCTGATTTCATGAAACTAATTGAACATTTTCATTCACACCGGAAGTACTGTAATTTTATCAGGATCAATTACATGTTACAAATGTATAAAATGAATTGATATTGCTGGATTTTTGTTGATTCTGTTTCCCTTTTATTCAATGTGTGCAATGTTTATGTGGAAATTTGTTTATCGGTGCCATTGGTTCAAGGGCAACATGGGAGCGAAAGTGACATAAGTTTAAAGTTAACGTGGCACCAGTGAAACCCGTCATTCCTGCATGCAGGTCTAGTTATTGTATTGTACTTTGTATTGTATGCTTTACCATACTCGTGTATTCCATGCAGTTGTGTAATAAAGCATTATTATTATTATATAGAAACTATATATATAGGCCTATAACTCTATGATCATAGCTAGCCTACCATGACATGATAAATAAACAATTCAATATAACCTATTATCCATTTTCCCTATTGTCAGATGCTGTATAACACCAGGACTTTACTGACAGTATAAGTCAGACTTAGAATAGAGCTCCCCCCAACTTGTCATTTTTAATTTAAAATCGTATATCATCAAATATAATTATATAGATATAAATCATTATCATATGCATTGAAATAATAGTTGATTTGTATGGAACGCCATTACTGCCTTGTGTGGTTATATTCTAGATGATTATGTAGTTTTGTCATTACATGAAGTGTACATTTCATTACATGATGTGGTTATGCCATTCCCTGGTGCGGTTATGTCATTACGTGATGTGGTTATGTCATTGCATGATGTGGTTTTGTCATTACGTGATGTCGCATGTATGTGATGTGGTTATGACATTACGTGATGTGGTTATGACATTACGTGATGTGACTAAGCTGTTATGTGATGTGGTTATGTCATTACGTGATGTGTCTAGGCCATTATGTGATGTGGTTATGTCATTACATAGTTATGCCATTACGTGATGTGCATTCTTTATTACGTGCATTGAATTATTATTATAACTACATGTACTATTTCCATTATAAGTATTGATAGCGGGCGACGTAGGACAAGCAGGTTATCCAGTCTAAACGGGGATAACCTACAATCCATAAGCAATAATGGCATCGATTAGGAAAGTTTTAGAAGATTGTGGTTTCCCCAACCTATTGATCAATTTTGAATCTAATAGAATCAACTTGTACAAATAGGTGTAGAAACCATAGGTGACAGAATCAGAATTAGGGAAGGGTCTCAGGGTCCACGTTTGTGGCTGGTTAGATCTAAATATTAAGGCCACCTCCAGTTTTCGTCAAGGTCACCAGATGTAAACATGGCTACATGTAGCTCTAGCCCCACCCTTGTCCTAGCTGAAATGGAATGGATGTTGCGTCCTACTGTTCTGCTCCGGCTACAGTGTGCCATGGGGAAATTTGCCCGGACAAAGGCGTTACGGTCTAAGAGACGAGAATTAACATTAAAGTCAATGGGGCAATAATTAGTGTTCTGTGGCCTGTCTGTGTATGACAAGGCTGTGACTGATATGCCTTAGTTTTGAAAATATGATGACTAATTTGTCAGAAAATATGTATAAAATAACTTGACTACAGAAAAACTAAAAAAAATTAAATTTAGAAAAAAATTTATCAAAGTTTTGGGAAAAATTGTGATTTTACTGCAAATTTTCCAATTTTCAGTTTTTATTTAATTTCTACCAGTAAGAAAAATATTTCAATGTCCAATTTTAGTGTATTCAGCCTCAGAAAGCACAGATAAAGTGAACAACATTGTAATTTCACCTAATTTTGTCTAAAAATCAGGAATATTAACAGAAAATCTCCAGATTCTCCCATTTCGATGTAAAAATTAATGCTTTCATACCTACTCAAATGACTCAAAATTTCTAAAAATGCATTTTCTTCATGTAGGAAGCAATATCCCAGTCTTTATAGACATTTTTCACTCCATCTTTCTGTTTAGAGGGGCTATAAATGCCCCACCCCACCCGTTCTTATTAATGTGTTTTGAGATATTTAATTGCACCTGTGTTGACGATTAAATGATAATAATTGGAATTTGTTGTTGAATTACAGATGGGAATGTTATTTTTTGCCAATAAATGGTCATTTTGTACATTTCAAGGATTTCTGACCTTTTTTGTTCATAGTCAAACTTAGAACCTTGAGACATGTCAGGCCAGTAAGACCACACCCTGATACAGAACTGGTGTAGATGTGTAAATGTCAGCTTAATGGTCAATATTTTCTTATCAAAATCTAGGATTTGTGGTGTTTGTTGCATTTATGTCACTAAAAGAACAGTAAAATGTTAATTTTGCTCCTTTTCAGGCCTCTTTTATGTTGTCAACTATGTCATAACTACCTTTTTGACATCATTTTTTAAGGCAATTGATGTAAAGGTCCAGACATCTTGCTTCAGTACAATAATTGCAATAAAGATTTGTATGATGCCCCTGAGGTTTGAGATGTTGAAAACATTAAACTATTTCCAAATTTGTGAAAATTGTGTATTCTGTGACCCTTTTGTTAGAGAGGGGTGGACATAGGCCGAATATACCTTTTTTATTCTTCCAGCAAGGCCTATTTTAACCATAATTCATATTAATTGCACCTATTTTAGCTTCTATGTACATATATTAGCCAGGGATGGTAAAACATATCTGTTAGACAGATTCCTTTGGTTATGTTAGCTCTGCAACCAAAGATAAGATTGATTCAGTCATTGACATTTTTAGGGGGTAGGGTTACATGTTTCAGTACACACCTCTATAATTACAATCAATGCAATGGATTTGTGATTTTTCTGTTTGCATATTGTCCAGGGTTTCCAAAAATATAGTACTTGCCAGTCTGGCTATCTAAAAAAGTGGAAAATTATTGTTTTTTTGACAGATGCTACATGTAAATTTTATACATTTTTCATGACATGGCAGTAAAAAAATATATTTTTGATAAAAATTCCAAATTATGAGTGTTTTCTATGTAGTTTGTTTGTAATTTGTCTAATTTTTTCACAGAGCTCAAATACTGCCTCTATTAAAAAATATTTTTTAAATTTTAGCACAAAAGGCCCAGGGACCTGAGATGCACCACTGTACTTAAAGCAGCATGTATACTTAAAGGGCCATCATTTTTGCAGTTATTCTTTGATTTTGATTTCCTTTCACCAGCATGTTGCCAGAACATATGGGAAGCAAATGCAAAAGGCCTTTTGGTTATATCCGAAGTTTCACCCCTATATAGGACACAGATCACCAAATATTCATGGGCAGTCACCCACGAAACAAGGGGACGAAAGTTATTTTTAGTCCTTCTCTCCCTTTCCCTTTTTCCCCCTTTTGCATGGCGATTTTTGTTGAATTTTTGGTGTAGAATCGAAGAAAAGGGTTTGAAAATACATTTTCTGCCAGGTTTTGGTGAATATTCATGATTTTGAGGCGGAAGGATACAAGGGTTGTGAGGTTGGTTACGTTGAAAGGGAGGGCCGAAAATTGCAAGGTTAGCTGTCTCTACTTCCAGCTTGTCTATCTCAAGTTTTTCATGAAGAACCTCATACATGCTTTTGGGCAAGAGTCTGCCACATGTTGCTCCATCTGTGGCAGAAAGCGTTTTTCCCAACGAATATTTGGGAAAAAGTTACAGCCGGTCTATGAGACGAGAATTAACATTAAGCCAGGACACTACCTAAGAATTTCACATTGATAACAGAAACTTGCCATTTAGTGTAAATATTAGTATATGATGTCTCAAATCAGATTTGATAATTTGAGCGTAAAATATTAATTTGTTACCATGGAAATGGTGGCCATATTGGATTTTTTTATATATTCACGGTGGGTAGCTTAGGAAATCAAAATCTTCACCAATTTTATTGAAACAAACTATTTGTGATTTGGAATAACATATATAGGCATTAAAGAATGCAATAAGGCATAAATTTTACCATTTGAATGTGAATAAAGAACATTATGCTCCCCACATAAAACATGTGGGTGTGGCCGAACACACCACTAAAATGATTTTGTACAATAAAATGTCTAAATGTATAACAAACACCTTGAAAATCATCTTATTGCACACAGTAGCTATAGAACTAACCGTATTCCAAAGATGAGACCATTATCTCTCATAGATTTTGAGAATTTGATTTTCTAAGGCCTGATATGGGTAAAAAATTGTGTTTGGAAAAAAGCATGTAAAAAGTTAAAAATTTGATTTACCTGTGTAAATGACTAAATATTCAACACTATATAATATAAAGGTGGGACTCGACTTGAAAAATCAACAAATTTTGACTATATTGGGCAATTTTAGCCGATATCAAAATTGGACAGATCAATCTATACAGAGTGTTTTATAAGGTAGTGTCCTGCCTTAAAGTCAATGGGGCAATAATTAGTGTTCTGTGGCCGTTTGCCCAAACTCTTGTATAAACTTGGAGTGCACTGCTGTTGGCCTATATAAGCTGAAGTGGGGTGTGTTTTTATTGCAGTGTAGAAATGGTCGCCTGTCGAACAGACCAGTTGATTATATGGTTATCTTGGGTCGATTCTTTAGCAGACCAGGTGATTTTATATTGTATTTTATAGTGTTCTGATGAAGTTGTCGATTGGTAGATCTTGCTAGCCTTTATCTAACCTTCCTTCATTTGGCAAATCACTTCATTTGCGCTGCGAGCTAAAAATTTTAAAAGCGGGGGAAGGATAGGTTATTTATGTTTTGAGATTCTATTTTTTGGCTTACAAGTATGTGACACATAAAGCATGTATCCCGTGAACTTGGAATGTGGATATTTGAGGTGTTGGGACCTTATTGTACCTTTTTATTATACTATTCTAAAAAAGTAGGGGATATTTGATTTTGGGGGCATAATACTAAAATATGCAAATGACTACGAAAAAAGTCACTATAGAACCTAACAGAAGAAACATTTCCAGTTACATGTGACGCCCAAACGCACCAATAGCTACCGCATGGAATGCAGGTGATGCTTGGGATCATCATGGGGGTCCAACCCAAGATTTGCACAACTCTGACTTTGAATGTTACAGTCATTGTGGCATTGAATTCCAGGGTGGAAACATCAGTTTAATTGTTTTAGTGACCAGAAAACAAATTTTGATATGCGTCAGCTTACCCAAAATGAAAGGTTACGTGCCCTTGGCATGCTACAGATCGGCACAACACAGGCGGTTGTGGCGCGGACGATGAATGTTTCTCAGTCTGTCATAAGCAGGCTATGGTCCAGATACCGTGATACACAATCTGTACAGGACAGACCACGCTCAGGTCGACCAAGGGCGACAACTCAAGCCCAGGATCGATTTATCCGTACCTTGGCCTTGAGAAATCGTGTCATCACAGCAAATCAGATCAGCGCTCGTCTTCAAACAGACACTGGTGTGAGAGTGAGTGGCCAGACGATTCGGAATTGACTGCATAGGGGTCACCTTCGCGCCCGACGTCCTCGTGTGATCCCTTGTTTGAGAGATCATCACATTCAGGCAAGACGTCGTTGGTGTGGGGATCGTCAACACTGGGATAATGGACGCTGGAGCAATGTGATGTTTTCAGATGAGTCAAGGTTCACTGTTGATTTTTTGGACAGACGTAGGAGGGTGTGGCGTCGTCGAAACGAGCGCTTCCAAGACGTTAACGTCATCAGAAATGATCGATTTGGGGGTGGATCTGTTATGGTGTGGGGAGGCATCACTGTTGCTGGAAGAACGGCTTTACATGTTGTTGCAGGGCGTGTTACAGGCCAGTACTACCGGTACAACATCTTGGCAGTCCATGTTGTGCCGTTCGCACAACGTCATGGCCGCCGTTTCATCTTCCAGGATGACAACGCAAGATGTCACAGGGCCAGGATCGTTACAGGTTACCTCCAACAACAGAACATCACCACATTACCTTGGCCAGCACTGAGTCCCGACCTCTCCCCCATCGAGCATGTCTGGGACATGCTTGGACAGAGGTTACGTCAACGTCAACAACGTCCTGCCAATGTCCAAGAACTTGCTGCTGCGTTGCAACAGGAATGGGACAATCTGGACCAAAATGACCCTAGACGTCTCATTAGGAGTATGCTACGTCGGATCAATGCTTGTTTGGCAAACAGAGGAGGATTTACCCTTACTGACTTTGTTGTGATGCTGTGGTAACTTTGGTGTTTGACCCCGGGTATCATTTTACCCTTATAATGGTCAGTCTGTGCCTTACTTAGTCTAACGATCATTTGGAATAAATCGATGAATGTGAACTTCATTTCATTTTGTCATTTGTTTCTTCGTCAGTTTCATTAGGTGACTTTAATAACACTTAAAAATCAAATATCCCCTACTTTTTTTGAATAGTATATTTAACGTAAGCCACTCTTCAATTAAATACAGGGTAGCTGCCCTGAAAGTCAATGGAACGATGATTCTAATATTATTATCATTATCGGAAAATTTCTATATTTTTAAGTTTTAAAGCGACAGTTTCACGTCGAGTATAGTAAGAAAGTGTTTTGCACATTGTTGTCCAACTCCTGTGAGAGGACGAAGTCTTGTAGGTGTCGGTCGTATGACAAAGTCAAACTATATTTTTAGCTCTTTTTTGCCATCGCTCTCCATTTGTTTTTATTTGAGAATCTAACCCCCACTCGAAGGATGATTGTAGTCTAAAAGGTGCCACCAAGTTAGCCACTCCTTTTCATGTTCACGTGGTTTCCGGTGTTTTTTTAGTTTATTCGAGAACTCTGTCCTGGGGTTTATGTATGATTGAGCAATCAAAGCGGTTTTCTTTAAAAGGATGTTTTGGTTTTATTTCTAGTCGATTGTTCGGTGGGCACCTTGTGCTATATTTTGGTGACATTGAAATTATGGCTCTGTGCGATGAGACTTTGTTTATTAACTGTAATTTCATCTTGAGACTCACTCCAAATGGGCAGAAATCGGTGTCTGAGATTTGCTCGGAATATTAAGCAACTGATTGCATTAGATTAATCAAATAGGTTGTGACTTTGTTTCTGCTAAGGGGGAATTGTGTTAATTGTCGTTTAGTTACGTATTTTGAATTATTTTATAATTGGAAGCAATAGCCCAACTCTGGGGTAATCCTGTTTCAGTAAAGAAGAGTACAATCTTTATGCCGAGTAGTGCTGATATCAAGTATCGATGCATCGCCGATGCATCGATTCGGCCGACGGCGATGCGATTCTCGGCCTTTTTTCGTATTATCGATGCATCGGCAAAAAATACTAATAATCACCTTTAAGTGTCTGAGGAGTTCACAATTCGTCCACTAGAATTAATAACACATTTTCCATACGTTTGTTTTTATTAATTCAAAATAAAACTAATACATGTAACGGAATAATTCATTGAATCCCGCACGTAGTATCATTAGGCTAGCCCACAATGACGTAGATATATAGATAGACCGCACAAGCTGTTTGAGTCGACGGCCGAGAAGCACGACTTCCGCCCGTGGCAGAAGACATTAAAATGGCGCGTTTATGGTATTGAAACGTTACACTTGACGTATTCCTTTTCTTGTCAAAATGGTTCGTTCCTGCTGCGCAGTTGGCTGTATTAATCGTGATACCCCCGAGAATAGAGAGAAGGACATTACTTTTCATCAGTAAGTTATTTTTAACTTTTTAGAATATTATAAAAAAAATCACCGACTTTTCTAAGATCACGAAAGTCAAATAGGCCTAAAGTACAAACAATGAATAGGCCTAACATAACATGACTTCGACCTTTGTTGACACATATAATAGCCAACCTCACTACATACACCATAAATATAAGTGGAAGCTTACTTTAATACTTATAAAATTTGTAGGCCCTAACAATGGCTAATTAGTAACAAATACAAAATCAAAGGTACGTATACTTTAGGCCTATAGCTATAGCTATGAATATGATTATGGTCATGGATAGATTTATTTCAATACTTGCTACCCGAATCCTCCTTGTCTTTGTCAATTGGACTATTTTAGTATTATATTATAAATATAATTATAGACCAACGTAAATCATTAATCATTGACACAGGATTTAGGCTATATTTTTAAAAACTGTTTTGAATATATTTTTTTTATCTTAAACAAATTACATTTTTTTTACATAGGCCTATTTATTTTTTTGTTTCAGAAGTCCTAAAGACCCTGGTCAAAGAAAGTCATGGTTAATTGCTATTAACAGATTAGACCTGGATGGAAAACATTCCTGGGAGCCATCAAGTATCCAGACACTTTGTTCTCAACACTTTAAGGAAGATGATTTCATTATATCAAAACATGCTGGTAATAAATTGTTAAAAAAGGGCAGTGTTCCATCCATTTTTTCTTGGAAGACATCCACAAATGTTAAGGTACTGGCACAGTTTGTTTTAATAAATTCAGTTTTTTTAGAGTAATGATAATTGATGAAATGTGATTCAATGTTAGTTTATTTGATAATAGGAAATTAAACATTTGTAGCTAAGCATGGTTATTGAAAATGTTGACTTTACCCCTGCTAAAAAAGATGAATTAGAAAACATAATATAGATGTCCACTTTTTAAAATGTTTTGTAATTAAATTTAGCGCCTGATAAATAAGAGTATGTAGTTGGTGGCATATGATAATAGTGATGATGATAGTATAGAATGTCCACTTTATAAAATGACAACTTTCAACTACACTTGTGTCGTAATTTAAATTTAGCACCAGATAAATAAGAGTATGTAGTTCAGGGGTGGATCTAAGAATTTTGAAAGGGGGGGGGGGGGGCGCCGCAAAATGAGGGCACTGACGGCGGAGACAGGGCACACCTCTGTTAGTTGGGGGGGGGGGCCTTTCAAGAAAATTATCCGTCATTTCCTTGCCCCTTCCCCCACTGAATCCACCTCTGTAGTTGATGGCATATGATGGTTATTATGCAATTAAGATATTAAGATTGAAAAGGTGCGATCTGCCATTCAATTGTAGTCTCATTTACCCTTTTCTTGTATTTATAGATTGTTTCAAGACAGTCCACTACAAGCAAACGGGCTAGAGTTGAAGTAGATACATTGACAGTTCTAGAAGAGAGATCAACTCCAAAGTATTCAACATCTATAGAACACAATTACCATCATGATTTAAACACAATAAAAGACAAATTAGAAGATGCCACTCATAGACTGGAGAACACAGCCCATCAACTTGCCTTAACCAAACGCAGAGAAAAACGTGCAAAAATAGTAATCGGTAGTGTTGTTAACCAGCTTCATGATGAAAAGAAATTATCCGAAAAGGCTCAACAAATGATTGATTCATATAAAGGTTTGACTTTACATATATGCATGGCATGTACCTTTTTTTTAGAATGACTGAGCCTTGTAGTGATATTTCAAAGAGCTTGTTATTTCTTTATTATAATAGATAGGGAACTAATTATTGTTTTTGTAGTGCCCTCAAAAACACCATTTAAATTTTTTAAAGGAATATTTCCTTCGGTACTGGTACACATTTTATATATTTATTACAAGCCTGCTAAAATAAATTCCTCTGAGAAATTTATGATCAAAAGTAAACTTTCTATCCAATAACTCTGCCTGAGACATATTAGTTGTCCAGACCCTGGATGTCGCATAGTAAATAACAGGCATGTCTTTTTTTATAAAACCTGTTGTCAATTGTATTCATAAATAGCTCCATAAAGTATTAATTGCTGTTGAAATAGTTCAAAATTAGAAATAAATTTATAATGAACAACTGTGAATTATGATATTTGTGACTTTTAGATATTCCTGTTGACCTGTTTACCAAACCTGCTTCTGAATACTCTGAAGACCAAAAGAAGTTTTCAACCACCTTGTATTTTTATGGACCGAAAGCCTACAACTATTTAAGAAGCAAGGTCAACTTACCACACCAATCCACGATTAGAAGGTAATTACTTTTTCTCCATTCACATCTTACAAAATGTGGGTGTATCTTGCATGAGAACTGCTTGTTTATATTGCTTCTACATTTGTCAGTATATTATTTTACATTTTGTACTTGGAATATTGCCATTTATTGTCAGAATATTATTATGAAATTTAAAAATAATGAAATTTATAATTTGCTGGGAAAGTCTGTATGATCAAGGACTCTATTTTGAATCAATTATTGGCAAAATTTCACAATGATAACAAGTGTTATAGATTTATGATATTCTCAGTTTTTAAAATTAAGAATTTATTGTTTTTGTTTTACTAAAAAAAAATTTTGTATTTTTTAATTGTTTCTTTATGACTAATTTTACTTTTACAGATTATTCCAGACTACACCAAACTAAAGTTTATTTATTATTCCATTTGTTTGAATGATACTGTTGTACGTTAATATTTTTTTGTTTTATTACTCATTAAAAAAAATAATAATTAAATAATGGTTCAAATATTACTTTAAATTGACTCTTTGAAATTGATGTTTGATTTTCATTAAATGTGTGTATCAAATGCTTCATCGAAGCTCATATAATAATAAAATGAACAGTATTTATGATTGCACTTACATATGAAGTCATGCATAGGTTTATGTTATTGAGCTAGTGAAGGAAAAGGTACACAGTTCAAAGGATTGTAGCATTGACAACGAACGTAAAGGATCGTAAGAGTAGATGGATTTGCCACTGCCCGACCCAGGCAAAATTTTCCAACATTTCACAACTCAATATGGAATGAAAACAAAACATGCTTTTATCCCAATATAACCAACACTAAATGACGACATTAAAATAATTACATTTCATATCATTTTTGTCATATTCTTATATTTCTCTGTTCTGTATACTTGTAGGTGGCTGAGTAACATATCTTCTCAACCAGGTCTCTCTAGTCAAGTTATAAACATGCTTCAGCAGAAAGTTCAAAGAGATGAATGGACCTACAAACACTGCAGCCTGATGATTGATGGCATGTCTATAAGAAAACACATTGATTGGGATGCAAAGAACAGTCAAATGGTTGGTTTCGTTAATTTAGGATCTGGACCAGTTGAAAATGATGCCGTTGAGGCACGTGAAGTCATAGTAATACTAGCTGTTGGTTTACAAGGTCACTGGAAAGTACCACTAGGTTATTTCCTTGTTGATGGAATATCAGCAGAGATACAAAGCCAGCTTCTTCTGACAGCAATATCATCACTTCACCAAATTTGTATTAGAGTAACATCTATTGTGATGGATGGGCATCCAACCAACCAAAGAATGGCAAACATATTAGGAGGCAATTTAAACCCCGACAACATCAGAAGTACTTTCCAACATCCATCTAATCCAGAATTAAACGTATATATATTCTTTGATGCTTGTCATCTTCTCAAAAACTTCCGTGGAGCTCTTCATTCTCTTCAACAATTGCAGGAAGAAACTATTGGTACAGCAAAGTGGTCAGATATTAAAAGACTAGAAGAATTACAAAGGAATGAAGGCTTAAGAGCAGCTAATAAGCTAACAAAGAAGCACATAGAATTTACCAATCAAAAAATGAATGTTAAATTAGCAGTACAAGTTTTAAGTAATTCTGTTGCTAAATCGTTGCAATTTGCTTCTTCAGTCTGTGAAGATTTTGGAAATTGTCAAGGAACAATCAATCTTGTTGCAATGGTTGATAGAATGTTCGACATTTTCAACAGTAGGACGCCAGCTGCAAAAGGTTTCAAGCATCCCATTAATGCAAGAAATTTTGAGTCTTTTGAATCCTTTTTGTTATCCACCAGTTCTGTACTACTAAACTTAAAAGACATGGCTGGTCAGAAAGTTTGCCATGGAAAAAGGAAGATATGTATAATTGGTTTCTTGTGTAATATTCAAAGCCTTCTTGGTCTTGCAAGAGAGATGATTTTATCAAATCCACCAGCACTAAAATACTTGTTGACTTACAAATTGTCACAAGACCACCTTGAACTACTTTTTTCTGCCATTAGGAGATATGGAGGATGGAACAACAATCCATCTGCAGTACAATTTTCGAATGCATATAGATCTCTACTGGGTCATGTTGGTGTAAGTGGAACAATCGATGGCAACACCTCATGTGTACCACAAGACATAACTTCTATCTTGGAAGTCGACAACACAGAAATAATTACCTTTGAAGATGCTCTTGCAGACCATGATTATCCCATCAATGGGAAGGGTATCAGTTCGTTTGTAGAGGGTGTCCTTGAATATATAGCTGGCTGGGTTGTTAGGAAATTAATGTCCAAAGTTCAGTGTGTGCACTGTGCCCTTGCCTTAGTAAAACCTAAAACTGATCACAAATATGGGCTTCTAAATATAAAAAACAATGGAGGATTATGCATTCCATCAAATGATGTTATCCAGATTGTTCGACAATGTGAAGTTATACTCCGATCTTTTGTCCATATCAAACACGTTAAACCAAATGAATGGGAAAATGTTGTTGTGTCTAAAGTCATGATGAATTTACTGTCTACTTTATTTTCTCATCTGAATGATCATTTCATAGAAACATGTAATGGAATAGACACGCATTATTATAATTTGTTGAAATTAATTTGTAGTCAATTCATAAAATTAAGAAGATTTCATGTGGTGAGATTAACTAATTTAGCACTACAAGGACAATGTGTAAGACAAAAGTTAACAAAAACTGTACTTTTTCAAAATCAGTAGAATTATTAACTATGTTAATCTCTGTCAGATTAATGATTACATGTAGTTGGTTGATAATTGCTTGTTCTAAAGCCTACCTCAAGTCATTATTTACTCCTTATGATTAATGTAACCGGTGATTCTTTGAACATAAATGGCCGACAGTTCTTTTTGAATAGAATGAAATATTTCAAATTAGATTATTACCACTGCTCAGAAATGTATAAACGGGATGAATGGCAACAATTCTTGGGCAAGAAAACAGTTTGCCATTTGTATCATATTACCCTCGCCAAAATGCTCAAAAAGTGAACAAGTTTAATTCTAAACATTTCATATACAAATATAACTGTGAAACTTATATCATTTTCTGAGGGATTCAGATTCTGATACCTGAAAATAACACTATGCCTATGGTACGGTACATGCAAAACAAATTATAGAAAAGTGCCAATCCTTGAATGAGATCGGACATGTAAATACTGAAAATATATTGTGCAGTATCGTTTGCAAACTGACTGAAGTCACCAAAAATAAAATCTGGTCGTAGTAAATAAAACTGTGCTACTGTAAAGGCAGATTTTTAAAGTTGTATAATGTATTGTATATATCAGTAATTGTTTTATAATACATTTTGTCTTTTTTATCACACATTTTTGGCGGATAATATATTCCAGTCGCTGCAAAAAATATGACTTTTTATTTATATAAAAATTAGCATCCATTTTGACGGGAAAGAAATGAAAGCGAGTGTGAGCTCTGCAGGAGTAGGGTGGCCTGTCCAAATTTGTGTGAGTTTTCTCCAGGGTCCTCTGGTTTCCTCCCACTGCTAAAGACCCGTGTGCAAGCAAACTATTCAAATAAATTGAACCATAATAAATTGAAATATTCGCCCTTTTACACAAGTGGCAATTAATTATATGCTTTTGGGGGTGGCACAATTTACCCAAATCCAAATAAATCAAATGCAATTTCCAAGAAAATTTGGAAGTTGTAACCAAATCCATCATTTTTCTAATTCTAATAATTGTTCCCAACACACAAGTATTTATTTACTTATTAAACCCCCTAGCCCTTTACCAAACAAATTTCGGGGTTTACATTATTCCGGGGTTTACAATATTTCCGGGATCTTACTCGGTATTTATGATTTTGAGATGCTTAAGAATGCAAGTATCCATCTATCCAATCTTACCCCACAAACCCCACCACAACAACCAAAAAAAGCAATGTTTCTCGTCCGACCCATATGTTTTGGAAGGGGGTGGGGGTTACCGTAAAACAAACAGGTATTATCTCTAGGGGCCTTATAATAAAGCCAATGTATGGAAATTGTCTTGAAAGTAATATATATTTCATTAAATTAGTTAGTACAGGAATAAAGGAACTGAGTGTATCATGAACGTCGCGCTGAGAACACTCACGTTTGCTATTTGTTGACATAGGATACCGTTCTTCTTGCCACGGGCGGAAGTCAACAGCGATTGGTCATGGCGGCCAATGACGTTGTAGTAGTCTGCGCCAATGACGTCTATATTAACATAGACGTCATTGGTCTGCGCGGTCTATCTATATATCTACGTCATTGCTAGCCCAGCTTCACCTTTTTACGTTACGCTTCCGTTATGTTTGTCTCGATTTCCCAGTGACTACTAGAAATGTCTTTTTAGGTTACTTCCCCTGACTATCATGCCCTTCGACCCCGAGGTCAAATTCACAGTTCACTACATCGGTTCTTAGCCCAACGAACTTAAAACTGTGCCAGTAGGAAAATATTTTCCGACCGGTTTTTAACGCTAGTGTTAAAACAATTTAGTCTTACTTTTTGAAACGGGCAAGAATGTATTTCATAAATCCCTATAGATAGAGTATCGACAGGCTTTGAATACGACCTGCAAAACGCCTCTGGCTCTTGGTTAGTTATCGCTTTACCGTCAATTGAATTACACGCCCTCACGTACGTCGCAGTCACAACTAACGCTAACGAGTGTCCAGTGAATCGAAAGATATTAGAAGCATATTGTGGAAATAAATTATTCAAATAATCAACATTTCTATAATAATGATAATGTTGAGGAAATCTATGTTTCCATCATATTATTTCTGTAATTTTTGAAAAACAAAATGGCGGCAAAAAATTCCCGATGCATCGATGCGAGTATCGATGTTTGCGTCCGATGCATCGATGCATAAAATTTTACTTGATATCAGCACTAATGCCGAGTTAAATGGGGCTCAAAATGGCATTCACTTGAATGGTGATTGAATCAGGTGGTGACCATCCTGATGGGGTTCGTTAAATGACATCCGGTCAGATGGTATCAATTTATGATGGTGTTCAGTCAATTGGTACCCATTTCGTCAGACAGTTAGTTGGTAAATGATAAAGGTACAAAAAGATTTGACAATAGAGTTTAGTAAGGTTACTTTTGGAAATACACCTTTAAGCTTGAAATAACCCCATAACATTCTTGCAACCTTTCGATATTTTTTCCTGTAAGATAGTTGTAAATGGGGTTACATTTTCAAGATCCTTGCACTCACTGGAATAATTCTCAGATAGCTTTCTTTATCTTATAGTCATCTTCGGCAATCTTGAAATTTATTCCCCAGCACCGTTCGATGTTTAATTTGTTTCGAATCTGTTTTGTATAGGTCTAAAATAGGGAATAAGATTATGGGCGTAGTTTTGCCCAGTTAGGGTGTTGGTTATTGGATAAAACATTTTAAAAGATATGTAAAGGTTGATAGCGTCTGGTGTCAGAATCATCAATAGGTTTATTGATGTCACCGTCGTTGGCAGTGGAGGAAAAATCGTTAGAAGTAGCAATGTCAGAGTTGTTGGCTGTGTTAAGGGGGCACAAGCAACGGGAGGGTTGTTGCTTGTTGGCGGTGTCGAAAGGAGAGGAGTTGTTGATAAACGTTGGCAGTGGTTGAAAGATTATTAGCATTACCACATCAAAATTTCAACTGTGATTAACAGCAATTTAATGTATGTATTTATTTAGAGGCTGCTACAAGGATCTCAATTCTTTTTGAATTATGAAAATTGAAAAATTATTAAAAAAGTTATGATAAAATTGAGGTGTCAGATTTCGATATTTTTGTACGAAAATTATACTGTAATTAAAGAAGGGAAAACATGTAATTTTTCCCTTGTGTTTTTGTTACAATAATAAGTGAACGTAGTTTAAATCTAAAATTGTATATGTAGATTTTGACCACTGCTATATTGGTGATGAAAATATGCTATATAAGTAAAATTTTCTGAAAAATTCAATTTTTTTTAATTAGAGATTCCAAATACCGACGTGTAAAAAGGGACGTGGCTAGAATTCGAAATATTGATTTCGGTGATCGCTTAATTAAAATCAATAACAAACATTTTATAAACAAAGCAAGGTACAAATGTTTTATTTTTCAATACAATTGATATTGAAAGCATAACTAAAGTTCCTGAAATAAAATCAATTAAAAAATTCATATTCATGATTTATGATAAATTAATTTGCAAAAAGGGGCGTGGCACATAGCAGCCATCTTTGTTTTTAAGATAATGCAACCTGGATGATTGGCAGTCGTAAAAAATACATATTTATTTAACAAAACATCATCTGAAAGAGATGAGTAAAGGTTTACATGTCAAAAATGACCATACTCCGCGCAGCGTTTCGTTTGATTATAGGTAATCTCACTACACACTGCTATTATGAGTGGATATTGTTGTGTTAAATTTTGATTGGTCAGTAGTCCGACTACCAACCAATCACTACCTACCATACAAACGCTTTACATTTAAAACGAGTGCCAGTATTGGACCAAATATGTTTACATAACGTTACGTCATGGCTCACGCTTTTATTATGCCTAATTAACCCGTGCATAGGAGAATACTGCAGTAAAACTAATTGTGTGACAAACGAGGCTATCAAGTCGAATGAAATGTAAACAATACTGTTTGGAAACGAACATACTTTCACCGTTTTAATACCTTAAATCACTGTCCAAAGTTTTAGGGAAGACTCAGATTAAACGAAGGACTGTCATGTTGCTGTACTTAAGTGATAGCTTTCATTGAACGGGGAGAATAGACACACTCCCGCAAAAGTTCAAGAATCAGAAGTCAATCCAGCAATGGCCAGAGAGAGATTTCTCGGGCCATTGCTTCAGGAATATGAAAATGACTGAAATTGAAAAGTTTTATATCTTTATATATGCTGATTTCAAAAATGATGTGTCGCACTGTGACTTGGGGGAAAAGGGGCGGGGCACAACGACATATTTTGAAAGTTTGAAGGGAACTATTTCATGTTGCATATCAAATTAAAGGTCTAATGAAGCACAATTCAACCAGGTATGTTATATTTAAATTATATAAAATCTGAAAATGACCGTCTTATAATAACCAAATAATTTTCTAAATAATTCATCAGGCAGGATCAATCAAAAAATAATAAAATAAATTAAGCTATACATTTCAGGAGTAAAATAACACATGATAAGGAATTGACAGTTAGACCTTTCAACTTCACCAGTGCCTGAAAATGAAAAACCAGAAAATAAATTATATGGACATTTTTTTGAAATTTATTAATACTATGCTATGCACTTTTATTAACTTTATTTCAATTTCAAGAAAATAATCTATATGTAACAAGTCTTGCATTTATTTCAATTTCAAGACAATAATTTTTTATATGTAACTAGTCTTGCATTTATAATTTATTCATACTCCTCCCAGTGTGAGTGTATGATTCCTCGGACCATTGCTTCAGGAAATGGCATTTACTATGTACCTTTCTTTACCTTTCAATTCATCACCAAAAGATCCTCTTTTGATACCTAGTTTTTAATACATACAGATATTTAAAATTTACGTTTTTGTTTTTAGAAATAAAATAAGTTACTTAATTTTGCTTTGAACTTTGTGTAGGGTAATTTAACAGCTTCAGTTTGAGGAAGTGAAAACAGTCGGGCACCACTTGTTGGTCCAGCAAAAACATAAATTCTTATTTCATCTTCATCTTTGGGTGGTGGTCTTTTAAGATAATAAATTTTTCGAACATAATTGAATTCAGATATGTTCCAACAGCATCAGCAAAATTTCCTATGTAATTTTGGTGGGTTTCTTTTTAATTTCACAATCTGTGTAAAGAAAAGTAAACTAATGATTAACTTAATTATATTTTTTAGTAGAATTTATTATATAAGTAAGATAATTTTCTGTTTAAGTTTGTGAAGAAAATTTTTAAAATTTATTTTAAAATAAAACCTGAATACTTTACTTTAACTTCAACTAAGGTCGCGTACATTTGCCACTTTTTGATAATATATTTTTTAAAAATTTCTACTTCCATGCTCATCAATGTTCTACTTAAGTTACAATATTGGTTGCATTTACAAATATTTGCAGAAAATGAAAGCAAAAAACCCGTAAACAAAGAATAATATACGTAACAACAACGCATTTCGCCATTTGATGATTTGACGTTATCGCCATTATCGGTACGTGTTAATTCCTTTGCCGTAAACACATCTTCAACTCGTTCGTTCTACAACCATCATCAATTTTAAAAAAAACTTTAACAATTTCTACTTATAGATAATTTAATTGTCGTTTTAATGATGTATTTCGTGATGGGTAAAAACTGCGGTTTTGTATCTAAATCTCGGAAGAATAGCGGGCCACTCGATAAAACAATTGACAGCGCGTCACGTGACAAAACACGCTAAACATGGCCGCTTTGAACTGGTACCGTTTTCACGCTCACAGGTCTATTTCGATCGCGTTTTATACCAACTTGAATGTGTTTTATTAATTAATTCAGTGTATATATATTAAATAGACATTATAAAATACATACCTCTTCAAAAAAAATTCGACCCGCAGCACCAAATCTGTGTAAAATTTCACTTTGCAATCTTTAACTCGTCAATTTGTCGTCTGCTATAGAATCAATTTCCGCAAGGGAAGTTGCGGTGTCTTGCGGGAATCCTCGTCTGATTGGCTGCCAAATATGATCTCATTCTGGCGTAACATGAGAAAGCCCGAGCTATTTTTAGGTGACCACTCAATGAAAAGTCGTTACGTAATTTAACGTCGTAGTATTTACACTGAACAAATCGGCCCGAGTTTCCAAGCGTATTCCGTGTCACCACTAAATATCAAGCAGACATGTTTGGTATCATTAAAACGTATATTCTATTGTTAATACAGTATGCAAAATTTAGATGATTTTATTTGTATTTGAGGTAGCTTTAGGCAATTGTATTCAGACAACTTTTTGTCAAAATAACGTTGTCATTCAATTTGACGTCACGTCATTTGGTAATGCTAAGATTATCGTTAGTGTTTAATCGGGGATCAGTACCAAGTATGGTCTGCAACGTTTTCCTGGGGAATTTCATTTAGATACTGCAGAGAAATGAAGAAGGGGACCTAGCAAGACAGAGATAATTAAACGTTGAATCTAACACAAGAATAGTTGATGAGGTGTATTCCAGTATATGAATAGTTTATTTTGAATCGAGTGCACATGTAGTTATTTATTGTTAATACTTGATGTACGTATTTAAGGTGGGTGGTCACCGAGATTTTATGTAGAAAATTGAGATTTATTACAAAGTTTAATTGGTTGTCCCTGGAGTCGAAAGTGGAGATGTCAGCAGAGTATCAGCTTTCCAGGTGGACCACCCCTGCAGATTCAATTAATGAATCACAGTGAAATCCTCAATATTATTCCCGTTCAGTAGTTATTATAGCCAGGGTGGTGTCTTCTAAAAATCATTCATGTTTCTGATTTGTTGGATTGTCCGCTTTATAAGGTGTGTGGTTTTAGTCAGGGCAGAACTTTTGATCCAGTCCACTGTACAAAGGGGGCCTTAATAAAATTGGGAGGTGTGTACTGTGTAGTGATTTTGTAACTTGACGAGTTTCTAACGTTCAGAGTAGGTTTAGGCTAGCTCTCTCAAACTCAACCTCATTTGATGGGCTTCCTTGACGCAACTACCTATATTGTTTGCCCAAACTCTTGTATAAACTTGGAGTGCACGTGCTGTTGGCTTATATAAGAGGGTTGATAAGCTGAAGTGGGATGCGTTTTTATTGCAGTGTAGAAATGGTCGCCTGTCGAGCAGACCAGTTGATTATATGGTTATCTTGGGTCGCTTCTTTAGCAGACCGGGTGATTTTATATTGTATTTTATAGTGTTCTGATGGAGTTGTCGATTGGTAGTTATTATAATAACGGATTTGTCAGAGATAGATATCTCTGTCCGTTATTGATCTTCTCTATACGCAACTAGTATAAAGGCTTTTCTCCATCTCTGTTCTAAGGCTACTTTAGAATCCTTACCGTCTATTTTTCACCGAGATTCCTCTTTGATCACCAAACGGAATCATTTTCTGTCACATCTGACACAAATTTATAAAAAGCCAACACCATTTTCATGTCGAATTGTGCGATACAAATACAAAAACAACATTCATTGGAATAGAGCCGCCATTTTCAAATTAACGCTCAACCACTCTTGCAAATTTGGGACTGGAATTTTACTGTAAACGAAAATTCGTGCTGTACACGGTCAACATACATGAGTAATTATTAAATAAAATCTATAAAATAGAACAACGAATTATATTGACGTTCATAAAATATTTTAAATAGTCTCTATGTTATTCTCGTGTACAGTGAGAATTTTCGTTTACGGTAAAATTCCAGTCCTAAATTTGAAATAGTGGCTGCGAGTTAGTTTGAAAATGGCGGCTATAATCAAATGAAAGTTGTTTATGCATTTGTATCGCACAGTTCTATATGAAAATAGATTTGGATTTTTATAAATTTGTGATGGATATGGCAAGAAATGATTCCTTTTGGCGACCAAAGCAGAATCACGGTGAAAAATAGACGGTAAGGATTCCAAAATAGTCTTAGAACCGAGATTGGGAAAAATCCTTATTTTCATACTACTTGTTAATGAGGCTAACCAGTAACGTAATGGAGAAGCGGAGCGAAAACAAATTTACGTTACTTGAAGTAACTAGTCGATTGGTAGATCTCGCTAGCCTTTATAATTTATCTAACCTTCCTTCATTTGGCAAATCACTTCATAGGCCTATAATGAATGTAAATATACCCATTTCCTGTTCATTTACTTACCGTACATCATAGATCGTAGTACAGCTCTATGCGTACATACCGCGCAGGATCGAAATGGTTGTCATAACAAATAATTAAGGTTAAATTGGCCACAGATCACTAATTATTTCCCCATTGACTTTAATGTTAATTCTCGTCTCTTAGACCGGCTGTAACCTTTTCCCAAATATTCGTTGGGTAGAACGCTTTCTGCCACAGATGGAGCAACATGTGGAAAACTCTGGCCCAAAAGCATGTACATGTATGAGGTTCACCATGAATAACTTGAGATACACAGGCTGGAAGTAGAGACAACTAAGCAAGCAATTTATGGCCCTCCCTTTCAACGTAACCAACCTCACAACCCTTGTATCCTTCCGCCTCAAAATCATGAATATTCACCAAAACCTGGCAGAAAATGTATTTTTAAACCCTTTTCTTCGATTCTACACCAAAAAGTCAACAAAAATCACCGTGCAAAAGGGGGAAAATGGGAAAGGGAGAGAAAGACTAAAAATAACTTTCGCCCTACATTCGTGGGTGACGGCCCATGTTATACATCGCATGCGCGAAGTCAATAGACCCAAGTTACTTCCGGTTAAACAAAAAACCCTAAAGAAATGCGTATGGTTCGAGTCCTGTGTGCTTCGGAATAAAATAATAAAAAAACATCGTCTGCACAACTTCCAATTACTAAGATATATCCGAAATGAATGTTTAACCATGTGTAGTGTAAGGTATTTTGTATCAATACGGTTATGTCAGTACATTTGTTGTGGTTTTACCAGAACTATGGTGTTCTGGTAGAGCGCCTGGTTGACCGAGTCTACCCGCTGAAGATATATGCGCGGGTCTGCCGACGAGTGACACTTCGACTTTCGGATATTCACAAGGTAATATTGATTATTGATTACGCGGACACGCCATAGACGCCAAGCTGGGAGCTTGGAACAAATAATATATATAATATATTCCCTCGACCACAACAAATTTGGTAGTACGGATGGGGTGCTATTTAATTACTAATTCTTTTTCGTTAATAAACGGGAGAGGAAAGTTATAATAAATTATTTTTATTCATAGGTTAAAATAAAGATTGTTTACTTTATTAATTTGTTTTGTGAATCTAAGTGTGAAGGATTGTGTTTGTGAGCGTGTCTCGCAGGTCCAAACACAATTCATTAACACCTTTTTGTAAATTAGTTTACTTAACGCACGTGTGCGGCGGCTGCACGTGCAACTAGCCAGTCAGTACCAGACGTATTACACGTGGTGTAACTTCAATTAATTTTGTAAACAGCTTATCCTAAGGCAATGAGTGAGTTATATCATAGTAATTATTAGATTATTTAATAGTTTCTTTTTGTTGAAGAATTATTTAAAGGGACAATATGCCTTATAAAATAAATGTCAACAATTGTTCATATGAACAGTTATGTGACATTGGTGTCAGTGCAATAGCGTCTGAAAAAATATGTGATGCTAGAGATGCTATGGGACATATCGATAGAGAGGAATTGGAACAGATTCCTGAGGTTCTGAATTTATCCGCCTCAGTATTTCTACTCTTGGGCACAGAGGAAATACACGGTAGGCAACCGAAATGGAGTTCGAATGGTAGTAATTCTTCTTCGACCCGATTGCCTACGGGTAATGGCGGAACCCATGAACGTCGTCAAACCACATCGTCGAGAAACAATTCTGAATCTAGCCGGTCTGGCCGGACTTGTACAAATTTGCCTCCAGATGACCGTCGTCGAAGGGTCTCATTCCCACCCAAGTCATTGTCCTATGATGGTTCGACAAGTTGGCAGGCATTTTCTAGCAAATTTACGCGTTATGCTTTGCTACAGGAATGGAGCGATTCTGAAAGCAAGGATCAATTATGCTTTTGTCTTGAAGGAAAAGCCAGTGACTACTACTGTGTAATGGCAGATAGATATAATGAATTGTCATTTTTTGAACTTTTAGGCAAATTGGAAAAACGATTTGGCAATCAAGAATTGGTCGAGTCGGCGATGACCCAGTTCTATAATTTACGCCAGAATAATGGGGAAAATATAAATGATTGGGCAGACCGCGTTCTATCTGTTGCTTCACGAGCCTTTAGAGAATGTTCCGATGAGCATATTAATAGTCAAGTTGTCTTGAGATTTTGTCAGGGTAGTTCTAAATCCACCGTTACCGTCGGTGATGAGCAATATATCACCACCCCGGGGGTGATCAAAAGTTCCTGGATACCGTTACCACTGGTGTCATTCCAAGAATCGATTCCGCGAAAATCGAGGAAACGTGCGTATTAGCTTCGACGTCTATCCGTAGGGTATCTTCCGATTCGATGTATAAGCTTAACATGAAAGTTCAAAACATGACAATTTTGACCGTTTTAGATACTGGTAGCCAAGTCACCATACTTTGTGATCGTCGGTACGACGAATTGCCGGAGAAGCCACCTAAAATTAGGGATGTACACCTACATACCGCAGGTCGTAAATTAGATTTTCCAGGTTTTATTGTGGGACCGGCTAAATTAAAAATCGGTGATTTCGAAATAGAACTTAGTCAGTTGTATGTCGCTCCAATAGAGGATGACATGTTATTAGGACTTGATTTTATGCGCGCAAACAAAATGCATATCGATATGTTAAACGATAGAATGAAAATAGGCGACGATGTTTTCAACTTATTTTATGGCGATGTTGATGGGTACTCCGATAATGCCAATATTTCCGTAGCTAAACGGATAGTTATTCCACCATTTACAGTAGCTAGGGTACGGTGTAATTTAAATAAAAATTTATCTCATTATCTGATAGAACCGCTGTCACACCCAAAGTTATTAATTGCCCGGTCAATACATTCACATATTGAGACAGAATTCCCTCGTATTTGTTTAATAAACCCGTCTGAAGAAAGGGTAATACTGGACACGAACGAACAGATAGCCAAGGCTATTGAGTTTAGGGAGCAAGATATTATTAATCCGTTACAAGCCGAGGGCCCCGATAAGATAGATTGTGCAAGTTTTGAGAATATCCCTGAGCATTTAGTTGATTTGGTTGAGCGCTCTAAGAAATTATTAACGGAATCGGATCAATTAAAACTTATGCAATTATTAATCGATTATCAAGAAGTCTTTGCCAAACATCAGTTTGACTTGGGAAATTTTACGGCCATGGAATATGTGATCGAAACCAATGACGCCAAGCCGATTAAACAGAGTTTAAGACGTACCCCTATTTGTTTTGCGAGGGAGGAGGAGGAACATTTAAAAAAGATAGGCTGGCACTGCCAGGCAGGATACGCCCACATTTTCGAGAGATGGATAGAGAACAAGCAATACCGAAAGTGATTTTTCCTATGTGCAAATATCGAAATGAATTAAGATCTTTGGGTTATAAAGGTTCATTTCAGTAGGCTTCAAATTCGACTTGGGATCATGTTGCTAAGTGGGTAAGATGCTGGCTCGGTAGCCTTGAGGTTAGGTGTTTGATCCCTGCATTCGGTGAGAAAGTTCATCTAGATTTTCTGGCGTGGTTTCCCCTTGTTAGTGATGAAGGATGGATGGCCTGACAAGAACAGCTGTCAATTTTGGTCCGATTTTCACGAAATTCGACCTCAACCTTCATTACGATGTAACGGTGATATAATCAAACGTTTTTTTAAATGGGATAATAATTCTGACCCCAGAGGGGCCAAAAGCTAAAAAAAAAGGGTCATTTTTCGTACAATCAGGGGCCATAATTCAGGAAGTTACAATCCGATATGCACAAATATCGAAAGGAACCAAGATCTTTGGGTTATAAACATGCATGTCAAGTTTCATCAAAATCGGTTCAAAATTGTGACCTCTATAGGTTCCACAACCTTTAATATTTTCACACTAATCGCGTACAAACGGCGGCCATTTTGTCTGTCAATTTTGGTCCGATTTTCACAAAATTTTACCTCAATCTTCATTACCATGTAACGGTGATATAATCAAACGTTTTTTTAAATCGGATAATAATTTTGACCTCCAGTGGGACCACAAGCTAAAAAGGGTGATTTTTCGTACAATCAGGGGCCATAATTCAGGAAGTTACGAATCAATGAGCGCAAATATCGAAAGGAACCAAGATCTTCGGGTTATAAACATGCATGTCAAGTTTCATCAAAATCGGTTCAAAATTGTGACCTCTATAGGGTCCACAACCTTGATATAACATATTTTCACACCATTCGCGTACAAACGGCGGCCATTTTGTCCGTCAATTTTGGTTTGATTTTCACGACATTCGAACAGAGCCTTCATTACCATGTAACGGTGATATAATCAAACGGTTTTTTAAATCGGATAATAATTTTGACCTCCAGAGGGACCACAAGCTAAAAAGGGCAATTTTTCGGACAATCAGGGGCCATAATTCAGGAAGTTACGATCCGATGGGTGCAAATATCGAAAGGAACCAAGATCTTTGGGTTATAAACATACATGTCAAGTTTCATCAAAATCGGTTCAAAATTGTGACCTCTATAGGGTCCACAACCTTGATATAACATATTTTCACACCATTCGCGTACAAACGGCGGCCATTTTGTTTGTCAATTTTGGTCCGATTTTCACGAAATTTGAACTCAACCTTCATTACCATGTAACGGTGATATAATCGAACGGTTTTTTAAATCGGATAATAATTTTGACCTCCAGAGGGACCACAAGCTAAAAAGGGCGATTTTTCGGACAATCAGGGGCCATAATTCAGGAAGTTACGATCCGATGGCCGCAAATATCGAAAGGAACCAAGATTTTGGGGTTATAAACATGCATGTCAAGTTTCATCACAATCGGTTCAAAATTGTGACCTCTATAGGGTCCACAAGCTAAAAACATGATATTTCGTACAATCAGGGGCCATAATCCATGAAGTTCCGATCCGATACATGCCAATATCGAAAGGAACCGAGATCTTATGGGGATAAACCTATATTTCAAGTTTCGTCAAAATCAGATAAGAATTGTGACCTGTAGAGAGTCCACAAACAAATTGTGGACGGACGGACGGACGGACGGACGGACGTCCGGACGGACAGGGGCGACGACATAATACGTCCACATGAAAATGTGGGCGTATAAAAATGTTAGAAGCTAAAGTCATTCAGCCGTCAAATTCTGATTGGGCTTCCCCACCGGTATTAATACGGAAAAAAGATAGCACGGTTCGATGGTGCATAGACTACCGGAAACTTAACGCTGTAACCACTAAAGATGTATTCCCCTTACCCTTGGTTGATGAATGTATGGACACCCTATCGGGAAATAAATGGTTTTCAAAACTTGATGCGAATTCTGCATATTGGCAAATTCCTCTTAGACAGGAAGATAGAAAAAAAAACCGCTTTTATTACAAAATACGGTTTATTTGAATTTACTTAACTACCCTTCGGTTTAACGTGAGCCGTTTCCGGGTATTCCAGGAGTATTGGATTAGTACTTAACGGACTTAGTTGGGATATAGCATTAGCCTTTTTGGACGATACGAAGGTCATGGGCAAAAATGTAGATGATCATTTGGGCAATCTTAAATTAGTATTAACTAGATTTCGGGAATATGGGATGAAATTAAAACCTAAGAGATGTGTATTGTTTCAGCAAGAGGTTGAATTTTTAGGTAGAATGGTTAGTCAGAATGGACTCAAGGCGGGTAACAATTTAACTAAAACCGTGGAAAAATGGACGGTTCCGACTTGTACAAAGGAAGTCGAATCTTTTCTAGGCTTTGCTAACTATCATAGAACGTTTATTAAACAATTTGCCGAAATAGCTTCACCGTTACATTCAATTACTGGTAAAAAGCAATTTATGTGGGGTGACAAACAACAATTTGCTTTTGATAAACCTAAACATTTGCTTGTGACAACTCCTGTACTGGCTTTGCCCACGGAACATGACACATTTATTCTTGATTGTGATGCTAGCATGAACGCCGTTTCTGCGGAATTATCACAAATACAAGACGATAAAGAGCGGGTTATTGCATATAGTAGTTTTTCTTTAACGCCAGAGCAACGTCGCTATTGTACGACAAGACAAGAACTTTTAGCAATTATACGTTTCACTCGACAATTTAGACATTATTTACTGGGTAAACCTTTTATAGTGAGAACCGATCATGCTAGTCTCACTTGGTTGTTAAGGTTTAAACATCCGACCGGACAATTAGCACGTTGGTTGGAGGAATTGGGTCAATATTATATGACACGTTTGCATATAAATGCTGATGCCTTAAGTCGAATGAAATTGCCAGATAATCCGTGCGATGACTTTAATATAGACGTACAATTGGCTGATTTGCCGTGCGGTGGCTGTCGTTATTGTGAAAGAGCACATAAAAATTGGATAGAATTTGCGACAAACGTGGATGACGTCATACCTTTGCCCTTTAAATCCGGTATTAAGCGGAATTTATTGTTAGAGAAAGAGTCGGCTTTTGAACCCGTTAGCATAGCGGTTACAGGGTATCCGAATGATCCGCGGGTAAATATTGTGACTATAGACGAGGTTGAAAACGATGACGTGGATGGTGATGGTATTTCATTAAGTAGTTTCTCACCCGAACTCATTAAAACTGCACAGGCAAATGATGAAGATTTAGAAATAATTATGATTTGGTTAACATCGGGGGTTGAACCGGAACAGGCTCAGCTTATGCTACGACAGAGTCCGTCCGTAAAACATTACTGGATTAATCGGAACCTGGTGTTCTAGATAAAGGAATTATACGAGCTAAAAGACCGAGTAATTTATCGGAGACGCAGTTGTTGGTACCGGAAGAATTAAAAGTTGATATTTGTCGTTTATGTCATGACATACCGCTGTCGGGTCATCGGGGCATTCAGAGAACGAAAAGTCGTATTAAACAGCAGTTTTATTGGTACGGCATGACCGAATATGTGCGCGCATACGTTGCCTCTTGTGCCATATGCAACATTAACAAGAACACCCAGGCCAAGCCTCGTGCTAAATTAACCCGTTACCATGCCGGGTCACCCATGCAAAGGGTGCATTTGGATTTCTTAGGTCCATTGCCCATTACGCCAGAGGGAAATGAATACATATTAATGATGGTTGACCAATTTACTAAATGGGTTGAATGTATCCCTCTGCCGTCGCAAACCGCAGAAATTACAGCCCGGTCTGCAGTTAATGAGTTTTTCTCGCGTTTCGGTTGCCCATTTCAGGTTTTTACCGATCAAGGAAGGAATTTTGAGAGCAAACTATTTACTGCATTGTGTGATGTACTACAAATATATAAGACCCGCACGACATCCTACCGGCCCTCGTCGAATGGCCAATCTGAGCGGTATAATCGGACATTATTAGAAACCCTTAAATGTTATATTGACGGTTGTCAGAGTGATTGGGACGTATATCTACCACAACTTACGAGTGCGTTAAGGTCAAGTGTGAACCGACAAACTGGGTTTATGGCAAATAAACTAATGCTAGGTCGTGAAGTAAATCACCCCGCAGACTTAATGTTCCGTTCACCCGTTAAAAACGATGGTGATGTAGACTCCTTTGTAGAAAAATTAGAAAAAGCTATGGTTGAAACGCATAGGTTAGCGCGAGAAAGACTAAAAACAAACCAAGAACGAATGAAGAAAGATTACGATCTACGTTCAAATGTTAAAAAATATAATGTATCAGACGCCGTTTACATTTTGGATACCGCTACTAAAAAGGGTAAATGTAAAACGTTGTCCCCATCCTGGAAGGGGCCGGGGATTATTACGCAAGTTATCACCCCTTACCTTTTCAGAGTTAAAACCCGTAAAAATGAGTCTGTTCTGAATCATGATCGTATTAAGCTTTGTCGAGACAGGGAATTACCAAATTAGATTCTTAATTTCCGTCGCCGTTCGGATTCTGATGTGTCTTTACCGACTGTTACGGGGAATGCAGAAGTTTATTGCATTTGTAGGGAACCGGATAATGGCACACCAATGATTTGCTGCGACCAATGTGACGACTGGTTTCATTATCATTGCGTTAATATAGCCTTGGAATCCGACTGGGAGGATAAAGAATATATCTGTCCCAATTGTTCTGAATGATTAGTTGGTTCCGGTTCTGATGCGGAGCACAAGGGGTGGTGGGTTTATGTTATATATTTCATTCCGGTGTTGAGGCGGAGCGGGTAAAGGGGGTAGTAGTAATAAACTAATTTATGTTACTGTCTTTACCGATTTTTTAACGTTGAAGGCAGCGTTTGTTTGTATTATTTGTTTCAGATACAGTTATGGATAACGGTTTTGGAAATACTAACTGGCCATTATCAACCCCGTACCGTCACCGGGGTAGAGGGCCTAGGTCTCCGCCTAGGGTCCACACCGTAATGAGGGGGGTGGCTGATCCCAGGATCCGCAGGGGTGTGTTGAGACAGGGGGTGTACCGGGTGGGGAGTGGGGATTTTTCTTTTGTACCCCCAACCTTGGGAACTTCCGTGGGTAGTCAACTGCCTGATATGCCTCCTACACACACAAGGGTAAACCGTCCTAATGATATGCCGCCTTCACACACAAGGGTAAACCGTCCTAATGAAATGCCGAGTACACACACAAGGGTAAACCGTCCTAATAATATGCCGCCTACACACACAGGGGTAACCCGTCCTGCTAACTTTACAAATTTCCAGACCACAAGGCACCGTCTACAAGGTAGAAATCAACATTGTCCCTTGATAGGTTGCCCGGTAGTTAGCCGGAAAATAAAATTCCACTGTTTTGAGTTCCATATGCCCCGGTATATGACACAGGAGACCAACTGCCATCCAGACAACATAGATAGACAGTCACAGGCCCTTAAGGCTTTATGCCGAATGGTTGGCGGAAGAACCCCGGAGCAAATGATGGAAGCCTTCAATTTGGGAGGATGGCTTCCCTTGGACAGCCAGATTAGAACGGCGCACAGACCGGTATTGGAGGCGGTTTGTAAGAAGAATGGTTGGTCCGTCCCATCCAGATTTAAGCTGAACCCAGTTAATTCCCCGGCATGCCTACTATATTGGAGATGTGTGATGGTGTGCATGAGTCATCTCAGTCTGGCTCAGCAGGCTGAATTCATAATTTTTTTGAGGGTTCCTGCCGCATCTCTCGCTCTTGATCCTGCTACTGCTGAGGACTGGGACGAAGAATTAACTTTTACGGCCATAATGGAAGATTGGGAAGTGGATATTGATAATGAAATTGAATTGTCTTAATAGTAGAACTAGTTAGTAGCTAATGATGAGTGATTGACACGGTGTACATAATATACCGCTACCAGTGCGATTGTAGGGCGTGAATGAGTATTCGTATATGTATATACTCGCTTGTATGTATTCATTTCTTTTGTTGCTTTTTTCGTTTTTATTACCGCACAAAAGTTGTGGGTGGCATAGGAAATGCCCCACCTTAGAAAGAAATGGGGTGGTGTGTTGTGGTTTTACCAGAACTATGGTGTTGCGGTAGAGCGCCTGGTTGACCGAGTCTACCCGCTGAAGATATATGCACGGGTCTACCGACGAGAGACACTTCGACTTTTGGATATTCACAAGGTAACATTGATTATTGATTACGCGGACACGCCTTAGACGCCAAGCTGGGAGCTTGGAACAAATAATATATATATATAATATATTCCCTCGACCACAACACATGTTTCGTTCGTATAAAAGCCTAAAAAGTAAAAAAGGATACTACGGTACACAGCCGACACAGGCCTTACAACAATAACACATAAAAGTATGATAAGTTATTGAATAATCATTTTCAGTGAGAATGCGTCCAAGACGCATTCTATTGTATTACAAAACCTAAATTTGTTTCAATTTGATATAAATAATATTTCGTCAAACGTGTCTTTACGTGTATAAATAAATAAAAAATCTGTCTTTATTAATTAAAGTAGCTAAGTCTCTACCTCAATATCGTCCAAAGTCGTCGGCATTCAAAACACTAATTATTTGTCAATTTAAATCAACACTGATGTTTTCATTTTACCGGTGTCACAGTGTGAGATGGTCGCTGGTGTGTGTTTGCTCCTGGGCACTTGCGCATGTCCGAGACTGATGTTTGCGTTAGCAACACAGCTTTATCTACTTCCGCCATGGTGAGATGGTTCCTCATAACTGATCACTTCAGGAAAAAGTGTTACGTATAGTAATACTTGTTATCGTGATTAGCTGTTGTTTTGGTGATCAGTAGTTACACAGAACAGAACAGAACTTTATTCACAACTCAGATCAAATACATGACATATGAGTGATAGGTTATTTACATATTTACAAGATGGAGGCTTTTCATTTCTTAGTTAATTGACATAAATTTGTTAAGTATTATCTTTAGAAACATACATAATTTTACAATTATTGATCGTTTGCTTGAATTAAAAAGTTCATTATATTTAAAAGTATTCGGTCTTGTATAATAATATCTGGGTACATGTATATAGTTTTCACGTTCTTTAATAAAATAAGTACAATCGAATAGATAGTGGTATTCATCGCCGACTGTATTTATTTCACATAATGGACAAATTCTTTGTTCAAAATCTACACTCATCCATCTCCCGACCTCAACAGGGAGTTTATGATTACATGTTCTATATCTTATAAAAGTATATTTATAATTATCCGGCAATGAGATGAGATATGGTTCTAATTTAAATTCTGTCTTATAAATTCTATAATTAATAGATTTATTGGATTTCTGGATATTAGACGACCAAGTTTGAATATACTGATCTTTTAGTCGTTGTAACAATTCATATTTCAGTTTAGCTGGGTTTGGCGTCTGTTGTGAGTTCCATACATAACTATATCCACAATCGGTAAGAGTATTTTGGATAGTAATTAACCATTTATTGGTTTGATTTACATCATTATTTAACAGAGACTTACATAACAACAAAGAATATTTGCCAACTATACCACTTACCATTTTTATCCAAAAGCTAACCATTCTATGTTTAATATAAATACTTAAAGGGTATCTCCCAGTCTCACCATATAACATGTACAGAGGGGTACTTTTTTTTACTTTCAATATATTTCTTAAAAACTGATTATGGATAGTTTCTATAGGGGATAAATCCCCAAATCCCCATATTTCACAACCGTACAACAATATCGGAAGTATAGTATGGTCAAAAAGTTTAAGTTGACAATCAATTGGTAGATTAAGATTATGGATCCTCGAATACAAGAGGTATAGAGCTTTAGATGCCTGGTTTTTAATTCTTTGTTGCGCTTGTGCGAAGCTGCATCCTTTAGAGAATACAACGCCCAGATAATTGTATGAGTCACATATTTCTAAATCACGATTTAGTAAAGAGAAAGTTGCGTTAGACTGACCTCTTGATCCGAAAATCACTACCTTGGTTTTATTTATGTTTACATTGAGTTTCTATAGAGTACAATATTCACCAAAAGCATTTAGCATTATGTTCATATTATTTACATTGTCAGCAAATAATACAGTGTCATCAGCGTATAAAAGTACAAATATCTTTAGATAGTTTAATAATTCATTTTCATAGTATTCTGTTTGAACGCCTTGACAGTCATGTTTTAATAAAAAAAAAAGCTTCGAGATCATTTAGATATAGTGCAAATAAAAGAGGTGAGAGATTTTCACCTTGTCGAACACCTATCTTACAGGGAAAGGTTGCAGATATTTTGTTTTTATACTTCACAGATGACTTTATGTCTTGATACATGTTATAAATAACATTAAAACATTTACCAGTAATACCAGAATTCAGAACTTTATACCAGAGGCCTATTCTCCATACCTGATCAAAGGCTTTACTAAAATCTATAAATGTACAAAAAAGTTTCTTTTTCTGAGACCTTAAATAGGATATAATTGCATACAATGAAAATAAGTGGTCTGTTACGGCGTAATCTTTTCTGAACCCAGCCTGTGTTTCGATCAGTAGATTGTGTTCGTCTACAAAATTATTTAGTCTATTATTTATAATGGAAGTAAAAAGTTTTCCTAGACAGCTGAGAATCGTTATGGGTCTATAGTTTTCGGGTAAACCGGGGTCGCCTTTCTTTTTATATATAGTCCCAATAGTCCAAGAAGCTGGTACAATCCCAGAGTTAAGAATAAGGTTAAAAAGTATACAATAAATAGGTATAAATATATCAATTGTTGACTTAATATATTCATTTATTACCATATCGGTTCCAGCTGCCTTGTTATTTTTTTAAACATTTAACAGAATAAAGTATTTCCTCTTTGGAAATTTCTTTATCCAAGATAGAGTTTTCGTTGTTTATGTTATATTCGTCATCGTTTTCGACATCAATATAATCATTTAAATTCTTGAAGTAATCGTGAAACATATCTATATTGATATCGGCCTTAGTATCGTCATTTTGCTTATTAAAATTATTTATCATTTTCCAAAAGTCCTTTGGGTTTCTACTCTGCATATACTTCTCAGCTTACACTGAACCTGACGTGCATATTGTTTCATATATTTATTCATAGTTACTTTGTAAATTTTGCTCGATTCGACCATATATAATTTATTCCTATTATTTCTATGTTGTTGATATTTCTTTTTGGCAACATGGTACTTAGTCCTGGCTATTTTACATTCTTTACCAAAACACTGTTTATTAGCATTTCGGTTGCTTGTAAAAGTAACATTTGGAAAGGTTTTTTCAGCGCTTTCTAAGAATATTTTACACAAATCATTACTTATACTATTTACATTAACATGTGTAATATTATCTAAATGTATATTACTTATACTATTGTACAATTTATCAACAGCTTCTAAATCAATATTACCAACATATGAATCTCTCCTTTTATCTTTCCATTTACATTTGTTCACAAATTTATTTTGTGTCTTCTCATTAGCTTGATCATTTGTTAAACGGCGTACGCGAAAACGTAACGGACAGTGAACATCAGAAAGTAAGGGACAGAGCTCCCCGACATCAAAATCATCGATTATGGGAAAGATAGGTGCTGTAACAATAAGATAATCAACAACAGATTTATCTTTGCATGTGAGTCGACCCTTAAACTTATCACTACCAACCCTTCCGTTTACAATGAACAGATTATGGTTTCGGCATAGATCAAGTAATTTCTGACCATGTCTATTTACATATTTAACATCTTGATTATATCTTTCTAAGCTAATCCCATAGTCGTTCAATACGTCTGATTTTTCTAGATACTCTCTTACATAATTATCGAATTCAAAGAAATCTGAAAGACTATCATCAAATCGAACATAGTCCGGTTTTGTGTTCGTTCTACCATTAAAGTCACCTACAATACAAACATTATCATACTTAGAACAGATATCACTTACTTCATTAACATATACAGAGTACAGGTCTTCATCGAAATACTTTGAATCGTCTGGTGGTATATAGACTATCCCTAGAATTGTGTCATTTTCTGTATTCAACAATCGTTTGTCAATACAGAGCCAAAGAATATATTCCGAATAACTGACCTTTTCAGTTATGTATTTAGTAAATCTGTTTCTAATAAAACAACATATACCACCAGAGGATCTCCGATATTTCTGTTTCCTATCTTTTCTTAATATTTTAAAACCTGGAAAATTAATAATATCTATTGGTTCCAATTTTGTTTCCGATATACAAATCAAATCAAATCACGATCAACGGATTTAAGTTGATTGGCTTGAAATTGATTGTTCTATCGTTCGTGATTGTTGCCGTTGTTTACTGTAAAGCGTTTTTACACACTTGACTTATGTGGAAATGGCGTTATATAAATTGCATCTTATGACTCTCGACTGATCACGTAATTTCCAGTGGTTGTTTGTAGATTTTTTTTATTTCTTTTTTTTGTTAAAAACGTATAAAAATCACTTTTTGATGTTATAACTATTGAATATGATTGTTGGGATTTCTGTGAATCATTATCTTAATTTTGTACGTATTAAAATTTTTACAACTTCACAATCTAGCCTATGTGTTTTATCTCTCAAATACAAATACTTTATCATGCATACCATGGGATCCACATCTGAAACTAAATCTGAAAATAACGCTATTTCTTGAACATGAATCACCCCATTCCATACAAAGAAAAGAAAGTGGTGATAAATACTCCTTGTAAATTTGGATTCAAACATGCATGCACAATAATGCATTGCATACTCTACATTTATATTTTTATATAAGTGGCAGTTGTTTTCTCTTTCTGGACGGGAATATTCAATTTTTATAGCCTACTGAATTATAAAGATCGTCAATTTGTATTTTTCCTTTTTACTGAAATAAACAAACAGTAGAAACTCGACATCCTCGACTGTTGTCAGTAGTAATACTATATATTGGTAGATAATAGTAGAAACCGATCTGACCGTAAGAAAATCGTAGGGGTAATCCTATCACGGGGAGTCAACGCACACTGTGTCTATAAAATCCTCGACATCCTCGACTGTTGTCAGTAGTAATACTATATATTGGTAGATAATAGTAGAAACCGATCTGACCGTAAGAAAATCGTAGGGGTAATCCTATCACGGGGAGTCAACGCAGGTGAACACTCTTTCGTAGCTACAACAAAGTGACAGGCATCATACGCACCAGTGCAGAATGATTGACAGCTGTCAGCCTTCACCTTAGAAATATCATGCAAGTGAAATAATTCTAACAACTGGAGGCAGACCACATAAATGTTAAAACCTGTTCTACTGCTATTCTTGGCCACGAATTTAAAGTAGAATAATAAACTGATATAGTCATATTTATATCCCTAACTTTGACAATCTGTCTTTCGCCCATAATGCCATTAATCCCCCTCCCCGCACATGCCCAAAAAGTCACGAAAGAAATAGATAAACATTCAATGTTTTAATTTTTCTATACCCTTCCCCCACATCCACACACACACACACACACACACACACACCATAGTTATATTGGCTTTCACAGCAGGATTGTTTTTAGTTAGAATGTCCCCAGCAGTATTTTCTCCATTGGTCCCAACATCATAACTTTTTTATTAGCGCCCACGGCACGATTTTTTAAATATTGCATGGTCCCGTCTACTTATATTGTTATAATAATATTAGTATTTCTATGGTCCCAATGATTTTATATAGATTGCCAGTCACAGCAGAATTTTTATTCGCATTAGCCCCCACAACAAAGTTTTCTTTAGATCATCCATCACATCGGGCCTTGAGTTCACTAAGCATTCTCAGGCTTAAGTTAATAATTTACTCAACTTTCAATTATAACTGTTTATAAGAAATATCTTTGATCCCCAAACTCAAAACTTTGCACATTGTTTTTTTATTCATGTATGCCTATTTGATACATTAAAACAGCCAAGGTTTTACACAGGGCTATATTAAAATAAGGCGAACAATTTTGAGTAAATTATAAACTAAAGTCTGAGAGTGCTTTGTTCAGTTTGGCTTTCGCAGCCAAATTTTTCTTAAGATTAATGCCCCCACCATTATTCTCTAAAGATTGCCCCACCCCACCTCTCAAAGCAGTAATTATTTATAATGGTTCCGATTTGCCCTCACAACAGGATGTTCAATAGATTAGTCTCAACAATAAGATTTTCTCTAGATTACTACAGTATATTTATTACTAAATTATTACAGCATATTTATTACTATTACATCATATTTATTATTATTATTACAGCAAAGTTATAGTGCACCCTTTCATATTCCGTGTTTAGGGGCACTTTACAAAGTGACTATGTGATCGTATAAAAAAAAACACAAAAAAACCCAACCAAATTATGGACATATCAGTTGTATGCAGTGTCTGTTAAAGCGGCTTTAAATAAACGTTTTAAGTTGGGTTTTTTTTATACTGCATGGAATATTATTCTATAAAACATACAGTTGAAAACTAAAACAGCCCCCATAAGAGTCTAACAGAAACTGCGAATGTTCGGCCCAGCAGAATTTTTCGTCGGAATAGCCATCACAGCACAATTTGTTTTCAGATTAGTTCCCACAACACGATTTTCTATAGATTGGTCCCAACAGAGGGTTTTTGTTTAGATATCCATCATATCAGGAGTTCCGTTAGATTCTTTAGAATATCAATTATATCAGGAATTTCTTTCTTTAGATTATTATCCATCACAGCAGAATTATTCGACACAATAGCCATCACAAAATTTGGGTCAAAATAGTTATCGAAGCTGAATTTTCTATCGATTGGTCCCGACAGGAATAATTCTGGTTAGATTATTCAAACAGCAGGAATTTTCGTTACATTATACATCGTAGCAGAATATTTTCGTCACAATAACGACCACAGCAGAATTTTTCGGCACGATAGCCATGACAGCGGAATTTGTTTTCAGCTTCGTTCTCAGCAGGATTTTCTATACATTGCACCCAACAACATTATTTTTTCGAAGATTACCATTCGTATCAGGAATTCTGGTTAGATTATTCATCAGAACAGCAGAATTATTCAGCATAATAGCCACCAAAACAGAATTTTTCATCAGATTAGCTATCACAGCAAAATTTTCTATAGATTGTTCCCGCAGCAGGAATTGTCATTAGATTATTTAGTATATTCAGCAGAGGAGGAATAGTCATTAGCATATCCATCACAGTAGAATATTTTCATCACAACAGCCATGACAGCAGAATATTTTCATCACAACAGCCATACACAGCTAAATTTGTTTTTAGCTTGGTTCCAACAGCAACATTTTCTATAGATTGGTTTAAACAGCATGCTTTTCTATAGATTGGTTTAAACAGCATGACCTTCCTTTAGATTATCCATCATATAAGGAATTTCGTTAGAATATCCATCACAACATGTTTATTCGGCAAAATAGCCAGCACAGCAGACTTATTGGTCAGAATAGCTGTCACAGCAGAATTTTCTACAGATTGGTCCTAACTGGAAGAATTGTGGTTAGATTATTCAACAGAGCTGAAATTTTCGTCACAGTGGCGGTTATAACAGCAGAATATTTTTATCACAATAGCCATGACAGCAGTAGTTGTTTTCTGCTTGGATATCTTCTATAGATTGGTTTAAACAGCTGGATTTTTCTTCAGATTATCCATCATATCAGGAATTTCGTTACATTATCTATCACAGCAATGGTATTCGGCAGATAACCACCAAAACAGTGCTTTCGTCAAAATAGCTATCACAGCAGAATTTTCTATAGACTAGTCCCAACAGCAGGAATTGTGGTTAGTTTATTCAGCAGAGCAGGAATTGTCGTTAGAAAATCCACGAAGGCAGAATATTTTCGTCACAATAGCCATGACAGCAGAATATTTTCATCACAAAAGCATAACTGCAAAATTTGTTTTTAGTTTGGTTCCAACAGCAGGATTCTCTATAGATTGGTTTAAACAGCAGGATTTTCTATAGATTGGTTTAAACAGCAGTATTTTCTATAGATTGGTTTAAACAACAGGATTTTTCTTTAGATTATCCATCATATAAGGAATATCGTTAGAATATCCTTACAACAGGTTTATTCGACAGAATAGCCAGCACAGCAAACTTTTTCGTCGGGATAGCTATCACAGCAGAACATTCGATACATTGGTCCTAACTGGACGATTTGTGCTTAGATTATTCAACAAAGCTGAAATTTTCGTCAGAATAGCGATTACAGCAGAATATTTTTAATCACAATAGCCATGACAGCAGAAGTTGTTTTCTGCTTGCATATTTTCTATAGATTGGTTTAAACAGCTGGAATGTTCTTCAGATTATCCATCATATCAGGAATTTCGTTAGATTATTCATCACAGCAATATTATTCGACAGAACACAATTTTTCGCCAGAATAGCTATCACAGCAGAATTTTCTATTGATTGGTGCCCAACAGCAGGAATTGTGGTTAGATTATTCAGCAGAGCAGGAATTGTCGTTAGAAAATCCATGACAGCAGAATATTTTCCTCACAATAGCCATGAGAGCAGTATGTTTTCATCACAACAGTCCTATACAGCAAAAATTTTTTTAGCTTGGTTCCAACAGCAGGATTTTCTATAGACAGGATTTTCCTTTAGATTACCCATCATATAAGGAATTTCGTTAGAATATCCACCCCAACAGGTTTATTCGGCAGAATAGTCAACACAGCAGACTTATTCGTCAGAATAGCTATTACAGCAGAATTTTCTACAGATTGGTCCTAACTGGAAGAATTGTGGTTAGATTATTCAACAGAGCTGAAATTTTCGTCACAATAGCGATTACAGCAGAATATTTTTTTCATCACAATAGCCATGACAGCAGAAGTTGTTTTCTGCTTGGATATCTTCTATAGATTGGTTTGAACAGCTGGATTTTTCTACAGATTATCCATCATATCAGGAATTTCGTAAGATTATCCACCAAAACAGAGTTTTCGTTAAAATAGCTATCACAGCAGAATTTTCTATAGATTGGTCCCAGCAGCAGGAATGTGGTTAGATTATTCAGCAGAGCAGGAATTGCCGTTAGAAAATGCATGAAGGCAGAATATTTTCGTCACAATAGCCATGACAGCATAACATTTTCATCACCACAGCTAACAGCAAAATTTGTTTTTAGCTTGGTTCCAACAGAAGGATTTTCTATAGTTCGGTTTAAACAGCAGGATTTTTCTTTAGATTATCCATCATATAAGGAATTTCGTTAGAATATCTATCACATCAGGTTTATTCGGCAGAATAGCCAGCACAGCAGACTTTTTCGTCAGAATAGCTATCACAACAGAATGTTCTATAGATTGGTCCAAAATTGAAGAATTGTGGTTAGATTATTCAACAGAGCTGGAATTTTCGTCACAATAGCGATTACAGAAGAATATTTTTATCACAATAGCCATGACAGCAGAAATTGTTTTCTGCTTGGATATCTTCTATAGATTGGTTTAAACAGCTGGATTTTTCTTCAGATTATCCATCATATCGGGAATTTCGTAAGATTATCCATCACAGCAATGTTATTCGGCAGATAACCACCAAAACAGAGTTTTCGTCAAAATAGCTATCACAGCAGAATTTTCTAGAGATTGGTCCCAACAGCAGGAATTGTGGTTAGAATATTCAGCAGAGCAGGAATTGCCGTTAGAAAATCCAAGAAGGCAGAGTATTTTCGTCACAATAGCCATGACAGCAGAATACTTTCACCACAACAGCCATATACAGCAAAATTAGTTTTTAGCTTGGTTCCAACAGCAGGATTTTCTATAGATTGGTTTAAACAGCAGGGGTTTTCTTTAGATTATCCGTCATATCAGGAATTTCGTCAGAAAAGATACCACAGGAGAATTTTGTATAGATTAGTCCCAACAGCAGGAATTGTGGTTAGATTATTCAGCAGAGCAGAATATTTTCGTCAGAATAGCCATGACAGCAGAATTTCGTCACAATAGCCATGACAACAGAATTTGTTTTCGGCTTGGTGTTTACAGAAGGATTTTCTATGATAAAATTATCATAAAAGTGTTATACTTTCTTGTGTTACAGAAAATATTGGGTGTTTCCTTTAGAGGGGCCACGGTGGCTCAATCTAGACTGACAAAGGTCTTCATGGCATGCTTCTCCGATGTTGATTCCCCTTGTGAATAGGTTGGGACGGAGGGGGTGGGTTGGGGGGCTTGGAATTTGAAATGAAGAAGAGTATTTTGCAAAGGTCATCATGGCATGCTTTTCCGATGTTGTTCCCTCTTGTGAATAGGAAGGAGAAGTGTGTGTGGGGGGGGGGGGCTTGGAATTTGAAATAAAGAAGAGTTTTTGCAGGGCCGGTGTCTGGTCAAAATTTCAATCATATCACACTGCATGATGTATACCTGTCCTAATAAGCCAGGTAGGTGCAAAAAACTAGGATGTTAAACTCCATTTCATTTCTTTTCATCAGATTGGGCCCAAATGCAGCATTTCTCCATACCGCAGAAAACATTAGGACCTTAATTTGTAAAAGAAAACAGGCATAACAAAAAGGGTGATTGAAACATGCAGATGTATAACTTTATTTTTCATATTTGGTCAACATACAATTTGCCTCTCGACAGTAAATATTTATTTTGTTCACCACAACAAATACTGGGGATTCTTTCAACAAAATGTTGCATATAAATTGTCGAGATTACAAACACGAAGTTGCAATTCTAGAGATATGGTAAATGTAGCATTGCAAATACAGAGTTTTTCTTAAATCTTCTTTTTAATAGTTTTGTACATAGATATACAACTAATTGGAATCCCAGTGCCTGAAAGAATAATGGTAAATAGTCTTCTTTAATAAATGAATTTAATCATAGTGTAAGTGTACATAAATTAACTAAAATTACAAATTACCACCACTACCATCAAAGAATCAACAAATTGGAGACAGTTCCAGATGCAGGTTTACAACACAATGTCATGAAATTTTATAAATACACCTCCACTGGACACAAACTAGGTCATTTTGGGAGTAACATAGGGTTCAATATTATTTCAATAATTTGCTTGCGCATTGGGAGTCTTTAGCAGTGGAAGGAAACCAGGAGAGCTAGGATTTGAACAATTTGCTTGCGCATTGGGAGTCTTTAGCACCGGAAGGAATCCAGGAGAATCCGGAAAACCCAGGAAAAAGAAACTAAGCTTCTTACTCAATAGTATTATATCTAAGATTAAAAACACAAAATAGAATGTTAGATATCAGGGGGATGGGATGGCCTAGTGGTCTAGAGTACCGCGCTTCGACCTGTAGCTGGCCGGTCACCTCTGACTTGCGGCTGTGGTTTCGAGTCCTGGTGTGAGCGTATGTTGCATGGAGATAGGGGTGCCTTCTTAACCTTGTGGGTTTCCTCCGGGCACTCTGGTTTCCTCCCACTGCTAAAGACTCCTACGCGCAAGCGAATTATTGAAATAAAATGAAACCATATGTAGTCCCAAAAATGACCTAGTTTGTGTCGAGTGGACGTTAATAACCCCCATTTCTCTCTCTCTCTCTTTTGCCTGGACATAGGTGCTTTGACCTACTCTTACATCGAATTCCAACAGTCAAGCATTTTTAAATGTGCATGCCAATGACTTAAATAGGTTTTAATTTCCAATATGGAGCTAATAAAAACAGGCAAACCCCATACAATGAGCTACGAAGGAAATTTTGCCTGGACATAGGTGCTTTGACCTACTCTTACATCGAATTCCAACAATCAAGCATTTTTAAATGTGCATGCCAATGGGTACACGAACCCATTTTTTTTCTGCTATGCGAACCAAACGATAGTGTAATACTATCATGACCTCCGTCCTACACGACGGAAGATCCACATGAACTTTCTCAGCCAATGCAGGATGTCCATGTCTAGCTATTGCTAACCACACTTTACTCACTGAGACTTTGGGGCTCCCAATATTATAGAAATAAAATGAGGTATAACGTCCTACTGTACTGCTCTGAATGCTATGAGAGATATTTTGCCTAGACAGTGGCGTTACGGCCTACACTTATATCCAATTCCAACTGGCAAAGGAACTTTTACGTGCACGTCAATGTGTAGACTGGACCTCTGTTAATCTTTCCATCCGAACAACTAGGCAGTTGTCCTTGTCAGGCCCTATGTTCTGCACCACTCACTAACAAGGAGAAACCAAGCGGAATTGTTGTCAAAGGATAAAACCACTACTTTGACATTAGATTTTTTAAAGGGACAATAACACTCTTGCTGGCTTGGCAGCTCTAGAAAATAAATAATAGTCTTATTCTAAGTACCAGATGTTTATGTGTCCTACCTGTTGCGTAAATTATCCATTACATCATATTTTACTTGTCCAGAGGGTTCGAAAATATTTTAAAATCCAAGTCACATTTGAAAAGGTTTACGTTAATCTTTTCAAATCATGTAGTTGAATTTTTTCCATTTTTTTAAATTAGGTGTGTTACGATGAAATTTGTATCATCAATTTATTTGAATATTGTAAAATAATACAATTTGTTGACCACATGGGCGTTTTAAGGTTTATCATGGCGGAGGCTATACTATTTTGAGGGCCCTCTTTCGCGGGGGTCCATGAGGGGGATGTCTTGATTGATGATTTTCATACCAGTGCAATGCAATGCATTCTCATTCAGTAATGGATTCGAAAATAAATAATAGTCTTATTCTAAGTACCAGATGTTTATGTGTCCTATCTGTTGCGTAAATTATCCATTACATCATATTTTACTTGTCCAGAGGGTTCGAAAATATTTTAAAATCCAAGTCACATTTGAAAAGGTTTACGTTAACCTTTTCAAATCATGTAGTTGAATTTTTCCATTTTTTTAAATTAGATGTGTTACGATGAAATTTGTATCATCAATTTATTTGAATATTGTAAAATAATACAATTTGTTGACCACAGGGGCGTTTTAAGGTTTATCATGGCGGAGGCTATACTATTTTGAGGGCCCTCTTTCGCGGGGGTCCATGAGGGGGGTGTCTTGATTGATGATTTTCATACCAGTGCAATGCAATGCATTCTCATTCAGTAATGGATTCGACAGTAACATTGTAAAGAAAACGATTGATTCGGTTACGGGGGCCCTTTCCCTTGGCCAGAGGGGCCCTTTTGTCATACGAGGGGCCCTTTTGTCTGCCTTTAGGGCCCTCCCTAATTAGGGTACATTTCATTTTTCTCATCGGTTTTAGCATTTTTCTCCCGTTTTATTTGTTCAACTTCCTTGATTTTTTTTCGCGAGGAGGCTGGCGCAAGAGTGTTATTGGGGCTTTAATAGACTATCAGAGCATCATCCTGAAGAAAAAATGAAAATAGAACAAAATTAAAATGTAAATAAATGAAGCTTTATAAAGATACATTGTTACTTAGACTATTTAAGCTTTGTTTCACTTGCCAAGCATGTGGCATTATCAACTCTCAAGTCCGTTGGCTCATCAGCCATGACCTCTGTCCATAATATCTTCTGGGTAACATTACAAATTAGGTGAAGTTGAAAAAAAAATGGAATTTTAACGCCACTATTCGAGTAATGGCATAGCATACCATTGCATATTACCAGTTTATGCCCTATCCAGAAAAAAATGTCAACATTTGAACATTGGTTTTTGAACTACAAGAAATCGCAGTTTGACTTGAGCCATTTTGCCAAGGGATCCTTTACGTCACATGCACGTCATTGTATTGACGGGACCTTTGTTTTTCGTCCCATCCGAAAGACTATTATAGACAGAACATCCCTGTCAGACCCTCCGTCGAGCAGCACTGACACGGAGAACTAACGTCGGAAAATCCCGATGAACTTCTCAATTCTCGTTCACTGACCAATACCGGTACCGGTACGTAATTTGGCAAGACATATTTATTTACAGCCTTACACCTTTTACAGGCTTACGACCGTATAATCGATATCAAAAGACACTTCCTACCTGGTGCATTGAAATTCCTGGTGTTTCGTGTTATACATTGTGTCGTCACGTGTACCTCTGTCGCTTTCATTTATTTCTCAGCTTCCTAATTGCATTAAACATCTTGTACATCTCAATTGTCGGTTGGTAAATGGGTTTCGCCATCAATTCGCTGGTGAGGCGAGCTGCTAACGCGACCTTCACCGATCATGTCAAGGCGTGGTTATTCTTCTTAATCCCCGCCTACAAACACGTTAGAATTACTGCTCAGCTAGTTATTGGTAGCTCCTCCCCTTTTTTATATTTCGATAGGTGCGGTATAGCATCAACCTGAACACTCTTTCAGAGCAACAACAAAGTGACAGGAATCATACACACCAGTGCAGAATGATTGACAGCTGTCAGCCTTCACCTTAGAAATATCAAGCGAAATAATTCTAACAACTGGAGGCAGACCACATAAATGTTAAAACCTGTTCTACTGCTATTCCAGGCCACGAATTTAAAGTAGAACAATAAACTAATATAGCAATATTTATACCCCTAACTTTGACAATCTGTCTTTCGCCCATAATGCCATTAATCCTCCCTCCCCGCACATCCACAAAAAGTCACGAAAGAAATAGATAAACATTCAATGTTTTAATTTTTCTATACCCCCCTCCCCCACATCCAAACACACACACACACCTTAGTTATATTGGCTTTCCCAGCAGGATTGTTTTTATTTAGAATGTCCCCAACAGTATTTTCTCTATTGGTCCCAACAACATGATTTTTTTTATTAGCGCCCACGGCACGATTTTTTAAATATTGCATGTTATAATGATATTAGTATTTCTATGGCCCCAATGATTTTATATAGATTGCAAGTCACAGCAGAATTTTTATTCGCATTAGCCCCCACAACAAAGTTTTTTTTAGATTATCCATCACATCGCGATCGGGCCTCGAGTTCACTAAGCATTCTCAGGCTTAAGTTAATAATTTACTCAACTTTCAATTACTGTTTATAAGAAATATCTTTGATCCCCAAACTCAAAACTTTGCGCATTGTTTCTTATTCATGTAGGCCTATTTGATACATTAAAACAGCCAAGGTTTTATACAGGGCTATATTTTAGTTAAAATAAGGCGAACAATTTTGAGTAAATTATAAACTAAAGTCTGAGAGTGCTTTGTTCAGCTTGGCTTTCACAACAAAATTTTTCTTAAGATTAATTCCCCCGCCATTATTCTGTAAAGATTGCCCCACTCCACCCCTCAAAGCAGTAATTATTTATAATGGTTCCGATTTGCCCTCACAGCAGGATGTTCAATAGATTAGTCTCAACAATAAGATTTTCTCTAGATTACTACAGTATATTTATTACTAAATTATTACATCATATTTATTACTATTACATCATATTTATTATTATTATTACAGCATATTTATAGTGCACCCTTTCATATTCCGTGTTTAGGGGCACTTTACAAAGTGACAATGTAATCGTATAAAAAAACACAAAAAAAACAACAACCAAATTATGGACATATCAGTTGTATGCAGTGTCTGTTAAAGCGGCTTTAAATAAACGTTACATTATCTATCACAGCAATGGTATTCGGCAGATAACCACCAAAACAGTACTTTCGGCAAAATAGCTATCACAGCAGAATTTTCTATAGACTAGTACCAACAGCAGGAATTTTGGTTAGTTTATTCAGCAGAGCAGGAATTGTCGTTAGAAAATCCACGAAGGCAGAATATTTTCGTCACAATAGCCATGACAGCAGAATGTCTTCACCACAACAGCCATATACAGCAAAATTTGTTTTTAGTTTGGTTCCAACAGCAGGATTTTCTATAGATTGGTTTAAACAGCAGTATTTTCTACAGATTGGTTTAACCCTTACCTGCCCACCAAATTTTCCCTAAAGCAACTGAGGCGGTCCACCATTTTGGTACAAAAAATTTTGAGTATGTCCGCCATTTTGTTAAAGATAGTCACCAGCCTGCCCGCCATTTTTTTTAAAAAAATATAATAATGAGCTATAACATTTTGAATGCCTGTGACTCTTTTATTTAGGGATACAGTTTTAGAATAATTGAAACTTATCTAGCGTATTGGTTGACCTATACATTGACAATTGTTAATTTTCAAACATGTGAACTGTTTTGGGGAAAAAATGTGTTTTTTTCACGAAAACCACCAGATTTTGACGAATTTTATCTCCTAAACATTTTTTTCAGGAAATTTCATAAAATAATGTGAAGTATTTGCAATATTACTTATGTGCTACTGTTGCATGAAATTGTCTTACTTATATCCTACCATAGAAATAGATACTGTATATTTTGTCCCTTTATAGTCTATCGAATGATCGATAAACATCAATTCAAAGAAAGTAATATCGCAAAGCGGGATGTTTGGCACGCAAATTTTGTACAGACTCTGGGTCTTTTTTCGGGCCATGTACTTGTTATTTACTCGAATAGTACAAACGGCATCGTAGGACCTTTGTTTATCTGGTGTCTTCTCCATAAAGCGAGCAAGTCCGACCATCCTACGTACATTGACATTGTCATTGTCCCCAGGTTTTGACGATCACTGTAACTCTCATTTCAGCTGTCCAAAATTGGTTCGTAGTTAAAATTCATCGTCATTTGTGTCGAGATCGGGAATTTTCGGCCATTTTTACCTCTCGCAAAATTGCGAGATTGGGAATTCTCAGTCACTTTGGGCCTCTCGCAAAATTGCGAGACTGGGCACGTAAGGGTTAAACAACAGGATTTTTCTTTAGATTATCCATCATATAAGGAATATCGTTAGAATATCCTTACAACAGGTTTATTCGACAGAATAGCCAGCACAGCAAACTTTTTCTTCAGGATAGCTATCACAGCAGGACATTCTATACATTGGTCCTAACTGGACGATTTGTGGTTAGATTATTCATCAGAGCTGAAATTTTCGTCACAATAGCGATTACAGCAGAATATTTTAATCACAATAGCCATGACAGCAGAAGTTGTTTTCTGCTTGGATATCTTCTATAGATTGGTTTAAACAGCTGGATATTTTTACAGATTATCCATCATATCAGGAATTTCGTTAGATTATCCATCACAGCAATGTTATTCGGCATATAACCACCAAATCAGTGTTTTCGTCAAAATAGCTATCACAACAGAATTTTCTATAGATTGGTCTCAACAGCAGGAATTGTGGTTAGATTATTCAGCAGAGCAGGAATTGCCGTTAGAAAATCCATGAAGGCAGAATATTTTCGTCACAATAGCCATGACAGCATAATATTTTCATCACAACAGCTAACGGCAAAATTTGTTTTTAGCTTGGTTCCAACAGAAGGGTTTTCTATAGTTCGGTTTAAACAGCAGGATTTTTCTTTAGATTATCCATCATATAAGGAATTTCGTTATAATATCCATCACATCAGGTTTATTCGGCAGAATAGCCAGCACAGCAGACTTTTTCGTCAGAATAGCTATCACAGCAGAATGTTCTATAGATTGGTCCTAAATTGAAGAATTGTGGGTAGATTATTCAACAGAGCTGGAATTTTCGTCACAATAGCGATTACAGCAGAATATTTTTATCACAATAGCCATGACAGCAGAAGTTGTTTTCAGTTTGGATATCTTCTATAGATTGGTTTAAACAGCTGGATTTTTCTTCAGATTATCCATCATATCAGGAATTTCGTTAGATTATCCACCACAGCAATGATATTCGGCAGATAACCACCAAAACAGTGTTTTCGTCAAAATAGCTATCACAGCAGAATTTTCTATAGACTAGTCCCAACAGCAGGAATTGTGGTTAGATTATTCAGCAGAACAGGAATTGCCGTTAGAAAATCCACGAAGGCAGAATATTTTCGTCACAATAGCCATGACAGCAGAATATTTTCATCACAAAAGCATAACTGCAAAATTTGTTTTTAGTTTGGTTCCAACAGCAGGATTTTCTATAGATTGGTTTAAACAGCAAGATTTTCTTTAGATTATCCATCATATAAGGAATTTCGTTAGAATATCCATCCCAATAGGTTTATTCGGCAGAATAGCCAGCACAGCAGACTTATTCTGCAGGATAGCTATCACAGCAGAATTTTCTATATACTGGTCCTAACTGGAAGAATTGTGGTTAGATTTTTCATCAGAGCTGAAATTTTCGTCACAATAGCGATTACAGCAGAATATTTTTAATCACGATAGCCATGACAGCAGAAGTTGTTTTCTGCTTGGATATCTTCTATAGATTGGTTTAAACAGCTGGATATTTTTACAGATTATCCATCATATCAGGAATTTCGTTAGTTTATCCATCACAGCAATGTTATTCGGCATATAACCACCAAAACAGTGTTTTCGTCAAAATAGCTATCACAACAGAATTGTCTATAGATTGGTCTCAACAGCAGGAATTGTGGTTAGATTATTCAGCAGAGCAGAAATTGCCGTTAGAAAATCCATGAAGGCAGAATATTTTCGTCACAATAGCCATGACAGCATAATATTTTCATCACAACAGCTAACAGCAAAATTTGTTTTTAGCTTGGTTCCAACAGAAGGGTTTTCTATAGTTCGGTTTAAACAGCAGGATTTTTCTTTAAATTATCCATCATATAAGGAATTTCGTTATAATGTTATAATATCCATCACATCAGGTTTATTCGGCAGAATAGCCAGCACAGCAGACTTTTTCGTCAGAATAGCTATCACAGCAGAATGTTCTATAGATTGGTCCTGAATTGAAGAATTGTGGGTAGATTATTCAACAGAGCTGGAATTTTCGTCACAATAGCGATTACAGCAGAATATATTTATCACAATAGCCATGACAGCAGAAGTTGTTTTCAGTTTGGATATCTTCTATAGATTGGTTTAAACAGCTGGATTTTTCTTCAGATTATCCATCATATCAGGAATTTCGTTAGATTATCCATCACAGCAATGATATTCGGCAGATAACCACCAAAACAGTGTTTTCGTCAAAATAGCTATCACAGCAGAATTTTCTATAGACTAGTCCCAACAGAAGGAATTGTGGTTAGATTATTCAGCAGAACAGGAATTGCCGTTAGAAAATCCACGAAGGCAGAATATTTTCGTCACAATAGCCATGACAGCAGAATATTTTCATCACAAAAGCATAACTGCAAAATTTGTTTTTAGTTTGGTTCCAACAGCAGGATTTTCTATAGATTGGTTTAAACAGCAAGATTTTTCTTTAGATTATCCATCATATAAGGAATTTCGTTAGAATATCCATCACAACAGGTTTATTCGACAGAATAGCCAGCACGGCAGACTTATTCTGCAGGATGGCTATCACAGCAGAATTTTCTATATACTGGTCCTAACTGGAAGAATTGCGGTTAGATTATTCATCAGAGCTGAAATTTTCGTCACAGTAGCGATTACAGCAGAATATTTTTATCACAATAGCCATGACAGCAGAAGTTGTTTTCTGCTTGGATATCTTCTATAGATTGGTTTAAAAAGCTGGATTTTTCTTCAGATTATCCATCAAATAAGGAATTTCGTTAGATTATTCATCACAGCAATATTATTTGGCAGATATCCACCAAAACAGAATTTTTAGTCAGATTAGCTATCACAGCAGAATTTCCTATAGATTGGTCCAAAAAACAGGAATTGTGGTTAGATTATTCAGCAGAGCAGGAATTGTCGTTAGAAAATCCATGACAGCAGAATATTTTCGCCACAATAGCTATGACAGCAGAATGTCTTCATCACAACAGCCATATACAGCTAAATTTGTTTTTAGCTTGGTTCCAACAGCAAGATTTTCTATAGATTGGTTTAAACAGCAGGATTTTCTATAGATTGGTTTAAACAGCAGGATTTCCTTTAGATTATCCATCATACAAGGAATTTCGTTAGAATATCCATCACACTATGTTTATTCGGCAGAATAGCCAGCACACCAGACTTATTCTGCAGAATAGCTATCACAGCAGAATTTTCTACAGATTGGTCCTAACTGGAAGAATTGTGGTTAGATTATTCAACAAAGCTGAAATTTTCGTCCGAATAGCGATTACAGCAGAATATTTTTACCCCAATAGCCATGACAGCAGAAGTTGTTTTCTGCTTGCATATTTTCTATAGATTGGTTTAAACAGCTGGAATGTTCTTCAGATTATCCATCATATCAGGAATTTCGTTAGATTATCCATCACAGCAATATTATTCGACAGATAACCACCAAAACAGCAATATTATTCGGCAGATATCCACCAAAAGAGAATTTTTCGTCAGAATAGCTATCACAGCAGAATTTTCTATTGATTGGTGCCCAACAGCAGGAATTGTGGTTAGATTATTCAGCAGATCAGGAATTGTCGTTAGAAAATCCATGACAGCAGAATATTTTCCTCATAATAGCCATGACAACAGTATGTTTTCATCACAACAGTCCTATACAGCAAATTTTTTTTTAGCTTGGTTCCAACAGCAGGATTTTCTATAGACAGGATTTTCCTTTAGATTACCCATCATATAAGGAATGTCGTTAGAATATCCACCCCAACAGGTTTATTCGGTAGAATAGTCAACACAGCAGACTTATTCGTCAGAATAGCTATCACAGCAGAATTTTCTACAGATTGGTCCTAACTGGAAGAATTGGGGTTAGCTTATTCAACAGAGCTGAAATTTTCGTCACAATAGCGATTACAGCAGAATATTTTTTCATCACAATAGCCATGACAGCAGAAGTTGTTTTCTGCTTGGATATCTTCTATAGATTGGTTTGAACAGCTGGATTTTTCTACAGATTATCCATCATATCAGGAATTTCGTAAGATTATCCATCACAGCAATGTTATTCGGCAGATAACCACCAAAACAGAGTTTTTGTTAAAATAGCTATCACAGCAGAATTTTCTATAGATTGGTCCCAACAGCAGGAATGTGGTTAGATTATTCAGCAGAGCAGGAATTGCCGTTAGAAAATCCATGAAGGCAGAATATTTTCGTCACAATAGCCATGACAGCATAACATTTTCATCACAACAGCTAACAGCAAAATTTGTTTTTAGCTTGGTTCCAACAGAAGGGTTTTCTATAGTTCGGTTTAAACAGCAGGATTTCTCTTTAGATTATCTATCATATAAAGAATTTCATTAGAATATCCATCACATCAGGTTTATTCGGCAGAATAGCCAGCACAGCAGACTTTTTCGTTAGAATAGCTATCACAGCAGAATGTTCTATAGATTGGTCCTAAATTGAAGAATTGTGGTTAGATTATTCAACAGAGCTGGAATTTTCGTCACAATAGCGATTACAGAAGAATATTTTTACCACAATAGCCATGACAGCAGAAATTGTTTTCTGCTTGGATATCTTCTATAGATTGGTTTAAACAGCTGGATTTTTCTTCAGATTATCCATCATATCGGGAATTTCGTAAGATTATCCATCACGGCAATGTTATTCGGCAGATAACCACTAAAACAGAGTTTTCGTCAAAATAGCTATCACAGCAGAATTTTCTATAGATTGGTTCCAACAACAGGAATTGTGGTTAGAATATTCAGCAGAGCAGGAATTGCCGTTAGAAAATCCAAGAAGGCAGAGTATTTTCGTCACAATAGCCATATACAGCAAAATTAGTTTTTAGCTTGGTTCCAACAGCAGGATTTTCTATAGATTGGTTTAAACAGCAGGGGTTTTCTTTAGATTATCCGTCATATCAGGAATTTCGTCAGAAAAGATACCACAGGAGAGTTTTATATAGATTAGTCCCAACAGCAGGAATTGTGGTTAGATTATTCAGCAGAGCAGAATATTTTCGTCACAATAGCCATGACAGTAGAATTTCGTCACAATAGCCATGACAGCAGAATTTGTTTTCAGCTTGGTGTTTACAGAAGGATTTTCTATGATAAAATTATCATAATAATGTTATACTTTCTTGTGTTACAGAAAATATTGGGTGTTTCCTTTAGAGGGGCCATGGTGGCTCAATGTTCTACTCAATGTAGACTGACAAAGGTATTCATGGCATGCTTCTCCGATGTTGTTTCCCCTTGTGAATAGGTTAGGACGGAAGGGGTGGGGTGGGGGGCTTGGTATTTGAAATGAAGAAGAGTATTTTGCAAAGGTCATCATGGCATGCTTTTCCAATGTTGTTCCCTCTTGTGAATAGGTTAGGAAGGACAAGTGGGGGGGGGGGCTTGAAATAAAGAAGAGTTTTTGCATGGCCGGTGTCTGGTCAAAATTTCAATCATATCACACTGCATGATGTATACCTGTCCAGGTATGTGCAAAAAACTAGGATGTTAAACCCCATTTCATTTCTTTTCATCAGATTGGGCCCAAATGCAGCATTTCTCCATACCGCAGAAAACATTGGGACCTTAATTTGTAAAAGAAAACAGGCATAACAAAAAGGGTGATTGAAACATGCAGATTTATAACTTTATTTTTCATATTTGGTCAACATACAATTTGCCTCTCGACAGTAAATATTTATTTTGTTCACCACAACAAATACTGGGGATTCTTTCAACAAAATGTTGCATATAAATTGTCGAGATTACAAACACGAAGTTGCAATTCTAGAGATATGGTAAATGTAGCATTGCAAATACAGAGTTTTTCTTGAATCTTCTTTTTAATAGTTTTGTACATAGATATACAACTAATTGGAATCCCAGTGCCTGAAAGAATAATGGTAAATATTCTTCTTTAATAAATGAATTTAATCATAGTGTAAGTGTACATAAATTAACTAAAATTACAAATTACCACTACTACCATCAAAGAATCAACAAATTGGAGACAGTTCCAGATGCATGAAATTTTATGAATACACCTTCACTGGACACAAACTAGGTCATTTTGGGAGTAACATAGGGTTCAATATTATTTCAATAATTTGCTTGCGCATTGGGAGTCTTTAGCAGTGGAAGGAAACCAGGATTTGAACAATTTGCTTGCGCATTGGGAGTCTTTAGCACCGGAAGGAATCCAGGAGAATCCGGAAAACCCAGGAAAAAGAAACTAAGCTTCTTACTCAATAGTATTATATCTAAGATTAAAAACACAAAATAGACTGTTAGATGGCCTAGTGGTCTAGAGTACCGCGCTTCGACCTCTAGCTGGCCAGTCACCTCTGACTTGCGGCTGTGGTTTCGAGTCCTGGTGTGAGCGTATGTGGCATGGAGATAGGGGTGCCTTCTTAACCTTGTGGGTTTCCTCCGGGCACTCCGGTTTCCTCCCACTGCTTAAGACCCCTACGCGCAAGCGAATTATTGAAATAAAATGAGTCCCAAAAATGACCTAGTTTGTGTCAAGTGGACGTTAACACCCATTTCTCTCTCTCTCTCTCTCTCTCTCTTTTCCCTGGTACCTAGTTGTGTCGAGTGGACGTTAAACCCCATTTCTCTCTCTCTCTCTCCCCCTTTTGCCTGGACATAGGTGCTTTGACCTACTCTTCCATCGAATTCCAACAATCAAGCATTTTTAAATGTGCATGCCAATGGGTACACGGACCCAACTGTACTGCTCTGAATGCTATGAGAGATATTTTGCCTAGACAGTGGCGTTACGGCCTACACGTATATCCAATTCCAACTGGCAAAGGAACTTTTACGTGCACGTCAATGTGTAGACTGGACCTCTGTTAATCTTTCCATCCGAACAACTAGGCAGTTGTCCTTGTCAGACCCTATGTTCTGCACCACTCACTAACAAGGAGAAACCAAGCGGAATTGTTGTCAAAGGATAAAACCACTTACATGTATACCAATTTCTACTTTGACATTAGATTTTTTAATAGACTATCAGAGCATCATCCTGAAGAAAAAATGAAAATAGAACAAAATTAAAATGTAAATATATGAAGCTTTATAAAGATGCATTGTTACTTTGTCTATTTAAGCTTTGCTTCACTTGCCAAGCATGTGGCATTATCAACTCTGAAGTCCGTTGGCCCATCAGCCATGACCTCTGTCCATAGTAATAATAGTGCCAAATCACAATTGATATCTTCTTCGTAACATTAGGTGAAGTTGAAAAAAAAATGGAATTTTAACGCCACTATTCGAGTAATGGCATAGCATACCATTGCATATGGACACAGATCACCAAATATTCATGGGCCGTCACCCACGAAACAAGGGCGAAAGTTATTTTTAGTCGTTCTCTCTCTCTCCCTTTTTCCCCCTTTTGCATGGCGATTTTTGTTGAATTTTTGGTGTAGAATCGAAGAAAAGGGTTTGAAAATACATTTTCTGCCAGGTTTTGGTGAATATTCATGATTTTGAGGCGGAAGGATACAATTAAGAGTTGTGAGGTTGGTTACGTTGAAAGGGAGGGCCGAAAATTGCAAGGTTAGCTGTCTCTACTTCCAGCTTGTCTATCTCAAGTTTTTCATGAAGAACCTCATACATGCTTTTGGGCAAGAGTTTGCCACATGTTGCTCCATCTGTGGCAGAAAGCGTTTTACCCAACGAATATTTGGGAAAAAGTTACAACCGGTCTAAGAGACGAGAATTAACATTAAAGTCAATGGGGCAATAATTAGTGATCTGTGGCCTGTCTGTGTATGACAAGGCTGTGACTGATATGCCTTAGTTTTGAAAATATGATGACTAATTTGTCAGAAAATATGTATAAAATAACTTGACTACAGAAAAACTAAAAAAAAATAAATTTAAAAAAAATTTTATCAAAGTTTTGGGAAAAATTGTGATTTTACTGCAAATTTTCCAATTTTCAGTTTTTATTTCATTTCTAACAGTAATAAAAATATTTCAATGTCCAATTTTGGTGTATTCAGCCTCAGAAAGCACAGATAAAGTGAACAACATTGTAATTTCACCTAATTTTGTCTAAAAATCAGAAATATTCACAGAAAATCTCCAGATTCTCCCATTTCGGTGTAAAAATTAATGCTTTCATACCTACTCAAATGACTCAAAATTTCTAAAAATGCGCTTATTTTCATTGCTAATTTAACTTAGATGGGATCTATAAGTTTGTCAAGTTTAGAAATAGCTCCAGCTTTCCTACAGAAAATGGAAAATTGGCAACACTGAGTTAATAATATACAGCAGATGGGTTTGTACAAAATGTTCAAAACAGGGGTAGGCTCAATTTGGCCTCTATTTTACCCAGAACAAGCATTTTTTTCTTCTTTGAAGCATTAAATTCTTGCATTTTCTTCATGTAGGAAGCAATATCCCAGTCTTTATAGACATTTTTCACCCCATCTTTATGTTTAGAGGGGCTATAAATGCCCCACCCCACCCGTTTTTATTAATGTGTTTTGAGAGATTTAATTGCACCTGTGTTGACAATTAAATGATAATAATTGGAATTTGTTGTTGAATTACAGATGGGAATGTTATTTTTCACCAATAAATGGTCATTTTGTACATTTCGAGGATTTCTGACCTTTTTTGTTCATAGTGAAACTTAGAACCGTGAGACCTGTCAGGCCAGTAAGACCACACCCTGATACAGAACTGGTGTAGATGTGTAAATGTCAGCTTAATGGTCAATATTTTCTTATCAAAATCTAGGATTTGTGGTGTTTGTTGCATTTATGTCACTTATAGAACAGTAAAATGTTAATTTTGCTCCTTTTCAGGCCTCCTTTATGTTGTCAACTATGTCATAACTACCTTTTTTACTTCATTTTTTAAGGCAATTGATGTAAAGGGCCAAACATCTTGCTTCAGTACAATAATTGCAATAAAGATTTGTATGATGCCTCTGAGGTATGAGATGTTAAAAACATTAAACTATTACCAAATTTGTGAAAATTGTGTATTCTGTGACCCTTTTGTTAGAGAGGGGTGGACATAGGCCCAATATACCTTTTTTATTCTTTCAGCAAAGCCTATTTTAACCATAATTCATATTTATTGCACCTATTTTAGCTTCTATGTACATATATTAGCCAGGGATGGTAAAACATATCTGTTAGACAGATTCCTTTGGTAATGTTAGCTCTGCAACCAAAGATAAGATTGATTCAGTCATTGACATTTTTAGGGGGTGGGGTTACATGTTTCAGTACAGACCCCTATAATTACAATGAATGCAATTGATTTGTGATTTTTCTGTTTGCATATTGTCCAGGGTTTCCAAAAATATATTACTTGCCAGTCTGGTTATCTAAAAAAGTGGAAAATTATTGTTTTTTTGAAAGATGCTACCTGTAAATTTTGTACATTTTTCATGACATGGCAGTAAAAAAATATATTTTTGATAAAAATTTCAAATTATGAGCGTTTTCTATGTAGTTTGTTTGCAACTTGTCTAATTTTTTCGCAGAGCTCATATACTGCCTCTATTAAAAAAGATTTTTTAAATTTTAGCACAAAAGGCCCAGGGACCCGAGATGCACCACTGTACTTAAAGCAGCATGTGTACTTAAAGGGCCATCATTTTTGCAGTTATTCTTTGATTTTGATTTCCTTTCACCAGCATGTTGCCAGAACATATGGGAAGCAAATACAAAAGGCCTTTTGGTGATATCCGAAGTTTCACCCCTATATAGGACACAGATCACCAAATATTCATGGGCCGTCACCCACGAAACAAGGGCGAAAGTTATTTTTAGTCGTTCTCTCTCTCTCCCTTTTTCCCCCTTTTGCATGGCGATTTTTGTTGAATTTTTGGTGTAGAATCGAAGAAAAGGGTTTGAAAATACATTTTCTGCCAGGTTTTGGTGAATATTCATGATTTTGAGGCGGAAGGATACAAGAGTTGTGAGGTTGGTTACGTTGAAAGGGAGGGCCGAAAATTGCAAGGTTAGCTGTCTCTACTTCCAGCTTGTCTATCTCAAGTTTTTCATGAAGAACCTCATACATGCTTTTGGGCAAGAGTTTGCCACATGTTGCTCCATCTGTGGCAGAAAGCGTTTTACCCAACGAATATTTGGGAAAAAGTTACAACCGGTCTAAGAGACGAGAATTAACATTAAAGTCAATGGGGCAATAATTAGTGATCTGTGGCCTGTCTGTGTATGACAAGGCTGTGACTGATATGCCTTAGTTTTGAAAATATGATGACTAATTTGTCAGAAAATATGTATAAAATAACTTGACTACAGAAAAACTAAAAAAAAATAAATTTAAAAAAAATTTTATCAAAGTTTTGGGAAAAATTGTGATTTTACTGCAAATTTTCCAATTTTCAGTTTTTATTTCATTTCTAACAGTAATAAAAATATTTCAATGTCCAATTTTGGTGTATTCAGCCTCAGAAAGCACAGATAAAGTGAACAACATTGTAATTTCACCTAATTTTGTCTAAAAATCAGAAATATTCACAGAAAATCTCCAGATTCTCCCATTTCGGTGTAAAAATTAATGCTTTCATACCTACTCAAATGACTCAAAATTTCTAAAAATGCGCTTATTTTCATTGCTAATTTAACTTAGATGGGATCTATAAGTTTGTCAAGTTTAGAAATAGCTCGCTTTCCTACAGAAAATGGAAAATTGGCAACACTGAGTTAATAATATACAGCAGATGGGTTTGTACAAAATGTTCAAAACAGGGGTAGGCTCAATTTGGCCTCTATTTTACCCAGAACAAGCATTTTTTTCTTCTTTGAAGCATTAAATTCTTGCATTTTCTTCATGTAGGAAGCAATATCCCAGTCTTTATAGACATTTTTCACCCCATCTTTATGTTTAGAGGGGCTATAAATGCCCCACCCCACCCGTTTTTATTAATGTGTTTTGAGAGATTTAATTGCACCTGTGTTGACAATTAAATGATAATAATTGGAATTTGTTGTTGAATTACAGATGGGAATGTTATTTTTCACCAATAAATGGTCATTTTGTACATTTCGAGGATTTCTGACCTTTTTTGTTCATAGTGAAACTTAGAACCGTGAGACCTGTCAGGCCAGTAAGACCACACCCTGATACAGAACTGGTGTAGATGTGTAAATGTCAGCTTAATGGTCAATATTTTCTTATCAAAATCTAGGATTTGTGGTGTTTGTTGCATTTATGTCACTTATAGAACAGTAAAATGTTAATTTTGCTCCTTTTCAGGCCTCCTTTATAAAATCGGACACCACGTTCCGTTTTTATAGAACCAGTATAAGGCTTGCGTACAACGTTACACTTAGATATAACCAGTAGGATGAGCGTTGTACGGTTATCTCAGTCTCAGATTCTAGTATACCACGTTCCATTTGTATAGACCAGTAAGGTGAGCATGATACGCTTATCTCGGTCTCGGATTCTACTATACCACGCTTTTGTACCGAAGTCGCGTACCACGTTTCGTTTCTATAGAACCAGTATAAGGCGAGCGTGGTGCGATTATCTCAGTCTCCGATTCCATTATACCACGTTTTTTGAACCGAAGTCGCGTACCACGCTCCGTTTGTATAGAACCGATAAGGCGAGCGTGGTACGATTTTCTATTTCTGATTCTATTATACCACGTTTTTTGAACCGAAGTCGCGTACCACGTTCCGTTTGTATAGAACCAGTAAAGTGTGCGTGGAACGATTATCTCAGTCTCTGATTCTATTATACCACTTTTTTTTAACTGAAGTCGCGTACCACGTTCCGTTTGTATAGAACCAGCAAGGCGAGCGTGGTACGATTACCTCAGTCTCTGATTCTATTATACCACGTTTTTTGTACCGAATTCGCGCACCACGTTCCGTTGGTATAGAACACGTAAGACGAGCGTGGTACGATTATCCCAGTCTCTGATTCTATTATACCACGTTTTTTGAACCGAAGTCGCGTACCACGTTCCGTTTGTATAGAACCAGTAAAGTGAGCGTGGAACGATTATCTCAGTCTCTGATTCTATTATACCACTTTTTATACGCCCACATTTTCATGTGGACGTATTATGTCGTCGCCCCTGTCCGTCCGGACGTCCGTCCGTCCACAATTGTTTGTGGACTCTCTACAGGTCACAATTCTTACCCGATTTTGACGAAACTTGAAATATATGTTTATCCCCAAAAGATCTCGGCTGCTTTCGATATTGGCATGTATCGGATCAAAACTTCATGGATTATGGCCCCTGATTGTACGAAAAATCACGTTTCTAGCTTGTGGACCCTATAGAGGTCACAATTTTGAACCGATTTTGATGAAACTTGACATGCATGTTTATAACCCAAAGATCTTGGTTCCTTTCGATATTTGCGCCTATCGGAACGTAATTTCCTGAATTATGGCCCCTGATTGTCCGAAAAATCACCCTTTTTAGCTTGTGGTACCTCTGGAGGTCACAATTATTATCCGATTTAAAAAACCGTTCGATTATATCACCGTTACACCCTATGGAAGGTTGAGTTCGAATTTCGGGAAAATCGGACCAAAATTGCCATACAAAATGGCCGCCGTTTGTACGCGAATACTGTTAAAAAATGGTATATCAGTGTTGTGGACCATGTAGAGGTCACAATTTTAATTCGATTTTGATGAAACTTGAAATTCATGGTTATAACCCAAAGATCTTGGTTCCTTTCGATATTCGCGCATATCAGATCGTAACTTCTTGAATTATGGCCCCTGATTATACGCAAAATCGCCTTTTTTTAGCTTGTGGTCCCTCTGGAGGTCACAATTATTATCCGATTTAAAAAAACGTTTGATTATATTACCGTTACACCGTAAGGAAGGTTGAGTTGGAATTTCGGGAAAATCGGACCAAAATTGCCATACAAAATGGTCGCCGTTTGTACACCAATACTGTTAAAAAATGGTATATCATGGTTGTGGACCCTGTATAGGTCACAATTTTAATTCGATTTTGATGAAACTTGAAATGCATGGTTATAACCCAAAGATCTTGGTTCCTTTCGTTATTTGCGCACATCGGATCGTATCTTCCTGAATTATGGCCCCTGATTGTCCGAAATATCGCCTATTGTCCCTCTGGAGGTCACAGTTATTATCCGATTTAAAAAAACGTTTGACTCTATCACCGTTACACCCTACGGAAGGTTGAGTTCGAATTTCGAGAAAATCAGACCATAATTGCCAGACAAAATGGCCGCCGTTTGTACACATTTCTAGGTTTTGTACCGTCACACCATAATCATTGTCAGCTTCGAATTTCATGAATATCAGACTGGAACTGACCAACAAAATGGCTGCTCCCAATACAGTATGAAATACAGGACTTAATGATGTAGGAAAAATCACTTTCGGTATTGCTTGTTCTCTATCCATCTCTCGAAAATGTGGGCGTATCCTGCCTGGCAGTGCCAGCCTATCTTTTTTAACCGAAGTCGCGTACCACGTTCCGTTTGTATAGAACCAGCAAGGCGAGCGTGGTACGATTATCTCAGTGTCGGATTCTATTTATCACGTTTTAGAACCAATGTCGTGTACCACGTTCCGTTTGTATAGAACCAGTAAGGCGAGCGTGGTACGATTATCTCAGTCTCTGATTCTATTATAAAACGTTTTTTTTGTACCGAAGTCGAGCACCATGTTCCATTTGTATAGAACACGTCAGACGAGCGTGGTACGATAATCTCAGTTTCGGATTCTATTATAAAATGTTTTTTGTTCCGAAGTCGCGCTCCACGTCCCGTTTTTATAGAACCAGTTAAACGAGCGTGGTACGATTATCTCAGTCTCGGATTCTATTATACCACGTTTTTGAACCGAAGTTGCGTACCGTGTTCCGTTTGTAAGTAAGCAGTAAGCGTTGTACGATTATCTCAGCCTCGGATTTTATTATAAAACATTTTTTCTACCGAAGTCGCGTACCACGCCCCGTTTGTATAGAACCAGTAAAGCGAGTATGGTACAATTATCCCATTCTCGGATTATTTTATGCCACGTTTTTCGTATCGAAGTCGCGCACTACGTTGCGTTTTTATAGAACCAGTACGATTATCTCAGTCTCGGATTCTATTATACCACGTTTTTGAACCGAAGTCGCGTACCACGTCCCGTTTGTATAGAACCAGTAAGGCGAGCATGGTACGATTATCTCAGTCTCTCATTCTATTATACCACGTTTTTTGAACCGAAGTCGCGTACCACGTTCCGTTTGTATAGAACCAGTAAAGTTAGCGTGGTACGATTATCTCAATTTCTGATTCTATTATACCACGTTTTTTTAACCGAAGTCGCGTACCACGTCCTGTTTGTATAGAACCAGTAAGGCGAGCGTGGTACGATTATCTCAGTCTCTGATTCTATTATACCACGTTTTTGGTACCGAATTCGCGCACCACGTTCCATTTGTGTAGAACATGTAAGACGAGCGTGGTACGATTTTCTCAATTTCGGATTCTATTATACCACGTTTCTTGCACCGAAGTCGCACAACACGTTCCGATTGTATAGAAATAGTACGATTATCTCAGTCTCGAATTCCATTTACCACGTTTTTGTACCGAAGTCGTGTACCACGTTTCGTTTGTACAGAACCAGTATAAGGCGAGCGTGGTACGATTATCTCAGTCTCTGATTCTATTATACCACGTTTTTTGAACTGAAGTCGTCTACCACGTTCCGTTTGTATAGAACCAATAAGGCCAGCGTGGTACGATTATCTGTCTCTGATTCTATTATACCACGTTTTTTGAACCGAAGTCGCGTACCACGTTCCGTTTTATAGAACCAGTTAGACGAGCGTGGTACGATTATCTAGGTCTCGGATTCTATTATACCACGTTTTTGAACCGAAGTTACGTACCGCGTTCCGTTTGTAAAGAACCATTAAGGCGAGCGTGGTACGATTATCTCAGTCTCGGATTCTATTATAAAACGCGTTCCGATTGTATAGAAATAGTACGATTATCTCAGTCTCGAATTCCATTTACCACGTTTTTGTACCGAAGTCGCGTACCACGTTTCGTTTGTATAGAACCAGTATAAGGCGAGCGTGGTATGATTATCTCAGTCTCTGATTCTATTATACCACGTTTTTTGAACCGAAAGTTTGTATAGAACCAATAAGGCGAGCGTGGTATGATTATCTGTCTCTGATTCTATTATACCACGTTTTTTGAACCGAAGTTGCGTACCACGTTCCGTTTGTATAGAACCAGTAAAGTGAGCGTGGTACGATTATCTCAGCCTCTGATTCTATTATACCAAGTTTTTTTTAACCGAAGTAACGTACCACGTTCCGTTTGTATAGAACCAGTAAGGCGAGTGTGGTACGATTATGTCAGTCTCTGATTCTATTATACCATGTTTTTTGTACCGAAGTCGCACACCACGTTCCATTTGTATAGAACAAGTCAGACGAGCGTGGTACGATTATCTCAGTTTCGGATTCTATTATACAACGATTTTTGTACCGAAGTCGCGCACCACGTCCCGTTTTATAGAACCAGTTAGACGAGCGTGGTACGATTATCTAGGTCTCGGATTTTATTATACCACGTTTTTGAACCGAAGTTGCGTACCGCGTTCCGTTTGTAAAGAACCATTAAGGCGAGCGTGGTACGATTATCTCAGTCTCCGATTCTATTATAAAACATTTTTTGTACCGAAATCGCGTACCACGCCCCGTTCGTATAGAACCAGTAAAGCGAGTTTGGTACAATTATCCCATTCTCGGATTTTTTTATGCCACGTTTTTTGTATCGAAGTCGCGCACTACGTTCCGTTTGTATAGAACAAGTACGATTATCTCAGTCTCGGGTTTTATTATACCACGTTTTTGAACCGAAGTCGCATACCACGTCCCGTTTGTATAGAACCAGTAAGGCGAGCATGGTACGATTATCTCAGACTCTGATTCTATTATACCACGTTTTTTAACCAAAGTCGCGTACCACATTCCGTTTGTATAGAACCAGTAAAGTGAGCGTGGTACGATTATCTCAATCTCTGATTCTATTATACCACGTTTTTTTAACCGAAGTCGCGTACCACGTCCCGTGTGTATAGAACCAGTAAGGCGAGCGTGGTACGATTATCTCAGTCTCTGATTCTATTATACCACGTTTTTTTGTACCGAATTCGCGCACCACGTTCCATTTGTATAGAACACGTAAGATGAGCATGGTACGAGTATCTCAATTTAGGATTTTATTATACCACGTTTTTTGTACCGAAGTTGTGCACTACGTTCCGTTTGGATGGAACCAGTACGATTATCTCAGTCTCGGATTCTATTATACCACGTTTTTTTTAACCGAAGTCGCGTACCACATTCGGTTTGTATAGAACCAGTAAAGTGGGCGTGGTACGATTATCTCAATCTCTGATTCTATTATACCACGTTTTTTTAACCGAAGTCGCGTACCACGTCCCATTTGTATAGAACCAGTAAGGCGAGCGTGGTACGATTATCTCAGTCTCTGATTCTATTATACCACGTTTTTTGTACCGAAGTCGCGCACCATGTTCCATTTGTATAGAACACGTAAGATGAGCATGGTACGATTATCTCAATTTCGGATTCTATTATACCACGTTTTTTGTACCGAAGTCGCACACCACGTTCCGATTGTATAGAAATAGTAGGATTATCTCGGTCTCGGATTCTATTTACCACGTTTTAGTACCGAAGTCGCGTACCACGTTTCGTTTTTATAGAACCAGTATAAGGCGAGCGTGGCAGGATTATCTCAGTCTCTGATTCTATTATACCACGTTTTTTGAACCGAAGTCGCGTATCACGTTCCGTTTGTATAGAACCAATAAAGCGAGCGTGGTACGATTATCTCAGCTTCGGATTCTATTATACAACGTTTTTTGTACCGAAGTCGCGCACCACGTCCCGCGTTATAGAACCAGTTAGACGAGCGTGGTACGATTGTTTTGGTCTCCGATTCTATTACCACGTTTTTAAACCAAAGTTGCGTACCGCGTTCCGTTTGTAAAGAACCATTAAGGCGAGCGTGGTACGATTATCTCAGTCTCCGATTCTATTATAAACATTTTTTGTACCGAAGTCGCGTACCACGCCCCGTTTGTATAGAACCAGTAAAGCGAGTTTGGTACAATTATCCCATTCTCGGATTCTTTTATGCCACGTTTTTTGTATCGAAGTTGCGCACTACGTTCAGTTTGTATAGAACCAGTACGATTATCTCAGTCTCGGATTCTATTATACCACGTTTTTTAACCGAAGTCGCGTACCACGTCCCGTTTGTATAGAACCAGTAAGGCGAGTGTGGTACGATTATCTCAGTCTCTGGTTCTATTATACCACTTTTGTTGTACCGAATTCGAGCACCACGTTCCATTTGTACAGAACAAGTAAGACAAGCGTGGTATGATTATCTTATACCACGTTTTTTGTACCGAAGTCGCACACCACGTTCCGATTGTTCTCGAATTCTATTTACCACGTTTTTGTTCCGAAGTCGCGTACCACGATTCGTTTGTATAGAACCAGTATAAGGCGAGCGTGGTACGATTATGTCAGTCTCTGCTACTATTATACCACGTTTTTTGAACCGAAGTCGCGTACCACGTTCCGTTTGTATAGCAGCAATAAGGCGAGCGTGGTACGATTATCTGTCTCTGATTCTATTATACCACGTTTTTGAACCGAAGTCGCGTACCACGTTCCGTTTGTATAGAACCAGTAAGACCAGCGTGGTACGATTATCCCAGTTTCGGATTCTATTATACCACGTTTTTTGCACCGAAGTTCCGTTTGTATAGCAGCAGTAAGGCGAGCGTGGTACGATCATCTTACGTCTCGGATTCTAGTATACCAAGTTTTTTTTTTGTACCACGTCGCGCACCACGTTCCGTTTGAATACAACATGTAAGACAAGCGTGGTACGATTTTCTTAATCTCGGATTCTATTATACCACGTTTTTGAACCGAAGTCGCGTACCATGTTCCGTTTGTATAGAAGCAGAAAGGCGAGCGTGGTACGATCATCTTATGTCTCGGATTCTAGTATACCAAGTTTTTTTTGTACCACGTCGCGCACCACGTTCCCTTTGAATACGACATGTAAGACAAGCGTGGTACGATTTTCTTAATCTTGGATTCTATTATACCACGTTTTAAAACCGAAGTCGCGTACCACGTTCCGTTGGTATAGAATCAGTAAGGCGAGCGTGGTACGATTATCTCATTCTCGGATTCTATTATAAAACGTTTTTTTGTACCGAAGTCGCGTACCACGTTCAGTTTGTATAGAACCAGTAAGGCGAGCCTGGTGTGGTTATCTCAGTCTCGGATTCTATTTATATTATACCGGTGTGGTACTATTATCTCAGCCTCGGGGTTCTATTGTACCACTATTTTTTTACTTATGAACTCATTGTTCTTTCGCATAATCCTCACATTTTATTATACCACTTTTTTACCTGCTAGATTTTGTTTCATATCTACCCAATATACCACGTTGGCTCTTTTTAAATAGGGTATATAGTAATGAATTTTACACAATATTATTAACCGTATGCTCATTAACCGATCTATCGGCTATTTGTATTGTAATTTATTCCAAGATAAAGTGTAAATATGCTATAAAAACATGAAAATGGAATATATAATCGACACAATTTGCAAAATTTGCTTCAAATAATGTAAATCCCAATAATTAAAAATGACGTTTCAATTGTATAGAAGCAGTAAGGCGAGGTTATCTCCGCCTCGGATTCTATTATATCAAGGGTTTTTTTACACAATATTGTTAACGGTATGGTAATTAACGGACTGATCGGCTATCTGTATTGTAATTTATTTTAACATAAAGTGAAAATATGGCCTATAAAACAACAAAATGGATTAAATAATCAACATAATTTGAAAAATAAGCTTTATATAATGTAAAAAAAGTCAAAAGTCGCGTACCACGTTTCGTTTGTATAGAAAGAAACCGTAAATGAACTTGGTACTGTTATCTCAGCCTCGGATTTTATTGTACCACGTTCTTTTTACTTATCAACTCACTGTTCTTTCGTGTAATTCTCATTTTTTATTATACAACGTTTTTATCTGCCACGTTTTATTTCATATCTACACAGTAGTGCAATATACCACGTAGGGTCTTTTTAAATAGGTAACAATAACTTGTACACCGTATGTAAATGGCGATTATTTTAATCGACTGTTTGAATTGTATATTACACATTAAGTGTAAATATGATCTAGAAATAGTATAAAACGTCGAAATTGATTAAATAATTAATGTAATTTGCAAAATTAGCTTTTAAAAAGGTAAAATCACCATAATTAAAAAGAACGTGGTACCAAAATCTCGTACCACGTTACATTTGTATAGAAGCAACAGGGACGAGCGTGGTATTTTGGAGCGTGGTATTTAGCCACTGCCTAATTCTTACTCTTACTCTGTGAGGTATTCATAAAAAGAACACGCGCATATCTTGCCGAGATATAACGCGGAAATATTTTATAGGCTAAACTGAAAGTAGGTTTGCGTCACAATAAATAAATTATGGCTATTCGTTTTCTTATGAAATTTCTCGGAAATTGGTATGATATAAATAACAAAATGGTAATAAAGCAGCAAGGTGTCCGGAATGGCTGGTCTAATATTAAAAATAAATAATGTAAATGTAGGCCTATATCACTCTGAGTTTGACACATATTTTTTTTTTTAGAATAACACGTACGTTCAAATTTGAATGCTATAACACGTAATAATATTTTTTGTAGCGGTACATTTTTATTTACTATTTCGGAAATATAATGAGCATAAATTAAAAACTGGTTCTCATATTTTCATCAATAATACCTCCTCTAGCTTTATCAGATCGTACTTTTAATTGTTTCAAAATAAATCAAAATGCGCTTGTCGCGTTTGTTTTGTGGGGGTGGGGGTGCCAAATATCACATTTGTTATTTATGACATGTGCATATATGTTATATTGTATCTTCTATGAATGTTTGGATACAATAAAATCTTATCTCATATCATGGACCTTATATGCATGCTACCCATAATGCTTTGTAAGTTGACCCCTTGATGATCGAGACTATCTAATCACGTGGTCTGAGTTTCCCAAGAAAACAATAACGAAAGTAGAATGACAACGAGAACCATAAGTGATGTAGCTTCTGACATTGTCATTACTGCTTACTAAAAATGCCCGAACCAATGTAAATGAGTCGTAATATTTTACCGTAACTTGTAAGTAATGTTCTCAATATTATATGGATTGTTATAATTATTTTATTAACCTGGTTTGTTTTTGTTTTTTTTTTTAGAAGGAAATGTAATGAACGTTCATGTTGTATGTGTAGTAGTAGCACAGTTTTAGTTTCAGTGACAGTACTACTGTCAGTAGTGTAAAGTTTTGCAAGTTTCGGGAAAACTAATGAATTGGAGTCTGCCCGTTTACCAGTTGTAATCAAAAGAAAATAATCTCGAGCTCTGGCTGGTGATTAGCAATTATGATAACTATTATTTTAATGTCAATGACATTCGTTTTAAAAGATACATTATGTAAATTGTAAGATTTAGATAAAGAGCTGACCATTCTTGCTATAAATTATTAAATTACTATAATAATAGCTCAAAAATAGATAATGTAAAATGAAAATATTGAAAATTTCATTAAATTACTGCATTCTGAGCCTAGTTATCACTGTTTGTAGTTTTGACTAGAGACATGTGCATAGTGGTCAAGAGTTGATTGTGGTCCTGTTTTGTTAATAAATGTCTAATCAATAGTTTATATAACATTTCTTTCAATTTTCATACCTAAGAAAGACCTGCAATAGGCAGATTTAGCTCTGGCATAATGTATGTTTAATTGTTTCCTTTCTCCTTATTTTTTGGTTTCACTTTCACTATCTCGAGATCTCTGCATTTCTTTGAAAAATTAAATGTCCGTTTATACACTGTAGTCTACTTTGTTTAATCAACTCAAAAATAAAATTTTAGGTTCAAGACAAAAACTTACTAGTTATTTTTCCAAATTTTCATTATTTTTTGAGGTTCTTATTAACAAACATATTATATGTAGGCCTACTGGTACTATGTAGAAATGAAATGAAATGGGGTTTAATGTCCTACTGTTCTGCTCCTATACTGGGCTATTAAAGACGGTTACTATGTAGACCTGGCCAGATTTCTCAAATGAAATGGAGTTTTAGTTTTCTACTCCATCCGGACTAAGAAGACAGGATATGCCATGCAGTTTGATTTGAAGTCTACATTGGCGTTGTAGACTACTCTTTTTATACGTCCACGTTCATAATGTGAACGTATTATGCCGTGACCCCTGTCTGTGTGTGTGTGTGTATATGTATGTGTGTGTGTGTGTCTGTGGGTCGCCTTCAGGGCGCAATTCTTCATGGATTTTCTTCAAACTTTGTATACTTATTCCTTATACCCCAAGGAAGATCCCTATTGTTTTTGGTGCATGCCCGACCCCCGGGGGCAGAGCCACGCTCATTTCTAGTATTTGTTTGTTTGTCGTCTACAGGCAACATTTCTTAACTTATAATCTTGAAACTTTGCATACATATTCTTTGTACCCTAAGGAACATCCCTATCGTTTGGGTCGCATGCCAACCCCCAGGGGCAGAGCCACGCCCATTTTCTTTTCGTGTGTCTTTGTGTCGACTACAGGGCGCAATTCTTACTGGATTTTCTTCAAACTTTGTATACTTACTCTTTATACCCTAAGGATAATCCCTATCGTTTGGGGTGTATGCCCAACCCCAGGGGCAGAGCCACGCCCATTTTCTTTTTGTGTGTTGTTGTGTCGCCTACAGGGTGCAATTCTTACTGGATTTTCTTCAAACTTTGTATACTTACTCTTTACGTAGTGGATATTTTACCGAATTCGGCAAAGTATCTACTTTGGCTGTTTTACCGTACATCGTTTCTGATTGGTTTAATATCCACTTCCGTTTGACAGTTGTGCGATTCTTGATATATTTCACCATTTTGATTACTCTGTCTTTCAAGTTTGGCGCAAAGCACGATTTTACTGGAAAAACATAAACACCACTGACAGTCTTAGTACTTAAATTAAAAACCAAAATCCACAGAAATGCGCCCTCGACCAAAATAGAGTAATATTCTAAATGTTTTTCTAAAATTTATATTTATTATCTTATTTTCTTTTAAAAATAATTCTATCAAATTCTACCATAGAAATTCAAGTAGGCTATTTCGTTCCTTTATAAGAAACAGAGAATGAAGCTATGTTAGACACAGGACGAATAGAACTGTTGGGTTAGGGTTTGGGTCAGGTTTAGATTTTGGGTTAGGGTTTGTGTTATGGGTTAATGTCAGACGGCAAAATAGCCGTCATCATTGCCTTAGCGAAAACGACTAAGTCCAGGAATCAGAGAATTGCGCATGTCAAACGGAAGGTACGGCAAAATAGTAAATTAGAGTAAAGTGCCGAATTCGGTAAAATATCCACTGCCTACTCTTTATACTTTATGATCCCTATCGTTTGGGGTGTATGCCCAACCCCAGGGGCAGAGCCACGCCCATTTTCTTTTTGTGTGTCTGTGTGTCGCCTACAGGGCAAAATTCTGACTGGATTTTCTTAAAACTTTGTATACTTACTCTTTACACCCTAAGGATGATCCGTATTGTTTTTTGGTGCATGCCCGACCCCCAGGGGCAGAGCGACGCCCATTCCTTGTATATATTTGTTTGTTGTCTACAGGCCACATTTCTTAACGTATCATCTTGAAACTTTGAATGCTTATTCTTTGTACCCTAAGGAACATTCCTATCATTTGGGGTGCATGCCCAACCCCCAGGGGCAGAGCCATGCCCATTTTCTTTTTGTGTGTTGCCTACAGGCCACAATTCTTAATGGGTCATCTTGAAACTTAAAATACTTATTCCTTATACCCTAAGGATGATCCCTTTTGTTTTGGGTGCATGACCGACCCCCGTGGGACAGCAACGCCCATTTTTGTATTTGTTTGTCTGTCGTCTACAGGCTGCATTTCTTAATGTATCATCTTGAAACTTTGAATACTTATTCTTGGTACCTTAATGAAGATCCACATTGTTTTTGGTGCATGAACGACCCCCAAGGACAGTGCCACGCCCATTTTCTTTTTGTGTGTCTGTGTGTGACATACAGGCCACAATTCTTAATCGATCGTCTTGAAAACCTTTTTTATGGTTATACCCCAAGGCTGACCACGTTTATTTTTGGTGCATACCGGACCCCCTGGGACAGAGCCACACCCAATGCTTTTGTGTCTTGTTTTCGCCTACAGGATGCAATTCTTAACAGATCCTTTTTATACGCCCACATTGAAATGTGGTCGTATATTGTCGTCGGTCCGTCCGTCCGTCGGTCCGGCGTCCACAATTGCTTGTGGACGCTCTAGAGGCTAAAGTTAATATCCGATTGACTTTAAATTTATACACAGTGTTTATGGTCATGGGACGAAGAAGCCTATTGTTTTTCAGAGTTATGGCCCTTGACGACTCCAAAAAATCTTGTGGACGCTCTAGAGGCCACAGTTAATATCCGATTGGCTTTAAATTTATACACAGTGTTTAAGGTCATAAGACGAAGAAGCCTATCGATTTTCAGCGATTTCCGATAATTAGTGCCAGAGTTATGGCCCTTGATCACTTCAAAAAATCTTGTGGCGCTGTAGATGCCAAACTTATAAATCATCCGATAATATCCGATTGACTTTAGATTTATACACAGTGTTTAAGGTCATAAGACGAAGAAGCCTATGGATTTTCAGCAATTTCCGGTAATTAGTGCCAGAGTTATGGCCCTTGATCACTTCAAAAATTCTTGTGAATGCCCTAAAAGCCAAAGTTAATATCCGATTGACTTTAAATTTATACACAGTGTTTAAGGTCATAAGACGAAGAAGCCTATTGATTTTCAGCGATTTCCGATAATTAGTGCCAAAGTTATCTCCCTTGATCACTTCAAAAAATCTTGTGGACGCTCTAAAAGCCAAAGTTAATATCCGATTGACTTTAAATTTATACACATTGTTTAAGGTTATAAGACGAAGAAGCCTATTGATTTGCATCAATTTCCGATAATTAGTGCCAGAGTTATGGCCCTTGATCAGATCAAAAAATCCTGTGGATGCTCTAGAGGCCAAAGTTAATATCCGATTGACTTTAAATTTACACACACTGTTTAAGGTCCTGAGACGAAAAAGCCTACTGATTTTCATCGATTTCAAATAATTACTTCCAGAGTTATCTCCCTTGATCACTTCGAAAAACCTTGTGGCGCTGTAGATGCCAAACTTATAAATCATCCGATTGACTTCAGATTGATACACAGAGTTTAAGGTGTTGAAACGAACAAGTATTTTGATTTTCAATGAATTTTGATAACTGAACAGCTAAATCCATGATGTTAAATGTTTCCTATACTAATTGTTAGCTTGGGGCAAAACTTTATAAAAAGCAAACAAATTCTAATGATTTTCAGATAATTACATAATGAGTTGTTACTCAGATTTTAGTGTATTACAAATGTTTTATTACCAAAAAAAAGTAAAAATATGCGACAACCCTTGTTGACTGCCCGGACGATTTGGCTGCTGTGGGCGTATGTTTCGTTGCCTGGCAACCTATCTTAAAACTTCACATACCGTGCCTATTCCTTATACCCTAAGGATAACCCCTTTGGTTTTTGATGTTTTATTAACCCCCATCAGATCCGATGTTGGTTGAGAAAGTCGGACTTTTTTTTCCCTTGTCATGTGTGCAGGACTGATGGTTTGGTAAGGTACATGTAAAAACTTGTGGTGCTGCTGTCCAGGCAAAACTTTCCTCATCTTTACATGCCTTGTTGGTGCCATTTTCTGGCATTGTCAGTTACACTTACGGTTACAGAGCTACAAGCATTTTGGTGCAAAAAGAGTAATTTAGATATAGATGGCAGATCAACGCTACTATAATTATGGGACAATGAACATACAACATGTTCAAGTAACATATTTTTTTTTCAGCTTTCTGACATGCGAAAATATTGATAACTTCTCAAGATCAATATCATCCAAAATTAATGAATATATATATGCACAATAAGGTGATCGCTCCTGTCCCGTAGTCGACGGAGCAGATTAAGACACTGGCTTTAAGGACTACAATTTCAATTTTAAATGGCGAATAAAATTACTTTCTGGAGAAATTAATTTTTTTTTGGAAAGAATTACACAAAGCAAATGTTTGAATTTTAATTGTTATATAGCGTTTTGTAAAAATGTTTAAAATACAGATGTGACGTCACCCTTTGATGTTGGCGTACCATTATATCAAATAATCGTACGGGCAACTTGCCAATCGTACTTTGTTTATACTTGTGAAATATTGGATTCGTGTGACATACTCCACTGTAAGAGCACGTGCAAGTGTGTATTTTAAGTTGTTTAAAGTGATAATTTCATATTTTCTAAGAGAGTCAAAACATATTTATTTCTATGTCTTTTGCTCAATAGGTTGTCAACTCACTATTATACAATCATAGGCATTTTTTCCACACTTAAACATCTTTCACATCGGAAATAATAACACAATTACCTCCCTTGTTTTCCTATCCCTCTCATGCAATAGCTGTCTTCAAATGTTTGAATTTGAAGTTGAAAATGATATTTTTGCCAATTTCTCAACTGGCAACAATGAATTATAGGATTAATCTTTAACAAGGTAGACCTTGTTTATAGATACCATCTCTTTTTTAAGGCTTTATTTTAATATATTTTAAAAATATAACTAAAAAATATGAAATTGCCGTTTTAATGGTTTCGAGCTTAAGACATTGCGTAATATATTGTAAAAACACTCGGGCCGTGCGGCTCTCTTGTTGTTACAATATATTACGCAATGTCTCGCTCTCGAACATTAAAAAATACATAATCATAATCTGGTTATTATAGTGGAATGTGATGATTGGCAATTCAAACAAGAGCAGAGAAAGAATGCCCTCCGCTACAGTTGTCGCTGTAATAATTAATAGTAGGTGCAGAAGGACCGCACCACACATAAACAAACACCAACATGAAAAACACTCTAAAAAGACACACAATTGACATTGCAAGTGATAAACAATAAACATATATCAAATCACATAAAGCTATCTAGGGGTCAGGTAAGTGTCTAAAAGCTTTATGCACTGGGAAATGTTGATATCAGCATGCACCCCATCATGGGTAATAATATTGGTATCAGCCAATGCTGATGAATAACCCTGTAAAAGAACCCTTGATAGTTAGAATTTGAAATAAGAATAGGCTCTATTGCTGCTGTCGGGGCAAAATTTTTCTCGAAACAGCATGGTGTACGTCCGTCTTCATAAGCCTAGTAGTTGGACATTAGTTAAATTCCAGTTCCATTTCATTTCTTCTGTTTTGCCAATATACTCTGTTTGAGCTAAACACAATCTAGGGGTACTATGTTTTATACGCGCACATTTTCATGTGGACATATATTGTTGTCACCCCTGTCCGTCCATCCACAATTGTTTGTGAACAGTCTACAGGTCACAATTTTTATCCGATTTCAATGACACTTAAAATATAGGTTTATCACCCTAAGATCTCGGTTCCTTTCGATATTTGCATGTATCCGACTGTAACTTCATGGGTTGTGGCCCCAGATTGTACGAAAAATCACGTTTTTAGCTTGTGAACAGTGTTAGAGGTCACAATTTTGAACCGATTTTGATGGAACTTGAAATGCATGTTTATAACCCAAAGAACTTGCTTCCTTTCGATATTTGCGCCCATCGGATATTAACTTATGGAATCATGGCCCCTGATTGTCCGAAAAATCACCATTTTTAGCTTGTGGTCCCTGTGGAGGTCAAAATTGTTATCCGATTTTAAAAAAACCATTTGATTATATCATCGTTACATGGTAATGGAGGTGGAGTTTGAATTTCGTGAAAATCGGACCAAAATTGATGGACAAAATGGACGCCATTTGTACGCGAATAGTGTGAAAATATGTTATATCAAGGTTGTGGACCCTATAGAGGTCACAATTTTCATTTGATTTTGATGAAACTTGAAATACATGTTTATAACCTAAAGATCTTAGTTCCATTCCATATTTGTGCATATCGGATTGTAAGTTCCTGAATTATGGTCCCTGATTGTAAGAAAAATCGTCTTTATTTGATTGTCGTCCCTCTGGAGGTCTCAATTATTACCTGATTTAAAAATACATTTGATTATATCACTGTTACTGGGTAATGAAGGTTGAGTTAGGATTTCGTGAAAATCGGGCCAAAATTGATGGACAAAATGGCCACCGTTTGTACGCCAATAATGTAAAAATATTACCTGATTTATAAAAAACGTTTGATTATATATAATCACCATTTCACTGTAATGAATGTTCGATTCGAATTTCATGAACACTGGACCAAAATTGATGAACAAAATGGCCGCCACTTTTACGCGAGGTCACAGTTTTAATCAGACTTTGATGAAATTTGAAATGTAAGTTTATAACCCAAAGATTGCGGTTCCTTTCGATTTCGGTACATTGGACCATAACTTCCTGAATTATGGCCCCTGATTGTACGGAATATCATGTTTTTTACCTTGTGGACCCTATGGAGGTCGCAATTTTATTCCAAATTAAAAAAACATTTGACTATATCCCCGTTACACATTATGAGTTTGAATTTCTTGAAAATCAATAATTGAACAGCTAAATCCATAATATTAAATGTTTCGTATACTAAAGTTAGCATGGGGCAGAACTTTATAAAAACCAAACAAATTCTAATGATTTTCTGATAATTACTTAATATGCGACAACTCTTGTTGACTGCCCAGACGATAAAGCTGCCGTGGGCGTATGTTTCGTTGCCTGACAACCTATTTTTCTATTAATTTACTATTATGTGTGGTTACCATTTTTGATTATCAATATCTTGCATCATAATTATTGTACCAGTGTTGGTAATATTTTGTTTTGCCTGGAACGGTATTTATACTAGTTCATTTATTTCTGTACAAATAATTCTCTGACCATGAGTTTAATCAATGGATTTAAACAGAAGAGCTGATGTAACTAAAGTTGATATAGTTGGAGTGGTTTGACTGTCTGCATCAGTGGTTCTCAACCTTTGTCTGCCAACGGCACACCTTGAGACCCACGAAGAAATAGCGGCATACCTGGCTAAATATGTAGGAAAAATATTTGAATTTTGCGAAATTAAAACATGGCAAGTCATAGACGGCATACAACTGTAGACACAGACTAGTCATAGACACATCGAATGATGACTGAATAAAGAAAAACACAGCTATGAACTTACCAGTAGACACTCAATGAGGATCATGTGATTTTTCACATTTTCTTAGTGTGCCGTTCAAAATTTCGCGGCACACTTACGAAGATTTTGAGGCATACTGGTTGAGAACCTCGGTATCTCCAGTGGTCTTATTCCATGCTACTCCACTATACCCTGGGTTCATCATGACATTGGGATATTCACATATTCAAAGTAGGCCTATCTGCCCTTGATCGTAATTTGATTCTACAAACCAATCAAAAACAGTTTCTAAACCGGTCTTAGCCTCATTGTTTACGTTCGATTATGAGAAAGTTTGAAAGAAAATTAACATAAAAGAAGTGACATGCACACAAAAAGATGTCCTAAAACATCTTTTTGATTTGAACATGTTTTTATGTCAGTCAAAACAGGCAGTGGCAAGTTGTTATGCAATCAAGTGTATTGGTCGATAAAAATAGCGCAGTCATCATGGGCAGATAATTGGAATACGTGTCTCTCCCATGGATGAACCCAGGGGAGTGAAACGGAATGAGACCACTTGGGGATGCTGAGGATGGACTGTCCACTGCTCAGTTTTATGTCAGTCAAAACAGGCAGTGGCAAGTTGTTATGCAATCAAGTGTATTGGTCGATAAAAATAGCACAGTCATCATGGGCAGATAATTGGAATACGTGTCTCTCCCATAGATGAACCCAGGGGAGTGAAACGGAATGAGACCACTTGGGGATGCTGAGGATGGACTGTCCACTGCTCAGTTTTTCTTTAATCTTGCCTTACAAAGCTACCGCAGTTTTATACATGTAGGTTGTGGACCCTCTTGAGGTCACACCAAGATCTTTGGGTTATAAATATGCAAATCAGTTCAAAATTGTGACCTCCTCTAGAGGGCCACAACCTTGATATACCAGATCAATCTGTTTCACAGAGAATTACTTACGAATTATCTCTGTAACAGATGACTGTCCACAACACGTGCATTGAATTCACGTGGCTTCAGTCATTGGCTCAAAGGCTCGTACAATGTTTACATAACACCTAACTGCTTCGGGCAAAATGATACATTTTACTCATTTTAATACCCATTTACAGTAAATATGAAATATTTTTTAACTACAAATACTTCAAACGTCTTTATTTAGTTTTCTTATACTTCACAAAAATGTTTGAGAATTTAATTTGTAGGAGTAAAAAAGTTAATATGCCGAACAAATTAAGTCTCGTTGATGTCATGCTTATCAGTGATTGTAGCACATAAGCGAATATTCACTGCGGGATCAGTTTGATACCAGATGTTTACACTATTTTTAAATCAGATAATAATTGTGACCTCTAGAGGAACCACAAGCCAAAAACACGATTTGTTGAAATTTGTAATATAAGTTTATAACCCAAAGATCTTGGTTGCTTTCGATATTACCACATATCGGATTGTAACTTCCTGATTTATGGCCCCTGATTGTACGTAAAATCACGTTTTTAGGTTGTGGTCCCTCTAGAGATCACAGTTATTATCTGATTAAAAAAACGTTCATATATCACCGTTACACCGTAATTTTGGATGAGTTCAAATTTCATGTAAGCTCAGACCAAAACTGCTAGACAAAATGCAGATCGTGTTTTTGGCTTGTGGTTCCTCTAGAGGTCACAATTATCATCTGATTTAAAAATAGTGTAAACATCCGGTATATCAATGTTGTGACCCTCTAGAGGTCACAATTTTGAACTGATTTGCATGTTTATAACCCAAAGATCTTTGTTGATTTTGATATTCGTGCATATCGGATCGTAGCTTCCTGAATTATGGCCCCCCTCTAGAGGTCATAGTTATTAATTGATTTAAAAAAAAAAAAACATTCGAATATGTTTCCGCTGCACTGTAATGAAGAATGAATTCATATTTCGGGAAAATCAAAATAAAACCTCATAACTCAAAGATTAGGGGTTCAACTGTCGATAGTATGTATCGATAGTAAAAAGAAACAATCGATAAAAATTCACGCAAACTATCGATCTATTCGATAGTTTGTAATAGCGAAAGTTTAATGGCTCAAATTAATCTATTGCCAGTACTGGATTTTTGATTAGCAGTTAAAGCAGTAGGGGTAAGTCAGAATGCGCGAATGTCTTACACAGCTGAACCCATACGATTTTTGGCTAGGCGATTACCCGATTCGAGAATTTTGTTATCGTGACATCACTAAAAATCAGTATGATTATTTTCTTGGAAAATATTCCGGTCACCCATAATATAATCACTAATATCATCATTTTGTTCTGCTTATTTGACAGTCCGTTATAAAAATGGATATTTACATTGATTTGTCGATTAGGGACCAATGAAAATCGTCTGTTATAAGCGATTGTCCGTTATAGAGTGTCGGTTATATAAGACTTTGAAAATAAGAAATTTCTATTACAAAAATTGGGACCATACTGTTGTGTCCGCTATAAGCGATTGTTTGTTGTATGCGCATCCGTTATATGCGGGGTCTACTTGTATTATATTATCTAACATTACCTAGAACTTTATAGTGTTTCCAAAATTTTAGTTTGATAAAATGTTATATTACATGTAAATGTATACCTGACACTGTGTTTTAAACTTAAACTAATAAACAGATCAAACTATCGCAATAGTTCAATAATAATGTAATATTTAATCCCCAATAGTAATAGTATTGCAATTGCTGTTTACCCAATAGCAATACTATCGCAATAGTGAAAATTACCAACAAAAGTTACCCCTACCAAAGATATTGGTGGCTTTTGATATTCGTGCATATCGGATAGTAGCTTCCTGAATTATGGCCCCCTCTAAAGGTCACAGTTATTATTTGATTTTAAAAAAAATGTTTGAATATGTCACCGTTGCAACTAAAGAAGGTTGAATTCATATTCTAGAAAAATCAAAATGAAACCTAATGACAAAACCTAATTACAAATATGTAATACGAAGATTGTAGACGCTGACCCTCTAGAGGTCACAATTTTTATCCGATTTTGATGGAACTTAAATATATCTTTATATCCCAAAGATCTCGGTCCCTTTTGATATTTTGGGCATTTCAAGCCATAACTTTCTGGATTATGGCCCCTGATGTACGAAAAATAACTTTTGTTTTAGTTTTAGCTTGTTCTCTATACATCTCTTGCAAAATGTGGGCGTATCTTGCATGGCAACCGCTTGTTTTGATAAGATGAGGATCCCTTTTTATACGCCCACATTGAAATGTGGTCGTATATTGTCGTCGCCCCCGTCCGGCCGTCCGTCCGTCGGTCCGGCCGTCCGTCGGTCCGGCCGTCCGTCGGTCCGGCGTCCACAATTGCTTGTGGACGCTCTAGAGGCTAAAGTTAATATCCGATTGACTTTAAATTTATACACAGTGTTTAAGGTCATGAGACGAAGAAGCCTATTGTTTTTCAGCGATTTCCGATAATAACTACCAGAGTTATGGCCCTTGACGACTTCAAAAAATCTTGTGGACGCTCTAGAGGCCAAAGTTAATATCCGATTGGCTTTAAATTTATACACAGTGTTTAAGGTCATAAGACGAAGAAGCCTATCGATTTTCAGCGATTTCCGATAATTAGTGCCAGAGTTATGGCCCTTGATCACTTCAAAAAATCTTGTGGACGCTCTAAAAGCCAAAGTTAATATCCGATTGACTTTAGATTTATACACAGTGTTTAAGGTCATAAGACGAAGAAGCCTATTGATTTTCAGCAATTTCCGATAATTAGTGCCAGAGTTATGGCCCTTGATCACTTCAAAAAATCTTGTGAACGCCCTAAAAGCCAAAGTTAATATCCGATTGACTTTAAATTTATACACAGTGTTTAAAGTCATAAGACGAACAAGCCTATCGATTCTCAGCGATTTCCGATAATTAGTGCCAGAGTTATGGCCCTTGATCACTTCAAAAAATCTTGTGGACGCTCTAAAAGCCAAAGTTGATATCCGATTGACTTTAGATTTATACACAGTGTTTAAGGTCATAAGACGAAGAAGCCTATTGATTTTCAGCAATTTCCGATACTTAGTGCCAGAGTTATGGCCCTTGATCACTTCAAAAAATCTTGTGAACGCCCTAAAAGCCAAAGTTGATATCCGATTGACTTTAAATTTATACACAGTGTTTAAGGTCATAAGACGAAGAAGCCTATTGATTTTCAGCGATTTCCGATAATTAGTGCCAAAGTTATCTCCCTTGATCACTTCAAAAAATCTTGTGGACGCTCTAAAAGCCAAAGTTAATATCCGATTGACTTTAAATTTATACACATTGTTTAAGGTCATAAGACGAAGAAGCCTATCGATTTGCATCAATTTCCGATAATTAGTGCCAGAGTTATGGCCCTTGATCAGATCAAAAAATCCTGTGGATGCTCTAGAGGCCAAAGTTAATATCCGATTGACTTTAAATTTACACACACTGTTAAAGGTCCTGAGACGAAAAAGCCTACTGATTTTCATCGATTTCAAATAATTACTTCCAGAGTTATCTCCCTTGATCACTTCGAAAAACCTTGTGGCGCTGTAGATGCCAAACTTATAAATCATCCGATTGACTTCAGATTGATACACAGAGTTTAAGGTGTTGAAACGAACAAGTATTTTGATTTTCAATGAATTTTGGTAACTGAACAGCTAAATCCATGATGTTAAATGTTTCCTATACTAATTGTTAGCTTGGGGCAAAATTTTATAAAAAGCAAACAAATTCTAATGATTCTCAGATAATTACATAATGAGTTGTTACTCAGATTTTAGTGTATTACAAATGTTTTATTACCAAAAAAAAGTAAAAATATGCGACAACCCTTGTTGACTGCCCGGACGATTTAGCTGCTGTGGGCGTATGTTTCGTTGCCTGGCAACCTATCTTTCTTTTTTTCACGGAACTGTCCACACTTTTTATCAGCGCAAGAGAGGCTACAGTATGTAAATGTGGTCCATCCATCTACAGATTTCATTTATCATCAGATTGTTTTGAAATTAATGTATGTTGTTTACATTAGTGAAATGAAGAAGCCTATTTAATTTCAATTATTTTCATTAATTTGCTCTGGAGTTATGGCCCTTGTTTCCCTTTATTGCACCTTGAGAACGCTCTAATGGCAAAAATTATCATCCGATCTGTATCAACAATTTTTGTATATTACTTCCAGAGTAAAGGCTGTTGTTTCAGTTTGTAGCAACTTGTGAATCCTCAAAGGACGAAAATTATAATCTGATCTGTATGAAATTGTCTTGTAAATGCCCCCATTACCTACAAAAGATTGAATATACGACAACCTTTGTTGACCGCTCGGACGATTTAGCTGCTGTTTGCGTATGTTTCGTTGCCTGGCAACCTATCTTTATTGGATATTTCTGAAACTTTTAGGAACGTGTATTATGACATGGGGGGTTGGATGGCCAAATTGTCGGCGTGTGCGCGCTGTAGCATAAGGTCTGTCATTGAGTCAACTTCCGTGGTTTCGATTCCCTGGTTGTACATGAAATGGTCGCCTGTCCAACCTCATGGGTTTTTTCCGGGTCCTCTGGTTTTCTCCCACTGCTAAAGACCCCTGCATTATGACACAAAGAGGTTCCCTATTTCTTTTCATCAGAATCGGATGAAAATTTTTAGAGTTATGCCCCTTTTTTGCGCAAACCTGCCCAAATTGCTTCAGAGGCACTTGAAGGGATTAAAATAAATTTCTTACTACTGCTTGACTATATACTACAATAACGGCATGGCGCAAACCTGCCCAAATTGCTTCAGAGGCACTTAAAGGGATTAAAATAAATTTCTTACTACTGCTTGACTATATACTACAACAACGGCATGGTGTAACACCCGCCATATTGTTTTGACTCGTTGAAGACATATCGTCTGCTATTGTCTCACAATACTCACTAGTTCTAACACTTCCCATCCAGGGCCGGACTAAGGGGTGGACCCAGGGACACGTGTCCCGGGCCTCCCACATTTTGGGGCCTCCCACAAAATCCGACCACGTTTCTCAAAACTGTCAAAAATCTTGCAGGACCACAAAAATAAGGCAATTTTGCGACGAATATGGAAGGTCATCCATTCCAAGTTGTCGGAAGAAATGGTTCACTTTCAAGCGTTGATGAAACAGACGGAGAAAGAGCTCACGGAAGCCAGTATGTATGAGATGATCGTCGACAGGAACATATCTGACACATTTCCGAATGTAGCTGTGTTGCTGAGAATATACCTCTCTCTAATGGTTACTAACTGTAGTGGAGAAAGGTCGTTCTCTAAACTAAAGCTTCGCTCTGTAATGGGTCAGAGCAGACTCGTCAGTCTGACGATTCTCGCCACCGAATCGGACGTGCTGAGGGCGCTGGATACAGATCAGCTGATAACAGATTTTGCCGGGAAGAAAGCTCGCAAAAAGGTGATATAAAACATTACACATGAAAGTTATATTGTTTTCACACATATAAATGGTATTCTAATAAAAGTATATCGGTACTGTAATGTTCGTATTTTATTTTCATTTGATGGTTGTATCTACAAGGCGTTTTTACTCTCGTTCATTCGTTTCGCCTACGACGCCATCGTGTTTGCGCCTAACGCGCGAGGCCTGAGGCGTAAAAACAATCAAGATATTACGTTTATGATTGTTTAGTGGAAAAGGGCCTCCCACATGTCGCGGTGTCCCGGGCCTCCCACAACCTTAGTCCGGCCCTGTTCCCATCGTTTTTATTGCCATCGAGACTTTTTTTGAACATTATACAGCTTCCAATGTAATTAAATTCGTCATTTTACAGCGTTATTAATTACAAATCAAACTTGAAGTGATATCCTTGGTGATTAACATCTTCGTCGGACCGTACATAACATGAAATGAAGTCAGAGGTATTCCCTTTTGTTTTTGTTAGTAACAGCCTGTATCACCCAGTCCCTTCATTAACCTATCCGTTATATGGAATTTGGCTAGGGACTGGGTGATCCAGACTGCACCAAAACATTACCACACGTGTTTGTCAGGTGAAAATGAAAAATGTAGACTCCAGAGCAAAGTCACAGGCTTTTAAAGTTATAAAAACGGGCGACAATATTGTTGTAACGGGACTACGTAATCATGTTTTTGCTGTCTGTCTATTTGTGAATACAAACAAAAAAATGCAGGCATAAGGCAGAATGACTACTCTAGAATGGCACTAGACACTGTTTTTTACACTGATTTTAAATATTTTAAATTCATTAGTGAATTTAGAAAAATAACGGTTTCTGTAAAAATAATGATCGATGCACGAAAAATCTAATATAGCAGATATTTGGCTGAAACCCAAGACGTCCTGTTTTTGGCATTGGTATCACCATCACAAACAAAAGAATGAACTGGCAGTCTATGCCATAGTATGGGGTGTTCTGCATGTTTTAAGAAATGATATGATTTGCAATCTGATAAGGCCATTGACCTCATTTCGTGTTACCTCCGGTCCGACGAAGTTGATAATTGCCAACTGATAGCGGTTCAGGTTTGATTTGTAATTAATAATGCTGTAAAATGACGAAATTTGGTTACACTGGAAGCTGTATAAGCATAATGGTAAAATAAAGTCATGTTGGCAATAAAAACAATGGGATGTTAGAACTGTCTGTCTGTCTCGCCGTCCGTCCGTCACACTTTTTGGGACACAATAACTTTCCTTCTAATCGAGCTCAAACTTGGTGTAGGTGTTTATTAGCTCAATGCCTTGACGGTGTTCAAAGATGAGCATTTTCTGCTTAGGGTAAGCAGAGATATTCAATTTGATTGGTTGATTCTTTGGGACCCAATAACTTTAGTTCTAATTAAGTGAGAGTGATGAAATTTGGTGTATAGTTTCATTACATCAATACCAGGGCTCGAATTAGCGAGCAACGTGGGCAAAATAGTCGCCTAACCCATAGCTGACTTCGCCCTAAAAGAAAAAAGGGCGAAGCTGAAGTCGCCCTCACTACGCCGTACATTTGTGTAAGGGCGAGGTAGTAACTGGCATCGATGTCGACTGTAAATAAAGCATTTTCAAAACAACACAACACGTGGTTCGCTTTGTGAGCTTCGAAAGGTAAATTAAACGAATTGTGAAAACCAAATCATCATGTATTAATATTTTGTTTTTCGACTTTCACTGTGTTAGCTGTGATAATGTTTAATAGTTTCAATGATAAACATTGTATTTGATGTCAACATGAAATACAATTCTTTAAAATAAAGCGAAGGCCTCGAATCATAGATCTCCGTAACTACCTCTAGCTTAGTCCAAAACAGCCAATCAAAAGCCATTATTGTCGATATGGCGCCGGATACAATGTTTTTCATTTATTCCTGTCTAGATAAAGACAAATTACTGATTTGTATCCCTCTCTTTGAAATAATTTAATGATAAAAAGAATAAATATAAAACTCTGACTGAAAGGGAGCGAAAGGTGTATATTGTTCTATCAACATATGATACACTTCGTAAACACGTCTGTGATAGTGAAAATTTCTGCTGAAAGATAGAGATAGTAAAACAATTTGTCAAAATGAAAACAAATTTACCGAAATGCATTTAGAATGTGTTGATACCATAAGTATAGTGTCGGGTTGATGATTAAAGCTACAACAATATTTTTTTGTTAAATCTCATGTTTTTTTGTGCTGACATCAATTAATATTACGCTTGAATGCATTGGAAGCAAACACCAATACTTCACTTGCATCGGTAAATTTGGCCGTCGCTAAATCTCGGACATAACTTCTGTAAACTTGTCATTTTGTACCAACCTTCAATACTACTGTCTATCATTGTGATGTATATTCGATAATATTTATCCATTTTTGTGAAGAAAATCGATGAATTAATTTTTGTCCCCCGCCTTTCGAAGAAAGTTGGGGGACTATTAAAATGGGTTCGTCTGTCTGTCTGTCTGTCTGTCTGTCCGTCACACTTTTTGGGACACAATAACTCTCTTCCTAATTGAGCTAGAATGTTCAAACTTGGTGTATGTGTTTATTAGGTCAATGCCTTGATGGAGTTCGAAGATGAGCATTTTTACGCTAAGGGTAAGCAGAGATAAGCAATTTGATTGGTTGATGCTTTGGGACACGATAACTTTAGTTCTAATTAAGTGAGAGTGATGAAACTTGGTGTATAGTTTCATTACAGTAATACCTTGACTAAGTTCGATAATGAGCATTTTTTTGCTCAGGGTAAGCAAAGCGATACGCAAATTTGATTGGTCGAGACTTTGGAACACAATAACTCTCCTTCTAATTGAGTTAAAATGTTCAAACTTGGTGTATATGCTTATTAGGTCAATGCCTTGATGGAGTTCGAAGATGAGCATTTTCCGCTTAGGGTAAGCAGAGATAAGCAATTGATTGGTTGATGCTTTGGGACACGATAACTTTAGTTCTAATTAAGTGAGAGTGATGAAACTTGGTGTATAGTTTCATTACAGTAATACCTTGACTAAGTTCGATAATGAGCATTTTCTGCTCAAGGTAAGCAGAGCGATACGCAAATTTGATTGGTCGAGACTTTGGAACACAATAACTCTCCTTCTAATTGAGTTAAAATGTTCAAACTTGGTGTATATGCTTATTAGGTCAATGCCTTGATGGAGTTCGAAGATGAGCATTTTCCGCTTAGGGTAAGCAGAGATAAGCAGAGATAAGCAATTTTATTGGTTGATGCTTTGGGACACGATAACTTTAGTTCTAATTAAGTGAGAGTGATGAAACTTGGTGTATAGTTTCATTACAGTAATACCTTGACTAAGTTCGATAATGAGCATTTTCTGCTCAGGGTAAGCAGAGCGATACACAAATTTGATTGGTCGAGACTTTGGAACACAATAACTCTCCTTCTAATTGCGTTAAAATGTTCAAACTTGGTGTATATGCTTATTACGTCAATGCCTTGATGGAGATCGAAGATGAGCATTTTCCGCTTAGGGTAAGCAGAGATAAGCAATTTGATTGGTTGATGCTTTGGGACACGATAACTTTAGTTCTAATAAAGTGAGAGTGATGAAACTTGGTGTATAGTTTCATTACAGTAATGCCTTGACCAAGATCGATAATGAGCATTTTCTGCTCAGGGTAAGCAGAGCGATAAGCAATTTGATTTACCGAGACTTTGGAACACAATAACTCTCCTTCTAATTGAGTTAAAATGTTCAAAATTGGTGTGTATGCTTATTAGGTCAATGCCTTGATGGAGTTCGAAGATGAGCATTTTCTGCTTAGGTTAGGCAGAGGTAAGCAATTTGATTGGTTGATACTTTGGGACAAGATAACTTAGGTTCATCTTGATTGATGATTTTTATGCCAATACAATGACTGCATTTTCATTCAGTAATGGATTCGACAGTAACACGAGGGCCCTTTCCCTTGGCCAGAGGGGCCCTTTTGTCAAGCGTGGGGGCCCTTTTGTCTGCCTTTAGGGTCCCCCTAACTAGGGTACATTTTCATTTTTCTCATCGGTTTTAGCATTTTTATACGCCCACATTTTCATGTGGACGTATTATGTCGTCGCCCCTGTCCGTCCGGACGTCCACAATTTGTTTGTGGACTCTCTACAGGTCACAATTCTTATCCGATTTTGACGAAACTTGAAATATAGGTTTATCCCCATAAGATCTTGGCTGCTTTCGATATTGGCATGTATCGGATGGAAACTTCATGGATTATGGCCCCTGATTGTACGAAATATCATGTTTTTAGCTTGTGGACCCTATAGAGGTCACAATTTTGAACCGATTTTGATGAAACTTGACATGCATGTTTATAACCCCAAGATCTTGGTTCCTTTCGATATTTGCGCCCATCGGTTCGTAACTTCCTGAATTATGGCCCCTGATTGTCCGAAAAAACGCCCTTTTTAGCTTGTGGTCCCTCTGGAGGTCAAAATTATTATCCGATTTAAAAAACCGTTCGATTATATCACCGTTACATGGTAATGAAGGTTGAGTTCGAATTTCGTGAAAATCGGACCGAAATTGACATACAAAATGGTCGCCGTTTGTACGCGAATAGTGTGAAAATATGTTATTTCAAGGTTGTGGACCCTATAGAGGTCACAATTTTGAACCGATTTTGATGAAACTTGACATGCATGTTTATAACCCCAAGATCTTGGTTCCTTTTGATATTTGCGCCCATCGGATCATAACTTCCTGAATTATGGCCCCTGATTGTCCGAAAAATCGCCCTTTTTAGCTTGAGGTCCCTCTGGAGGTCAAAATTATTATCCAATTTAAAAAACCGTTTGATAATATCACCGTTACAAGGTAATGAAGGTTGAGTTCGAATTTCGTGAAAATCGGACCCAAATTGACATACAAAATGGCCGCCGTTTATACGCGAATAGTGTGAAAATATGTTATTTCAAGGTTGTGGACTCTATAGAGGTCACAATTTTGAACCGATTGTGATGAAACTTGACATGTATGGTTATAAGCTAAAGATCTTGGTTCCTTTCTATATTTGCGGCCATCGGATCGTAACTTCCTGAATTACGGCCCCTGATTGTCCGAAAAATCGCCCTTTTTAGCTTGTGGTGGCTCTGGAGGTCAAAATTATCATCCGATTTAAAAAACCGTTTGATTATATCACCGTTACATGATAATGAAGGTTGAGTTCAAATTTTGTGAAAATCGGACCCAAATGGACAGACAAAATGGCCCCTGTTTGTACGCGATCAGTGTGAAAATATGTTATATCAAGGTTGTGGACCCTATAGAGGTCACAATTTTGAACTGATTTTGATGAAACTTGACATGCATGTTTATAACCCGAAGATCTTGGTTCCTTTCGATATTTGCACCCATTGGTTCGTAACTTCTTGAATTATGGCCCCTGATTGTACGAAAAATCTCCCTTTTTAGCTTGTGGTCCCTCGGAGGTCAAAATTATTATCCGATTTAAAAAAACGTTTCATTATATCACCGTTACATGGTAATGCAGATTGAGTTCAAATTTTGTGAAAATTGAACCAAAATTGACAGCTGTCTTGTCAGGCCATCCATCCTTCATCACTAACAAGGGGAAACCATGCCAGAAAATCTAGATGAACTTTGTCACCCAATGCAGGGATCAAACACCCAACCTCAATGCTGTCGAGCCAGCATCTTACCCACTTAGCAACATGATTCCCAGTCGAATTTGAAGCCTACTGAAATGCACCTTTATAACCCAAAGATCTTAATTCATTTCGATATTTGCACATATCATATTCTAACTTAATGATGTAGGAAAAATCACTTTCGGTATTGCTTGTTCTCTATCCATCTCTCGAAAATGTGGGCGTATCCTGCCTGGCAGTGCCAGCCTATCTTTCTTTATAAAACACTTTTGGATGACACTTCGTGTACAGTTTGATTGCTTGATACGTTTGAAAAAAATAAATGTGCGATTAATTAATGTGTCATCTATTTATTTTGGGATTTCGGCGGGGGACATCAGCCTCACTGTTGGCTTGTATTTTATCAAATAAGCAGATGAACCAAAAAACATCGCTGATTTTGCTCCCGATTCACAGGGGGTGTAACTCTGTATAGTAAGTGCAGGAGGGCTGCACCACACACAATTCTACACAAAAACAAATATATGGACAAGACATCATACTCAAAGACCACAAACATAAACAAATCAAAGAGAGTGAATGGATCCGGGGGCTAGCCGTAAGCGTCCACTGCGCTGTACAGTCCCGGGCCTGTGGTGACACAGACTTCACTCATATTTGAAAACAACTGGGAATGCAACCCAAAGAAATAATTATATAGTGTCAGCATGAGTCATGATCTATTATATGTTGCAAGAATTACGAATGCAAGCATATTGTTGTATAAATTCCGCTACACAAGTAACCACATAGTTAAATGTATCAGAAGTAGGCCTAGTTCAAAACTAAATCAATAAAAGGATTGAAGTATATTAAATGCATTTAGGACATACATTGCAACCGTCACAGAAACAAAAACAAAACTGAATACAAAGAAGCAAAGGAATATAGACTATCTAGGGAGACAGCCGTCTGCTGACTGAGTGGTGTGACGTGAATCTGCCGTAATAGTTGTTATGACGTCGTGGTTTAGAAGGTGCAATTTCCCGATAAAAGGGCGATAATCTAGATAAAATAACGTTAAATTATAAAAAACTATTAGTTTTAAAGACCATGCAATTGTACAAACCATAGTATAATTATTATATAATGTCCCACGTAAGAAATGCAAAACAGGAATGCTAAAGAAATCGTAAGTTATTAGTGTATTCATAAAGGCATAAAAATAAGGGCGATAATCCAGATAGGACTAGACATCTAGAAGCAATTTATATAGAATCATTATCCAATATGTAGTCAGTAATATCGTTATAAGAAATGTAAAACTTATTATGTTGAAGAAATGGAAGTTTTGAAATTTCTTTCAAAATGCGTAATTGTGTACCACCTTTGGCCGTGCACTTAAAATTAAGAGTTTTTATTCGGGAAAGAAATAGTTCTTTATTGTTGCATATTTTTAAAAATCGTAATGCCTGTGAATAGAAAACCTTGTATAGTGTCATATCTGGTATGTTACTATGAGCTGACGGGTATTTTACTACTTCAAAACAAATTTGTCCGTTTTATCGAATATACCGACATTAAATTTGTTATTAATTATATTGATGTCCAAGTCAAGGACAGATGCATTTATAGTGCCCGAATTTTCTTTATTTAATATAAGTTCAGGAGGATATATTTCATCTTTGTATTTATTGAAATTACCATTATCATTGATTGGTGTTATGTCATCAATGTAACGGAAGGTATAATTTAGACTTTTTGCTACCTTGTAATCTGTTTTTCTTTTATGGTCTTGAAAGTCGAATTCGTATTTAAATAAATGTGCATTTGCCATAAATGGGGCGGGGTCAGTTACCATTGGTAAACCAATAGTTTGTTGTATTATCTGATCCCCAACCTCAAATATGGCATTGTCAATGAGAAAATGTATAATATTTTGAAATTTTTCTTTATCGAAAACTACAGTATTGGCATTGCACCGTTTTATGATCCATCTTGCATCTTGTGAGTAGATGGCCATCAGATTTCTGCTTTTTCCAAAAGCACCATTAAAGGCCTTATCCACGAACCAATCCAAATTCTTTTTAAGGTCTGCATGTTGTAGCATAGTATATAAGGTAGAAAAGTCAAAAGTTTCTATTGATTTTGAATTGTCTTTTTGATTGATTTTATCTAAAGTGTCTACTATTGGTTTTTTTTTATCAATTATGAAAAAGCTATTAATTCCAGTATAATTGCGAAGTGTTTTGCACCAAATGGCATGTTGGGCCTGGCATAATTTAAGTCCTTTCGTTATAGTCACTGCTAGAGGTTTTGTCTGGCAGATGCTGGAGGAAATTATGTATCTGAATTTTACTGGATTTTTATGAAATTTCGGTATAGAATAAATATATGGAAGGGCATCTACTTTTACATTGTCTTTTATATCATTACTCCTGTTAAACGAATATTGATTTTGTAAAATATCTAGTTTAGATAATTCCGTAATACATTTATAAGTGTTATTATTGGTGTTAGGCCAAAGTCCAACTTCGGTAAGGATATTTTTAATATAGTACTTTTTACAGATAAAGGCAATGTTATTTCTGGCCTTATCGACAGGTGTTAAAACAAATTTCTCTTGAAGAGCAGAAAGACATTCAGCTGCAGATGCATTTTTTAGGACTTCGGGTGGTGGATGTCTTGGGTTGTTTTTATACGCCCACATTTTCATGTGGACGTATATTGTCGTCGCCCCTGTTCGTCCGTCCGTCCACAATTGTTTGTGAACAGTCTACAGGTCACAATTTTTATCCGATTTCAATGAAACTTAACACATAGGTTTATCACCCTAAGATCTCGGTTCCTTTCGATATTGGCATGTATCGGACTGTAACTTCATGGGTTATGGCCCCTGATTGTACGAAAAATCACGTTTTTTAGCTTGTGAACAGTTTAGAGGTCACAATTTTGAACCGATTTGGATGAAACTTGAAATGTATGTTTATAACCCAAAGTTCTTGGTTCCTTTCGATATTTGCGCCAATCAGATCGTAACTTCCTGAATTATGGCCCCTGATTGTCCGAAAAATCGCCCTTTTTAGCTTGTGGTCCCTCTGGAGGTCAAAATTGTAATCCGATTTAAAAAACCGTTTGATTATATCACCGTTCCATGGTTATGAAGGTCGAGTTCAAATTTCGTGAAAATCGGACCAAAATTGACGGACAAAATGGCCGCCATTTGTACGCGAATAGTGTGAAAATATGTTAAATCAAGGTTTGTGAACAGTGTAGAGGACACAATTTTGAACCGATTTGGATGAAACTTGAAATGCATGTTTATAACCCAAAGATCTTGGTTCCTTTCGATATTTGCGCCAATCGGATCGTAACTTCCTGAATTATGGCCCCTGATTGTCCGAAAAATTGCCCTTTTTAGCTTGTGGTCCCTCTGGAGGTCAAAATTGTTATCTGATTTAAAAAAACGTTTGATTATATCACCGTTCCATGGTTATGAAGGTCGAGTTTGAATTTTGTGAAAATCGGACCAAAATTGACGGACAAAATGGCCGCCATTTGTACGCGAATAGTGTGAAAATATGTTAAATCAAGGTTGTGAACAGTGTAGAGGACACAATTTTGAACCGATTTGGATGAAACTTGAAATGCATGTTTATAACCCAAAGATCTTGGTTCCTTTCGATGTTTGCGCCAATCGGATCGTAACTTCCTGAATTATGGCCCCTGATTGTCCGAAAAATTGCCCTTTTTAGCTTGTGGTCCCTCTGGAGGTCAAAATTGTTATCTGATTTAAAAAAACGTTTGATTATATCACCGTTCCATGGTTATGAAGGTCGAGTTTGAATTTTGTGAAAATCGGACCAAAATTGACGGACAAAATGGCCGCCATTTGTACGCGAATAGTGTGAAAATATGTTAAATCAAGGTTGTGAACAGTGTAGAGGACACAATTTTGAACCGATTTGGATGAAACTTGAAATGCATGTTTATAACCCAAAGATCTTGGTTCCTTTCAATATTTGCGCCAATCGGATCGTAACTTCCTGAATTATGGCCCCTGATTGTCCGAAAAATTGCCCTTTTTAGCTTGTGGTCCCTATGGAGGTCAAAATTGTTATCCGATTTAAAAAAACGTTTGATTATATCATTGTTCCATGGTTATGAAGGTCGAGTTCGAATTTAGTGAAAATCGGACCAAAATTGACGGAGAAAATGGCCGCCATTTGTACGCGAATAGTGTGAAAATATGTTATATCAAGGTTGTGAACAGTGTAGAGGACACAATTTTGAACCGATTTGGATAAAACTTGAAATGCATGTTTATAACACAAAGATCTTGATTCCTTTCGATATTTGCGCCAATCGGATCGTAACTTCCTGAATTATGGCCCCTGATTGTCCGAAAAATTGACTTTTTAGCTTGTGGTCCCTCTGGAGGTCAAAATTGTTATCCGATTTAAAAAACCGTTTGATTATATCACCGTTCCATGGTTATGAAGGTTGAGTATGAATTTTGTGAAAATCGGACCAAAATTGATGGACAAAATGGCCGCCGTTTGTACACGAATATTGTGAAAATATGTTATATAAAGGTTGTGGACCTTATAGAGGTCACAATTTTGAACCGATTTTGATGAAACTTGACATGTATGTTTATAACCCAAAGATCTTGGTTCCTTTCGATATTTGCGCCCATTGGATCATAACTTCCTGAATTATGTCCCCGGATTGTCCGAAAAATCGCTTTTGGTCCCTCTGGAGGTCAAAATTATTATCCGATTTAAAAAAACGTTTGACTATATCACCGTTACATGGTAATGAAGAGAGAGTTTGAATTACGTGAAAACCGGACTAGAATTGACGGACAAAATGGCCGCCGTTTGTACACGAATAGTGTGAAAATATGTTATATCAAGGTTGTGGACCCTATAGAGGTCACAATTTTGAATCGATTTTGATGAAACTTGACAGGTATGTTTTAAACCCAAAGATCTTGGTTCCTTTCGATATTTGCGCCCATCGGGTCATTACTTCTTGAAATTATGTCCCCAGATTGTATGAAAAATCACCCTTTTTAGCTTGTGGTGCCTCTGGAGGTCACAATTATTATATGATTTAAAAAGAAACGTTTGATTATAAAAACCAAACAAATTCTAATGATTTTCTGATAATTCCTTAATATGCGACAATTCTTGTTGACTGCCCGGACGATTTGGCTGCTGTGTGGGCGTATGTTTCGTTGCCTGGCAACCTATTTTTAATATATTTAACAACATAGCGGCTTTTAGTCGGTACTTTCAGTTTATTCAGTCAGTATCAAATAATGTTCCGTCACGTGTGAAAACAATGATCAGGTTTGTCGTTTAATAAAACAAAAGATTAATTAATAGATAATCCCGGGTTAATTGTTATTTTCACATTTCTTTTTATCTGATCAGTGGGATTCAGTTAATTGATTACCTACTCACGGGATTAGCGGGGGTGTTACGAAGAATGACAAGATGGTATCATTCAACAATGGCCGTTGAATGGGCGATGTTTTGTTAAATTCATTAGCAAAATAGTGACCGCTGGCCGCGTTAGAGGAGTGACCGTTGAATAAAGAGATGAAACAATAGAATTTTTACGAGGGGGATTTATTGTGGCCGCTTACAAGGAGATGTCGCTGAATAGGAGTTGCTGCTCATACGGATTCTACTGTATACGGTATTGTAATCACCCTTTCGGTCTGTTCGTCCAGCAACTCTTCTTGTCAGCACAATAAAGTCTACAGTTCATAGCTGCTGTGTTTTTTATAAGCTGCTATCGAGACATAGTTGCTGTATGGGCGTATTTCCATGCTCTATGTGGGTATCCTTACAGTTCAAATTTGATTCGCGAATGGATTTTTCTTGTGTTTACTTACAGTCTTTGCACTTATTGAATTACAGAAAATGTGCGAAATAGCTTTATTTATCGTCGGCTCCACCGAAGTTATATTGCAGACAAGGGTCTTCACTCCCAATATGTAGGTGGCAAGTCAACATTTACCACAGGAAGTGTTTCTGCATTTCTTGATAGCTCGAGTCCAACCAAATGCCTAGGTGATGTTCCTTACCATGCCCTCTGTCCGGCACGACTGACAAGGGGAAACCCTGTTTGAAAGTCCTTAGAGACATTCTCAGCCAACATACGGATTGAGCACAGAACCGCCAGGTTAGCGTGCCTGTGCCTTACTCACTGACCCGCTGTGACTTCTGGACATAATCACTACACAAATATAACCTAGTAGAAAGTTCAACTCCATTTCATTTCATAGATTAAAACACTAGTTACATGTACCAGAAAACGACATCATGTTATATTGTGAACGATTTCAATAGCCTTGGCGTAAAAGCATATATGTGTTCTTTTGACTACCCTGATTATCTAATATTTGACCATCATAGATTCTTTCACTAAATAGTCTGATGTCTTCGGTTGTTTGTTTTTTTCAGGTTGAATATGAAGTGTAAAAACTCAGAATGTTGCCATGAACAGAAAACAAAATTTAAGTTTTGTCCAGAATGTGGCTTGAAAGCAGGAAATGAAGACATTACAGTATCTGAAGTTGCAGGTAGGTAAACATTGAGAGAATGAATGAACAGTCTTTCTATTTTCTTCAATTGCCAACTTTTTGTTACAGAAAACAAAATAAGGCATATCACATTGCACTCTGTGACCTGATTGTAACATTTGCTTTTTAGCTGCTATTATTATTTTTTTAATACATTTATATAGTGCATCTTTCACCAAAGTGTTCAAATCCTCTTCAAGTAAAAATACAATTTGTGATAAAAAGAAAAGTTATAAAAATAAACTAGATCTGCTACTGTCCCATGCAGATATGAAAGCTTTCATATTCATCGTCACGTGGCATGGATTATATCAAGTATCTTAAAAGAAAAATGCACAAGAAAAAAATAATTATCAAAATCGGTAAAAAAGAAAATCGCAAAGTTAAAAGTCTAAATATAGTGAGAAACATTGCACCTGGGCAAAAAAATAATCTGAAAACTAAAGGGAAATAACTGAGACTTCTGTTGCTGTAATCGGAATTAATTCCCACTCCAAATGTTTCAGAAAAAGGAAATGAAAATGGTAGAAACACATCGAAAAATCTACTGAGATAACGGAACTAATAATTTTTGAATCAGATTGACTTTAACTGTTTGAATATTTACGTTAAATATGTAAATTTGGAAAATAAAAGACAAAGTTATCAAAAATCGGTCAAAAACTCACAAAGTTACAAGTCTAAATATGGTGGAAAAATATTGCACCCGGGCAAAAAAATAATCTGTAAACTAAAGGGAAATAACTGAAATTCGTATAGCTGTAATTGGGCTGACAGGGGATCTATTACGTGCAAACCAATGTGTAAATGGGAACTCGGTTTTTCGTCCCATCAGAACGACTAGACAGCTGTCCTTGTCAGGCCCTGCATTACTGACAAGGAGAATCCACGCCGGAAAATCGGTATGAACTTTCTTGTCCAATGCAGGGATCAAACACCCAATCTCCAGGCTAGCAAGCCTACGTTTTACGCACTTAGCCACAACAACACAGAGTAGCTTTAAGCAGATTAGACTAATTCATCATTTTGGGACTAACACATGGTTGAATTTTTTTCAATAATTTGCTTGCGCATAGGGGTCTTTAGCAGTGGGAGGAATACGGAGAAAGCCCATGAGGTTTGACAGGCAACCATACTCCTTGTCACGTAAAACCGAGAAATCGAAACCACGCCAGTTGGCTCAATGACAGACGTTACGATACAACGCGCACGTGCTAACCATTTAACTTCTCTAAAATCGGCAAATTGCTGAATTATAGCGAGAAACATTTCAACCAGGCAAAATTTTCTGTTTTAACAGTTTAATTTGCACAGTACCTTTAATTACCAACTGATTATTACAAAACTTTTTAAAATAAGGTCCCACTGACCAGCTTAATCGTTTGCAATAAACATTTGGCCTGAATTGAAAGTTCTGCGCCATTCAGCCATAAATATCCAAATAGATGTTATGAGACCCGCCCTGCATCACTGACAAGGAGAGACCCTGCCGGAAAATCTGGATGACCTTTCTCAGCCAAGGCAGGGATCGAACACAGCGCGTACATGCTAACCATTCAGCCATCCAACCTCCCTAAAATCGGCAAATTGCTGACTTAGAGCGAGAAACATTTCAACCGGGCGAAATTTTCTGTTTATATAGTTTAATTTGCACAGTACCTTTAATTATCAACCGATTATTACAAATCTTTTAAAAATAAGCCCCTATTGACCAGCTTAATCGTTTGCAATAAACGTTTAGCCTGAATTGAAAGTTCTGCACCATTCTGCCATCCAACCTCCCTAAAATCATCAAATTGCTGACTTATAGTGAGAAACATTACAACCGGGAGAACTTTTTTTTTTATCACTTTAATTTTTACAGTACATTGGATTACCAACCGATTATTACAAAACTTTAAAAATAAGCTCCCATTGACCAGCTTAATTGTTTGCAATAAACGTTTGGTCTGAATTGAAAGTTCTGCCTTGAATTGTGCCACTTTAATAAACAAATTAGCCAAAAACTGACTGAGTAATATTTCAACAAGGCATCACCTTGTATTGTAGAAAACATTTCATTACCAACCGATTTGATAAAACTTTCAAAATAAGCAACTGACGTCGCGATCAACATTTGACCTGATAGAAATTTCTAAGGTAGTACCGGTACATAAAAATCCAAGGAAATCTGACCTATATTTTATCGATGGCAAAAAAAGGCACTAGAATCGACAATAGTCCGTTGAAACGTTATCCATACGTATAAAGCATATAATAGAATGCAATTTTCAACGTGGCAATATTTGAACAATGGGTGTTTTACTGTTAACCAAAATATGCGATTGGTGCTTCTAAAGTGAAAATAACTTATTTTAGTAAATAACATTTAGCCGTAGAATTTCTGTGCGAGGTACTTTGTCTACATGACGTCATTTCTTGATATTAATCCGACGTGGCTATTTATAACAAAATCTCTTTGCCTAATTTGTAATAAAAAACCAACGCCGGTTATTATCGTTTAGTTTTTGGTAGTTGCTTGTCTTAGACATATGATTCCTTTTTTTGTCCGATTGGGGAAACTGTTTTTTGTAATCCTTTTTTCCAACTCGTGTAGGTCCTCAATTTCTGCAAGGGGAGATAGATTAGAAAATTTCTAATGATATCGTTGAAGCTACATGTAGATCAACAAGATCTACTTACATTCCCAATTTCATGAAAATCGAACTAATGTTCAAGAAGTTGTCATGTTGGTTTTACTTCTGGGATAGGATGTCAATAACGTAATATTTGAATTTAAAAAATCGAAAATTGCAGATTTAAAGTAAATGTTATAAGGTATTCAAAGAAAAATATTGAAGATACATTATGGGAGATTTTGACAAGGAGTTAGCCATTCTTGCTATAAAGTTCAAAAATAGATGTTGAAACAAGAATATATTGAAAATTTCAGTCAAATAACTTTATTCTGAACAAAGTTGTTACCACTATAATTTTTTACTAGAAATGGTAGTTAAAATTCATCGACACCCTTTTCCCACTGTGGCGGATTGTTGATTGACAGGCGTTAACTCCACCTACATAGTCTCGATCATCAAGTAATGTTTAAACGGTATCTTGTGAAGCTTGTGTATAGCCTCGATCATCACTGTCTTTTATGAATAATTTCCGGAAGTATGATGACGTCAACGTCACGGAGAAACCCCACCCACGACGCCATAGTGATAAATCAGTCGACGAAATCCTGTTTTAATCCGAGCCCAATCCAAGCCATCTGTGGGTCTACAGTGTTCATTTTGGGCTTGTTGTTTAAATAAAGATCTAATTTATAATTTCTATGACATCTGAGGCTCAAAGGAAGACCGACAAAAGTCAGTTTTTGCTCTTCCATAATGTATGTTTAAGTGAAATAGATCACAAAATCACAAAGTTACGGCTGACAAGGCCAATTTTTTCATCAGTTAATTTCGGCTATTTTGGTTTCGCAAAACGTTTTGAAAATATATTGATTCCAAGGCCACCACCCATTCTTGGAAGGAGGCTAACCAGAAATGTATTGATTTCCCAAACTTGAGATGAAATCGCGAAACTGCCATCTATTTGATTATTTTCAAGCTGTTAATCGGAATTATTCACGTGAAAACAACTTTGTCGGCACGAAAAAACATTGAAGGCGAAATTTGAAATTTTGAAATACCAAAAATTTGACAATGAGCCAGGCTATCCTCAAATGTATTAATTCCATAAATAGAAAACAAATTCAACAAACTACGGTCTATTCTGTTTATTTACATGCCTGTTAATGTCGATTTTTCACTATTTCTCATATTCAATTCAAAATGGTGACTATCAATAGACTTAAATCAAAATTCTAACGTGAGCTTTTTATAGGCATTCATTCAAGGATTCCGAAAATATAACTCCCGTGTCTGTAAGTAAAATAGCAAAAAAGCCTTTTGGATTTTTCACATTTCAAGATGGTGGCACTTCCGGATTGAGCTACAAACTCCATTTTTTGTGTACGAATCAGTAGTCTCGTAGCTAGTATCTAAAAAAAATTTCAAGTTGATCTGACCTATATTTCGTCGATTTTTTTCGAAAATTTTGATCCTTAATTTCTACAAGGGGAGATAATTTAGAAAATTGTTAAAGTCATTTTTTAAGTCGCATCGGTAGGATCTACTTACATTCCAAATTTCATAAAAATCGTGTATCTATTAAAGAAGTTGTCAAATTGGTCATAACTTCCGGAACGAAATCACAGCGACGAAATTCGAAAATTTGAAATTGCAGGTTTTCAAAGAAAAAAAAATTAATAAAATAAGTCTATCAATAACAAAGTTACGACTATGCATTGTTAGTTTTTTTCGTTTGTAAAATTCGGTGATTTCGAATTCGTAAAACGTTTTGAAAATATATTTAATCAACAGCCACCACCCATCTTTGGGGGGGTAGGTCAAAGTTTCAGAAACATCCTATGCATAGATTCTGTGATATCCGATTTGCAGGAAAAACACACACAAAAAAAATAATAATAATCTTAACAGAAACAATAAGCTTTCATATGAAATATGAAAGCTTAAAAAAACATTCCCTAAAAACAGGAAAAGATAATTTAAAAGACAATGGGTGAGGTCGAAAGTAGTGTTGCGATAATGTAACACTAGTGCAACTCTTTTCCTCACTTTTGACTTCAAATAAAGCATTTTAAAGCCAAAAAGGGAGATAATTACAGCTTTATTTTCATTCAACTGTGGATAAAATTACAAGGTAGAGTCTCCAGACCACACTAGTGTTACCCGACTTATTTCTAGAGAACTGATCCAAAGAAATCTCAGATTTTGTGTGTTTTGTATAGATTTTGAAGGGCTTTTGATATTGAATAATAATATTAGGAGAAAAAATAACAACATTTTATGAAAATTAGTTAAAAACTTTACATTTTACTTTTGACCTCAATAAAGTGTTAACCCCAGGGGGATAGAGGTACTGTCCTATTGGAGACCGTGTTAAAAAATAGGAAAATTCCATGAGCTGAGTTTAGGGTAACACTAGAGTGACACTAGTGTTTGATTCACTTCACTTGAGTAATTAAAAGCTAAGAGAATGTTACAAATTTGGTTGAGGTCAAAACAGTGAGTTAGTGTTAAACATACATTATGCAAGGGCTAAATCTGCCTAATGCAGGTATTTCTTTAGGCCTGAAATGTTATCTAAATTATTAATTAGACATTGATTAACTGATCCAGGCCATAATCAGCTCCCGATGGCATTGGGTTTCTCTGATATTAAATAGATTAGAACGGTTCAGCCATATTTTGATTTGATCTAAAAGTGGGTGAGACTTAGCATCGAACAACCAGTATGGTCGTTGAAATTATTTCACACGTCTTGTCAAACCTTTAAAGGCTAATATATCTTCGCTCGCAATAGAGTGATTTGAATGAAATTTTCAAATTTTACATTATCTATTTCCGAACTAAATTATAGCAAGAATGGCTAGCTCTTTATCTAAATCTTACATAGAAACATTAAAAACTGACTTAAAAACTCATCTATTTACGGCCTATTATGGCACCCAGTCTGTGTAGCGCCGTGAGCATGCATACTAGCATGGAACTGTGTGCGATATAAATGTACATATTATTATTATTGTTATCTGTTAGTAATTCAACAGGCTCTAGTATTTGATATTCGTTATTAACTCGACCAGTAAATATATAAGATAACTGGTAATATGAAATACATTAAGAATATATTTTTATGGAACTGTTTTAAAGTGAGGATGCACCATTTAACATAATTAAAAAAAATAAAATCAAAATCCCAACACTAGATAACCTTCCTGCTTGGATTCAATCGGATTTAAAAAATGGCCTATCAATTCTGTTCACTTGCAACAAAATTATGGCAAGCTCATTACATAGTGAGAAGAATAGATCGATGAAATTCAATTCAGTATACATGTGTCTTAAATATATTCAACATATAAATAATTTATAAATGCCCCTTACCATCCTTCACTGGGCAGTTGGATGGTGAAGCAGTCTAATAATTGCACTTTAGTTAAGTGATCTGGTTTTGACAAGGATTATTTGTTGCCTGTCAAACCTTGTTGGATTTCTCCGGGTCCTCAAGCAAATTATTGGAATAAAATTGTACCACATGTTAGTCTTGAAATGACCTAGTTTGTGTTAAGTGGGTGCATGATCATGCGTTGTTCAAGATTTTTTGCGAATACTCTACACTGTACAGACTATATTTATCATCCAATCAGATATGATATTTCGATCAGTTAAATAAAGAATCTTTGCATGTATCCCATGTATAACATTTCTTTATCTAAACACATCGAAGAATATTGGACAAAAGGCTATTCATGATTTGGGTATTTTCTATGGATTAAATTGCATACGGTTCTATGGATTAAATTGCATACGGTTGGTATGGTCTGTGGACAAATTCTGCTTAATGGTTGAGCTGCAATTTTTGGGAATTCATTTCTTGAAATAATTTGATGTTTAAAAATGCACTGTCAATAAAGCAGGCAAAAGAACAAATATTTAGCAAAATTAATGAATATATATTAAAACCTCCCTTGCAAGATTAACCATTATAAATTTGATTTTTTTCCAGTAGGAGTAACAAAAACTGATGGAGATGTACCAAATGTTGTATTTAGTCAACCATCATTAGATGAACTTCTTCCTGCAGTTACCACCAGTCCCGTTAAAAAGAAAGCAACAGACAATGATAATCTAGCACTTCCTGAAGTTACCACCAGTTCCGTTGAAAAACATGTAGAGAAAGACACTATGGAAGCAACGAACAATGTAGTTATCATCAGTTCCGTTGAAAAACATAGTGAGCAAGATGCAAAGAAAGCAACAAACAATGAAGTTGATTTATGCTCAACAATCACAAAAGAAACAACTTCTAGAATACCAGAAAATGCTCATGAAAAAGATCTCTGTGGAACCTCAAGGAAAGGAGATAAAAGAAAAGGTACCCTCAAAACAGATGTAGATACTGGTACAATACCTCCTAAAAGTATTAAAACAGAAGAAAAAGAAGTAGAACAAGAAGTACAAAAGAGTCCTAATAAAGAATTTTTAGAGGCAAAGAAAACAAATCTTTCTCTTGATACGGTCACTGAATCCTTGGGCATTGATGATGTGGATACTGGTACAGTACCTCCTAAAAGTCTTAAAACAGAAGAACAAGAAGGAGTACAAGAGAGCCCTAACAAAGAATTTTCAGAGGAGAAGAAAACGAACTTTTCTCTAGATACTGTCACTGAATCCTTGGGTATTGATGATGTGGATACTGGTACAGCACCACCTAAAAGTCTTAAGACAGAAGAACAAGGAAGAGTACAAGAAAGCCCTAACAAAGAATTTTTAGAGAAGAAGAAAACAAACCTTTCTTTAGATACAGTAGCTGAATCCTTGGGCGTTGATGAAAATGTCGATGTAGCAATACAATATGATGATAATGGAAACATTTCTGTAAACCATCCTGTAAACCTAAGTAAAGAAAAAAATGTTCATCCCCAAGCGTCAAACTCCAGTGACAGCAAAAATAAAACAGAAACAATTCAATCTGAAATGGAAAATAAAGAAATATCTATAAAAGAAACTGTAACAGATGAAAAGGCATGTAATGAACATGGAAACCAGCATTCTAGAAAATCTGGAAATGATTTTGTAAATGAGAGGAGTGATTCCAAAGATTTGAGTTTGAACAAAGGACATGATAATGACAAAGTTCAAGTACAGGATAAAAATGAACAAGGTAAAGGAAATGGAGATAAAAGGAATGATAACAATGATCAAGGTAAAAGAAATGGATGTAAAGAGAATGACAAAACGGAGCAAGGTAATGCTAAAAAACCCAAAATAGGTAATTGTGAACACACTACACTGAGAACTGCTAAGGAGTTAAAAGGTGCACAGCCCGTATAGAATTCTTAATCCTCGTTATTTTTACGTATGGCCCTTGATCACTTCAAAAAATCTTGTGGATGCTCTAGAGGCCAAAGTTAATATCCGATTGACTTAAAATTGATACACAGTGTTTAAGGTCATAAGACGAAGAAGCCTATGGATTTTCAGCAATTTTCAATAATTAGTGCCAGAGTTATGGCCCTTGATCACTTTAAAAAATCTTGTGGACGCTCTAGAGGCCAAAGTTAATATCCGATTGACTTTAAATTTATACTCAGTGTTTAAGGTCATGAGACGAGGAAGCCTATTGTTTTTCAGCAATTTCCGATAATAACTACCAGAGTTATGGCCCTTGATCACTTCAAAAAATCTTGTGGACGCTCTAGCGGCCAAAGTTAATATCCGATTGACTTTAAATTATACACAGTGTTTAAGGTCATCAGACGAAGAATCCTATTGATTTTCAGCGATTTCCGATAATTAGTGCCAGAGTTATGGCCCTTGATCACTTCAAAAAATCTTGTGGACGCTCTAGAGGCCAAAGTTAATCTCCGATTGACTTTAAATTGATACACAGTGTTTGAGGTCATAAGACGAAGAAGCCTATTGATTTTCAGAAATTTCCGATAAGAGCCAGAGTTATGGCCCTTGATCACTTTAAAAAATCTTGTGGACGCTCTAGAGGCCAAAGTTAATATCCGATTGACTTTAAATTGATACACAGTGTTTAAGGTCATCAGACGAAGAAGCCTATTGATTTTCAGCAATTTCCAATAATTAGTGCCAGAGTTATGGCCCTTGATCACTTCAAAAAATCTTGTGGACGCTCTAGAGGCCAAAGTTAATATCCGATTGACTTTAAATTTATATATGTTTAAGGTCATGAGACGAAGAAGCCTATTAATTTTCAGCGATTTCAAATAATTACTTCCAGAGTTAACTCTCTTGATCACTTCAAAAAACCTTGTGACACTATAGAGGCCAAACTTATCATCCGATTGACTTCAGATTGATACACAGAGTTTAAGGTGTTGAAACGAATAAGTATTTTGATTTTCAATGAATTTTGATAGCTGAACAGCTAAATCCATGATGTTAAATGATTCGTATACTAATTGTTAGCGTGGGGCAAAACTTTTTAAAAAGCAAGCAAATTCTAATGATTTTCTGATAATTACATAATGAGTTGTTACTCGTAATCAGATTTTAGTGTATTACAAACGTTTCATTCCCGAAAAAAAGTAAAATTATGTGACAACCCTTGTTGACTGCCCGGGCGATTTAGCTGCTGTGGGCGTATGTTTCGTTGCCTGGCAACCTATCTTTATAGCAGGCTATACTCGTCAATTACAATGTTTTGAGAACGATTTGAAGCAAAATTATGATAAAATAATTAGTTTGAATATGTTTTTAGTTCTAATATATCATCAAATCACCCAGTTTGTACCCGGGAATATAACTTTAAACTTCACAGTCCAATTAGACCTTAAACAATTATGTTTCCTGCATGGAAAAATAATTCAAATCAAATTTATTATCAACATCGGGGAGATGTTTTGCAAATAACGGAAACAAATTAATAATAATACTATAAATCAAAATTTTGTTACTGTTGTTAATACATATATTAAATTTTAAGAACGGATATTGATACACTACACGTGCATATAAAATTATAGTGTGCTCTTCATAACTTGTTTAGGGACGCTTTACAAAGTGACAATTTAATCATATAAAAAATATATTAAAAGCCAATATAATTAATTTGTTTTAAATATCCTTTTATTTAGAGAATAAAGATAATTGCAACATCTTAAACTAAGTAAATGGTAGATCATTCCATAAAACATATACGCCTGTATCAAGAGAGAGTTAGTTACTGGTTGCAGTAAATTTTACAATACACGCTTCTATGTATTCTATTTACATGCCATAAAAGTTTTAAATATACATTACCTTATTTTTCATTTTGCACGATTTTTATACGTCCACATTCATAATGTGAACGTATTATGCCGTCGCCCCTGTCTGTCTGTGTGTGTGCGTTTGTATATGGTGTATATCGAGGACACACATCTGAATACACACCTTCTAATCGCGGACCTCTGTCAAACCGAGGACGTCCTCGGTTCAACCGAGGACTTTTTGAACTGAAACCAGGACTGCCACGATGTTCAGAAGCCTGGGTTTGATACCCCCTTTAATTTTAAGGTCGATCTGAGATGTTCCGCATTAGGCGGTATTCTACAGTTAGGGTGTATCTGTCGTGTGTGTGATCTCAAAAGGCAAAAATATGATTGTGTGTATCAAGTCCGCAGTTAGTGTTTATTGTACAGCGAGTGTATCAAGTCCTCTGTTAACCGATTTCGGCCATACACATCATATATGGTCACGTGGGAGAAATATGTTTTAATCCTGCTATATCTTAAATTTATAACCATTTTCAACCCGTGCGATATTTTAAAAATCCAACCATCTAGTCATTACATTATTTCTGTCTGAAATTTCGAAATTTTTATCTGGCTAAACATACAATAAGATTATTGCCGCAATAATAAGCGTAAATTAAAAAAAAAACCCAGAGCAATTGAAATATTAGTAAGTCACGGAATTTGAAATAGTGACACCTGTTAGGACGTATTAAGACAGTCACAATTGTCTAATATAATGTGTAGATACCTCTGGACAATTTTTGCCTTGTGGATGTACTACAGAAAAAAAAAAATGGTGAACCTCGGGAGGCTTACTCAACGGGAGACCACAGGAGAACTGCCAGGAAAACAGGCCGGGAAGGCATCAACGGAGCTTTCCAGATCCACAAGGAAACTCTGGGGATGATTGCCTTGTTTCAGGAACAGGGTTGGGCGTCGGGAACAGGTTTGTCGGTGTCCCAGGTGAGCTAGCCTTGTGGAGAACTGCGAAATGTTTTAATGCTTGCATTGTCAGACCGGGGGCATTCCCGGATCCTTTCAGACCCACAAGGAAACTCCGGGGCATCAGCGAAGCATGTGAGATGTCTTGCCTAAGTGTCAGGGGACTTTTGAGGATATTTAAATGGGGTGCCTCTGGAATAGTATTTTGCGAAACACGTACCGACAAGAGAGAAGCCACAACCTAGCGTCTGAAGTAAAACAAGAGCGACCTGGTGAAACGGTAAAGTTTCGATGGTTAGGGTTCCGTCATCTCTCACACAGAGGAGAAAGAGACCGAAGATACGGTAATAATGCTTCAGCAGGTTCACCTTCGGAAACCTTGTCACGACTTTTACTTCATCTAAATGATTTAAGCTCGAACGCCTTTCCGAGCCCGTCCGAAGACAGGCCCAGTCTAACGGCCTCGCTTAGTCATTCTATCGGAGGTAGCGACCCGCGGTGTGTACAAAAGGCAGGAACTTAATCGGCGCCGGCTGATGACGGGCGCCTACTCGGAATTCCTCGTTCACGGAGTTGCAAGCCCCGATCCCCAGCACGAAGACCATTGGCATGGTTAACCCGTTGTAGGCGAGACTGCCCCCGAAGGAACAATCCCAACCTCCCCTCTCGGGGCGGGTTCCTCGTCTGACCAAACCAAGACCATAGGTACTTGCGCTTTCCTCTTGTCCCCACCTGGTACGCTCGCCCCTCCGTTTCTCTCGAACCCTACGTAGCTCTCCGGCGAAACTGAAAGCAAAAGCGACGTCACCAAGTCGACCGGACCACCCTCCGGAAAAGAGCATGCCCACTTATTCCAGGCTTTCGCAGGCTTCCTCTCCGGATTCGAACCCTGATTCCGCGTTACCCGTCAACACCGTGGTAGGCAGGTCGCCGTCCATTACCAATTGATGGGACAGACACTTCATGACAAGGACGTCGGGGGCCCGGAAAGACCCCGTGGTTGGCACAGTAATTCGGATTGCAACACTTGTCGCTTCTCCGCGTCGCTACTTTTAACGGTAGCTTCACAGGCTAGGGCGACCTGGTATAGAGAATAAATGCCGTTCCCCTCGTCGAGAAACGAAAATGAGCCGTGTGCAGTTTCGGCTCGCTTCCCGAAAGGAACAAGCCTGAACGTAGACTTCCATGGCTTAAGCTTTGAGACAAGCATATGATCACTGGCAGGATCAACCATATAGCCTTCATGAGTTCGAGAGAGAACCACGAGTAAACGCCCCCAGTCGCAGGCACCCGTCTCCCTTCGCCCTACTCCCCCGAAAGGAAGGTGAGCGAGATGGGAGGGGGGCGAAAGAGCGGGAGGACAATAGCCAGGACTGAACATCGCCGGCCTCGTTCGCTGAGCAACCCCAGACGAAGAGGGAGACCAGAAGACCGCAAAGTCGTCCGGCAATTCGCTCACTTGAGCTACGTTGAGACGAGACAACCTTACAACCGTGAATCTTACGAAGACGGGACGAGAGATGGGGGGAGGCGAAAGAGCGGAAGGACAGTAGCCAGGACTGAACATCACCGGCCTCGTTCGCTGAGCAACCCCAGACGAAGAGGAAGACCGCAAAGTCGTCCGGCGATTCGCTCGCGCGAGCTAGGTTGAGACGAGACGGGGGACGGGCAAGAGACTATCTCGAGCACGCCCCGGGCCGAGAATCGGGGGTAGGTGTAAGCGAACACCGGGACGTTTCGGGTCTGCCGGGAGGAGGGGAGAAATCAATCTCCGCCGACCGCCGCGAGCTGTGACCGGGCGCCGAGGGGTCGTCGTCCCCGGGTCGGTCTCGCCGACTGTCTCCTTACAACCTTGAATCGTACGAGGACGGGACGAGAGATCGGGCTAAACGGTCCCCGCCTTCCGACCGCTTTGCTGCTTGCGAGAGGGAACCGGGTATATTTCAATGTATACTATTCAAAAAAAGTAGGGGATATTTGATTTTTAAGTGTTATTAAAGTCACCTAATGAAACTGACGAAGAAACAAATGACAAAATGAAATGAAGTTCACATTCATCGATTTATTCCAAATGATCGTTAGACTAAGTAAAGCACAGACTGACCATTATAAGGGTAAAATGATACCCGGGGTTAAACAGCAAAGTTACCACAGCATCACAACAAAGTCAGTAACGGGTAAATCCTCCTCTGTTTGCCAAACAAGCATTGATCCAACGTGGCATACTCCTAATGAGACGTCTAAGGTCATTTTGGTCCAGATTGTCCCATTCCTGTTGCAACGCAGCAGCAAGTTCTTGGACATTGGCAGGACGTTGTTGACGTTGACGTAACCTCTGTCCAAGCATGTCCTAGACATGCTCGATGGGGGAGAGGTCGGGACTCAGTGCTTGCCAAGGTAATGTGGTGATGTTCTGTTGTTGGAGGTAACCTGTAACGATCCTGGCCCTGTGACATCTTGCGTTGTCATCCTGGAAGATGAAACGGCGGTCATGACGTCGTGCGAACGGCACAACATGGACTGCCAAGATGTTGTCCCGGTAGTAACACGCCCTGCAACAACATGTAAAGCCGTTCTTCCAGCAACAGTGATGCCTCCCCACACCATAACAGAACCACCCCCAAATCGATCATGTCTGATGACGTTAACGTCTTGGAAGCGCTCGTTTCGACGACGCCACACCCTCCAAAAAATCAACAGTGAACCTTGACTCATCTGAAAACATCACATTACTCCAGCGTCGATTATCCCAGTGTTGACGATCCCTACACCAACAACGTCTTGCCTGAATGTGATGATCTCTCAAACAAGGGATCACGCGAGGACCCCTATGCAGTCGATTCCGAATCGTCTGGCCACTCACTCTCACACCAGTGTCTGTTTGAAGACGAGCGCTGATCTGATTTGCTGTGATGACACGATTTCTCAAGGCCAAGGTACGGATAAATCGATCCTGGGCTTGAGTTGTCGCCCTTGGTCGACCTGAGCGTGGTCTGTCCTGTACAGATTGTGTATCACGGTATCTGGACCATAGCCTGCTTATGACAGACTGAGAAACATTCATCGTCCGCGCCACAACCGCCTGTGTTGTGCCGATCTGTAGCATGCCAAGGGCACGTAACCTTTCATTTTGGGTAAGCCGACGCATATCAAAATTTGTTTTCTGGTCACTAAAACAATTAAACTGATGTTTCCACCCTGGAATTCAATGCCACAATGACTGTAACATTCAAAGTCAGAGTCGTGCAAATCTTGGGTTGGACCCCCATGATGATCCTAAGCATTACCTGCATTCCACGCGGTAGCTATTGGTGCGTTTGGGCGTCACATGTAACTGGAAATGTTTCTTCTGTTAGGTTCTATAGTGACTTTTTTCGTAGTCATTTGCATATTTTAGTATTATGCCCCCAAAATCAAATATCCCCTATTTTTTTTGAATAGTATATAAGGTTGACATTTGAAATGTCAACTTGAATTTTCAAATGTCAACTTGACTTTTCAAATGTCAACTTGCCTTTTCAAATGTCAACTTGGCTTTTCAAATGTCAACTTGACTTTTCAAATGTCAACTTGACTTTTCAAATGTCAGTTGACTTTTCAAATGTCAACTTGACTTTTCAAATGTCAACTTGACTTTTCAAAAGTCAACTTGACTTTTCAAATTTCAACTTGACTTTTCAAGAAAAATTAGTTTTACCTAACCTTTTACCCGAAGGGCGATCCTCAGACGTAAAGTGTTTCTTACAAATCAAGTTAGTGCCTTTGAAATTCATGGTCATATCTTGAAAATTCACATTTATGTCCTTAAAAGTAAGTAACAGCTTGTTAATAATTAAATGAGGATCCGTTTTGGGATTATCGTTTGTTGTAATATTACATTATACAACAAAGGAGCATTAGAGAGTTTGTACACACCGCATAGGTATACACTTCTAAAGTCCTCGGATGTGAGTGTGTGTGTACTCGGTTGTTAGTTTTCACCATACACAAAGTCCCCATTTGTCGGTATTAAAACATATTGTGCGTCCTCGGTTGGTCACATTAATAAATAACTGTTATATCGCGGTATTATGCACCGAACATCAATTATAAAAGGTTAATTTGTCTTGTTATCCCATGTGTGGTCAAAGGGGGGACAAAAATTTAGTTATTTAAAGGTTTAAGACCACAGTGAGTTTCACGTCCAGAGGTCCTCGATTGGTTACATACACTCTGTAAGACCTCAGTCAGATTATTTTAGAAAATTACAAGTTTTAAATGGCTGAATCAATAAAAAATGTTTTTTCATTGGGCTGCTCCTGTGGTCAAAGGGGGCCTGTTCTCGGATATAGAGTGTTGAACCAACTCAACTTATATTATTGGCATACACCTGTAACGTCCTCGGATGTGAGTGTGTATGTACTCGGTTGCTGGTGTTCACCATACACAAAGTCCCCATTTGACGGTATTAAAACATAATGTGCGTCCTCGGTTGATCACATTGATAAATAAATGACTGTTCTACCGCGATATTGTGCCATACATCAAGTTTTAACAGTTATATTGAATTTCTCCCATGTGTGGTCAAAGGGGAGACAAAGATGTAGTTATTTACAGGTTAAAGACCACAATAAGTGTCAAGTCCACAGTATGGTAGTATAGAGCAAAATGACCTCGTTTGGCGGCGTTCCCAACACACACCACGTGTGTCCTCGATTAGGTGTATCTAGCATAGGGACTCGTTCGGCCGTATTTCCCCAAATATTCGCAAACTCCCGTGTGTCCGCATTTCTTCCGTAAAAAGTCAAATTCAAAAAATATATGAATTTATGTATAATTTATACCTTTTCATAATCCTTTGATGTAATAGAGTTCAGAAATAATGGTGTTTTTCAGCTACATGCAGTATTTATCAAGACCTCGATTAGGAGGATCCAGTCAAAGTCCTCGATTTACACCATATACATGTATGGGTGTATGTATGGGTGTGTGTGTGTGTGTGTGTCTGTGGTTCGCCTACAGGGCGCAATTCTTCATGGATTTTCTTCAAACTTTGTAACTTATTCCTTATACCCAAAGGAAGATCCCTATTGTTTTTGGTGCATGCCCGACCCCCAGGAGCAGAGCCACGCCCATTTCTAGTATTTGTTTGTTTGTCATTTACAGGCCACATTTCTTAACATATAATCTTGAAACTTTGCATACATATTCTTTGTACCCTAAGGAACATCCCTATCGTTTGGGGTGCATGCCCAACCCCCAGGGTCAGAGCCACGCCCATTTTCTCTTTGTGTGTCTTTGTGTCGCCTACAGGGCGCAATTCTTACTGGATTTTCTTCAAACTGTGTATACTTACTCTTTATACCCTAAGGATGATCCCAATCGTTTGGGGTGCATGCCCAACCCCCAGGGGCAGAGCCACGCCCATTTTTATACGCCCACATTTTCATGTGGTTGTATATTGTCGTCGCCCCTGTCCGTCCGTCCGTCCGTCTGTCCGTCCACAATTGTTTGTGAACAGTCTACAGGTCACAATTCTTATCCGATTTCAATGAAACTTAAAATATAGGTTTATCACCCTAAGATCTCGGTTCCTTTCGATATTGGCATGTATCGGACTTTAACTTCATGGGTTATGGCCCCTGATTGTACGTTTTTTAGCTTGTGAACAGTGTAGAGGTCACAATTTTGAACCGATTTGGATGAAACTTGAAATGCATGTTTATAACCCATAGATCTTGGTTCCATTCGATATTTGCGCCAATCGGATCGTAACTTCCTGAATTATGGCCCCTGATTGTCCGAAAAATCACCCTTTTTAGCTTGTGGTCCCTCTGGAGGTCAAAATTGTTATCCGATTTAAAAACCCGTTCGATTATATCACCGTTCCATGGTTATGAAGGTTGAGTTCGAATTTCGTGAAAATCGGACCAAAATTGACTGACAAAATGGCCGCCGTTTGTACGCGAATAGTGTGAAAATATGTTATATCAAGGTTGCGGACCTCATAGAGGTCACAATTTTGAACCGATTTTGATGAAACTTGACATGCATGTTTATAACCCATAGATCTTGGTTTCTTTCGATATTTGCGCCAATCGGATCGTAACTTCCTGAATTATGGCCCCTGATTGTCCGAAAAGTCGCCCTTTTTAGCTTGTGGTCCCTCTGGAGGTCAAAATTGTTATCCGATTTAAAAAAACGTTTGATTATATCACCGTTTCATGGTTATGAAGGTTGAGTTCGAATTTCGTGAAAATCGGACCAAAATTGACGGACAAAATGGCCGCCGTTTGTACTCGAATAGTGAGAATATATAATATATCAAGGTTGTGGACCTTATAGAGGTCACAATTTTGAACCGATTTTGATGAAACATGACATGTATGTTTACAACCCAAAGATCTTGGTTCCTTTCGATATTTGCGCCCATCGGATCATAACTTCCTGAATTATGTCCCCTGATCGTCCGAAAAATCGCTTTTGTTAGCTTTTGGTCCCTCTGGAGGTCAAAATTATTATCTGATTTAAAAAACCGTTTGATTATATCTCGGTTTCATGGTAGTGAAGTGAGAATTTGAATTTTGTGAAAATCGGACCAGAGTTGACGGATAAAATGGCCGCTGTCTGTACGCGAATTGTGTGAAAATATGTTATATCAAGGTTGTGGACCCTATAGAGGTCAAAATTTTGAACTGATTTTGATGAAACTTGAAATACATGTTTATAACCTAATGATCTTGGTTCCATTGCATATTTGCCCATATCGGATCGTAACTTCCTGAATTATGGCCCCTGATTGTACGAAAAATCACCCTTTTTAGCTTGTGGTCCCTCTGGAGGTCACAATTATTATCTGATTTAAAAAAACGTTTGATTATATCACAGTTACACCGTAGTTATGGGTGAGTTTGAATTATGATTTTCTGATGATTACTTAAAATGCAACAACTCTTGTTGACTGCCCGGACGATTTGGCTGCTGTGTGGGCGTATGTTTCGTTGCCTGGCAACCTATTTTCTTTTTGTGTGTGTGTGTCGCCTACAGGGCGCAATTCTAACTGGATTTTCTTAAAACTTTGTATACTTACTCTTTACACCCTAAGGATGATCCGTATTTTTTGGTGCATGCCCGACCCCCAGGGACAGAGCCACGCCCATTCCTTGTATTTATTTGTTTGTCGTCTACAAGCCACATTTCTTAATGTATCATCTTGAAACTTTTAGTGCTTATTCTTTGTATCCTAAGGAACATTCCTATCATTTGGCGTGCATGCCCAACCCCCAAGGGCAGAGCCACGCCCATTTTCTTTTTGTGTGTCGCCTACAGGCCACAATTTTAAATCGGTCATCTTGAAACTTAAAATACTTATTCATTGTACCCTAAAGATGATCCCTTTTGTTTTGAGTGCATGCCCGCCCCCTTGGGACAGCAACGCCCATTTCTTGTATTTGTTTGTCTGTCGTCTACAGGCTGCATTTCTTAATGTATACTCTTGAAACTTTGAATACTTATTCTTGGTACCTTAAGGAAGATACTTATTGTTTTTGGTGCATGCCCGACCCCCAGGGACAGTGCCACGCCCATTTTCTTTTTGTGTGTCTGTGTGTCACCTACAGGCCACAATTCTTAATCGATCGTCTTGAAAACTTTTTTTTATACCTATTCTTTATACCCTAAGGCTGATCACTATTATTTTTGGTGCATGCCTGACCCCCTGGGAAAGACCCACGCCCAATGCTTTTGTGTCTTGTGTTCGCCTAAAGGATTCAATTCTTAACAGATCCTTTTAAAACTTTACATACCTATTCCTTATACCCTAAGTATGACCCCCATTGTTTTGGGTGATTTCCTAACCCCCAGGGGCAGAGCCATGCCCATTTTACTTTGTTTCTGTGTGTGTTGTCTACAGGCCACGATTCTTAAAGGATCGTCTTTAAACTTGGGATATGTATTCCTTATAGCCTAAGGACGACAGCTGCATGTCCCGACTCCCACAGGCAAGACACGCCCAATTTTTGTGTTTGTCGTTTACAGGCCGTAATTCTGAATGAATCAGCTTGGTACTTGGCATATGTATTCCTTATAGCCTGAGGGCGACCACTATTGATTTTGGTGAATGTCCCGACCCCCAGGGGCAGAACCACGCCCACTTTTTGCCTTTAGCGTTAGGAAGGCACAATTCTGAATGGATTATCTTGGTGTACTTATTCCTTATACTCTAAGGACGGCAACTATTGATGTTGAGGCACGACCCTCAATGCTAAACAAACAAAACGCCTAGCCTTCTTGACAAAGTACCATATCAATCAAAGCAGGAATGTGGACGGATATTGTAGCGTTAGCGTTATGTTTTAACTTATCGAAAACATTTAATTAATAAATCTATAAACAAAATTAACAACTGTAATTCAGACAGCAAATTCTAATACACATTTTAGTTGAAGTAAATAATCCATGTAGCTTGTTGATTAGTTTATTACTTTATGACACCAATCAAGTGTTACGCAACACCTATGTAGGTCAACGTTTTCAAACATTCTGATCAATCAACCAAAACAAGAAGATGACAATACTTTGCCCCAGTTTGACTGTATATATACAAGATACAAGTGCTCTAATAGTGTATTTTCGAAAACGATAAGAAATATAGGCGGTGTTATTAATATGGATTTATACATGGTGTAGGCCTACATGTAGTTACATATATGCGTTCTTATACGCATTTCATTTCTTGATGAATACAACGTGTTTTATACTTCGTTCCAATTTAATTATCTGATATATTCTAATCTCCATTGTCAAATCTCAGAGCCTGCTAAGAAACCATAGGTTTCTGTGATTGTGAATCCAGCCTTTGTTTTACAATACTGTCGATTCATGCACGCTTTTCACACGGAATTACCTTTTTTGATGTTGTCGGGCGACACACAGTTAGCTCTGCTCTTTGATGTTGACATGCGAGGCACAGTTAAATCGTGCACTTACGGACTAGCTGATATATATTCGGTTGGAATTTGGCAATTGTTACAGTTTATTCCAATAAGTCAGGCGTTGAAATGTTTGTAAACTTTTATAATTATTTTTTTACTTGTCACTTGGTCATTTCAAGTTGTCACCTTTGATTTTCGTTTTTAACTTTAATAATTACAAATTTTTTAATAAACTCAGCGTTCACCTTAGCACATTTTGGCGGAAGTAATGAAACAAATGACCACCGTTTTCTCACTCGAGAATCTTCGCTATTCCGACTCGTTCGTTGTACACACGTTTCCGACTCATTCCATGGTCATGCCGATAATATATAATTTCAATTAATATTGTTATTGGTTGTATATTTTACATTCCAAATGAACCACAGTAGACAGGAATTCAACAATCAAAATATTAAATTCTCTTGCATTTCGTGCGATAGATTAGGGTCAATATTTTTATTTTATTAAATACAACTTTATCTATAAGTAGCGTGACTTACTATATTGGGTGTTTGAAAAATTGTTGGTTCACTCTTTCTTATAGATTCAAATCCGACGTACTAAAAAAGCGGACGACATGTTTATATGTAAAACAACGGTGATATTTTGGTAAAATATCCATCAAATTCCATCTGTTTATGATATATACTTTGGTAGACCAAATGGGGTGGTTTATTCCATTTGGCCTGGAAATGAAAGTCAAGGTCAGCCTATAGGACGTGCAGAAAAAAGGGGGTTATAAAAGAGGGTGTTGAGCGAGACTGATAAGAGCTCAACAGGTATTCCGAGCAGCTATCATTTATTGAGAACGAGGGTTCTTCGAATCCAATCCAGCTTAATAACATAGTTGTAGAAACGAACTGGCCTGTAGTTTTATATGTTACGATCACGCAGAAAACATAACCAGGAAATCCAATATTACTACGAAGTCTCGCAAAATGATTACGTGTCAACTAATGCGTATGTGTTTCTTCTGTAATTGCATAAAAACGGTTATTGAAAGTTACGAGTTCTGGAATGAGGATCGTTGAAAAGCTAAAATAATTTCAGTTTAAATACCATTTGCGTGGGAATTACCACTGTTCGGTTGGTTGTTGTGTTGTAATATTTATCAACAAGGAGATTTCTGTTTGATGGATATTGCTATTGAAGGTAAGATGCACAATTTACGCATTGTGGCCCGTTTTTGCTGGATTTACTCTCTATTTCACGTTGATATTCAATTTGGGCGCTGACTGCTTGGTATTTATAAATGACGACATTACATTCGCCTTTCCGTATACGATAGATTAATCCATATTTTTATTTCATAAAATGCAACTTTATATTTATATTATAAATAGGCCTACAATAGACATAAGAGAAATGTAGATCATAGCGAGCACACACGCCTATCTAAAGACCTCAATATTTTACAAAGACCTGCGTAAAACACGCGGTCGAATGATTAATCGCACGGTTAAACAGTTTTACTTCTCAAATTTTGATTTAACTCATACGTGTCAGATAATGCATGTTGGTCCTTGATTATACTCCTTTTGGTGCAGTTATCGCAACTAGCGAGAAAACACGCCAATTAAACAATATACAACATTGACATTCATTTTTTACCGGTCGGTTAATTAACACACCTGTACAGAAAACGCACCTAGCGTTAATTAACCCACCTCTCGGACAGTTTTTCACCCTTGTTAATTAACACACCTTTTTACAGTTTTAAACTGGTAATACCGAGTAATAGTCCGAAAATTAATTATCTTCCGACATACGTACAAATAACAACGAGGATTAAGAACTCTAAGGGCTGTGCACCTTTTAACTCCTTAGCAGTTCTCAGTGCTACAAGTCACAATTCTTATCCGTTTTTATACGCCCACATTGAAATGTGGTCGTATATTGTCGTCGCCCCCGTCCGGCGGTCCGGCGTCCACAATTGCTTGTGGACGCTCTGGAGGCTAAAGTTAATATCCGATTGACTTTAAATTTATACACAGTGTTTGAGGTCATGAGACGAAGAAGCCTATTGTTTTTCAGCGATTTCCGATAATAACTACCAGAGTTATGGCCCTTCATCACTTCAAAAAATCTTGTGGACGCTCTAGAGGCCAAAGTTAATATTCGATTGGCTTTAAATTTATACACAGTGTTTACGGTCATAAGACGAAGAAGCCTATCGATTTTCAGCGATTTCCGATAATTAGTGCCAGAGTTATGGCCCTTGATCACTTCAAAAAATCTTGTGGACGCTCTAAAAGCCAAAGTTAATATCTGATTGACCTTAAATTTATACACAGTGTTTAAGGTCATAAGAAGAAGAAGCCTATTGATTTTCAGCGATTTCCGATAATTAGTGCCAGAGTTATGGCCCTTGATCACTTCAAAAAATCTTGTGGACGCTCTAAAAGCCAAAGTTAATATCCGATTGACTTTAAATTTATACACAGTGTTTAAGGTCATAAGACGAAGAAGCCTATTGATTTTCAGCGATTTCCGATAATTAGTGCCAGAGTTATGGCCCTTGATCACTTCAAAAAATCTTGTGGACGCTCTAAAAGCCAAAGTTAATATCCGATTGACTTTAAATTTATACACAGTGTTTAAGGTCATAAGACGAAGAAGCGTATTGATTTTCAGCGATTTCCGATTATTAGTGCCAGAGTTATGGCCCTTGATCACTTCAAAAAATCTTGTGAACGATCTAGAGGCCAAAGTTAATATCCGATTGACTTAAAATTCATACACAGTGTTTAAGGTCATAAGACGAAGAAGCCTATTGATTTCAGCGATTTCCGATAATTAGTGCCAGAGTTATGGCCCTTGATCACATCAAAAAATCCTGTGGACGCTCTAGAGGCCAAAGTTAATATCTGATTGACTTTAAATTTACACACACTGTTTAAGGTCTATGAGACGAAGAAGCCTACTGATTTTCATTGATTTCAAATAATTACTTCCAGAGTTATCTCCCTTGAGCACTTCAAAAAACCTTGTGACGCTACAGATGCCAAACTTATCATCCATTTGACTTCAGATTGATACACAGAGTTTAAGGTGTTGAAACGCACAAGTATTTTGATTTTCAATGAATTTTGATAACAGAACAGCTAAATCCATGATGTTAAATGTTTCCTATACTAATTGATAGCGTGGGGCAAAACTTTATAAAAAGCAAACAAATTCTAATGATTTTCAGATAATTACATAATAAGTTGTTTCATTACCAAAAAAAGTAAAAATATGCGACAACCCTTGTTGACTGCCCGGACGATTTAGCTGCTGTGGGCGTATGTTTCGTTGCCTGGCAACCTATCTTTTACGAAACTTGAAATATAGGTTTATCTCCCAAAGATCTCAGTTCCTTTCGATATTTGCATGACCCCTGATTGTACGACACTAGAGGTCACAATTTTTATTATACGCCCACATTGAAATGTGGGCGTATATTGTCGTCGCCCCGTCCGTCAGTCTGTCGGTACATCCGTCGGTCCGGCGTCCACAATTGCTTGTGGACGCTCTAGAGGCTAAAGTAAATATCTGATTGACTTAAAATTTATACACAGTGCCTAAGGTCATGAGATGAAGAAGCCTATTGTTTTTCAGCGATTTCCGATAATTACTGCCAGAGTTATGGTCCTTGATCACTTCAAAAATTCTTGTGGACGCTCTAGAGGCTAAAGTTAATATCTGATTGACTTTAGATTTATAAGTGAACAGCTAAATCCATGATATTAAATGTTTCGTATACTAAACGTGGGCATAGGGCAGTACTAAATAGAAACCAAACAAATTCTAATGATTTTCTGATAATTACCTCATGAGTTGTTACTCTTAATCAGATTTTAGTGTATTACAAATGTTTCATTACCGGAAAAAAATAAGAATAACGACAAATCTTGTTTGACTGCCCGGACGATTTAGCTGCTGAGGGCGTATGTTTCGTTGCCTGGCAACTTATCTTTTGATGTTGATGAAACTTGAAATGTACTTTTATAACCTAAAGATCTTGGTTTCTTTCTATATTTGCACATATTAGACCTTAACTTCCTTGATTATGGCCCCTGATTCTACCTCTAGCTTGTGGAACCTCTAGAGGTCCCAGTTTTTATACGCCCACATTTTCATGTGGACGTATATTGTCGTCCACAATTGTTTGTGAACAGTCTACAGGTCACAATTTTTATCCGATTTCAATGAAACTTAAAATATAGGTTTATCACCCTAAGATCTCGGTTCCTTTCGATATTGGCATGTATCGGACTGTAACTTCATGGGTTATGGCCCCTGATTGTACGAAAAATCACGTTTTTTAGCTTGTGAACAGTGTAGAGGTCACAATTTTCAACTGATTTGGATGAAATTGGAAAACATGTTTATAACCCGAAGATTTTGGTTCCTTTCGATATTTGCGCCAATCGGATCTTAACTTCCTGAATTATGGCCCCTGATTGTCGAAAAATCGCCCTTTTTAGCTTGTGGTCCCTCTGGAGGTCAAAATTGTTATCCTATTTAAAAAAGCGTTTGATCATATCACTGTTCCATGGTTATGAAGGTTGAGTTCGAATTTCGTGAAAATCGGACTAAAATTGACAGACAAAATGGCCGCTGTTTGTACGCGAATAGTGTGAAAATATGTTATATCAAGGTTGTGGACCTTATAGAGGTCACAATTTTGAACCGATTTTTATGAAACTTGACATGTATGTTTATAACCCAAAGATCTTGGTTCCTTTTGATATTTGCGCCCATCGGATCGTAACTTCCTGAATTATGGCCCCTCGTCCGAAAAATCACCCTTTTTAGTTGTGGTCTCTGGAGGTCAAAATTGTTATCCGATTTAAAAAACCGTTTGATTATATCACGGTTTCATGGTAATGAAGAGAATTTGAATTTCGTGAAAATCGGACCAGAGTTGACAGATAAAATGGCCGCCGTCTGTACGCGAATTGTGTGAAAATATGTTATATCAAGGTTGTGGACCCTATAGAGGTCACAATTTTGAACTGATTTTGATGAAACTTGAAATACATGTTTATAACCCAAAGATCTTGGTTCCTTTCGATATTTGCGCCCATCGGATCATAACTTCCTGAATTATGTCCCCTGATTGTCCGAAAAATCGCTTTTGTTAGCTTGTGGTCCCTCTGGAGGTCAAAATTATTATCCGATTTAAAAAAACGTTTGATTATATCACGGTTTCATGGTAATGAAGAGAATTTGAAATCGGACCAGAGTTGACAAATAAAATGGCCGCCGTCTGTACCCGAATAGTGTGAAAATATGTTATATCAAGGTTGTGGACCTTATAGAGGTCACAATTTTGAACTGATTTTGATGAAACTTGAAATACATGTTTATAACCTAATGATCTTGGTTCCATTGCATATTTGCCCATATCGGATCGTAACTTCCTGAATTATGGCCCCTGATTGTACGAAAAATCACCCTTTTTAGCTTGTGGTTTCTCTGGAGGTCACAATTATTATCTGATTTAAAAAAACGTTTGATTATATCACAGTTACACGTAGTTATGGGTGAGTTTGAATTATGATTTTCTGATGATTACTTAAAAATGCAACAACTCTTGTTGGCTGCCCGGACGATTTGGCTGCTGTGTGGGCGTATGTTTCGTTGCCTGGCAACCTATTTTTATCTGCTTTAAGAAACTGTTTAAATATATCGAATCTTGGGAATCAGACTGAAACTGCTTGACAAAATGATGTAAAAGTATGTAATACATACCATGGTTGTGGACCCTCTGCAAATCACAGCTTTTATCTGATATATATGTTTATATCCAAAAGATCTCCGCTCCCCTCGATATTCATGCATATCAGACCGTAACTTACTGGATTATGACCCCTGATTGTACAAAAAATCATATTCTTTTTTTAGGTTGTTCTCTGTTCATCTCATGCAAAATGGGGGCGTATCTTGCCTGGCAACCACTGGCTAGCTTGCAAACTCTATAGAGCGGTTCAAGTTAGATGAACACACAAGTCTCGGCACATTCAAAATGTCCAATGAACGAGCGCGAGTGTTTATCTAACTTGACCCTGATGTTGAGGTTGATAACTGGCTTACACGCTGCATTCTTTGTAAGAAGTTGAATGAATAAGTGAATGAAAATGGAAGGAAATGACAGAGATGCAAGTTTATCACAAGCCCTTTATCACCCGAAATCACTTTACACCAATTCGTCTATAACCGGTATCAATACATTTTTTTGCATGTCATATATTGTTGTTTACTCAGCAGATAACCTGAATATAAGCAGTTTATAATTTTTTTTACGTTGCATACAAATCAGATCATTCCAGTGTCAGGTTTTTTGAAATACAATTTTAAGAAATTTGAATTTTTTTACATCTAAAAATATTTCATAAATATGCGACAACCCTTGTTGACTGCCCGAACGACTTACCTGATGTGTGCGTATGTTTCGTTGCCTGGCAGCCTATCTTTAAAAATCCACAACAGGCCAATAAATAATGTAATATTTATTTAGTGGGAACGGGACATGCTGCATTAACTGGTATACGTTTTACTTTCACAATTCGTCAGCCACAGAATAAACTAACCATATACAGATGTGAAAAGGTGGCATGTGGGAATGGTGTTTTAGTTAGATTAGATATTCAAAAGGAAAGATTAAAATTATCTAAAAAGTGTCCAAACAGAAATTTATCCCAGGTTACTTTGTGTGTTTGTTCCTAATGCTCTTTTTGGAGTTTTCTAGCTAATGTTACTATTTCACCAACTATAAATCCTTGAAATGTATCTATCTTTTTTAATTAACACAGTGTTTCTTGTTATTCCTAATGCAGTGCATGCATTAAAATGCATGATCTGTTTTCCACAATCACCTGTGCACATGCTAAAACAACACATTATAGGTTGATCTATTAACTTGAACACCTGAGTCAAAACAAAGGGCCCACTGCGTAAATTAGTGTTTCAACCTATTATAGCCCAAAATGAAAATTTCTTGCCTTGGATTAAGATTGGTCGAAAAGTGGCTTCGAATGAGTATAACAGTCCTTTAAATTTCCTGAGCGACTCACTCAGTCACTGTGAATGAATATATTTTGGGTACTAGACTCTCTTTGCAGTGGCCAAAAATTCTGCACCTCAAAACTTTATTCTAGGAAATCTTCATGAAATTTTGCTTTTATCTCATCAACAATGAAATTCAACCATTGGCTATTGAAACACACACCTGAAACAAAAAAAAAATGAAGGGTCTAATACATGTATATCTTTTCTTTGCATTTTTATAACGCACACATAAAAATGTGGCTGTATATTGATGTCGCCCCCTTCCGTCAGTCCAGCGTGCACAAATACTTCTGGACGCTCTAGATACTAAAGTTATTATCCGATTGACCTCAAATTCATACACATTATTTAAGTTTGAAACAATGAAGACTACTGATTTTCAACAATTTCTGATAATTACTGCTAGCATTATGGTCCTTGACCTCTTTGAAAAATCTTGTTGACTCTCTAGAGGCTAAAATCTGATTGACTTCAAACTTATACAAATTGGGTATGGTCATGACATGAAGAAGCCTATTGATTTTCAACGAGTTATGGCCCTTGACCTCTTTGAAAAACTGATTGGCTTCAAATTTATGCACAGTGTTTAAGGTTATGAGACAACGATGCCTATTGATTTTCAACAATTTGCAATAATTACTGCCAGAGTTATGGACCATGCTATTTTATTCCAAATTAACTAACTTTGGTTTACAGTCTGTCATTATTCCTTTATAAAATGATCTTTTTAAATTATTCTTCACAAATATTGAATTTACTTAAATTTTCAGATGAAAGTATATCTAAGGACAAGTATCCAAAAACTATAGAAAATAAAAAACATACACGAACTAAAAAGGTAAGATGATAATTTATGATAACCTGTTTCACTCAAATTAATCTCAAGTATTTTTATTGGGTTTATTAAAAATGCATTATGTAAAAGTTAAATCTACCAATTGCATGTCTTTATTCCGGCTTCAAATGTTATATAAACTATATTATTTAGTAGACACTTATTCACATGATAAGCCTATAATCAACTCTCTAGACCATTGGAAACATGATTATTAATAAGTTAATTTAAAAATAGATAATCTAAATTGTCAAGCACCATTGATGCTATAATGAACAATCTACGCTACATCTTAAAACACTGATAGTGTCGCTCAGAATAAATTAAATTTTTTATATATATTCATTTTTCATTGTCTAAATTTGAATTATTATAACAAAAGCGGCCAGCTTTTTATCTGATTCTTACATAATGAATCTTTAAGAGAACAAAAATTAGATATTGTATGCGTCTGTAGCTATTTTGTTTTGATACAGTATAAATGAATTTTAAACAAATTCTTTTTTCACGCAGCCAGATGAAACTATGGCCATTCATTGTAATCATACCCAGCATCCATTACTTCTTGTGAATTCACTACATACTGCACTCAGCATTAAACATGCATTATGTGTAGGATAAAGCACGAGACTGAGGTTATGCTGGGGAAAGAAAGACTGAAGAAAACAACCTGAGAAAAAGAAAAACCGAGGCCAATAGGCCGAGGTTTTTCTTTTGAGGGTTTTTTCTGAAGTCTTTCTCCCCCAGCATAACCGAAGTCGAGGACTTTATCTTGCTTATAAACCGTTTATGTTTACATGTAAAATGAAAATATAAGTAAAATATGAGCATTATTAGGAAAATTAAAATACATATGTTCGGTTATACTTCAACAACACCAATATTATATTGGTGTAAATATGTTGGTCGTATAAATATATTTTTTGTTTTGTTTATGAAATGTAATAAACATTTTGTTAAGCGTAGAAGGGCAATAATAACACCAATAATAAATCTAAATAGAATATTCCCTGTGTCATATCGTCTGCAGTGACTGATGTTGAATATTGATAAAGAAACAATTTGTTGATTGGTTCAAAGTTGCACGTGCAAATCACGGTCGACATTTTCATTAGTTTAGCTGGCGTGGACACTGTTCACGACTTTACCAAGTTGGCAAGTAGGAGTACACAAACAGCAGATATGTGAACAAACAGGTAAATTAATTTTAATTTATTTATACATGTATATAAAATATTAACTATTAATACAAACATTAAGTTATGTGAGCACAACCTGTATCATATTATATGAAAGATAATCCAGCCGGGTCTACTCAGGGGCTATGGTGACTTCAAATATAAGTTAGATTATTGCCTATCGTGCTGGAGGACCCGGGCTCGAATTCAGGAGATCGTAGTATCGAAATCGTACTCTTCACAGCGCCCGTTTCCCCCGGTTTATAGCTTTATTCTTATTTTGAAAATATGTGTAATACAATATTCAAATACTCGTATAATATACATGTAAATGTTTTTATTTCCATTTTTATAGGTCATAAAAGTGAAGCAATTCGTATAAATTTACAAATGAACCTCAAACATACAGATCAGATGTTTCTGATTATTTGTATGAGAAATTAAAGAAACTAGCTGACCAACCGATATCGGCCAAAATAAACGACCAACCACAATCATGCATATTCGACGACTCGCCGCAGAACGCCTCACTCGACGACCGACTTCAAGTTAAACTTGACCAACCCCTGGAAGTCCAAAATACAAGAAATACTATAACCTTCAATATAAATATAAAATAAAGCATATAATTTGTGTTGTTTATTTCCCCTTGTTGCAACTGGATTGTTTCGATTCTCCAGATGTACGTGACAGAACTTAGGGTCGCCTGTCAAACCACGTGGGTTTTCTCCGTATTCCTCCAATGGCCTAAAACCCTACGCGTGAGTGAATTATTGATATAAAATTGAACGACGTGTTAGTCCCGAAAGGACCTGGTTTGTGTCGATTGAGCGTTAAACCCTATTTCCCCCACACAGTAGGACAGAACAGCGCTAGTAGGCAGTTAAACCCCCCGTTTCATTTGTAATTGAAAGTAGGGTATCTTTAATGTCATACACGGAAGTGTTATTTTGGCGAGCACGTCAACTCAGTTTTTACCCGCTATATTGATCGAGAGTATATCCCAGAATTCCCACAAGAAAAACCCTATTCCATGTTTTCTTATGGGGAAATAAAAACCTGCAGTGAAAGAATAACCCGGTACGGGTTTAAAGAAAAACTTTCAGAAGAATAACCCCAAATTCCCCTATATATATATTCAAAACCGCCCCCGATTTTAAGATCGCAAGTTATTCCGAGCATAGAATTTACCCCAAAGATCAAAGAGATTTACCGTTATAGGTTTATAAGCAAGAACAAAATCTGCCTATTGTGGGTCTTTCTTTAGGTCTGAAATGTTATAAAAACTATTAATTAGACATTAATTAACTTATTCAGACCATAATCAACTCTCGATGTCAAGGTTAGCCTGCGATATTTGTTGGATTGTGGTCCGATTAACTCTAAAAACGTTCCACCGTGGTTAAATTAAATGGATGATTGAGACTTAGTTTTGTCTTACCCACCTTCAGTAATGATGATCGAGGCTAAGCGGAACTTTCATCCGCTTCGTACTCTTTCATAGTGGATCAATTGCCTTTACATTATGTAGTGTTTATACGCCCAGATTGAAATGTGGTCTTATATTGTCGTTGCCCCTGTCCGTCCGGCGGTCTGTCCGTTCGGCGTTCACAATTGCTTGTGGACGCTCTAAAGGCTAAAGTTATTATCCGATTGACTATAAAATTATTCACAGTGTTTAAGGTCAGAGATGAAGAGGCCTATTGATTTTCAGCGATTTCCGATAATTACTGCCAGAGTTATGGCCCTTTATCACTTCAAAAAATCTTGTGGAGGCCAAACTTAAAACCGATTGACTTTAAATTTATACACAGTGTTTAAGGGCATGAGACGAAGAAGCCTATTGTTTTTCAGAGATTTCCGATAATTACTGCCAGAGTTATGGCCCTTTATCACTTCAAAATATCTTGTTGACGCCCTAGAGTCCAAAGTTAATATCCAATTGACTTTAAATATATACACAGTGTGTAATGTCATGAGTCGAAGGAGCCTATTGATTTTCAGCAATTTCCGATAATTACTGCCAGAGTTATGGCCCTTGATCACTTCAAAACATCTTGTAGACCCTCTTCAGGCCAAAGTTAAAGACCACATAAAATAATAATTTTTAATTGCATATATTGATAGCCAAGGGTTACTACATTCATTTTACGTCAAGTTCACTCCAATCTGATTAAAATTAATTGAGATATTAACGTTTAAACATCAGACAGCCAAAAACGGTTTTCAAATTTTCAATTACAACCTTTATCCGGTTGATTGGCTGGTGACGTCACAGGTGTAAGCCTTGCCTGTGGTCTGTAGGCAACAGGTTTCTGCAGAAACAAAGGAGAAAATGTTGAGAGATATACAAGGTTTATTATCAATGGCGGCGGGAAGCAACAATACTAATTTATAAAGAATAATAAAATATATCACTCATAAGTGTTATGCGCAATGGATAAATGAGACCAATGAATGACACAATCTAACTGATGGTATATGTACAGAAGATCTTACTCCTTAATGTTCCATTCAAGGCCTAATGTACATGTATAAACACAAATGATGCAATGGATGAACAAATGACTAGATTCCAATGAGCAAATAATAGAAATGAATAAATTGACATGGTTACTCAATATAATAGAATTGAGTATTGTTTCTTTTAGGACTAAAAATGAAATAGTAAATAACTGACAATAATGATACTTCAACAAATATATAATTCCGTTTGCAAGGACCACGCACTGACGTCACATATTCCTACCGACCATGCGTTTTTCAATCACTCCACACCATAGTCACTTCAAATGGAAAATGCACAAAAATGAAACAATGTCTGCATTCGGACAGTTGTCAACTTGTTCTTGGGTATCTTATGCACAAATTAACATAGCTTTGACATTAAGATTATTAATATTTACCTGCAGAAATAAAGGAGAAAATGTTGAGAGATATACAAGGTTTATTATCAATGGCGGCAGGAAGCAACAATCCTTCAGCCAATGACTTTCATCGAAAGAATGTATTTTTGACCAATAAGACACAAGTTTACAAAAGCAACTTGATAATAATGATTGTTATCTCCCCTTAACCACCAATGACATAAATCTTATTTCAGACCACTGTTTGAACTATACTACTTAAAACAGAATGTAATACAATTAAAAAATGAAAAATTAGGTGGATATTTCTGTTTACAATTATACATAAAAGTTCCTATTTGTCTTTAACTCTCACACACTCCCCTCCTAAAATTAATTGTGTCCTCACATTACGAATCATAATCCGATACAAATCATGCAAAAGTAATAATAATATAATATAGTAAATTCAGATATCAATCAGTCTCTTTGGCACAAAAGGATTTCTGGCAATAATTACTACAGCCTTATCTGGTCACTCATATAAACACAAATGTTCATGGATAACCTTAAAAGAAACCTGGCCAGTATTTCTTTTTAAAGTTCTTTCACATAGAAAATCCAGATAAAACGTCTCGATAAGATTCTATTGTTGTAAGTTCCGGATTCTCACTCAATATTCCTCTGAAATGTCTAAACAAGGTCCTGTCCGACACATCCCTGAATCATTAATCTTCTCAAATAGAATCCATATATTATAATGTTTCCTTTAGATCTGCTTGTACATTTTGGACCACTCATTAATATCTAATTTTATAAAGTCTATAACACAATTTCACGTTAAACAGTCGATTAAACACAATATCACTTTAAACTTAAACAGTCTCTAAATGATTTTCTACTCATTGGAATTAATCCTCTTAGGATTTGAATGTTCATCCCTAGCTCTCGACGATCACCCAATTAAATGCCCATGGATACGCTATCAAAGTAGGTAACCTACTCGGTAATACTGGAGAGACTAACTGCTGATATGGTATTACTGTATCTACCGGAAAAAAGTTTACTCCCGGTTTCCATTCTGCAGTGCTGCCAAAACGATCGTATGTTAGTCTCGTTGGTGGCTGGATATTTCTTGTTGATCGACGAAATACAGGAGCATCTGGCCGTAGTTCTGTTACAGGTTCAGAAGCCGAAGCAGTTCGTGCTGGAGACGTTCCTACAGAACTACTATCCTCACCTTGACCATTAGTTGTTGGAGCCGAGTTGTCAACTGGAGGTGTTTGACCCTTTTCTTCCGTATATCGGCTAGGTGAACTAGGTGTTTTCCCTCCAAGTCTTGACTCTGGATCTGGACAAGGTGTATAATAGTAATACTCTTCATCAGAATCACTACTGGAACTTTCTTCGGATTCATATGAGGAAAAGAGTTTTTCTTTTTTTGATCTTTTGTCGTCTGCAGATTTTGACATTCTTGACTTATCAAGAAGGTTGTCTCTATTCTGTATGACATCATATAGATCATTGCAGGGTAGAAGAAGATTTCGATGTACTACTTTCGTTTTAGCTGAACTGTCTGGTAGTTTAATTTTGTAGACTGGGCTGTCGTCTCCCATTCTCTCTACCACAACGTAAATTCCATCTTCCCAGTGTGATCGCAACTTGCCTGGTCCACCGCGCTCTGAAAGATTGTGTAACAGAACATGGTCACCTGGTTTAAGTTCAGAACTCCTGGTTTTCTTATCAAATTGAGCTTTCTGTTTGTAAGCTTGCTTCTGCGAGTTTCTTGCTGCTATTTCATAGGCTTCTTTCATGTGGTACTTCCATTTTTTCGCATATTCTGTTAGAGATGTAGAATCTTTGCCAGATGTGTCGAAGATCAGATCAATTGCTAGCCGTGGGGACCTACCATACATGAGGTAATAAGGTGCGTACCCTGTGCAGTCATGTTGCGTGCAATTGTACGCATGTACCACTTTATTGACATGTTCATGCCATCGTGATTTTGCATCTTTCGGTAGTGTCTTCAGCATTGATTGAATCGCTCTGTCTTTCCATTTCCCATCGGATGGTACCCAGTTGTTCTACATTTTTTTATGCCAGCAAGTTTCTGAAGATTGAAAAATAGACGATTTTCAAACTCTCCTCCTTGATTGTGTAGAATCCTAGCTGGGAAACCGTATCTCATGATGTAATCGTTGAATATTCGCTCGGCTGCCGTTTTTGCTGTTTTGTTTCTGGTCGGATAAGCCTGGGCGAACCGGGTGAAATGATCAATCACTACTAAAATGTATTCGTGACCAGCGTTGCTCTTTTCTAGATGTAGAAAGTCTATTGAAATGAGATCGAGTGGAGATGTGGAGATTACTGGAACCATAGGAGCTCTACTAGGTAGTGTTGGCGGCTTGTCCTTGACACAGCTACACTGTTTACTGATGTAGTTTTCAACCTCCTCCTTCATATGTGACCAGAAGAATCTCTGTCTAGCTAATGTGACCACTCTCTCGGATCCTAGATGACCCATATTATTGTGCAGTTCCTCCAGTACCAAATATTTATACTTCTGAGGCAAAACAAGCTGTTTTCTTGTCGTTCCCCCAACTAATTCGCATTTTCGGATCAGGAGTCCATCGTCGTTAATTTCGAATTTGTTAAATTCTTTCAGTAGCGGATTTACAGTTGACTGTTCCGATGATTTGGGTCTCTTGTTGAGCTGCATGTAGCGTAGAACAGGCTTAATAAATTCATCTTGTTCTTGAGCAGACTTTAATTCCGGAAGTGTCAATTTCTTGTGTGACAGCTTTATTGGTGTTAGGAGATCATCTAATATCTCAGCCTCCGAGGATAATGCTGAAATCCAAGCTACGTTGTCACTTACTTCCACTTTTTTCTCCTGGACAATTATAGCCATAATTTCGGTTGAGATAATTTCAGTACAATCCTCCATGTAATCGGTGATGTTCAGTGGCATACGGGAGAGACCATCCGCTGCTCTGTTGTTTATCCCTGGTTTATACTTTATGTCAAAGTTGAAATCTGTGAGTTCTACAAGCCAGCGATGTCTAGTACTATCAAGTTTTGCTGTCGTCAAAATGTAGGTTAAAGGATTATTATCGGTGAAGACCGTGAAATGGGGGGCATAGTATAAATAATCCCTAAACTTCTCTGACACCGCCCACTTTAAAGCGAGGAATTCGAGTTTACCACTATGGAGGTGGTACTTTTGTTCAGAAGGCGTTAGAGTTCTTGACCCGTAGGCTATGACCTTTAACTTTCCATCATCCTCTTTTTGATACAATATCGCGCCAAGGCCATCTTGACAGGCATCTGTATGAACGACATAGTCTCTCTTGAAGTCGGGATAGGCCATGATACATGGTTTGAGAAGTAAATCTATAAGACCGTTTAGAATTTCTTGATGAGATTCCCTCCATGGTATTCTATTTGATGAAGCAGCTTGTCCCTTTAAATTTTTCAATTTCACCTTAGATCTGTGTTCAGGTGACAGGTTTTCATGGTCTTTCTTGAGAAGATCATAGAGCGGCTTAGAAATTCTTGAGAAATCCTGTATATATCGACGGTAATAGCTGATTGTCCCCAGCATTTTCCTGAGATCGCCAACAGTCTTGATTTCTCTTGACTTTAAAGCTTGGACGGCTTCCTTGTCAGCAGGGACTTTAAAGCTTGGACGGCTTCCTTGTCAGCAGGGTCCATTTGGTAACCTTCATGTGAAACTAGATGTCCCAAATACCTGATTTGATTTTTAAACATCTCACATTTTTTTGGTTTAAGACGAATGCCCTTACTCTTTAAGCGTTGCAATACTAGCCGAATGTGTTGTAGATGATCATCAAATGTGTCGGAATAAATCAAGACCTCGTCCAGGTAAGGGCAACAACAATCGTCTCTCAAGTCGGACAGCGTCTCCTCCATGAATCTCTGAAACTGGCCAGGCGCCCCTGACAAAACGAAAGGTATCCGGTTCCACTCATACAAACCCCAAGGACTGATAAAAGCGGTGATGGGTTTACTATCCTCGCTCATAAACCCCTGATGGTAAGCCTTCCCTTGGTCGCACAGACTGAACCATGATTTCCCACGTAGATTATTCAAAGCATCCATGATTCTTGGAATTGGCTGACGATCTGGAATGGTCTTTTGGTTGATCTTCCGATAATCAATGCAAAGTCTTAAACTTCCATCTTTCTTACGAACACATAGCATGGAGCTGCTATACGGTGATTTACTTCGACGTATAAAATTTCTTGTTAATAAGTCTTGCAAGTAGTTCTTAACCTCTGGATACAAAGGCTTTGGTATTGATGAGTAGTTGTGCTGAACAGGCTCTTTGTCTTTCAACCGTATCTCTAACTGTAAATCAGTCGCATTTCCTATCTCATCCTCGCTGGCAAAGACTTCTGACTCTTTATAAAGCAGTTGTCGTACCTGATCCCTTTCTTCTTGCGAAAGTTTTTCATTATCAATGTTTACTGGAGGGTGCCATAGCTTATGACTTGAATCTGAGGTTTTTTTCTTAAAGGTAGTTGTCTCCCTTGGTTGACTTGATTTCTTCACCATGTTCAGATTTACCGGTTTGACTTCTTGTTGCATGATAGGTAGGATGGAATCTATTGAATGGAGATTGCCCAAAACAGTTTTACTTCTAAGGGATATACAGGCTGAGGTACAGTTTTTGGCATATATCATTATTTTAGATACAGGTCCCCTCTTCAAATTTACAACACCTCCACTAATCTCAATTCCTTCTGGAATGTCTAAAGATACATTTGGTTCCAACAAGGCCTGGGTGTTTTCGTTTAGTGGGAGTTTAACGGTGGCCTTTATAGGAACCGTTGATCCACTTGGTATTTTAATACCATGATTTCCTGACCTGACCTCACAAAGTTCATCGGATTTTCTCATCGAAATAAAATCAACAAGCGCTGATACCTTTTCTGGTTGTAATTTTGGAAGCAATGACGAATTTAAAATATCACTATCTAATGGTTCAACATTCAAATAGTTTTCTATTACATTATAACCAATGATAGGTTCATTGATTTTATCAGTTACAAGGAATGGGACATGTAGAATTTTAGCGTCTTTTGCCTTTACTAATTGGAAAGTTAATACCACGTAGCCTTCAAAAGATATTTCCGCCCCATTTGCAGCTTTAACCAGAAACGATGAATATTTTAATAAATCTGTTATTGGTTTTATTGAAAAGTCTTTCAAATTCTTTTTCAACCATGTGGGAGGTACGAGGCAAACTTGAGCACCGGTATCCCATAAAGCTAAAGTTTTTTGTTTGTTCAACATGCATAAAACCTGACATGATTTCCCCACAAGTTGACACAGTTTATCGCGGTCTATTTCATTTAAAGGGGATGTTCCCAAACTGAACATAGTTTGTTTTTTTTCTATAAAGTTTATTCTGCCAGTTATTGCCTGTCGACAGTCTACACAACAACCATGTCCCGAACGCCGTTTACAACCAGCTTGGAAGTGTTCAGCTGAGCCACATCTGAAACAATGTTCACATCTGTCAAGAGAGTTTTTCTCTGTACACGATTTACACTTGCGGTGTTCTTGTTTGAATCTTTCAGGTCTCTGTCTCTCACGTCTCTGGTTGAATGTATTTGACTCTTGTTTTGAACAATCGTGATAGTTTTGTGACGATCTAGCTTTTGCAAATTCTTCCCATAAAGCGTTTACTTCAGCTTGTAAACTTGACCATGCCGTGGCTTCAACTTCAACACCTTTTACAGGAACGACTGTCTTTTGTCCTTTGAACTTCTTCTCTCTCTCTTCGTTCTCAGTGATGATCCCATTGAACTGAGTAATTATTTCTGCATCAGTCGGATTACTCAACAAAAGTTCTTTTGTTGCCAAGGCGACAGCTGAATCACGAAGTCCTGTATGAAGACTCCGTAGTGTCATTCTTCGAACAAGCTTTTTGTCGTAATTTCCCTGTAATTCGCCTCCTAGGTCTTCGACCTCAGCTGATGTCAATAGAACCTTTTGTCCTAAATCTAGCGTTCTAAACACAAAGTTTATCGTATCTTCCTTTGGATGTTGCGAAGCGCTTGTCAATTCATTATAAAGTTCTGTGGCCGATTTTTCACGAAAATAAATTCTGAGTAACTTTCTAAGTTCTATTAACGAAATGTCACTTCTTGCTTCAAGATATGCCCGTAACTGCTCATTGGGATGAAATGACTTTACCACAGCCCAAATTACAATTTTTTCCGTGTAGCCTTGTTCTAGACCAGCCTCAACTTGACGCATCAGATTTATAAAGCTGATTCCTTCCAAGCCGTTGACTGTTCCACTAATTTTAAACTTTTCGTTATTTTTCATTACATGTTGATGTTGAATAGCTGACCCAGGGTCCTTGGATTCCCTTGAATCTGTTTGAAAAGTTTTATTTTCTGATAGGGTAGGTACAGCATTCTGGGTGACATCTTCCGACGGATTCAGGTTCGTGTTTTGATACACGATGTTCCACAACTCGTTTGTTCCCTGAAGTGCGCCTTCCCCTTCCTGTATGTTTTGAATAAATTTTTCGAGAGTTTTTAAGAGTTCACACGGGTTTTCGCCGCCACCTGCAATTTGGAGCTCTTTTATAATTTTGTTGATGATTTCATCGGTGGATGAATAGAGTGCTCTCCTTATTAAATACAGCTTCTCTTCTATTTCCTTTATTTCCGCCCCACCTAGTCCCTTCGATTCTTTCGACATCATAGGATTTCAGTACGGGAATAACCTCGTCCCTGTAACCATGGAATAGTAGTAGAATCCTGGCAAGCTCGCCAAATGTAAGCCTTGCCTGTGGTCTGTAGGTAACAGGTTTCTGCAGAAATAAAGGAGAAAATGTTGAGAGATATACAAGGTTTATTATCAATGGCGGCGGGAAGCAACAATACTAATTTATAAAGAATAATAAAATATATCACTCATAAGTGTTATGCGCAATGGATAAATGAGACCAATGAATGACACAATCTAACTGATGGCATATGTACAGAAGATCTTACTCCTTAATGTTCCATTCAAGGCCTAATGTACATGTATAAACACAAATGATGCAATGGATGAACAAATGACTAGATTCCAATGAGCAAATAATAGAAATGAATAAATTGACATGGTTACTCAATATAATAGAATTGAGTATTGTTTCTTTTAGGACTAAAAATGAAATAGTAAATAACTGACAATAATGATACTTCAACAAACATATAAATCCGTTTGCAAGGACCACGCACTGACGTCACATATTCCTACCGACCATGCGTTTTTCAATCACTCCACACCATAGTCACTTCAAATGGAAAATGCACAAAAATGAAACAATGTCTGCATTCGGACAGTTGTCAACTTGTTCTTGGGTATCTTATGCACAAATTAACATAGCTTTGACATTAAGATTATTAATATTTACCTGCAGAAATAAAGGAGAAAATGTTGAGAGATATACAAGGTTTATTATCAATGGCGGCGGGAAGCAACAATCCTTCAGCCAATGACTTTCATCGAAAGAATGTATTTTTGACCAATAAGACACAAGTTTACAAAAGCAACTTGATAATAATGATTGTTATCTCCCCTTAACCACCAATGACATAAATCTTATTTCAGACCACTGTTTGAACTATACTACTTAAAACAGAATGTAATACAATTAAAAAATGAAAAATTAGGTGGATATTTCTGTTTACAATTATACATAAAAGTTCCTATTTGTCTTTAACTCTCACACAGGCACTACACATAATCTATACACATTATCTATACAATATAGCACTATCTGTACGATATATCACTGTATACACACCGCCAGTTAACACGTGTGTATTTGTCGGTCCAATTAACATTTGACTGGCGTAATCATTAACTCGTAATTTAACACGTAAGCTACATATCACTATACTATAATAGTCAAAGCATTTTCAAAAGCCGACAAAAGCGATATCACTTATGTGGAAGCAGACGTTAAACACCAAGTAGTAGTAGTAGTAAAAGCCAACCTTTTTCGTCTTGAGTTGTAATAGATTTATATTTGTGACTAGAATATTACCGAGTGTATTTCAAGATGCCATATTACCGTTGTGTTATTGAGAAATTGGAATGCGTTTGTAAACAATTCAAATCCTGATTGGCAACCTACAGTCACAACAGTGATATGCAGTGAACATTTTACGAACGATTGCTTAATTACCTATACACACCCGGCGTGTGTATTTATTAACGCCTGACTGATTCCTTAATCCCCCTAATTAAATAAAACAATTGACTACCGAATAATTTGTTTTGTAATACATTTTAATTCAAGATCCATTTTAAAATTTGTTTCATTATGTACGGCCGTTCTGTTTTCTCATGGCAGCGATTGTAATACAATCTACCATCGTGTGCAGTCCAAACGATTCGAGGTACATTTTCGTCAGTATTGTGGTTCTAATTTAGAAGGGTAATTATCATTTTTTGTTACGCCGGCCAGATCAATTTGTAATAATGAATATCAAATACACTTGATCAAATGTGGAGTTCCTGGTGCCGTTTGGTGAGTGATTAAACTGTCAATTTAATTGTAAAATACCTGTATTCTTTATAAAAAAGTTAAATGATGTTAGACATTATAACCTTATCTTATCACAAACGTATGTCCAACGAAGGATTTATATTTAGATGTTGTTTAAACACCAATCAACAAATAATACGAGGCTACTTTATTACAAAAACATCGGTGAGCAAAGAAAAAGATAATTACCTAATCAACATTCTAAATTACTTTATGACCCAATCACTGTTCAAATTTAGTCTGATTGATTAATTACAGGTATTAACGACACTACACTTGCGATACACATAGATAGTTAGGTGATCCTTCTCAATCTGATAAATCTAACGTATATTGAGATATTTCTTCGTATTTCATTTTTACAGTCTATTTCAGAGTAATAAAGTCAAATTCGCAAGCAGAAATAAAGGCGCCGTACATCGATAACGGATCGTCATTTACAAATCGCGTTTCAATCATGTTTGAAATTTATGATATATTTTGCGTGACCACATCTTTTTACTCCTATACTCTTTTAGTCTCGGGGAAATTCGAACCACAATACTCTTCTGACGAAAATGTATCTCGAATAGATGGGACTGCACACATAGGAGAGTGTATGACATCGCTGCCGTGTGAAAATGAACGACCGTATATTATGAAACAAATTCTAAATTAAAACGACGATACTCTTCTGACGAAAATGTATCTCGAATCATTTGGACTGCACACGATGGTAGATTGTATTAAAATTGCTGCCGTGTGTAAACAGAACGACCGTACATAATGAAACAGGTTCTAACTTCGAACAATAAACTTCTGACGAAAATGTATCTCGAATCGTTTAGACTGTACACGATGGTAGAGTGTATTAAAATCGCTGCCGTGAGAAAACAGAACGACCGTACATTATGAAACAAATTCTAAAGTGGATCTTCAATTAAATTGAATTATAAAACAAATTATTCCGTAGTCAATTGTTTTATTTAAATAGGGGGATTAAGGAATCAGTCAGGCGTTAATGAATACACACGCCGGCTGTATATATCACTATACTATAATAGTCAAAGCATTTTCAAAAGCCGACAAAAGCGATATCACTTATGTGGAAGCAGACGTTAAACACCAAGTAGTAGTAGTAGTAAAAGCCGACCTTTCTCGTCTTGAGTTGTAATAGATTTATATTTGTGACTAGAATATTACCGAGTGTATTTCAAGATGCCATATTACCGTTGTGTTATTGAGAGTTGTGGAAATCCCAGCAAGGGAAAGGGGAATAATGTACCGGCGTTTCATAAATTTCCCAACGATGAAAACGTACGGAAAAATTGGAATGCGTTTGTAAACAATTCAAATCCTGATTGGCAACCTACAGTCACAACAGTGATATGCAGTGAACATTTTACGAACGATTGCTTAATTACCTATACACACCCGGCGTGTGTATTTATTAACGCCTGACTGATTCCTTAATCCCCCTAATTAAATAAAACAATTGACTACCGAATAATTTTTTGTAATACATTTTAATTCAAGATCCATTTTAAAATTTGTTTCATTATGTACGGCCGTTCTGTTTTCTCACGGCAGCGATTATAATACAATCTACCATCGTGTGCAGTCCAAACGATTCGAGATACATTTTCGTCAGTATTGTGGTTCTAATTTAGAAGGGTAATTATCATTTTTTGTTACGCCGGCCAGATCAATTTGTAATAATGAATATCAAATACACTTGATCAAATGTGGAGTTCCTGGTGCCGTTTGGTGAGTGATTAAACTGTCAATTTAATTGTAAAATACCTGTATTCTTTATAAAAAGTTAAATGATGTTAGACATTATAACCTTATCTTATCACAAACGTATATCCATCGAAGGATTTATATTTAGATGTTGTTTAAACACCAATCAACAAATAATACGAGGCTACTTTATTACAAAAACATCGGTGAGCAAGGAAAAAGATAATTACCTAATCAACATTCTAAATTACTTTATGACCCAATCACTGTTCAAATTTAGTCTGATTGATTAATTACAGGTATTAACGACACTACACTTGCGATACACATAGATAGTTAGGTGATCCTTCTCAATCTGATAAATCTAACGTATATTGAGATATTTCTTCGTATTTCATTTTTACAGTCTATTTCAGAGTAATAAAGTCAAATTCGCAAGCAGAAATAAAGGCGCCGTTCATCGATAACGGATCGTCATTTACAAATCGCGTTTGAATCATGTTTGAAATTTATGATATATTTTGCGTGACCACATCTTTTTACTCCTATACTCTTTTAGTCTCGGGGAAATTCGAACCACAATACTCTTCTGACGAAAATGTATCTCGAATAGATGGGACTGCACACATAGGAGAGTGTATGACAGCGCTGCCGTGTGAAAATGAACGACCGTACATTATGAAACAAATTCTAAATTAAAACGACGATACTCTTCTGACGAAAATGTATCTCGAATCGTTTGGACTGCACACGATGGTAGATTGTATTAAAATCGCTGCCGTGTGTAAACAGAACGACCGTACATAATGAAACAGGTTCTAACTTCGAACAATAAACTTCTGACGAAAATGTATCTCGAATCGTTTAGACTGTACACGATGGTAGAGTGTATTAAAATCGCTGCCGTGAGAAAACAGAACGACCGTACATTATGAAACAAATTCTAAATTGGATCTTGAATTAAATTGAATTATAAAACAAATTATTCCGCAGTCAATTGTTTTATTTAATTAGGGGGATTAAGGAATCAGTCAGGCGTTAATGAATACACACGCCGGCTGTATATAGGTAATTAAGGAATAAACATTCCGAATATGCATTCGGTCACTGTGACGTCACTGGCGTCTGAGGGGATTAAGAGTGTTTTCAATAATTGGCAAAGTCGTTTTTACGGGAGGTCTATTTTTACGACTTTGAATGAAGATAGCTGATTTAAATTTAGTCGGATTGATGTGAATTTGACGTAAAGTGGATAAAATAACCATGGACTGCTCACATAGAGAAGTTTTCAGGGCCATTTTATGTGCACTTTAAGAGCTGATATACACAGAGTTTAAGGTCTTGAAACGAACAAGCTAAATCCATGATATTAAATGTTTCGTATACTAATTGTTAGCGTGCCCGGACGTTTTAGCTGCTGTGGGCGTATGTTTTATTGCCTGGCAACCTATCTTTAACTATTATAGTGAGAACTGCCAACTCGTTATCTAATCTCAAATAATGTATCTTTAATCATCTTATCTTTTCAAAATTTGTACATGTTAATATTATTTGGACAAAGGAGCCTATTCATTTTCTGTGTTATTGACTTTGATCATTATAATGGGTACGGGACAATTCGTCACCAGACAACTCGTCCCCTGGGACTATTCATACCCCACCAATTTGTCCCTGGACAATTCATCCCCGAGGACTATTTGACTGCGGATAATTCGTCCCCGAGGACAGTTTTTCCCCAGATCTAATCGTTCCCTAGGATTATTCGTCCCTGAATGGAGGAAGAAATCAGTAGTTCCCCCTGTTCCTTCCTGAAGACTACCATTTTCAACCAATTATGAGACCCTTTGGTGGAGGTGAGCAATGCTGGAAATAACTTTCGATTGTTGTGTCTGACTGGATGAACATTCCCTCTGACATTTAAAATTTTGCGTCGGAAATAATGTGTGGGCACAATGTCTATCAAGATCTATTCTGTTGACTAATATCTTTTGCGATCCACATGATGTGAGCCAGGGCTATTTTGCTTTAGTTTTCAGGTTTTGCTTTGTCATGGATATAAAAATGTTACCCATTCAATTGCCTTGAATGTCATGATACTTGGAGTAAATACATGTCGATCGGGAAAGGCGGGGTGCTATTTTATCTCTGGAATCAAACACGAACAGATGTTTAAGGAATAAATAATTGGGTCACGCTTCCTGTGGATTAGAAATACACACTACCCATTGAGAACTTAACTATTTGTGATTAAATAGTTATTGTTCATTACAATATAAATCCCTAATTTCATTGGCATCTATCATCCGATAATATAGCTTCCCATCTTTGGCAATGTTGGCCTAATCACGTGACAATTTCCTGCCTTTTCTATAAAGGGTTGAAAATACGATCTTCTTTTCGAAGAAAGTTGGGGGACTATTAAAATGGGTTCATCTGTCTGTCTGTCTGTCTGTCCGTCTGTCCGTCTGTCCGTCACACTTTTTGGGACACAATAACTCTCTTCCTAATTGAGCTAGAATGTTCAAACTTGGTGTATGTCTTTATTAGGTCAATGCCTTGATGGAGTTCGAAGATGAGCATTTTCCGCTTAGGTTAAGCAGAGATAAGCAATTTGATTGGTTGATGCTTTGGGACACGATAACTTTAGTTCTAATTAAGTGAGAGTGATGAAACTTGGTGTATAGTTTCATTACAGTAATACCTTGACTAAGTTCGATAATGAGCATTTTCTGCTCAGGGTAAGCAGAGCGATACGCAATTTGATTGGTCGAGACTTTGGAACACAATAACTCTCCTTCTAATTGAGTTAAAATGTTCAAACTCGGTGTATATGCTTATTAGGTCAATGGCGGCAATGCCTTGATGGAGTTCGAAGATGAGCATTTTCCGCTTAGGGTAAGCAGAGATGAGCAATTTGATTGGTTGATGCTTTGGGACACGCTAACTTTAGTTCTAATTAAGTGAGAGTGATTAAACTTGGTGTATAGTTTCATTACAGTAATACCTTGACTAAGTTCGATAATGAGCATTTTCTGCTCAGGGTAAGCAGAGCGATACGCAATTTGATTGGTCGAGACTTTAGAACACAATAACTCTCCTTCTAATTGAGTTAAAATGTTCAAACTTGGTGTATATGCTTATTAGGTCAATGCCTTGATGGAGTTCGAAGATGAGCATTTTCCGCTTAGGGTAAGCAGAGATAAGCAATTTGATTGGTTGATGCTTTGGGACACGATAACTTTAGTTCTAATTAAGTGAGAGTGATGAAACTTGGTGTATAGTTTCATTACAGTAATGCCTAATGACTAAGATCGATAATGAGCATTTTCTGCTCAGGGTAAGCAGAGCGATAAGCAATTTGATTTGCCGAGACTTTGGAACACAATAACTCTCCTTTTAATTGAGTTAAAATGTTCAAAATTGGTGTATGTGTTTATTAGGTCAATGCCTTGATGGAATTCGAAGATGAGCATTTTCCGCTTAGGGTAAGCAGAGATAAGCAATTTGATTGGTTGATGCTTTGGGACACGATAACTTTAGTTCATCTTGATTGATGATTTTTATGCCAATACAATGACTGCATTCTCATTCGGTAATGGATTCGACAGTAACAGTGTATAGAAACAATTGACTCGGACACGAGGGCCCTTTCCTTTGGCCAGAGGGGCCCTTTTGTCAAGCGTGGGGGCTCTTTTGTCTGCCTTTAGGGTCCCCCTAACTAGGGTACATTTTCATTTTTCTTGTCGGTTTTAGCATTTTTCTTTATAAAACACTTTTGGATGACACTTCGTGTACAGTTTGATTGCTCGATACGTTTGAAAAAAATAAATGTGCGATTAATTAATATGTGTCATCCATCTATTTATTTTGGGATTTCGGCGAGGGACATCAGCCTCACTGTTGGCTTGTTGTATTATTAATTGATAAAGTATAGTTATATTATCAGTTAATAAATGTTGAAAATGATACAAATCTTGACCAATCTCCCTCTCAAATCTTAAAAATATAAATCCCTTTATAAATTGTAGTGGCTACGCAATGTATGTACACGTTATCGTGAAAACATGCAGAGATTACTACGCCGTAAATACTACATCGGAATGATGATATAATATGGAACTTCTGGGGGATGGATAATTATTTTACTATAATTTACGAATATGTAAGAACTTATTAGGAGGCCTATTTTGTCAATAGGCAGGAATAGGTTTCATCAAAATTTGTAATAAAAGGTTCTATGCTGAAATACATACAACCGAATTACACCATTCGACTGACGACTGCCCAATGCATATCGGCATTGGATTTTTTTGAGAAAATATCAAATGTCTGAAGCGTGACATCGTATAAATTCAACAACAATGTATGTTTCATCTTGTAAGATACCTTTAAATATATGTGACAAAAATTGGTAAATTTTAGTATTCGACACCTAAGATAAATTTACTACATCCGTCTTCGAGATATTGAAGAACCTAGTCATGGATTTGAACCACGATATCAAAAATATTGTTTGCCCAACCGTTATGACCGTTAATATTTGAGTTACCCATAGTTTTTTGTCGCCAGCCTTTGGAAGAATGCAGGGGACGTGAAAAAAAGTATTGCAATATATTGCAGTATTGCAATACTTTAAATAAAGGCTTAGTTTATTATAATACACATTTTATTTTGAATAGTTTTAATAGTTGTTTAACTTTAATATTTGTTATTTGTCTTGGTAAGTCATGGTTTATATTTTCGGGAAATCGCATAACTTTTATTAAGTTTCTCGAAAACCAAAGTGTCCCGAAATTGTGGACTTTCCTTTGCTATTTGAAACAATTTTACGTGAATTTCCGGTTGCCGTAGCATAAAGTGATTCGTTAGTCGACGATTTTTAACAATAGGTCAAATGAATGTTGCATATGAAGAAAAAGAAAAACGAATTTGAAATACCGGTAATCTAGTCTAGAATAGCTTACATAGCATAGATACAAGACAAGATCACTTGAAATTTGAATATATTCAGATGAATAGGATAATAATTATTATTTTCTTAGTCTATGGCACATTTCATGACAATTGGACCGATAAAATGAGTAGCCGCAATTTACGTGACTTGGCTCCCTGCCATCATGGTGTCAAATTCTTCACGTGCAGTTTGTTTGTACAAACTTTTTATGACTTGTCGCATTTATTGGCTTCTAATATCAACCAATGAAAGTAAAAATATTGCTATCTTATCTCATTATCTACCGCAAAAATCTGTTCCGCTGACATTTTATTGTTCATGAAAACATTTACTAAATTTTACTTCGTTTTTGCCGACTTTTATCATAGTACTTCGTGGTTGTCGTAAATTTGACCGAGATTTATTTAATTTACGCATTACGACAATATAATGCTATAACGAGTGACTATGGTCTAAAATAGGAAAGAAAATAAGAATTCTAGGTACGAACGTCGGGTTGAAAAAATTATAAATAAGATTTACGACAACCGGCAAAAATAAAACGAAAGTAGAAAAATATCGATACAAGAAAAACGTATCGATACAGCAGTGTATCGCGGGAAGGTCGTATTGCAATATATCGATATTGCAATTATTTTTGACAGCCCTAGTCGATAACTTGATGGAGTTGGAAGATGGGTTAAGCAGAGATAAGCAATTCGATTGGTTGATGCCTTTAGTTCTGATTACATCAGTATCTTGACTAAGTTTGATAATGAGCATTTTCGGCTCTGGGTAAGCAGAGCGATAAGCAATTTGATTGGTTGAGACTTTGGAACACAATAACTCTCCTTGTGATTGAGGTAGAATGTTCAAACTTGGTGTAGGCGTTTATTAGGTCAATGCCTTGATGGTGTTCGAAGATGAGCATTTTCTGCTTAGGGTAAGCAGAGATAAGCAATCTGATTCGTTGATTCTTTGGGTCATGATAACTTTGTTTATAATTAAGTGAGAGTGATGAAACTCCCTATATAGATTCATTACATCATTACCTTGACTAAGTTCGATGTTGAGAATTTTCTGCTTAGGCCAAGAAGCTACAAGCTATTTGATTGGCCGAGACTTTGGAACATAATTACTCTCCTTTTAATTGAGATAGAATGTTTAAAACTTGATGTAGATGTTCATTAGGTGAATGTCTGGACTGAGTTCAATGATTAACATTTTGAGCTAAAGCTAAGCAGAGCTAAACAATTTCATTGATCGATGCTTTGGGAGAATTGATATAACCTTGATTCTATCTGATAGAGAGTGATGTATAGTTTGATTGCTCGATACATTTGAAAAAAAATAAATGTACGATTAATTGATATGTGTTATCTATTTATTTAGGAATTTTGGCGGGGGACATCAGCCTCACTGTTAGCTTATTATACACTACAGTGTTTAAAGTCATGTGACGAAGGACCCTAGTCATTTTCAACGATTTCCTATAATTACTGTCAGAGTTATGGCCCTTGATGACTGAATAATCTTGTAGATGCTCTAAGAGACTAAAGTTAAAATACGATTGACTTTAAATTTAACACAAGGTACAATTTTATGGATACACAATTACCGAGTATGATACTAATTTATACACAATGTTTAAGGTCATGAGACAAACAATCAAAACAATTTCAAATGATTTCTGATAATTACTTAATGGGTTATTACTCATAAGATTTTTATGTGTTGTAAACATTCTCCTTACTTACAAAAGAAAAAATATATGTCAAGCCTTGTTGACTGTTCGAACGAACGACTTAGCAGCTGTGGGTGTATGTTTTTTTGCCTGGCAACATATCTTAATGAAACTTTAAAATTATCTTTATATCACAAAGATCTTGGTTCCTTTTGATAATCACATAGATCTGAATGTGACTTCCTGGATTATGGCCCCTGATAGTTCGAAAAATCGCATATTGAGCTTGTGGACCCACTAGAAGTCACTTAATGAAGTTTGAGATCGAATTTCTCTGTCCATCTGTTGCAAAATGTGAGCGTATCTTGCGTGGCAACCATTTGTTGATATTTGAACTATTTTCATTGTTGTCCGGGGACAAATTGTCCTTGGGGACAAGATTTTTGGGGACGAATAACCCTAGGAGACTAATAGTCCTGTGACAAATTGTCCAGGGATGAATTGTCCTTGGGGAGGAGTTGTCCAGGGATGAATTGTCCTGAACCAAATTGTTTGGGGATGAATTATTGTCCTAGAGCTGTACATGATATACCTTGCGAAAACTGGTATCATGAAAGTAATGTTTCAACAAGAAGAGGTAATAAACGCAGAGTTTGGCTTGGCGATTTTATTTATCAGTTAATTATTTACACTTACCAAACATGGTAAATTAAGTTTTGATCATTTTTAAATGTAACTCTTTTTGTTTTAAGGGACAAGATTCTAGCAGAACTGAGTGAGTAATTATATTATGGCTTTTTTATTAATGAGCTATGGATATTTTGTCTTTTATTTGTTAAACGTTCCAGCAGTAGTTAACAATTTTGTTGGGTATTAGATTCAGTTATTCTGAAACACTTTTAAACAGGGTTCTTAATCCATTTTGAAATGAACCGGTAACGGGCACCCCTAACGGATAGTCGTCTTTTGAACAACAGACATGTTGGTTTATGCATACTTTATTCACGTCAATAATTGCATAACGTTACGGTATTCCGTATGATATTATAATAATAACTTCTAATAAACAAAGCCTGTGTTGTTATTCCATACTAGTATTCATATAACCATACATTATCGAAATTTATAGGCAAATTTTGGCAACTTGCATAATGCATAACCTACTTTTGCTTTCATCCAAACAAACGGAAGTTAGAATTAATTTAGTAAAAAGAAAAACTACAAGCAAATACAAATAAGTTCGTTTTTATACGCCCACATTGAAATGTGGTCGTATATTGTCGTCGCCCCCGTCCGTCCGTCCGGCGTCCACAATTGCTTGTGGACGCTCTAGAGGCTAAAGTTAATATCCGATTGACTTTAAATTTATACACAGTGTTTAAGGTCATGAGACGAAGAAGCCTATTGTTTTTCAGCGATTTCCGGTAATAACTACCAGAGTTATGGCCCTTGATCACTTCAAAAAATCTTGTGCTAGAGGCCAAAGTTAATATCCGATTGACTATAAATTTATACACAGTGTTTAAGGTCATAAGACGAAGAAGCCTGTTGATTTTCAGCGATTTCTGATAATTAGTGCCACAGTTATGGCCCTTGATCACTTCAAAAAATCTTGTGGATGCTCTAAAAGCCAAAGTTAATATCCGATTGACTTTAAATTTATACACAGTGTTTAAGGTCATGCGTCGAAGAAGCCTATTGATTTTCAGCGATTTCTGATCATTAGTGCCAGAGTTGTGGCCCTTGATCACTTCAAAAAATCTTGTGGATGCTATAGAGGCCAAAGTTAATATCTGATTGACTTTAAGTTTGATACACAGTGCTTAAGGTCATGAGACGAAGAATCCTATTGATTTTCAGCGATCTCTGATAATTATTGCCAGAGTTATGGCCCTTGATCACATCAAAAAATCCTGTGGACGCTCTAGAGGCCAAAGTTAATATCCGATTGACTTTAGATTTACACACACTGTTTAAGGTCATGAAACGAAGAAGCCTACTGATTTTTCAGCGATTTCAAGTAATTACTTCCAGAGTTATCTCCCTTGATCACTTCAAAAAACCTTGTGATGCTATAGATGCCAAACTTATCATCCGATTGACTTCAGATTGATACACAGAGTTTAAGGTGTTGAAACGAACAAGTATTTTGATTTTCAATGAATTTTGATAACTGAACAGCTAAATCCATGATGTTAAATGTTTCCTATACTAATTGTTAGCGTGGGGCAAAACTTTATAAAAAGCAATCAAATTCCAATGATTTTCAGATAATTACATAATGAGTTGTTAGTGTATTACAAATGTTTCATTACCAAAAAAAGTAAAAATATGCGACAACCAGGTTGACTGCCTGGACGATTTAGCTGCTGTGGGCGTATGTTTCGTTGCCTGGCAACCTATCTTTAATTATTTTATACGTAAACACTTGTCAATATATAAAAGAATATTTGTAAGCACGTGTCAATAATAAAACAATGTAGCACAATTATTTCCGTGAATAGTCGGGGTTCGGATTTCGGAAATATGCCGTACGAGCGAAGGGTCACATGATTCAGATTAGTTTATTAGGGTTTCACACTGCGTAGCTTGTGTGAAACACTATTGTTTTTGTTAAAATTATTATTCTTATTATTAGGGTTTCACACTGCGAAGCTTGTGTGAAACACTATTGTTTTTGTTAAAATTATTAGGCTTTCACCATTTTCAATGGTGAAAGGCTATTGTTATTACTAAGATTATTATTATTTATTATTTTTTTTTATTCCACTTTGCCTATTTCTCAGCAACTATAAGAGAGAGAGGTCTGAAATTTGATTTTCTGTCGGGAAACTGGGTGGTGGTTAGTGCTTAAATGTAAAATCAAATTTGTGCGCAAAGCGGAAACGCGTCAAATCTTTAACGTGCACTCAAATTGAAAATCGACCATAATTCTTCTAATTCTCATCCGACTTTTCCGGTATTTACATTTTTGGATAGCTGAAAACATTTCTGAGTAGATGGCAGTTCAAAAACATCGAGTTTAGAAACTTTGTCGCTCTCATTTTTTGGGTGAAAAATGGAAAATTTTCAAAATTTTCTAAAATTGTTATTTTGGGGAATTTTAAAATAATACTGATATTTTTGGATAGCTGACCTCAATCCGATTCCAACAATATAAGTTTTGTTCTGAAATGTTAACTTTGATTTTTCACTTTTTTACGCATTTTCGTCAAATCGTAGAGTTCTTATTTTTTTAAAACGGCGCCTACGATTTTTCTGAAACTTCAGGCATGTGATGTCAACAGTCGTCTCCAGTCCTTAGACTATGGATGAAAATCCTCTAATCACCGGAAGTGGTCAAGAAAGGTATCCAAAGTTTGACAAAATTCAGAAAAATGGGTGCCTGTGCGCCAAATAAGATGTATCGATTGGTTGTTTACCGAGTAGTTAAAGTATTATATCGTTTGATAGCCACGTGAATTATCTACAAGATGGTACTATAGCGACAAGATTCTATCAAAAAATAAAAAAGTTATCTGAGTTTGAAAAGTAAGGTATTTTGCTATTTCGATCAACTTTAGACGCGTATTTCTCGAAAACGCCGCCTACGATTTTTTTAAAACTTTCTCATTCGAGAGTCTTATAGGTGGTGTATTGTGTGAAACCATTGTACAATTTCTCTAACTGTCATGAGTAGTTGAAAAACGAGATTGAAAATCCAAAACGTCATATTTTTACCATTTGGAGCATTTTTAGACGTCTTTTTCTCGAAAAGTCAACGTAATTTTTTTTTTGAACTTCTTCTATAGAGAGTTTTATCGGTAGTCTTAGGTATGAAACCATTGCGCAACAGTAAGAAATATCAGGAGTATGAGAACAAAGGGATCGAAAATGGAAAACGTCACCTTTCATTGTTAAGCGAAACATGCAGCAAGAGTTGATACAATCTGTACGTATTAGCAACGTTTGGAGCATATTCAAAAGTCCCTTTTTCTCTCACAGTGACGATATTTGGGCCAAAATTATTTCAACTTTTAGTCTTTACTTCTATTCAAAATAAGTGTATTGTGACCCCGTAGCAGAAATATTTGATTTATGTGTGTAATAATTAGTCTTTGAATTAATATTGTTTCTCCTTGGCCAATGTTACCTCATAGCCGTAATCATCTCGACACAAATCCACGGCTCGCGCTGTTTATATGCAAATCCAATTTTTCAGAGATTGCAGTTGTATCTTGCAGTAGTATCCTGCAAAAGTACGAATATTGCAACGGTCATAGAAAGTTTAATGTAGTTAGAGCATGGACTCTGTTTCTAATAAATGTCGAACTTTTATATGTTGGTGACGTGAAATCTTTAACGTGCACGGAATCCGAAAATTGGCGATATTTCATTGAATATAAAATCAATTTTTGAACCAGTTACATATTTGAGTAGCTGACATGAAAACGCGATTCCGAAGTCCCGTGTACACATTGGTGTGACATCGACAAAAGTCCGAATTGGTCATAATTGGAACGTTTTGCATACGTATAAAGCATATATAGAGAGATTTTTTTAAAAGTGACAATATTTGAACTAAGGGTGTTTTAATAGTAATCAATATCTGTTACTGGTGCTTCTAGAGTGAAAATAATTCGTTTTAGTAAATAATAGTTACCCCTGAAATTAATATCGAAGGATTTTTGTCTCCATGACGTCATCATTTGATACCAGTGAAAATAAACCTCTCTGTTGAAGCTATTTATAAGGAAGGCACTCCTCTATATAAATGCTGAGAAATTAATGTTGAATGTATGATTCTGGGTTTTGGTTATTATTTGACACTTACGATACTTTTTTGTCCCAATCAGAAAATTCGGTTTTTTATATTCTCGTGTAGATCTGTGAAAGTAAAACAGATAGAGTTTTGAATATTGATTTTTCCTATGTTTTAAACATTTAGTACATAGAACTATTGCGAAATTTGTGAACCAGACCGGAAGTGATGTAAATCTTTAACGTGCACGAATGAAAATCGGTTCTAATTATGTCAATTCCCAACCGATTTTCGAAAAAATATATTTTTGTACAGCCGGGGATATTGCGGATGGGATAAAGGTCGAATTGAGCTAACCATGTCGTTCTCAGTTGAGATAACCAGTTTGAGCATGGACTCTATCTGTAATAAATATTAAATTTTTATATGTTACATGTAGTGACGTCAAATCTTTAACGTGCACGAAATCAGAAAATTGTAGATATTTCATTGAATATTTAATCAATTTTTGAACCAGTTGCATATTTGATTAGTTGATATGGACGTGATTCAAAAGTCCCGTGTACACATTGGTGTGACATTGACAAAAGTCCAAGTTGGTCATAATCGCAACGTTTTGCCTACGTATAAAGCTTTTTTTTTGAAAGAGGCAATATTTGAACTAAAGGTGTTTTACTGGTAAACAATATCTGGTAATGCTGCTTCTAGAGTGAAAATAATTTATTTTAGTCAATAACAGTTACTCCTGAAATTATTATCCCAGGTTTTTTGTCTACATGACGCCATCATTTGATACCAGCGAAAATGACGCTATTTACCGAAACTATTTTGAAAAGTTGATGTTGAAAGGTATGATTCTTGGTTTTGGTTATGATCTGACACGATTTTTTTTTTGTCCCATTCGAAAAACTGTTTTTTTTTTCATTCTCGTGTAAATCTCTGAAACTAAAGCAGATAGAGTTCTGAATAATGATTTTTCCTATGTTTTAAGCAGTAAGTACTTAGAAGTATTGCGAAAGTTCTGAACAGACCTGAAGTGAAGTAAATCTTTAACGTGCATAAATGAATAAGTCCTAATAATCTCAATTCCCAACCGATTTTCGAAAAAGTTATATTTTTGTAGAGCCGGGGATATTGCGGATGCGATATAGGTCGAATTGCAATACCACGCAGTTCTCTTTTTTTCCTGAAAATTTGAAAATGTACTAAAATTGTGATTTTTTTCTTTTAGAATTTTTGCGTTTTTGATTGCGTATTTAGATTTCTGGCGTCTGGAGGATTCTACCGATCCAAGCTCATAATGTTGTATATTGTTAAACTACATTTTTCACTTTCTTACTATCGTAATGCGCATGCACAGAAAGTGTCAATATCTGAGTTGTTTAAGTGTGTGTGTGTGTGTGTGTGTGTGTGTTTTAAGGGGTGAGTGGTGGGCATTTTGTGCTGCCTTGGGTAAGGTGAAAGCCTTCAGCCTTGCAAGCAAGTCTAGTTATTCTTATTATTATTATTCTTCTTTTGTTTTGAGTAGATCTCAGCAACTACTTGTCGCATCGTTACGATTTCTTCGGTTTTACTGGGAAAGTGGGTGTGACTTAGAGGATAAAGCTATTTTGAACGTTCTGCGACAATGCGAAATGTCAGAAATCACCGAAGTTATCGTTTTTAAAAATATTGCGGTAATTTTAACAATAATCATTGGATTTTAACTTTCGATACATTTTTGCATAGCCGGAGACAGGGCACATAGCTACGCTACTTTCGATTTTTGATTTTCGGCAAGTCTTCGAAGATATTAGGCGCCAAATTTCGAAAATTTAAAATTTTACAAAAAACTTTTTTATTTATGAATATTTGTTAGTCGTGCTGTGCACAGAATTAAAGAGTCATCTGACTAGCGCAAAAATGTTAAAAAATTTGTCTCAGTAATTTCCCTTGGCCGCCATTGGCTAATTCAGTTTATCTGTCCTAGATTAATTTTTTATTGTTCGATTTGTATAAAACAAAGTTCATATGCTTCGTTGTCTCAATTGTCATTTTTTTTTATTACCGAAAGTGTTATCTGTCGGCACCGGAAGTGGCATAATTTTACCAAAAAATAAAATTTGGACAGTTAGGTACCATTTTTCGAAAACAAATATTATTTTTTTGAAAAATTATATGATTGAAAGCGTGTGTCCTTTAAAGGCGCAAAAAATGTCGGAAGCAGTTTTTTTAATTTCTTTTTCATTTTCTAGCAAATTGGATTAAGAGGTGAAAAAAGGCGTGAAATTGACCTATTTACAACTCATTCAGGCTTTTCAAATTTTAAAATGTTTTTACGTAACTTTTATAAACTTGTAGCTATAATCCATACGAAGAGAATGTATGTGAAAATTAGTTTGTAATATAAGCAGTTGCCGAGAAATAGGCAATTTTGCATGAGTCACTTTTCACGTAATTTTGGCTGTAAAAGAATCAATTATTATTCGATTTTCAATTTTCTTTCGCCATTGGATGCCAAATGCCATAGTGGACTCAGGGTTCAATTTAGTCTAAAACGAATGAGTAGCAAATTTTTGTGACAGATTCACATTTTGGCTAATCAATTCCAAATTTGAATAGCATTTGCTCAGATTTGAGGAGCAGTAAAACGTAGCCTACATCACAAAAATTTGCAATTCTGATTTTTTGGGGTATAAGTGGATACGTTTTTCCGCCGAAGTCCGGCCTTCGTTGTATACTCTGCTTCGACTTATGCACGGATGAAGGTAAAAAAAAAATTGACATTTTCAAACAAAAAAAAATTCAGTTACTGTCTCTCCACGATTCCGGACGCACTAATCGTCTAAAACAAAACTACACGTACTTTATGTTAAACCATTCCAATCGAAATATTTGTAGACCTGGCTTTGCTTGTTTATTTCTTTATTTAAATATCCCCCCTTCAAAATATTATAAACCCGAGAATATGCCATAAGCATCAAATATATTCAGACATTCGTCAAAAATGGCTTGTTTCACGCGTCTCGTGAGATGTCTACTTTTAGTTTTCAGTTAAGTTAACTGCGTTGTTTTATTCCATTTTTAGTAACACTTTATAAACGTGTGATTAAAAACGGGGTCTGCATTGTTTTCTAGTTATAAGTTATCGGATATATTGAAATAAAAACTGGTTCAAATTAATCACGACCACCACTTGGAATATTGAACAAGTTAGCCCTGCATTTATAAATTGATTCTTTCGTAGGCCTAAATATACTCCACATTCATCCAAAATATAATGAATCGCACTTCACAAGTTTGAAAGCAATTTTTGGCTAATGAATAAAATAATTCTATCGCCATTACCGCGATTTGAGTCGCTTTTTGCGATGCGATACCGCTTAAATTGAACACTGAGTGGACTATGTCAAACCATTTTACCTCTTGCGCTGCCACCGGAAATGACGTCATTTGCTCAAAACTTAAATTTTAGCCTTCAAAAACAATATTTTATTCAAATGAGTCGTATTTGTTATTTTTTCCAAATTATGATATTTGATTCTATTGATCAAATAGATTGAACCCATACGATCATACAGATACCACAAAATGGTTTCTAACTTGTACGGTTGCAGAGAAATGGGCGATTTTCCTCAAGTCACTTTTCAAGGTTTTTGGTCTATAAAAGTGTCAGTTATTATTCGATTTTCATAAAATTTTCACCATATGATATCTTATGTCATTGATGATTTCATAGAACTAATTTAACATTTTCAGTATCACCGGAAGTAATGTCATTTTGGCAAAAACTGTATTTTTAGCCTTCAAAACAGATATTTTTTTCAAATGAGTCTGATTTGTAATATATTTCAAATTATGATATTTGATTCCAATCAACAAATGGATTGAACCCATACAATCATATAGATACCAAAAAATAGTTTTTATCATGTACGCTTGCCGAGAAATAGACGATTTTCTACAAGTCACTTTTCAAGGTTTTTGGTCTATAAAAGTGACAATTCTTATTCGATTTACATACAATTTTCGCCATATGATGCCTTATGCCATTTCTGATTTCATAAAACTAATTGAACATTTTCATTATCACCGGAAGTAATGAAATTTTGCCAGGATCACTTACAAGTAACATATATATAAAACGAATTGATATTGCTAGATTTGGTTGATTCTTCGTCCATTTTATTTGATGTTTACAATGCTTATGTGGAAACCTGTTTGATGGTTTCATTGGTATCGGAAGTGACATATGTTCAAGGGTAACGTGGCACCGAAAGTGACGTGGCACCAGTGAAACCCGTCATTCCTGCATGCAGGTCTAGTTCTTATTATTATTATTATTATTCAGATTCCAATTTGAATAGATCTCAGCAACTAATTGTCGCATCGTTACGATTTCTTCGGTTTTACTGGGAAAGTGGGTGTGACTTAGAGGATAAAGCTATTTTGAACGTTCTGCGACAATGCGAAATGTCCGAAATCACCGAAGTTAGCGTTTTTAAAAATATTGCAATAATTTTAACAATAATCATGGGATTTTAACTTTCGATACATTTTGGCATAGCCGGAGACATGGCACATAGCTACGCTACTTTCGTTTTTTGATTTTTGGCAAATCTTCGAAGATATTAGGCGCCAAATTTCGAAAATTTAAAATTTTACAAAAAACTTTTTTATTTATAAATATTTTTTAGTCGTGTTGTGCACAAAATTTAAGAGTCAAAAACTGTATTTTTAGCCTTCAAAACAGATATTTTTTTCAAATGAGTCTGATTTGTAATATATTTCAAATTATGATATTTGATTCCAATCAACAAATGGATTGAACCCATATGATCATATAGATACTGTACCAAAAGATAGTTTTTATACGACCACGCCCACATTGAAATGTGGTCGTATATTGTCGTCGCCCCCGTCCGTCCGCCGGTCCGTCTGTCCATCCGTCCGTCTGTCCGGCGTCCACAATTGCTTGTGGACGCTCTAGAGGCTAAAGTTAATATCCGATTGACTTTAAATTTATACACAGTGTTTAAGGTCATGAGACGAAGAAGCCTATTGTTTTTCAGCGATTTCCGATAATAACTACCACAGTTATGGCCCTTGATCACTTCAAAAAATCTTGTGGACGCTCTAGAGGCCAAAGTTAATATCCGATTGACTTTAAATTTATACACAGTGTTTAAGGTCATGAGACGAAGAAGCCTATTGATTTTCAGCGATTTCTGATAATCAGTGCCAGAGTTGTGGCCCTTGATCACTTCAAAAAATCTTGTGGATGCTGTATAGGCCAAAGTTAATATCCGATTGGCTTTAAATTTATACACAGTGTTTAAGGTCATGAGACGAAGAAGCCTATTGATTTTCAGCGATCTCTGATAATTATTGCCAGAGTTATGGCCCTTGATCACATCAAAAAATCTTGTGGACGCTCTAGAGGCCAAAGTTAATATCCGGTCATGAGACGAAGAAGCCTGCTGATTTTCAGCGATTTCAAATAATTACTTCCAGAGTTATCTCCCTTGATCACTACAAAAAATCTTGTGGACGCTATAGATGACAAACTTATCATCCGATTGACTGCAGATTGATACACAGTATTTTGATTTTCAATGAATTTTGATAACTGAACAGCTAAATCCATGATGTTAAATATTTCCTATACTAATTGTTAGCGTGGGGTAAAACTTTATAAAAAGCAAACAAATTCTAATGATTTTCAGATAATTACATAATGAGTTATTACAATACTCTTAATCAGACTTTAGTGTATTACAAATGTTTCATTACTAAAAAAGTAAAAATATGCGACAACCCTTGTTGACTGCCCGGACGATTTAGCTGCTGTGGGCGTATGTTTCGTTGCCTGGCAACCTATCTTTATCGTGTACGGTTGCCGAGAAATAGACGATTTTCTACAAGTCACTTTTCAAGGTTTTTGGTCTATAAAAGTGGCAATTCTCATTCGATTTACATAAAATTTTCGCCATAAGATGCCTTACGCCATTTCTGATTTCATAAAACTAATTGAACATTTTCATTATCACCGGAAATAATGAAATTTTGCCAGGATCACTTACAAGTAACATATATATAAAATGAATTGATATTGCTGGATTTGGTTGATTCTTCGTCCATTTTATTTAATGTTTACAATGCTTATGTGGAAACCTGTTTGATGGTTTCATTGGTATCGGAAGGGCATATGTTCAAGGGTAACGTGGCACCGAAAGTGACGTGGCAGTGAAACCCGTCATTCCTGCATGCAGGTCTAGTTATTAGGGTTTCACACTGCGTAGCTTGTGTGAAACACTATTGTTTTTGTTAAAATTATTATTAGGGTTTCACACTGCGTAGCTTGTGTGAAACACTATTGTTTTTGTTAAAATTATTATTCTTATTATTATTCTAATTCCACTTTGACTATATCTCAGCAACTACTTGTCGCATCGTTACGATTTCTTCGGTTTTACTGGGAAAGTGGGTGTGACTTAGAGGATAAAGCTATTTTGAACGTTCTGCGACAATGCGAAATGTCCGAAATCACCGAAGTTATCGTTTTTGAAAATATTGCAGTAATTTTAACAATAATCATTAGATTTCAACTTTCGATACATTTTGGCATAGCCGGAGACAGGGCACATAGCTATGCTACTTTCGATTTTTGATTTTCGGCAAATCTTCGAAGATATTAGGCGCCAAATTTCGAAAATTTAAAATTTTACAAAAAACTTTTTTATTTATGAATATTTTTTAGTCGTGTTGTGCACAGAATTAAAGAGTCATCTGACTAGCGCAAAAATGTTAAAAAAATTTGTCTCAGTAATTTTCCTTGGCCGCCATTGGCTAATTCAGTTTATCAGTCCTAGATTAATTCTTTATTGTTCGATTTGTATAAAACAAAGTTCATATGCTTCGTTGTCTCAATTGTCATTTTTATACGCCCACATTGAAATGTGGTCGTATATTGTCATGGCCCTGTCCGTCCGTCATGAGACAAAGAAGCCTATTGTTTTTCAGCGATTTCCGATAATAACTACCAGAGTTATGGCCCTTGATCACTTCAAAAAATCTTGTGGACACTCTAGAGGCCAAAGTTAATATTCGATTGGCTTTAAATTTATACACAGTGTTTACGGTCATAAGACGAAGAAGCCTATCGATTTTCAGCGATTTCCGATAATTAGTGCCAGAGTTATGGCCCTTGATCACTTCAAAAAATCTTGTGGACGCTCTAAAAGCCAAAGTTAATATCCGATTGACCTTAAATTTATACACAGTGTTTAAGGTCATAAGACGAAGAAGCCTATTGATTTTCAGCGATTTCCGATAATTAGTGCCAGAGTTATGGCCCTTGATCACTTCAAAAAATCTTGTGGACGCTCTAAAAGCCAAAGTTAATATCCGATTGACTTTAAATTGATACACAGTGTTTAAGGTCATAAGACGAAGAAGCCTATTGATTTTCAGCGATTTCTGATAATTAGTGCCAGAGTTATGGCCCTTGATCACTTCAAAAAATCTTGTGGACGCTCTAAAAGCCAAAGTTAATATCCGATTGACCTTAGATTTATACACAGTGTTTAAGGTCATAAGACGTAGAAGCCTATTGATTTTCAGCGATTTCCGATAATTAGTGCCAGAGTTATGGCCCTTGATCACTTCAAAAAATCTTGTGGACGCTCTAAAAGCCAAAGTTAATATCCGATTGACTTTAAATTTATACACAGTGTTTAAGGTCATAAGACGAAGAAGCCTATTGATTTTCAGCGATTTCCGTTAATTAGTGCCAGAGTTATGGCCCTTGATCACTTCAAAAAATATTGTGGACGCTCTAAAAGCCAAAGTTAATATCCGATTGACTTTAAATTTATACACATTTCCGATAATTAGTGCCAGAGTTATGGCCCTTGATCACTTCAAAAAATCTTGTGGATGCTCTAGAGGTCAAAGTTGATATCCGATTGACTTTAAATTTATACACAGTGTTTAAGGTTATGAGACGAAGAAGCCTATTGATTTTCAGCGATCTCTGATAATTATTGCCAGAGTTATGGCCCTTGATGACATCAAAAAATCCTGTGGACGCTCTAGAGGCCAAAGTTAATATCTGATTGACTTTAAATTTACACACACTGTTTAAAGTCATGAGACGAAGAAGCCTACTGATTTTCATTGATTTCAAATAATTACTTCCAGAGTTATCTCCCTTGATCACTTCAAAAAACCTTGTGACGCTACAGATGCCAAACTTATCATCCGTTTGACTTCAGATTGATACACAGAGTTTAAGGTGTTGAAACGCACAAGTATTTTGATTTTCAATGAATTTTGATAACAGAACAGCTAAATCCATGATGTTAAATGTTTCCTATACTAATTGATAGCGTGGGGCAAAACTTTTTAGCAAATTCTAATGATTTTCAGATAATTACATAATGAGTTGTTTCATTACCAAAAAAAGTAAAAATATGCGACAACCCTTGTTGACTGCCCGGACGATTTAGCTGCTGTGGGCGTATGTTTCGTTGCCTGGCAACCTATCTTTTTTATTACCGAAATTGTTATCTGTCGGCACCGGAAGTGGCATAATTTTACCAAAAACTACAATTTTGACAGTTAGGTACCATTTTTCGAAAACAAATATTATTTTTTTGAAAAATTATATGACTCAAAGAGTGTGCCCTTTCAAGTCGCAAAAAATGTCGGAAGCAGTTTTTTTAATTTCGATTTCATTTTCGAGCAAATTCAATTAAGAGGCTAAAAATGGTGTAAAATTGACCTATTTACAACCTATTCAGGCTTTTCAAATTTTAAAATATTTCTTTGTAACTTTTATAAACTTGTAGCTATCATTCATACGAAGAGAATATACGTGAAAATTAGTTTGTAATATAAGCAGTTGCCGAGAAATAGGCAATTTTGCATGAATCACTTTTCACGTAATTTTGGCTGTAAAAGAATCAATTATTATTCGATTTTCAATTTTCTTTCGCCATTGGATGCCTAATGCCATAGTGGACTATGTCAAACCATTTTACCTCTTACGCTGCCGCCGGAAATGACGTCATTTGCTCAAAACTTAAATTTTAGCCTTCACAAACAATATTTTATTCAAATGAGTCGTACTTGTTATTTTTTTTCAAATTATGATATTTGATTCTATTGATCAAATAGATTGAACCCATACGATCATACAGATACCACAAAATGGTTTCTAACTTGTACGGTTGCAGAGAAATGGGCGATTTTCCTCAAGTCACTTTTCAAGGTTTTTGGTCTATAAAAGTGTCAGTTATTATTCGATTTTCATAAAATTTTCACCATATGATATCTTATGTCATTGATGATTTCATAGAACTAATTTAACATTTTCAGTATCACCGGAAGTAATGTCATTTTGGCAAAAACTGTATTTTTAGCCTTCAAAACAGATATTTTTTTCAAATGAGTCTGATTTGTAATATATTTCAAATTATGATATTTGATTCCAATCAACAAATGGATTGAACCCATACAATCATATAGATACCAAAAAATAGTTTTTATCATGTACGCTTGCCGAGAAATAGACGATTTTCTACAAGTCACTTTTCAAGGTTTTTGGTCTATAAAAGTGACAATTCTTATTCGATTTACATACAATTTTCGCCATATGATGCCTTATGCCATTTCTGATTTCATAAAACTAATTGAACATTTTCATTATCACCGGAAGTAATGAAATTTTGCCAGGATCACTTACAAGTAACATATATATAAAACGAATTGATATTGCTAGATTTGGTTGATTCTTCGTCCATTTTATTTGATGTTTACAATGCTTATGTGGAAACCTGTTTGATGGTTTCATTGGTATCGGAAGTGACATATGTTCAAGGGTAACGTGGCACCGAAAGTGACGTGGCACCAGTGAAACCCGTCATTCCTGCATGCAGGTCTAGTTCTTATTATTATTATTATTATTCAGATTCCAATTTGAATAGATCTCAGCAACTAATTGTCGCATTGTTACGATTTCTTCGGTTTTACTGGGAAAGTGGGTGTGACTTAGAGGATAAAGCTATTTTGAACGTTCTGCGACAATGCGAAATGTCCGAAATCACCGAAGTTAGCGTTTTTAAAAATATTGCAATAATTTTAACAATAATCATGGGATTTTAACTTTCGATACATTTTGGCATAGCCGGAGACATGGCACATAGCTATGCTACTTTCGTTTTTTGATTTTTGGAAAATCTTCGAAGATATTAGGCGCCAAATTTCGAAAATTTAAAATTTTACAAAAAACTTTTTTATTTATAAATATTTTTTAGTCGTGTTGTGCACAAAATTTAAGAGTCATCTGACTAGCGCAAAAATGTTAAAAAAAATTGTCTCAGTAATTTTCCTTGGGTGCCATTAGCTAATTCAGTTTTTCAGTCCTAGATTAATTTTTTATTGTTCGATTTGTATAAAACAAAGTTCATATGCTTCGTTGTCTCAATCGTTATTTTTTTTATTACCAAAAGTGTTATCTGTCGGCACCGGAAGTGGCATAATTTTACCAAAAACTACAATTTTGACAGTTAGGTACCATTTTTCGAAAACAAATATTATTTTTTTGAAAAATTATATGACTAAAAGAGTGTGTCCTTTAAAGGCGCAAAAAATGTCGGAAGCAGTTTTTTTAATTTCTGTTTCATTTTCTAGCAAATTGGATTAAGGGGTGAAAAAAGGCGTAAAATTGACCTATTTACAACCCATTCAGGCTTTTCAGATTTTAAAATATTTTTACTTAACTTTTATAAACCTGTCACTATAATCCATACGAAGAGAATGTATGTTAAAATTAGTTTCTAATATAAGCAGTTGCCGAGAAATGGGCAGTTTTGCATAAGTCACTGTTTTCGTAATTTTGCCTGTAAAATAGTCAATTATTCATGGATCTTCACAAAAGTGACATCATTTGATTCAAAAAGCAAGTGTGTTTCATATCATGTTGATTACTATTTAAAATTGACACCGGAAGTGACGTCATTTAGTCAAAAACTCAATTTTTAACTTTTAAAATCGATATTTTTTTCAACCAAGAATTATGTCACATGTAATAAAATTAACTTTTGGTTTAAATTCAAATATTCACAAAACTCATACGGTCATATAGATATCATAAAATTGTTTCTAACTTGTTCGGTTGTCGAGATATAGGCGATTTTCTGAAAGTCACTTTTGAAGGTTTTTGGCCCATAAAAGTGTCAATTATTATTCGATTTTCATAAAATTTTCACCCTTTGGAGCCTAATGTCATAGACGATGTTATAAACCTAATTTAACGTTTTCATTATCACCGGAAGTTACGTCATTTTGGCAAAAACTGTATTTTAAGCATTCAAAACCGATATTTTATTCAAATGAGTCTGATTTGTAATGTTTATACAATTATGATATTTGATTCCAATCAACAAATAGATTAAACCTATACGGTCATATAAATACCAAAAAATGGTTTCTAACTTGTACGGTTGCCGAGAAATAGACGATTTTCTACACGTCACTTTTCAAGGTTTTTGGTCTATAAAAGTGGCAATTATTATTCGATTTACATAAAATTTTCACCATGTGATGCCTTATGCCATTTCTGATTTCATAAAACTAAGGGAACATTTACATTATCACCGGAAGTACTGTAATTTTGTCAGGATCAATTACCTGTAACAAATGTATAAAATGAAATTGCTGGATTTGTTTGATTCTGTTTCCATTTTATTTGATGTGTGCAATGATTATGTGGAAACCTGTATATTGGTTTCATTGGTTCCGGAAAGGACATATGTTGAAGGGTAACGTGGCACCGAAAATGACACAAGTTCAAGTTCAAAGGTAACATGGCACCAGTGAAACCCGTCATTCCTGCATGCAGGTCTAGTTAGGCTTTCAGACTTCATATGAAAGCTTATTGTTTCTGTTAAGATTATTATTTTTTTTTTTTTTGTGTTTTTCCTGCAAATCGGATTTCACAGAATCTAACCATAGGATGTTTCTGAAACTTTGACCTACCCCCCCAAAAATGGGTGGTGGCTGTTGATTAAATATATTTTCAAAACGTTTTGCGAATTCGAAATCACCGAATTTTACGAACAAAAAAACTGACAATGCATAGTCGTAACTTTGCTATTTTTTGACCGATTTTACTAATTAGGGTTTCACACTGCGTAGCTTGTGTGAAACACTATTGTTTTTGTTAAAATTATTATTCTTATTCTTATTATTATTATTATTATTCAGATTCCAATTTGAATAGATCTCAGCAACTACGTGTCGCATCGTTACGATTTCTTCGGTTTTACTGGGAACGTGGGCGTGACTTAGAGGATAAAGCTATTTTGAACGTTCTGTGACAATGCGAAATGTCCGAAATCACCGAAGTTATCGTTTTTGAAAATATTGCAGTAATTTTAACAATAATCATTGGATTTTAACTTTCGATACATTTTGGCATAGCCTGAGACAGGGCACATAGCTACGCTACTTTCGATTTTTGATTTTCGGCAAATCTTCGAAGATATTAGGCGCCAAATTTCGAAAATTTAAAATTTTACAAAAAACTTTTTTATTTATGAATATTTTTTAGTCGTATTGTGCACAGAATTAAAGAGTCATCTGACTAGTGCAAAAATGTTTAAAAATTTTGTCTCAGTAATTTACCTTGGCCGCCATTGGCTAATTCAGTTTTTCAGTCCTAGATTAATTTTTTATTGTTCGATTTGTATAAAACAAAGTTCATATGCTTCGTTGTATCAATTGTCATTTTTTTTATTACCAAAAGTGTTATCTGTCGGCACCGGAAGTGGCATAATTTTACCAAAAACTACAATTTTGACAGTTATTTTCCTTCTTCGAAAACAAATATCATTTTTTGGAAAAATTATTTGACTCAAAGAGTGTGCCCTTCCAAGGCGCAAAAAATGTAGGAAGCAGTTTTTTTAATTTCGATTTCATTTTCGAGCAAATTCGATTAAGAGGCTAAAAATGGTGTAAAATTGGCCTACTTACAACCTATTCAGGCTTTTCAGATTTTAAAATATTTCTTCGTAACTTTTATAAACTTGTAGCTATAATCCATACGAAGAAAATGTATGTTAAAATTCGTTTGTAATATAAGCAGTTACCAAGAAATGGGCAGTTCTGTACAAGTCACTGTTTTCGTTATTTTGCCTGTAAAATAGTCAATTATGATTGGATTTTTATAAAAGTGACATCATTTGATTCAAAAAGCACGTAGCGTCATATCAAGTTGATTACAATTTAAAATTGACACCGGAAGTGACATCATTTGGTCAAAAAATGCATTTTAAACTTTTTTAAATCAGTGTTTTATTCAACCAAGAATAACTTAATATGTATTAATAATTTTAACTTTTGGTTTAAATTCACATATAAACAAAACTCATATGGTCATATAGATATCATAAAATGGTTTCTAACTTGTTCGGTTGCCGAGAAATAGACGGTTTTCTACAGGTCACTTTTGAAGGTTTCGGGGCCATAAAAGGGTCAATTATTATTCGATTTTTATAAACGTCACACCATGTTATACCTAATGCCATTTGGGATTTCATACAAGTAATTTAAGATTTTCATTATCACCGGAAGTAACGTCATTTTGGCAAAAACTGTATTTTTAGCTTCTAAAACAGATATTTTATTCAAATGAGTCTGTTTTGAAATCTTTTTCAAAAATATGGTATTTGATGCAAATCAACAAATAGAATGAACCCAATACGATCATACAGATACCACAAAATCGTTTCTAACTTGTACGGTTGCCGAGAAATAGACGATTTTCTACAAGTCACTTTTCAAGTTTTTTGGTCTTTAAAAGTGGCAATTATTATTCGATTTACATAAAATTTTCACTATATGATATCGTATGCCATTTCTGATTTCATAAGACTAATTGAACATTTGCATTAACACCGGGAGTAATTTAATTTTGTCAAGATCATTTACAAGTAACAAATGTATAAAATGAATTGATATTGCTGGATTTGGTTGATTCTGCGTCCATTTTATTTGTGTGCAATGTTAATTTGGAAACCTGTTTAGTGGTTTCGTTGGTACCAGAAGCGACATATGTTCAAGGGTAACTTGGCACCGGAAGTGACATGTTTAAGGGTAAGGTGGCACCAGTGAAACCCGTCATTCCTGCATGCAGGTCTAGTTTCTTTTTTCTTTGAATACCTTGAAAAATATCATTTTCATCTGCTATTTCACATTTTCGAATTTCGAAAATTCGTCGCTGTGATTTCGAACCGGAAGTTTAGACCATTTTGATAACTTCTTTAATAGTTGTACGATTTTCATGAAATTTAGTATATAAGTAGATCTTACCGATGTGACTTCGAAAATATAATGAGAAATTTTCTAAATTATCTCCCCTTGGTGAAATTAAGGATCAAAGTTTTTAAAAAAATCGTCAAAATATAGGTCACAATGACCTAAAAAAAATTTTCGGTACTCGACAAATAATTACTGATTCCTACACAAAATATGGAGTTTGTCGATCGAACCGGAAGTGCCACCATCTTGAAACATGAAAAATCCCTAAGGCTTTTTTGCTATTTTACTTACAGACACGGGAGTTATATTTTCTGAATCCTTGAAGGATGGCCCAAAAATCGTAGGGAGCAGAATTTGGTTTAAGGTCAACTGATGGTTGCCATTTTGAAGTGAATATGAAAAGTTGTAGCAATTTGAAGGGCCGAGACTTTGAAACAAAATAACTCTCCTTCTAATTGAGCTAGAATGTTCAATCTTGGTGTAGACGTTCACTAGGTCAATGTCAGGATTGAGTGCAAAGATGAGCATTTTCTGTCTAGGGTAAGCAGAGATAAGCATGCTGATGAATTGATTCTTTAGGGCACAATAACTTCGGTTATGATGAAGGGAGGGCGGTGAAACTCTTGTTAATCGAGAGTCTAATAGCTAGCCTGTTGTGTGAAATCATTGTATCATTTTTTTTAAATATCAGGGATAGCCGAAAAAAAGAGATTGAAAATCGAAAAAGTCGTATTTTTACAATTTGGAGCAGGTTTAGAGGTCTTTCTCGTAAAGTCAACATAATATTTTTTGGGAACTTCTTCTACAAAGAGTCTTATTGCAAGTTTTTTATATGAAACCATCGATCAACAGTCCAAAATATCAGGAGTAGAAGAATAAAAGGATCGAAAATTGAAAACGGCACCCTTTCATTGTTAAGCAAAACATGCAATGTGGGTGGCTACAATCTGCACATTTAGTCATCGTATAGAGCTTATTCAACAATATCGAATTCCAACTGCTAAGGGATCTTTTACGTGCACTCCAATGTGTACACGGTGGGTGGGGGGACACGTCAGAAAATCGAGATGAACTTTCTCGGCCAATGCAGGGATCGAACACCCGACCTCCTGGCTAGCAGGCCAACGCCTTAGCCACATAGTGTGGACACCCATCGTACATTTCATCCATCAAATCATTTCATTGCATTAGACCAATAATTAATTATTCTTAATTTAAAACTTTATTTTAATATTAGTCTGGCATTATTAAATCTCTTTAAAACAATTAAATACAAAAAACAAAAAAGAAATCAATAAGCGGGTCAATTCAGGTAAGTATAACTAGCATGTACCAACCAAATTTTATTTTATGAGCAATTGCTTTGAAACTTGGCAGAAGTAATTGCCCAAACATTAGAATTTCAAAACCGTTTAAATTTTTAGAATCGGACTTATACTTTTTGAAATATTCAATTTTTATTAATTTTGTTTTTTCGGTCCAAAATCGGAATCTGGTCCAAAAAGTGGTAATTTGACTTCAGTGCAATGTAAAAAATTTATTTTCCAAGGAATTAACATGAAACTTGGCATAATTATAGTTTGGTTCCTCCTTATAAAATTTACAATCATTCAGATAACAAATAAGACCCCCTTTTAGCAGAAAAAATGATTGTCAATGACCATGGTAAGGCTTAAAATTGACGATTGTTTGCTATTTCTCCTTATCAAACATTTGCGCCCATCATACAAATCCTAAAATATGCATTCAAGCAGGGAAAAAGGAAGATACATGGATAAATAGAAAGAAAGATGTGTAGAGAGGGTTATAACTCCACTTGACTCAGACTGTGTCATTTTGGGACTAACATACACCACCATGGGGATGCTGCAGAGAAAATAAAAGAGGTGGGCAGTTGACCCTACACCTTGGAAACTGAATCTAACTATATAATACTTTTAATATGATTTATTAAAAGTTAACATTTTTTTTTAATTGAAAAAAAATGGAATTGTAAGAAAGTAAAATTTGTTTCTTATGCAACTGCTTTGTTTACCCATACCTGAAAATAGATATTAAATAGTAAAATTACAACAAGGCTTTTTAAGATTTCATCCAACAAATAAAAAAACAATTCAATTCAATTTAATTCTTAATAAATCAAAAAATAAATAGATAATAGTTATTTATATAAAATAATAACAATATATTGTATTATATAATAATAAATAGATAATGGTTATTTATATTAAAAAAATAACAATATTGGTATTATATAATAATATTTGGAAAGTTTCAAACAATAATTGTTTTTTGCTAGCTCGTTTCTATTTTTGTTTATCAATTGGTTTGGGTAACAATTTTTGATATGAATGCATGAGGCCTCTGCTGCAGAGTCTATCGTAAACAGCTTTCATAGAAAAATCTAACCAGTGCAAAGGATTAGTTTTTATACCCACTGATAATTACTACTATACTATTACTAGTGACAAAGTTATTACTTTTACAATTTAAAACAATATTGCATGACATTATGTTCTATGTCAGTGACACTACGTTGGCCTGACATTTAACTGTAGTTTCTATGTGAAATATTTTTTTGTTGGTACAATATGTATACATTGACATCATATAGAATTCTGCTTTTAAAAAACGTGCTGTATCTTTATGTCCGTCAATGATAATTATAATGCCGTTTCATCGGGTCGGCTTCGGTCCATTTTCTACAGATCGAATAATATCGGCTAAAATTAAATCATTATTTATTATAAACATGGGTGGATTTATTTTCGAAGTCATGTTGTAACCAATCTATGTAAAAAAGGACAGAATAAGCAAGTTTTTACAGAATGAAAACAAATAGCGACAGCGCTCACCATAGGTATCCATGATGGATATTTAACTTCCGGTTTACCGTTATTCGCTGTATTTTTACTTAATTCTCAATTTAACGCATGATTACGTCCATGACAATTCGGTTTTTAATTTTTTATGAATAGACTATTCACTAAAGTATCATAAAATCGTAAAATTATGTTGGAATATGCCTACGTAAAGAAATGAAAAATATTTGATTTTTTTAAAATTCCGGAAAAAATCATTCCACTCACCTGATACAGGTCTAATTGTCATATTCTACAAGCCCAACATTCTCCCGAACATCTCCCGCCATGTTACACCATCCGCCAATTTGGTCAAACGTAATTCGATACCTACTTTTCCGCTAAAAATCATGACGAGTTTTTGGACCAAATATTAAGCCAAACAGAGTTAACTGTCCTTGAGCTTGGTACACGCTAGTATAACTATGGGTCTGTCCCCCTTCTCTCGTCTACGGTCATACCACGTTGAAAACACCAGTTCTCGTCCGATAACTGAAGTTAAGCAATGTCGGGCCCGGTTAGTACTTGGATGGGTGACCGCCTGGGAACACCGGGTGCTATAGACGCCTTTTTGCCCTGATTCTTCGTGAAAAAATCAATTTTCCGCCAATCAGACCACAGCGCGCACTCTTTTGCACCACTCCAGCTCTCCGCTCGACCCGTCTCCCCAGGGAAAAAGACACAAAAAGAATTTGAGTAAGCACAAGTATGGGTTCTGTCCACCTTCTCTCGTCTACGGCCACACCACGTTGAAAACACCAGTTCTCGTCCGATCACTGAAGTTAAGCAACGTCGGGCCCGGTCAGTACTTGGATGAGTGACAGCCTGGGAACACTGGGTGCTGTAGACGCCTTTTTAAAACCGACCCACCCCCCCCCCAAAAAAAAATCAATAAGCGGGTTAATTCAGGTAAGTATAACTACGGGTTCTGTCCACCTTCTCTCGTCTACGGCCACACCACGTTGAAACCACCAGTTCTCGTCCGATCACTGAAGTACTTGGATGGGTGACCGCCTGGGAACACCGGGTGCTGTAGACGCCTTTTTAAAACCGACCCCCCCCCCCCCAAAAAAAAAGAACAATAAGCAGGTCAATTCAGGAAAAGTATAACTACGGGTTCTGTCCACCTTCTCTCGTCTACGGCCCCAAAAATCAATAAGCGGGTCAATTCAGGTAAGTATAACTACGGGTTATACTACGGGCCCGGTCAGTACTTGGATGGGTGACCGCCTGGGAACACCGGGTGCTGTAGAGGCCTTTATAAAACCGACAAAAAACCAAAAAAAAGTCAATAAGCGGGTCAATTCAGGTAAGTATAACTACGGGTTCTGTCCACCCTCTCTCGTCTACGGCCATACCACGTTGAAAACACCAGTTCTCGTCCGATCACTGAAGTTAAGCAACGTCGGGTCCGGCTAGTACTTGGATGGGTGACCGCCTGGGAACACCGGGTGCTATAGACGCCTTTTTAAAACCGACAAAATCGGCCCCAAAAATCAATAAGCGGGTCAATTCAGGTAAGTATAACTACGGGTTCTGTCCACCCCTCTCGTCTACGGCCATACCACGTTGAAAACACCAGTTCTCGTCCGATCACTGAAGTTAAGCAACGTCGGGCCCGGTCAGTACTTGGATGGGTGACCGCCTGGGAACACCGGGTGCTGTAGACGCCTTTTTAAAACCGACAAAAAACAAAAAAAAAAAATCAATAAGCGGGTCAATTCAGGTAAGTATAACTACGGGTGTGGTCCACCTTCTCTCGTCTACGGCCACACGATGTTGAAAACGCCAGTTCTCGTCCGATCACTGAAGTTAAGCAACGTCGGGCCCGGTAGGTACTTGGATGGGTGACTGCCTGGGAACACCGGGTGCTGTAGACGCCTTTTTAAAACTGACAACCCCCCCCCCCAAAAAAAAATCAATAAGTGGGTCAATTCAAGTAAGTATAACTACGGGTTCTGTCCACCCCCTCTCGTCTACGGCCATACCACGTTGAAAACACCAGTTCTCGTCCGATCACTGAAGTTAAGCAACGTCGGGCCCGGTCAGTACTTGGATGGGTGACCGCCTGGGAACACCGGGTGCTGTAGACGCCTTTTTAAAACCGACAAAAAACAAAAAAAAATCAATAAGTGGGTTAATTCAGGTAAGTATAACTACGGGTTCTGTCCACCTTCTCTCGTCTACGGCCACACCACGTTGAAAATACCAGTTCTCGTCCGATCACTGAAGTTAAGCAACGTCGGGCCCGGTCAGTACTTGGATGAGTGAACGCCTGGGAACACCGGGTGCTTTAGACGCCATTTTTAAAACCGACAACCCCCCCCCAAAAAAAAATCAATAAGCGGGTCAATTCAGGTAAGTATATAACTACGGGTTCTGTCCACCTTCTCTCGTCTACGGCCACACCACGTTGAAAACACCAGTTCTCGTCCGATCACTGAAGTTAAGCAACGTCGGGCCCGATCAGTACTTGGATGGGTGACCGCCTGGGAACACCGGGTGCTGTAGACGCCTTTTCAAAACCGACAAAACCCCCCAAAAAATCAATAAGCGGGTCAATTCAAGTAAGTATAACTACGGGTTCTGTCCACCTTCTCTGGTCTACGGCCATACCGTGTTGAAAACACCAGTTCTCGTCCGATCACTGAAATTAAGCAACGTCGGGCCCGGTTAGTACTTGGATGGGTGACCGCCTGGGAACACCGGGTGCTGTAGACGCCTTTTTGCCCTAAACTCATTAATTTACCATTTTGTTGTGAGCGGCTTGTTATTCTTCCTATATGACATATTGCACGTTTCTGATTTCAAAGGGGGGTTGGGCGGCTGAATGGTTAGCACGCGCGCCTGTCATTGAGTTAACTAGCGTGTTTTCGAATGCCCGGTTGTACGCGACAAGGAGTAAGGTCGCCTGTCCAACCTGCCATTTTTAATTTTTTTCCGGCAATTTTCATTTCATTTTCTCATCCGTCTCATTACAGCAATACAAATTTCGGTTATTTCCCTTTAGTTTTCAGATTATTGTTATGCCTGGGTGCAATGTTTCATACTAGACTTGTAATTTTGCTAGTTTTTGACCAATTTTGATAATTTTTTCTTCTTATCCTTTTATTTAGGATACTTGATACAATCAATGACACGTGACGATGAATATGAAAGCTTTCATATCTGCATGGGACAGTAGCAGATCTAGTTATTTTTGTCCCCCGCCTTTCGAAGAAAGTTGGGGGACTATTAAAATGGGTTCATCTGTCTGTCTGTCTGTCTGTCTGTCTGTCTGTCTGTCTGTCTGTCTGTCTGTCTGTCTGTCTGTCTGTCTGTCTGTCTGTCTGTCTGTCTGTCTGTCTGTCCGTCTGTCTGTCCGTCACACTTTTTGGGACACAATAACTCTCTTCCTAATTGAGCTAGAATGTTCAAACTTGGTGTATGTGTTTATTAGGTCAATGCCTTGATGGAGTTCGAAGATGAGCATTTTCTGCTTAGGGTAAGCAGAGATAAGCAATTTGATTGGTTGATGCTTTGGGACACGATAACTTTAGTTCTAATTAAGTGAGATTGATGAAACTTGGTGTATAGTTTCATTATAGTAATACCTTGACTAAGTTCGATAATGAGCATTTTCTGCTCAGGGTAAGCAGAGCTATACGCAATTTGATTGGTCGAGAATTTTGGAACACAATAACTCTCCTTCTAATTGAGTTAAAATGTTCAAACTTGGTGTGTATGCTTATTAGGTCAATGCCTTGATGGAGTTCGAAGATGAGCATTTTCCGCTTAGGGTAAGCAGAGATAAGCAATTTGATTGGTTGATGCTTTGGGACACGATAACTTTAGTTCTAATTAAGTGAGAGTGATGAAACTTGGTGTATAGTTTCATTATAGTAATACCTTGACTAAGTTCGATAATGAGCATTTTCTGCTCAGGTGTATGTGTTTATTAGGTCAATGCCTTGATGGAGCTCGAAGATGAGCATTTTCCGCTTAGGGTAAGCAGAGATAAGCAATTTGATTGCTTGATGCTTTGGTACACGATAACTTTAGTTCTAATTAAGTGAGATTGATGAAACTTGGTGTATAGTTTCATTACAGTAATACCTTGACTAAGTTCGATAATGAGCATTTTCTGCTCAGGGTAAGCAGAGCGATACGCAATTTGATTGGTCGAGACTTTGGAACACAATAACTCTTCTTCTAATTGAGTTAAAATGTTCAAACTTGGTGTATATGCTTATTAGGTCAATGCCTTGATGGAGTTCGAAGATGAGCATTTTCCGCTTAGGGTAGGCAGAGATAAGCAATTTGATTGGTTGATGCTTTGAGACACGATAACTTTAGTTCTAATTAAGTGAGAGTGATGAAACTTGGTGTATAGTTTCATTACAGTAATACCTTGACTAAGATCGATAATGAGCATTTTCTGCTCAGGGTAAGCAGAGCGATAAGCAATTTGATTTGCCGAGACTTTGGAATACAATAACTCTCCTTCGAATTGAGTTAAAATGTTCAAAATTGGTGTGTATGCTTATTAGGTCAATGCCTTGATGGAGTTCGAAGATGAGCATTTTTTTTCTTACGGTAGGCAGAGATAAGCAATTTTTGGATGACACTTCGTGTTCAGTTTGATTGGTCGATACGTTTGAAAAAAATAAAAGTGCGATTAATTAATATGTGTCATCTATTTATTTTGGGATTTCGGCGGGGGACATCAGCCTCACTGTTGGCTTGTTTTTATTATTATTCTTTTCCGCCGGAGCCTATTTCTCTATGATCGAAAAGAGATACCGATTTGCGATCCATATTTCTATCGGGAAACCAGGTGGTGGCTACCCAATAAAGCAATTTTCAAATGTCTGCGCACACCGGAAGTGGCCGAATTTTGAACGTTGGTAAAAAATTAAAAATCGGCCGTGGTTTCGTCAATTCTCTACCTATATTCAAACAAATCACATTTTTGGAAAGCCTGAGACTTTTCCGAGACAATAGCAATCTCACATTTTGCGATTTCGAAACTTTGTCGCTGACTTCTATCGTTCGAAAATTCAAAACACGTCGCCTACGATACAATTTTTGTTATTTTTAAAAATTTAGAAATTTAACCTAGATTTTTGGATACCTGACGTCAATCCGATTCCAGTAATATAATTTTCATTCAGAGTTACCGCCCTTTATTTTTCGATTTTTTTCGAATTTTCTACCCATTTTGTGAGCTGTGGTGTCGTTTTACAGCCAAAATGATGTTTCTGAAACTTATGGAACATGAAGTTATAGTCCAATACCAACTGATAAAGCAATTTCGACACGGATCTTTTAACCGGAAGTGGTCGAAATATTGTGCAATATTTTGAAAAAAATGCAAAAAATGGATGTTTTCGGGGAAAACTTGATGTCTACGTCCAATATCAACGGATTAAACAAATTAAGGTACCATTGGGTGGCACGAGGATTGTACTATCGTATGATACCCAATTCATACGGATACTATGATCAGGCAGCAAAATATGGCACGCTGAAAATCAAGTATTTTCTGATTTTTAGCATTTTTGGACGCCTGTATCTCAAAAACTTCACCGCAACTTTTTTTTAAATTTTTTCTATCGAGAGTCCTTTCTGAGCTATTTTGCATGAAGCCATCCAATAAGACTTTGAAATATCTGGAATAGGTGAAATAACGGACTGAAAATCGAAAAAAGTTGAAAAATCGTGAAATTTTGGAAAATGCTTTTTTTATTTTTTAAGAGATTTTCAAAAAAAAGATTGTATATTCAGATAGCTGACCTACTTACGATTCTAACGATGTATAATATGTATGTAGTTATTGAAATTTAATTTTCGATATTTTAAATTTTTTGCATTTTTGGCACTTTTGAACATAGGATTTCTCAGGGGCATTTTATCTGATCAGATAATGTAATATATCATTACAGAGCCCTGTGGCTATTTTAGTGCCCAAACTGGCTATTAAAACTATTCAGACAATAATAACCATACCGGAAGTATTCAAAAAATGAAAAAAAAAGGTTAAAAACATTGTCGCACTTGCGAAAAACTTGATTTCTCCCTTAGGTAATAGCGGACCAAACAAACTAAAGTGTCGTGGATAGCCCTATTAATGGACCATCATATGTTATCTAAATAATACGATTTCGATGGTAAGGAAATAAATTATTGTATGGCAAAAATCTAGTATTTTCCAATTTTTTAACATTCTGAGACGCCCTTTTCTCGAAAACGACACCGCAGATTTTTCTTAAACTTTTCTTACTCAAAGTCCTATCGGTTGTCTATATAGTGAATCCAAAATGAAAAGCATTGAAATAATATAGGTGGTCCAAAAATGGCATCATACTTTGAAAAAAATTGAAAAATCATTAAATTTTTGTAAACGCTCTTTAATTTATCTTTTTTTCCAAAACTACTCAATGGATGTTTCTGACACTTCTGGTACAGAAAGTTAAGTATCCAAAGAACTTCGTAAAGCTATCGCGACAATGATCGTAAAACCGGAAGTAGTCGAAAAAATGTCCGATATTTTGAAAAAAATTATTTTTTTTACGAATACCTTTTTTATTTATGAATATTTTTTGATGGTATTTTACACAGGGTTAAAATATCATCGTACTTGAGCAGAAATGAGAAAAAAAATTGTCTCGGTAATTTGCGTTAGCCGCCATCGGCTAATTTAGTTTTTCGTACCCAGAAAAATTATTTATTGTTCGATTTGTATAAAACAAAGTTCATATGCTCCGTGGTCCCAATTGTAATTTTTTTTGTCACGGTGAAATTTTTCTGTCGGCAACGGAAGTGACGTAATATTAACAAAAACTACAATTTTGACAGTTCGGTACCACTTTTTGAAAGCAAATATTTTTTTTTTCAAAACTGATATAACTAAAAGGATGCACCCTGCAAAGATGCACAAAATCCTTAGCTCAGATTTTTTAATTTCAATTTCATTTTCGGGCAATTTCGAATAGAATGTAAAATAAAGTGTAAAATTCATTTATTTACAATTCATTCAGCGTCTTCATATTTTGAAATATTTATTTGTAATTTTCATAAACTCGTAGCAATAATCCAGACGAAGAGAATGTATGCGAAAATTAGTTTGTAATATGAGCAGTTGCCGAGAAATATGCAATTTTGCATGCATCACTTTTCACGTTATTTTGCAATATTTTTTTTTTCCATTTGATGCCTAATGCCAATTTGGACTAGTTCAAGCCAATTTTACATTTTCACTGTGACCGGAAATGGCGTCATTTGGGCAAAAACTGTATTTTTAACCCAAAAAACAAATATTCTATTCAAATGAGTCTGCCTTATAATATTTTTAAAATTATGATATTTGATTCCCATCAACGAATAGAATGAAGCCATACGACCATACAGATACCACAAAATGGTTTCTAACTTGTATGGTTACAGAGAAATAGGCGATCTTCTATAAGTCACTTTTCAAGGTTTTTGGTCTATAAAAGTGTCAATTATTATTTGATTTTTATAATTTTTTTACCATTTGATGCCTAATGCCAATTTGGACTAGTTCAAGCCAATTTTACATTTTCACTGTGACCGGAAATGACGTCATTTGGGCAAAAACTGTATTTTTAACCCAAAAAACAAATATTCTATTCAAATGAGTCTGCCTTATAATATTTTTAAAATTATGATATTTGATTCCCATCAACGAATAGAATGAAGCCATACGACCATACAGATACCACAAAATGGTTTCTAACTTGTATGGTTACAGAGAAATAGGCGATCTTCTATAAGTCACTTTTCAAGGTTTTTGGTCTATAAAAGTGTCAATTATTATTTGATTTTTATAATTTTTTTACCATTTGATGCCTTATGCCATTCACTTTTTTATTATCACCGGAAGTAATGTAATTTTTGCAAAAAACGTATTTTTAGCCTTCAAAACAAACATTTTTTTGAAGGGATTTATATTTATTATTCGTTTAACTTGATAACGTCTGACTCTAATGGGCAGTAAGATTGAATCGATACCATCATATTGATATCAAGAAAAGGCTTCTAGCATGTTCCCTTGTCGAAAAATAGCCAATTTTCCCAGGGTCACTTTTAAGTTTTTTACCTTCTTAATTTCAGTTTATGGGTTATAGGTTAATTATTTATTGCCCGATATGTATAAAACAAAGTTTGTATTTTGTGTGTTGCGAATTTTCGACTTATTTTTCACCTATAAAAATTTCTTTCGGTACCGGAGCTGACGTAATTTTGCCATAATTTACAATTTTGACTTTTCGCCAGCAAATATTACTTTTACATATGATAGAGGGTGTGAATGAAGCAAAACAATTAAAGTATAGTTTGGTAGCTCAATGGATCGGCTATGGCATAATAAACTTCCTCTATGATTCCTGAAAGCCGGTTCAGTGCTGCTTGCAGGTCTAGTTATTAGGGTTTCACACTGCGTAGCTTGTGTGAAACACTATTGTTTTTGTTAAAATTATTATTCTTATTATTATTATTATTATTATTATTCAGATTCCAATTTGAATAGATCTCAGCAACTAATTGTCGCATCGTTACGATTTCTTCGGTTTTACTTGGAAAGTGGGTGTGACTTAGAGGATAAAGCTATTTTGAACGTTCTGCGACAATGCGAAATGTCCGAAATCACCGAAGTTAGCGTTTTTAAAAATATTGCAATAATTTTAACAATAATCATGGGATTTTAACTTTCGATACATTTTGGCATAGTCGGAGACATGGCACATAGCTACGCTACTTTCGATTTTTGATTTTTGGCAAATCTTCGAAGATATTAGGTGCCAAATTTCGAAAATTTAAATTACAAAAAACTTTTTTATTTATAAATATTTTTTAGTCATGTTGTGCACAGAATTAAAGAGTCATCTAGGACTAGTGCAAAAATGTTAATAAAATTTGCCTCAGTAATTTCCCTTGGCCGCCATTGGCTAATTCAGTTTTTCAGTCCTAGATTAATTTTTTATTATTCGATTTGTATAAAACAAAGTTCATATGCTTCGTTGTCTCAATTGTCATTTTTTTTATTACCGAAAGTGTTATCTGTCGGCACCGGAAGTGGCATAATTTTACCAAAAACTACAATTTTGACAGTTGGGTACCATTTTTCGAAAACAAATATTATTTTTTTGAAAAATTATATGACTAAAAGAGTGTGTCCTTTAAAGGTGCAAAAAATGTCGGAAGCAGTTTTTATACGCCCACATTTTCATGTGGACGTATTATGTCGTCGCCCCTGTCCGTCCGGACGTCCGTCCGTCCACAATTTGTTTGTGGACTCTCTACAGGTCACAATTCTTATCTGATTTTGACGAAACTTGAAATATAGGTTTATCCCCATAAGATCTCGGTTCCTTTCGATATTGGCATGTATCGGATCGGAACTTCATGGATTATGGCCCCTGATTGTACGAAATATCATGTTTTTAGCTTGTGGACCCTATAGAGGTCACAATTTTGAACCGATTGTGATGAAACTTGACATGCATGTTTATAACCCCAAAATCTTGGTTCCTTTCGATATTTGCGGCCATCGGATCGTAACTTCCTGAATTATGGCCCCTGATTGTCCGAAAAATCGCCCTTTTTAGCTTGTGGTCCCTCTGGAGTTCAAAATTATTATCCGATTTAAAAAACCGTTCGATTATATCACCGTTACATGGTAATGAAGGTTGAGTTCAAATTTCGTGAAAATCGGACCAAAATTGACAAACAAAATGGCCGCCGTTTGTACGCGAATAGTGTGAAAATATGTTATATCAAGGTTGTGGACCCTATAGAGGTCACAATTTTGAACCGATTTTGATGAAACTTGACATGTATGTTTATAACCCAAAGATCTTGGTTCCTTTCGATATTTGCGGCCATCGGATCGTAACTTCCTGAATTATGGCCCCTGATTGTCCGAAAAATCGCCCTTTTTAGCTTGTGGTCCCTCTGGAGGTCAAAATTATTATCCGATTTAAAAAACCGTTCGATTATATCACCGTTACATGGTAATGAAGGTTGAGATCAAATTTCGTGAAAATCGGACCAAAATTGACAAACAAAATGGCCGCCGTTTGTACGCGAATAGTGTGAAAATATGTTATATCAAGGTTGTGGACCCTATAGAGGTCACAATTTTGAACCGATTTTGATGAAACTTGACATGTATGTTTATAACCCAAAGATCTTGGTTCCTTTCGATATTTGCACCCATCGGATCGTAACTTCCTGAATTATGGCCGCTGATTGTCCGAAAAATTGCCCTTTTTAGCGTGTGGTTCCTCTGGAGGTCAAAATTATTATCCGATTTAAAAAACCGTTTGATTATATCACCGTTACATAGTAATGAAGGCTCTGTTCGAATTTCATGAAAATCAAACCAAAATTGACGGACAAAATGGCCGCCGTTTGTACGCGAATAGTGTGAAAATATGTTATATCAAGGTTGTGGACCCTATAGAGGTCACAATTTTGAACCGATTTTGATGAAACTTGACATGCATGTTTATAACCCGAAGATCTTGGTTCCTTTCGATATTTGCGCTCATTGATTCGTAACTTCCTGAATTATGGCCCCTGATTGTACGAAAAATCGCCCTTTTTAGCTTGTGGTCCCACTGGAGGTCAAAATTATTATCCGATTTAAAAAAACGTTTGATTATATCACCGTTACATGGTAATGAAGATTGAGGTAAGATTTCGTGAATATCGGACCAAAATTGACAGACAAAATGGCCGCCGTTTGTACGCTATTAGTGTGAAAATACGTTATATTAAGGTTGTGAACCCTATACAGGTCACAATTTTGAACCGATTTTGATGAAACTTGACATGGATGTTTATAACCCAAAGATCTTGGTTCCTTTCGATATTTGTGCATATCGGATTGTAACTTCCTGAATTATGGCCCCTGATTGTACGAAAAATGACCTTTTTTTTAGCTTTTGGTCCCTCTGGGGTCAGAATTATTATCCCATTTACCCACTTAGCAACATGATCCCCAGTCGAATTTGAAGCCTACTGAAATGAACCTTTATAACCCAAAGATCTTAATTCATTTCGATATTTGCACATAGGAAAAATCACTTTTGGTATTGCTTGTTCTCTATCCATCTCTCGAAAATGTGGACGTATCCTGCCTGGCAGTGCCAGCCTATCTTTTTAATTTCTATTTCATTTTCTAGCAAATTGGATTAAGAGGTGAAAAAAGGCGTAAAATTGACCTATTTACAACCCATTCAGGCTTTTCAGATTTTAAAATATTTTTACTTAACTTTTATAAACCTGTAACTATAATCCATACGAAGAGAATGTATGTTAAAATTAGTTTCTAAAATAAGCAGTTGCCGAGAAATGGGCAGTTTTTCTTAAGTCACTGTTTTCGTAATTTTGCCTGTAAAATAGTCAATTATTAATGGATATTCACAAAAGTGACATCATTTGATTCAAAAAGCAAGTCTGCGTCATATCATGATGATTACTATTTAAAATTGACACCGGAAGTGACGTCATTTAGTTAAAAACTCATACGGTCAAAAAGATATCATAAAATTGTTTCTAACTTGTTCGGTTGCCGAGATATAGGCGATTTTCTAAAAGTCACTTTTGAAGGTTTTTGGTCCATAAAAGTGTCAATTATTATTCGATTTTCATAAAATTTTCACCATTTGAAGCCTAATGTCATAGACGATGTTATAAAACTAATTTAACGTTTTCATTATCACCGGAAGTAACGTCATTTTGGCAAAAACTATATTTTAAGCCTTCAAAACAGATATTTTATTCAAATGAGTCTGATTTGTAATGTTTATACAATTATGATATTTGATTCCAATCAACAAATAGATTAAACCCATACGGTCATATAAATACCAAAAAATGGTTTCTAACTTGTACGGTTGCCGAGAAATAGACGATTTTCACCATGTGATGCCTTATGCCATTTCTGATTTCATAAAACATTTACATTATCACCGGAAGTACTGTAATTTTGTCAGAATCAATTACATGTAACAAATGTATAAAATCAATTGATATTGCTGGATTTGTTTGATTCTGTTTCCATTTTATTTGATGTGTGCAATGCTTATGTGGAAGCCTGTATATTGGTTTCATTGGTACCGGAAGTGACATATGTTCAAGGGTAGCGTGGCACCAAAAGTGACACAAGTTCAAGTTCAAAGGTAACATGGCACCAGTGAAACCCGTCATTCCTGCATGCAGGTCTAGTTATTAGGGTTTCACACTGCGAAGTTTGTGTGAAACACTATTGTTTTTGTTAAAATTATTAGGGTTTCACACTGCGTAGCTTGTGTGAAACACTATTGTTTTTGTTAAAATTATTATTCTTATTAGGCTTTCAGACTTTCGTCTGAAAGCTTATTGAGATTACTAAAATTATTATTATTTACCGCAAGGGCCTAGATCTCCATGATTGAAAACAGATATCGATCTGGAATTAGCTCTTCTATCGGGAAACCATGTGGTGGCTACTTGATAAAATATTTTTGAAATTTCTGCGCATACCGGAAGTGACCGAACTTTGTACTTTCTCTAAAAATTGAAAATCGGCTATAGTTTCGTCAATTCTTTATCCATTTTCAAACAAATTACATTTTTGGAATCCCTGAATCTTTTCTGAGACAATGGCTATCTCACATTTTTCAATTTCGAACATTCGTCTATGACTTTTATAGTTCGAAAATTGAAAACATGTTGTATACGAGACAATTTTTGTTATTTTTCAAAATTTTCAAATTTGACCTACATTTTTGGATACCTGAAGTCCATCCGATTCCAGTAATATAAGTTTCATTCAGAGTTATCGCCCTTTATTTTTCGATTTTTTTCGAATTTTCTTCCCATTTTGTGAGCTCGGGTTTCGTTTTATGGCAGAATTGACGTTTCTGAAACTTCTGGAACATGAAGTTATAGTCCAATACCAACTTATAAAGCAATTTCGACAAGAATCCTTAAAACTGGAAGTGGTCGAAATAATGTGCAATATTTTGAAAAAAATGCAAAAAATTGATATTTTTGGGGAAAACGCTATTTCTCCGTCCAATATCAATGGATTAAACGAATGAAGGTACCGTTTGATGGCACGATTGATGGACTATCATATGATACCCCATTCATACGGATACTATGAACAGAGCAAAATATGGCACGCTGAAAATCAAGTATTTTCTGATTTGGAGTGTTTTTGGACGCCTGTATCTCGAAAACTTAACCTGCAATTTTTTTTAAATTTTTTCTATCGAGAGTCCTTTTGGAGGTATTTTGCATGAAGCCATCCAATAGGACTTTGAAATGTCTGGAATAGGATAAAAAAGGGACTGAAAATCGAAAAAAGTCGAAAAATCGTGAAATTTTGGAAAATGCTCTACTATTTTTTTATTTTAAGAGATTTTTTAATTTTTTAAAAAAGGTTGTATATTCAGATAGCTGACCTAATTACGATTCTAACGATGTATAATATGTATGTAATTATTAAAATTTAATTTTCGATATTTTAAATTTTTTGCATTTTTGGCACTTTTGAACATAGGATTTCTCAGGGGCATTTTATCTGATCAGATAATGTAATATATCATTACAGAGCCCTGTGGCTATTTTAGTGCCCAAACCGGCTATTAGAACTATTCCTACAATAATAACCATACCGGAAGTATTCAAAAAATGAAAAAAAAGAGAAAAAACATTGTCGCACTTGCGAAAAACTTGATTTCTCCCTTAGGTAATAGCGGACCAAAAGAACTAAAGTGTCGCTGGATAGCCCTATTAATGGACCATCATATGGTATCTAAATAATACGATTTCAATGGTAAGGAAATAAATTATTGTATGGCAAAAATCTAGTATTTTCCAATTTTTTAACATTCTGAGACGCCCTTTTCTCGAAAACGACACCGCAGATTTTTCTTAAACTTTTCTTACTCAAAGTCCTATCGGTTGTCTATATAGTGAATCCAAAATGAAAAGCATTGAAATAATATAGGTGGTCCAAAAATGGCATCATACTTTGAAAAAAATTGAAAAATCATTAAATTTTTGTAAACGCTCTTTAATTTATCTTTTTTTCCAAAACTACTCAATGGATGTTTCTGACACTTCTGGTACAGAAAGTTAAGTATCCAAAGGACTTCGTAAAGCTATCGCAACAACGATCGTAAAACCGGAAGTAGTCGAAAAAATGTCTGATATTTTGAAAAAAAATAATTTTTTTACGAATACCTTTTTTATTTATGAATATTTTTTGATGATATTTTACACAGGGTTAAAATATCATCGTACTTGAGCAGAAATGAGAAAAAAAATTGTCTCGGTTATTTGCGTTTGCCGCCATCGGCTAATTTAGTTTTTCGTACCCAGAAAAATTATTTATTGTTCGATTTGTATAAAACAAAGTTCATATGCACCATGGTCCCAATTGTAATTAGGGTTTCACACTGCGTAGCTTGTGTGAAACACTATTGTTTTTGTTAAAATTATTATTCTTATTATTATTATTATTATTATTCAGATTCCAATTTGAATAGATCTCAGCAACTACGTGTCGCATCGTTACGATTTCTTCGGTTTTACTGGGAAAGTGGGTGTGACTTAGAGGATAAAGCTATTTTGAACGTTCTGCGACAATGCGAAATGTCCGAAATCACCGAAGTTAGCGTTTTTAAAAATATTGCAATAGTTTTAACAATAATCATGGGATTTTAACTTTCGATACATTTTGGCATAGCCGGAGACATGGCACATAGCTACGTTACTTTCGATTTTTGATTTTTGGCAAATCTTCGAAGATATTGAGCGCCAAATTTCGAAAATTTAAAATTTTACAAAAAACTTTTTTATTTATAAATATTTTTTAGTCGTGTTGTGCACAGAATTAAAGAGTCACCTGACTAGCGCAAAAATGTTAAAAAAAATTGTCTCGGTAATTTTCCTTGGCCGCCATTGGCTAATTCAGTTTTTCAGTCCTAGATTAATTTTTTATTGTTCGATTTGTATAAAACAAAGTTCATATGCTTCGTTGTCTCAATTGTCATTTTTTTTATTACCGAAAGTGTTACCTGTCGGCACCGGAAGTGGCATAATTTTACCAAAAACTACAATTTTGATAGTTAGGTACCATTTTTCGAAAACAAATATTATTTTTTTGAAAAATTATATGACTAAAAGAGTGTGTCCTTTAAAGGCGCAAAAAATGGCGGAAGCAGTTTTTTTAATTTCTATTTCATTTTCTAGCAAATTGGATTAAGAGGTGAAAAAAGGCGTAAAATTGACCTATTTACAACCCATTCTGGCTTTTCAGATTTTAAAATATTTTTACTTAACTTTTATAAACCTGTAACTATAATCCATACGAAGAGAATGTATGTTAAAATTAGTTTCTAAAATAAGTAGTTGTCGAGAAATGGGCAGTTTTGCATAAGTCACTGTTTTCGTAATTTTGCCTGTAAAATAGTCAATTATTAATGGATATTCACAAAAGTGACATCACTTGATTCAAAAAGCAAGTCTGCGTCATATCATGTTGATGACTATTTGAAATTGACACCGGAAGTGACGTCATTTGGTCAAAAACTCAATTTTTAACTTTTAAAATCGATATTTTTTTCAACCAAGAATTATGTCACATATAATAATAAAATTAATTTTTGGTTTAAATTCACATATTAACAAAACTCATACGGTCAAAAAGATATCATAAAATTGTTTCTAACTTGTTCGGTTGCCGAGATATAGGCGATTTTCTAAAAGTCACTTTTGAAGGTTTTTGGCCCATAAAAGTGTCAATTATTATTCGATTTTCATAAAATTTTCACCCTTTGAAGCCTAATGTCATAGACGATGTTAAAAAACTAATTTAAAGTTTTCATTATCACCGGAAGTAACGTCATTTTGGCAAAAACTGTATTTTAAGCCTTCAAAGCCGATATTTTATTCAAATGAGTCTGATTTGTAATGTTTATACAATTATGATATTTGATTCCAATCAACAAATAGATTAAACCCATACGGTCATATAAATACCAAAAAATGGTTTCTAACTTGTACGGTTGCCGAGAAATAGACGATTTTCTACACGTCACTTTTCAAGGTTTTTGGTCTATAAAAGTGGCAATTATTATTCGATTTACATAAAATTTTCACCATGTGATGCCTTATGCCATTTCTGATTTCATAAAACTAATGGAACATTTACATTATCACCGGAAGTACTGTAGTTTTTTCAGGATCAATTACATGTAACAAATGTATAAAATGAAATGATATTGCTGGATTTGTTTGATTCTGTTTCCATTTTATTTGATGTGTGCAATGCTTATGTGGAAACCTGTATATCGGTTTCATTGGTACCGGAAGTGACATGTTCAAGGTTAACGTGGCACCGAAAGTGACACAAGTTCAAGTTCAAAGGTAACATGGCACCAGTGAAACCCGTCATTCCTGCATGCAGGTCTAGTTTTTTTTGTTACGGTGAAATTTTTCTGTCGGCAACGGAAGTGACGTAATATTAACAAAAACTACAATTTTGACAGTTCGGTACCACTTTTTGAAAGCAAATATTATTTTTTTTCAAAACTGATATAATTAAAAGGATGCACCCTTCAAAGTTGCACAAAATCTTTAGCTCATATTTTTTAATTTCAATTTCTTTTTCGGGCAATTTCGAATAAAATGTAAAATAAAGTGTAAAATTCAGTTATTTACAATTCATTCAGCGTCTTCATATTTTGAAATATTTATTTGTAATTTTCATAAACTCGTAGCAATAATCCAGACGAAGAGAATGTATGCGAAAATTAGTTTGTAATATGAGCAGTTGCCGAGAAATATGCAATTTTGCATCCATCACTTTTCATGTTATTTTGCCTGTAAAAGAGTTAATTAGGGTTTCACACTGCGTAGCTTGTGTGAAACACTATTGTTTTTGTTAAAATTATTATTCTTATTAGGGTTTCACACTGCGTAGCTTGTGTGAAACACTATTGTTTTTGTTAAAATTATTATTCTTCTTATTATTATTATTATTATTCAGATTCCAATTTGAATAGATCTCAGCAACTACGTGTCGCATCGTTACGATTTCTTCGGTTTTATTGGGAAAGTGGGTGTGACTTAGAGGATAAAGCTATTTTGAACGTTCTGCGACAATGCGAAATGTCCGAAATCACCGAAGTTATCGTTTTTGAAAATATTGCAGTAATTTTAACAATAATCATTGGATTTTAACTTTCGATACATTTTGGCATAGCCTGAGACAGGGCACATAGCTACGCTACTTTCGATTTTTGATTTTCGGCAAATCTTCGAAGATATTAGGCGCCAAATTTCGAAAATTTAAAATTTTACAAAAAACTTTTTTATTTATAAATATTTTTTAGTCGTATTGTGCACAGAATTAAAGAGTCATCTGACTAGTGCAAAAATGTTAAAAAATTTTGTCTCAGTAATTTACCTTGGCCGCCATTGGCTAATTCAGTTTTTCAGTCCTAGATTAATTTTTTATTGTTCGATTTGTATAAAACAAAGTTCATATGCTTCGTTGTATCAATTGTCATTTTTTTTATTACCGAAAGTGTTATCTGTCGGCACCGGAAGTGGCATAATTTTACCAAAGACTACAATTTTGACAGTTATTTTCCTTCTTCGAAAACAAATATTATTTTTTGGAAAAATTATTTGACTCAAAGAGTGTGCCCTTTCAAGGCGCAAAAAATGTAGGAAGCAGTTTTTTTAATTTTGATTTCATTTTCGAGCAAATTCGATTAAGAGGCTAAAAATGGTGTAAAATTGGCCTATTTACAACCTATTCAGGCTTTTCAGATTTTAAAATATTTCTTCGTAACTTTTATAAACTTGTAGCTATAATCCATACGAAGAAAATGTATGTTAAAATTCGTTTGTAATATAAGCAGTTACCAAGAAATGGGCAGTTCTGTACAAGTCACTGTTTTCGTTATTTTGCCTGTAAAATAGTCAATTATGATTGGATTTTTATAAAAGTGACATCATTTGATTCAAAAAGCACGTAGCGTCATATCAAGTTGATTACAATTTAAAATTGACACCGGAAGTGACATCATTTGGTCAAAAAATGCATTTTAAACTTTTTTAAATCAATGTTTTATTCAACCAAGAATAACTTAATATGTATTAATAATTTTAACTTTTGGTTAACTTGGCACCGGAAGTGACATGCTTAAGAGTAACTTGGCAACAGTGAAACCCGTCATTCCTGCATGCAGGTCTAGTTATTATTATTATTAAGCTTTCATATTTCATATGAAAGCTTATTGTTTCTGTTAAGATTATTATTAAGCTTTCATATTTCATATGAAAGCTTATTGTTTCTGTTAAGATTATTATTATTTTTTTTTTTGTGTATTTTCTGCAAATCGGATTTCTCAGAATCTAACCATGGGATCTTTCTGAAACTTTGACCTACCCCCCCAAAAATGGGGTGCGAACGTTGTTTAAATATATTTTCAAAACGTTTTACGAATCCGAAATCACCGAATTTTACGAACGAAAAAACTGACAATGCATAGTCGTAACTTTGTTATTTTTTGACCGATTTTACTAATTCTTTTTTCTTTGAATACCTTGAAAAAAATCATTTTTATCTGCTGTTTCACATTTTCGAATTTCGAAAATTCGTCGCTGTGATTTCGAACCGGAAGTTTAGACCAATTTGACAACTTCTTTAATAGTTGTACGATTTTCATGAAATTTATTATACAAGTAGATCTTACCGATGTGACTTCAAAAATATAATTAGAAATTTTCTAAATTATCTCCCCTTGGTGAAATTAAGGATCAAAGTTTTCAAAAAAATCGTCGAAATATAGGTCAGAATGACCTAATTTTTTTTTTCGATACTAGACAAGGAATTACTGATTCGTACACAAAATATGGAGTTTGTCGATCGAACCGGAAGTGCCACCATCTTTAAACGTGAAAAATCAAAAAGGCTTTTTTGCTATTTTACTTACAGACTCGGAAGTTATATTTTCGGAATCCTTGAAGGAATGCCTAAAAATCTATCGGATCAGAATTTTGATTTCGGTCACGTGATGGTCACCATTTTGAATTGAAAATGAAAAGTAGTAGCAATTTGAAGGACCGAGACTTTGAAACACAATAACTCTAGTTCTAATTAAGCTAGAATGTTCAAACTTGGTGTAGACGTTCACTAGGTCAATGTCATGATTGAGTTCAAAGATGAGCATTTTCTGCTTAGGGTAAGCAGAGATAGGCATGCTGATTTGTTGATTCTTTAGGGCACGATAACTTGGGTTATAATGAAGGGAGGGCGGTGAAACTTTTGTCAATAGAGAGTCCAATAGCTAGCCTGTTGTGTGAAATCATTGTATCATTTATTTTAAATATCAGGGATAGGCGAAAAAAAGAGATTGAACATCCAAAAAGTCGTATTTTTACAATTTGGAGCATGTCTAGAGGTCTTTCTCGTAAAGTCAACTTTATATTTTTTGGGAACTTCTTCTACAAAGAGTCTTATTGGTAGTCTTTTATATAAAACCATCGATCAACAATCCAACATATCAGGAGTAGAAGAACAAAAGGATCGAACATTGAAAACGGCATCCTTTCATTGCTAAGCGAAACATGCAGTGTGGGTGACTACAATCTACACATTTAGTCATCGTATAGAGCTTATTCAACAGTATCGAATTCCAACTGCTTAGGGATATTTTACGTGCACTCCAATGTGTACACGGGACCTTGGTTTTTCGTCCCATCCGAACGACTAGACGGCTGTGTTTGTCAGGCCCTCCGTTCTGCCTCACTGACAAGGGGGAACCACGCCGGGAAATCAAGATGAACTTTTTCCGTGCAGAACTTTCAATTCAGGCCAAACGTTTATTGCATACGATTAAGCTGGTCAGTTGGAGCATATTTTCAAAAGTTTAGTAATAATCGGTTGGTAATTAAAGTACCGTGCACATTAAACTGTTAAAACAGAAAATTTCGCCCGGTTGAAATGTTTCTTGCTATAAGTCAGCAATTTTCCGAATTCAGGGAGGCTGAATGGCTGAATGGTTAGCATGTGCGCGCTGTATCGTAACGTCTGTCATTGAGTCAACGGGCGTCGTTTCGTTCTCCAGGTTGCACGTGACATGGAGTATGATGTCCAACCTCGTGGGTTTTCTCCGTGTCCTTCGGTTTCCTCCCAACGGCTAAAGACAGGAAGCGCAAGGGGAGTTTTTAAATAAAATTAAAAAACATATGTTAGTCACGAAATGACCTAGTTTGTGTCTAATGGACATAAGACCGCATTTCTCTCTTTCTCTTTTATTTTTAAAGTTTTGTAATAAACGGTTGGTATTCAAAGGTACTGTAAAAGTGATAAAACAGAAAATTTCGCCCGGTTGTAATGTTTCTCACTTTAAAGTCAGCAATTTGCCGATTTTAAGGGGCAAACGTTTATTGCGAACGATTAAGCTGGTCAAGGGGAGCTTATTTTTAAAAGTTTTGTAATATTCGGTTGATAACTAAAGGTACCGTGCAAATTAAACTGTTAAAATAGAAAATTTGGCCCGGTTGAACTGTTTCTCGCTGCAGATCAGCAATTTGCAGTTGCGTGGCTGAATAACGTCTGTCTTTGAGTCAACTGGCGTTGTTTCGATTTCTTGGTTGTACGTGACAAGGAGTATGTTCGCCTGTCCAACTTCGTAGGCCGTAACGCCGCTGCCCGGGTAAAATTTCCCTCATTGCACACTTTATGGCATATGCCCGTCTTCATTAGCCCATTTTAGGAGCAGAACAGTAGGACGTTAAACCCCATTCAATTTCATTTCATTTTCTCTATGTTGCTTATTTATTATAGTGGATAAATATTTTTCTGGTTCTAGCAATTATTTAATTTCTGCATAGAAATCTTGCTTTGGCCAGTTTTTTTATTGCAGAGTGCCATTCTTGTATAATTCAGTCTATGATCCTTTGTTTAAAACATGCTTAAGAAGTCGTCACGATTTCCTACTTATAATCAAACATATTGGAAATATTAGTCTGGCATTATTAAATCCTAATTTTATTGGTCTTATTTAAAATTAAACTCACCCTTAAAGTGTCTCTTTAAAACTATTAAATACTCTAAAACAGTAGCTCAACCTTTTGACCTAAACTCATTAATTTACCATTTTCTTGTGAGCGACTTCTTATTCTTCCTATATGACATATTGCACGTGTCTGATTTCAAAGGGGGGTTGGGTGGCTGAATGGTTAGCACGCGCGCCTGTCATTGAGTTAACTAGCGTGTTTTCAAATGCCCGGTTGTACGTGACAAGGAGTAAGGTCGCCTGTCCAACCTGCCATTTTTAATTTGTTTTTCCCGCCATTTTCATTTCATCTTCTCATCCGTCTCATTACAGTAATACAAGTTTCAGTTATTTCCCTTTAGTTTTCAGATTATTGTTATGCCTGGGTGCAATGTTTCATACTATATTTAGACTTGTAACTTCGAGAGTTTTTGACCAATTTTGATAATTTTTTCTTCTTATCCTTTTATTTAGGATACTTGATACAATCAATGACACGTGACGATGAATATGAAAGCTTTCATATCTGCATGGGACAGTAGCAGATCTAGTTATTTTTTTTTGTGTGTTTTTCCTGCAAATCGGATTTCACAGAATCTATCCATAGGATGTTTCTGAAACTTTGACCTACCCCCCAAAAAATGGGTGGTGGCTGTTGATTAAATATATTTTCAAAACGTTTTGCGAATTCGAAATCACCGAATTTTACGAACGAAAAAACTGACAATGCATAGTCGTAACTTTGCTATTTTTTGACCGATTTTACTAATTCTTTTTTCTTTGAATACCTTGAAAAAAATCATTTTCATCTGCAGTTTCACATTTTCGAATTTCGAAAATTCGTCGCTGTGATTTCGAACCGGAAGTTTAGACCAATTTGACAACTTCTTTAATAGTTGTACGATTTTCATGAAATTTAGTATATAAGTAGATCTTACCAATGTGACTTCAAAAATATAATGAGAAATTTTCTAAATTATCCCCCCTTGGTGAAATTAAGGATCAAAGTTTTTAAAAAAATCGTCGAAATATAGGTCAGAATGACCTGAAATTTTTTTTCGATACTCGACAAGTAATTACTGATTCCTACACAAAATATCGAGTTTGTCGATCGAACCGGAAATGCCACCATCTTGAAACATGAAAAATCCCTTTAAGGCTTTTTTGCTATCTTACTTACAGACACGGGAGTTATATTTTCTGAATCCTTGAAGGATGGCCCAAAAATCGTAGAGAGCAGAATTTTGATTTAGGTCAACTGATGGTTGCCATTTTGAAGTGAATATGAAAAGTAGTAGCAATTTGAAGGGCCGAGATTTTGAAACACAATAACTCTCCTTCTAATTGAGCTAGAATGTTCAATCTTGGTGTAGATGTTCACTAGGTCAATGTCATGATTGAGTGCAAAGATGAGCTTTTTCTGCCTAGGGTAAGCAGAGATAAGCATGCTGATTTGTTGATTCTTTAGGGCACAATAACTTCGCTTATAATGAAGGGAGGGTGATGAAACTCTTGTCAATCGAGAGTCTAATAGGTAGCCTGTTGTGTGAAATCATTGTATCATTTTTTTTAAATATCAGGGGTAGCAGAAAAAAGAGATCGAAAATCCAAAAAGTCGTATTTTTACGATTTGGAGCATTTTAAAAGGTCCCTTTCTCTAAAGTCAACATAATATTTTTGGGGAACTTCTTCTACAGAGAGTCTTATCGGTAGTCTTTTATATGAAACCATCGATCAACAGTTCAAAATATCAGGAGTAGTAGAATAAAAGGATCGAAAATTGAAAACCGCACCCTTTCATTGTTAAGCAAAACATGCAGTGTCGGTGGCTACAATCTGCACATTTAGTCATCGTATAGAGCTTATTCAACAATATCGAATTCCAACTGCGAAGGGATTTTTTACGTGCACTCCAATGTGTACACGGCGGATGGGGGGACGCGCCAGAATATCGAGATGAACTTTCGCGGCCAATGTAGGGATCGAACACCCGACCTCCTGGCTAGTAGGCCAACGCCTTAGCCACATAGTGTGGACACCCATCGTACATTTCATCCGTCAAATCAAAGCATTTCATTGCATTAGACCTATAATTAATTATTCTTAATTTAAAACTTTATTTAATATTAGTCTGGCATTATTAAATCCTAATTTTATTGGTCTTATTTAAAATTAAACTTTCATTTAACTATGAACAACCCTGAACGTGTCTCTTTAAAACAATTAAATACTCTAAAACAAAAAACAAAAAAAAATCAATAAGCAGGTCAATTCAGGTAAGTATAACTACGGGTTCTGTCCACCTTCTCTCGTCTACGGCCATACCACGTTGAAAACACCAGTTCTCGTCCGATCACTGAAGTTAAGCAACGTCGGGCCCGGTTAGTACTTGGATGGGTGACCGCCTGGGAACACCGGGTGCTGTAGACGCCTTTTTGCCCTGATTCTTCGTGAAAAAAATCAATTTTCCGCCAATCAGACCACAGCGCGCACTCTTTTGCACCACTCCAGCTCTCCGCTCGGCCCGTTTCCCCAGGGAAAAAGACACAAAAAGAATTTGAGTAAGCACAAGTATGGGTTCTGTCCACCTTCTCTCGTCTGCGACCACACCACGTTAAAAAAAAACAGTTCTCATCCGATCACTGAAGTTAAGCAACGTCGGGCCCGGTCAGTACTTGGATGGGTGACCGCCTGGGAACACCGGGTGCTGTAGACGCCTTTTTAAACCGACACCCCCCCCTCCCACAAAAAAAATATCAATAAGCGAGTCAATTCAGGTAAGTATAACTACGGGTTCTGTCCACCTTCTCTCGTCTACGGCCACACCACGTTGAAAACACCAGTTCTCGTCCGATCACAGAAGTGATCTCTTTTGCACCACTCCAGCTCTCCGCTCGGCCCGTCTCCCCAGGGAAAAAGACACAAAAAGAATTTGAGTAAGCACAAGTATGGGTTCTGTCCACCTTCTCTCGTCTACGCCCACACCACGTTGAAAACACCAGTTCTCGTCCGATCACTGAAGTTAAGCAACGTCGGCCCCGGTCAGAATTTGGATGGGTGACCGTCTGGGAACACCGGGTGCTGTAGACGCCTTTTTAAAACCGACAAAAACCCCCCAAAAAATCAATAAGCGGATCAATTCAGTTAAGTATAACTACGAGTTCTGTCCACCTTCTCTCGTCTACGGCCACACCACGTTGAAAACACCAGTTCTCGTCCGATCACTGAAGTTAAGCAACGTCGGGCCCGGTCTGTACTTGGATGGGTGACCGCCTGGGAACACCGGGTGCTGTAGACGCCTTTTTAAAACCGACCCCCCCCCCCCCAAAAAAAAATCAATAAGCGTGTCAATTCAGGTAAGTATAACTACGGGTTTTGTCCACCTTCTCTCGTCTACGGCCACACCACGTTGAAAACACCAGTTCTCGTCCGATCACTGAAGTTAAGCAACGTTGGGCCCGGTTAGTACTTGGATGGGTGACCGCCTGGGAACACCGGGTGCTGTAGACGCCTTTTTAAAACCGACAAAAACCGCCCCAAAAATCAATAAGCGGGTCAATTCAGGTAAGTATAACTACGGGTTCTGTCCACCTTCTCTCGTCCACGGCCATACCATGTTAAAAACACCAGTTCTCGTCCGATCACTGAAGTTAAGCAACGTCGGGCCCGGTTAGTACTTGGATGGGTGACCGCCTGGGAACACCGGGTGCTGTAGACGCCTTTTTGCCCTAAACTCATTAATTTACCATTTTGTTGTGAGCGGCTTGTTATTCTTCCTATATGACATATTGCATGTGTCTGATTTCAAAGGGGGGTTGGGCGGCTGAATGGTTAGCACGCGCGCCTGTCATTGAGTTAACTAGCGTGTTTTCGAATGCCCGGTTGTGCATGACAAGGAGTAAGGTCGCCTGTCCAACCTGCAATTTTTAATTTTTTTCCGTCAATTTTCATTTCATTTTCTCATCCGTCTCATTACAGTAATACAAGTTTCGGTTATTTCCCTTTAGTTTTCAGATTATGGTTATGCCTGGGTGCAATGTTTCATACTATATTTAGACTTGTAATTTTGCGAGTTTTTGACCAATTTTGATAATTTTTTCTTCTTATCCTTTTATTTAGTATACTTGATACAATCAATGACACGTGACGATGAATATGAAAGCTTTCATATCTGCATGGGACAGTAGCAGATCTAGGTTATTTTTGACCGATTTTACTAATTCTTTTTTCTTTGAATACCTTGAAAAAAATCATTTTCATCTGCAGTTTCACATTTTCGAATTTCGAAAATTCGCCGCTGTGATTTCGAACCGGAAGTTTAGACCAATTTGACAACTTCTTTAGTAGTTGTACGATTTTCATGAAATTTAGTGTACAAGTAGATCTTACCGATGTGACTTCAAAAATATAATTAGAAATTTTCTAAATTATCTCCCCTTGGTGAAATTAAGGTTCAAAGTTTTCAAAAAAATCATCGAAATATAGGTCAGAATGACCTAATTTTTTTTTTTCGATACTAGACAAGGAATTACTGATTCTTACACAAAATATGGAGTTTGTCGATCGAACCGGAAGTGCCACCATCTTTAAACGTGAAAAATCAAAAAGGCTTTTTTGCTATTTTACTTACAGACTTGGGAGTTATATTTTCGGAATCCTTGAAGGAATGCCTAAAAATCTATCGGATCAGAATTTTGATTTCGGTCATGTGATGGTCACAATTTTGAATTGAAAATGAAAAATAGAAGCAATTTGAAAGGCCCGGACTTCGGAACACAATAACTCTCCTTCTAATTAAGCTAGAATGTTCAAACTTGGTGTAGACGTTCACTAGGTCAATGTTATGATTGAGTTCAAAGATGAGCATTTTCTGCTTAGGGTAAGCAGAGATAAGCATGCTGATTTGTTGATTCTTTAGGGCACGATAACTTCGGTTATAATGAAGGGAGGGCGGTGAAACTTTCGTCAATAGAGAGTCTAATAGGTAGCCTGTTGTGTGAAATGATTGTATCATTTTTTTTAAATATCAGGGATAGCCGAAAAAAAGAGATTGAAAATCCAAAAAGTCGTATTTTTACAATTTGGAGCATGTTTAGAGGTCTTTCTCGTAAAGTCAATATACTATTTTTTGGGAACTTCTTCTACAAAGAGTCTTATTGGTAGTCTTTTATATGAAACCATCGATCAACAGTCCAACATATCAGGAGTAGAAGAACAAAAGGATCGAACATTGAAAACGGCACCCTTTCATTGTTGAGCGAAACATGAAGTGTGGGTGACTACAATCTACGCATTTAGTCATCGTATAGAGCTTATTCTACAGTATCGAATTCCAACTGCTTAGGGATATTTTACGTGCACTCCAATGTGTACACGGGACCTTGGTTTTTCGTCCCATCCGAACTACTAGACAGCTGTGCTTGTCAGGCCCTCCGTTCTGCCTTACTGACAAGGGAACCACGCTGGGAAATCGAGATGAACTTTCTCTGTGCAGAACTACTAGACAGCTGGGCTTGTCAGGCCCTCCGTTCTGCCTCACTTTCAATTCAGGCAAAACGTTTATTGCATACGATTAAGCTGGTCAGTTGGAGCTTATTTTCAAAAGTTTTGTAATAATGGGTTGGTAATTAAAGTACCGTGCACATTAAACTGTTAAAACAGAAAATTTCGCCCGGTTGAAATGTTTCTTGCTATAAGTCAGCAATTTTCCGAATTCAGGGAGGCTGGATGGCTGAATGGTTAGCATGTGCTCGCTGTATCGTAACCTTTGTCATTGAGTCAACGGGCGTCGTTTCGATCTCCAGGTTGCACGTGACATGGTGTATGATGTCCAACCTCGTGGGTTTTCTCCGTGTTCTTCGGTTTCCTCCCAACGGCTAAAGACCAGTACGTGCAAGGGGAGTTTTTAAATAAAATTAAAAAACATATGTTAGTCCCGAAATGACCTAGTTTGTGTCAAATGGACGTTAGGCTGCATTTCTCTCTTTCTCTTTATAAAGTTTTGTAATAATCGGTTGGTAATCAAAGGTACTGTTAAAGTGATAAAAAAGAAAATTTGGCCTGGTTGTAATGTTTCTCACTTTAAATTCAGCAATTTGTCGATTTTAAGGGGCAAACGTTTATTGCGAACGATTAAGCTGGTCAGGGGGAGCTTATTTTTAAAAGTTTTGTAATATTCGGTTGATAACTAAAGGTACCGTGCAAATTAAACTGTTAAAATAGAAAATTTGGGCCGGTTGAAATGTTTCTCGCTGTAGGTCAGCAATTTGCCGATTTTAGGGAGGTTGCGTGGCTGAATGGTTAGCACGTGCGCTCTGTATCATAACATCTGTCATTGAGTCAACTGTCCTTGTTTCGATTTCTTGGTTGTACGTGACAAGGAGTATGGTCGCCTTACCAACCTCGTAGGCCGTAACGCCGCTGCCCGGGTAAAATTTCCCTCATTGCACACTTTATGGCGTATGCCCGTCTTCATTAGCCCATTGTAGGAGCAGAACAGTAGGACGTTAAACCCCATTCAATTTCATTTCATTTTCTCTATGTTGCTTTTTTATTATAGTGGATAAATATTTTTCTGGTTCTAGCAATTATTTAATTTCTGCATAGAAATCTCTGGCCAGTTTTTTTTTATTGCAGAGTGCCATTCTTGTATATTGCAGTCTATGACCCTTTGTTTAAAACATGCTTAAGAAGTCGTCACGATTTCCTACTTATAACCAAACATATTGGAAACCATAATTATATAACATATCTTGGAAGCCCGATTACAGCTATACAAGTTTCAGTTATTTCCCTTTAGTTTAAAGATTATTTTTTTGCCCAGGTGCAATGTTTCTCACTACATTTAAATTTGTAACTTTGTGAGTTTTTGACCGATTTTGATATTATGTCTTTATAATTTTCCAAATCTACATATTTAACGTACATATTCAAACAGTTGAGTTCAACCTGATTCAAAAAGTTTTAGTTTTGTTCAAAGTTATCTCATTCATCCCGATTACAGCAACACAAGTATCAGTTATTTCCCTTTAGTTTTCAGATTACTCAATGTTTCTTACTATATTTAGACTTGTAACTTTGCGAGTTTTTGACCAATTTTGATAGTTTGTTATTCTTATCCTTTTATTTGAGATACTTGATATAATCGATGACACGTGACGATGAATATGAAAGCTTTCATATCTGCATGGGACAGTAGCCGATCTAGTTATTATTATTATTATTCAGATTCCAATTTGAATAGATCTCAGCAACTACGTGTCGCATCGTTACGATTTCTTCGGTTTTACTGGGAAAGTGGGTGTGACTTAGAGGATAAAGCTATTTTGAACGTTCTGCGACAATGCGAAATGTCCGAAATCACCGAAGTTATCGTTTTTGAAAATATTGCAGTAATTTTAACAATAATCATTGGATTTTAACTTTCGATACATTTTGGCATAGCCTGAGACAGGGCACAAAGCTACGCTACTTTCGATTTTTGATTTTCGGCAAATCTTCGAAGATATTAGGCGCCAAATTTCAAAAATTTAAAATTTTACAAAAAACTTTTTTATTTATGAATATTTTTTAATCGTATTGTGCACAGAATTAAAGAGTCATCTGACTAGTGCAAAAATGTTAAAAAAATTTGTCTCAGTAATTTTCCTTGGCCGCCATTGGCTAATTCAGTTTTTCAGTCCTAGATTAATTTTTTATTGTTCGATTTGTATAAAACAAAGTTCATATGCTTCGTTGTATCAATTGTCATTTTTTATACGCCCACATTTTCATGTGGACGTATATTGTCGTCGCCCCTGTTCGTCCGTCCGTCCGTCGGTCCGGCGTCCACAATTGCTTGTGGACGCTCTAGAGGCTAAAGTTAATATCCCATTGACTTTAAATTTATACACAGTGTTTAAGGTCATCAGACGAAGAACCCTATTGTTTTTCAGCGATTTCCGATAATAACTACCAGAGTTATGGCCCTTGACGACTTCAAAAAATCTTGTGGACGCTCTAGAGGCCAAAGTTAATATCCGATTGGTTTCAAATTTATACACAGTGTTTAAGGTCATAAGACAAAGAAGCCTATTTATTTTCAGCGATTTCCGATACTTAGTGCCAGAGTTATGGCCCTTGATCACTTCAAAAAATCTTGTTAATATTCGATTGACTTTAAATTTATACACAATGTTTAAGGTCATAAGACGAAGACGCCTATTGATTTTCAGCGATTTCCAATAATTAGTGCCAGAGTTATGGCCCTTGATCACTTCAAAAAATCTTGTGAACGCCCTAAAAGCCAAAGTTAATATCCGATTGTCTTTAAATTTGTACACAGTGTTTAAGGTCAAAAGACGAAGAAGCTTATTGATTTTCAGCAATTTCCGATAATTAGTGCCAGAGTTATGGCCCTTGATCACTTCAAAAAATCTTGTGGACGCTCTAAAAGCCAAAGTTAATATCCGATTGACTTTAAATTTATACACAGTGTTTAAGGTCATAAGACAAAGAAGCCTATTGATTTTCAGCGATTTCCGATAATTAGTGCCAAAGTTATCTCCCTTGATGACTTCAAAAAATCTTGTGGACGCTCTAAAAGCCAAAGTTAATATCCGATTGACTTTAAATTTATACACAGTGTTTAAGGTCATAATACGAAGAAGCCTATAGATTTGCATCAATTTCCGATAATTAGTGCCAGTATTATGGCCCTTGATCACATCAAAAAATCCTGTGGATGCTCTAGAGGCCAAAGTTAATATCCGATTGATTTTAAATTTACACACACTGTTTATGGTCCTGAGGCGAAGAAGCCTACTGATTTTCATCGATTTCAAATAATTACTTCCAGAGTTATCTCCCTTGATCACTTCAAAAAACTTGTGGCGCTGTAGATGCCAAACCTATCATCCGATTGACTTCAGATTGATACACAGAGTTTAAGGTGTTGAAACGAACAAGTATTTTGATTTTCAATGAATTTTGATAACTGAACAGCTAAATCCATGATGTTAAATGTTTCCTAATTGTTAGCTTGGGGCAAAACTTTATAAAAAGCAAACAAATTCTAATGATTTTCAGATAATTACATAATGAGTTGTTACTCAGATTTTAGTGTATTACAAATGTTTCATTACCAAAAAAAAGTAAAAATATGCGACAACCCTTGTTGACTGCCCGGACGATTTAGCTGCTGTGGGCGTATGTTTCGTTGCCTGGCAACCTATCTTTGAAGTTTTTGGTAAATTTACGCCACTTCCGTTGCCGACAGATAACATTATTGGCAACAAAAAAAATGACATTTGAGACAACGGAGCATATGAACTTTGTTTTATACAAATCGAACAATAAATAAATAATCTGGGGCTGAAAAACTGAATTAGCCAATAGCGGCTAAGAAAAATTACCGAGACAAAAAAAATTCACATTTTTGCTCAAGTCAGATGACTCTTTAGTTCTGTATAAAACACGACTAGAAAATATTAATAAATAAAAAAGTTTTTTGTAAAAATTAAAATTTTCGAAATTTGGCGCCTAATATCTTCGAAGATTTGCCAAAAATCAAAAGTAGCGTTGCTATGTCCCCTGTCTCCGGCTATGCCAAAATGTATCGAAAGTTAAAATCCCATGATTATTGTTAAAATTACTGCAATATTTTTTAAAACGCTAACTTCGATGATTTCGGACATTTCGCATTGTCGCAGAACGTTCAAAATAGCTTTATCATCTAAGTCACACCCACTTTCCCAGTAAAACCGAAGAAATCGTAACGATGCGAGAAGTAGTTGCTGAGATATAGTCAAAGTGGAATTGGAATAATAATAAGAATAATAACTAGACCTGCTTGCAGGACTGAAGGCTTTTACCTTACCCAAGGCAGCACAAAATGCCCACCACTCACCCCTTAAAAAATACCCACACACACTTAAACAACTCAGATATTGACACTTTCTGTGCATGCGCATTACCATAGAAGGAAAGTGAAAAATATAGTTGAACAATTTACAACATTATGAACTTGGATCGGTAGAATCCTACAGACGCCGGAAATCTAAATACGCAATCAAAAACTCAAAAATTACAATTTAAGTACATTTTCAAATTTTCAGGAAAAAAAGAGAACGGCGTGGTATCGCAATTCGACCTTTATCGCATCCGCAATATCCCCGGCTCTACAAAAATATAACTTTTTCGAAAATAGGTTGGAAATTGACATTATTAGGACCTATTTTCATTTAGGCACGTGTCAGATAATAGCCAAAACCAAGTATCATATTTTTCAACATTATCTTTTCAACATTAATAAAGAGGGGTGCCTTCCTTATTAATAGCCTCAGTAAATAGCGTCATTTTCGCTGGTATCAAATGATGACGTCATGTAGACAAAAAACCTGGGATAATAATTTCAGGAGTAACTGTTATTGACTAAAATGAATTATTTTCACTCTAGAAGCACCAGTACCAGATATTGGTTACCATTAAAACACACGTAGTTCAAATATTGCCACTTTCAAAAAAAGCTCTCTAAAAATGCTTTATACGTATGCAAAACGTTCCAATTCTGACCAATTCGGACTTTTCTCGATGTCACATCAATATGTACAGGAGACATCGGAATCGTGTTCATGTCAGCTACTCAAATATGTAACTGGTTCAAAAATTGATTGAATATTCAATGTAATATCGACAACTTTCTGATTCCGTGCCCGTTAAAGATTTGACGTCACTAATATATAAACATAACGCTAACGCTACAATATACGTCCACATTCCTGCTTTGATTGATATGGTACTTTGTCAAGAAGGCTAGGCGTTTGGTTTGTTTAGCGTTGAGGGTCGTGCCTCAACATCAATAGTTGCCGTCCTTAGAGTATAAGGAATGAGTATACCAAGATAATCCATTCAGAATTGTGCCTTCCTAACGCTAAAGGCAAAAAGTGGGCGTGGCCCTGCCCCTGGGGGTCGGGACATTCATCAAAATCAATAGTGGACGCCCTCAGGCTATAAGGAATACAAGTACCAAGCTGCTTCATTCAGAATTGCGGCCTGTAAACGACAAACACAAAAATTGGGCGTGTCTTGCCTGTGGGAGTCGGGACATGCAGTTGACGTCCTTAGGCTATAAGGAATACATATCCCAAGTATAAAGACGATCCATTAAGAATCGTGGCCTGTAGACAACACACACAGACACGAAGTAAAAATGGGCATGGTTCTGCCCCTGGGGGTTAGGAAATCACCCAAAACAATACGGATCATCTTTAGGGTATAAGGAATAGGTATGTAAAGTTTTAAAAGGATCTGTTAAGAATTGCATCCTGTAGGCGAACACACGACACAAAAGCATTGGGCGTGGCTCTGTCCCAGGGGGTCTGGCATGCATCAAAAATAATAGTGGTCAGCCTTAGGGTATAAGGAATAAGTATAAAAAAAGTTTTCAAGACGATCGATTAAGAATTGTGGCCTGTAGCTGACACACAGACAGACAAAAAGAAAATGGGCGTGGCACTGTCTCTGGGGGTCGGGCATGCACCAAAAACAATAGAGATCTCCCTTAAGGTACCAAGAATGAGCATTCAAAGTTTCAAGATGATACATTAAGAAATGCAGCCTGTAGACGACAGACAAACAAATACAAGAAATGGGTGTTGCTGTCCCACGGGGGTCGGGCATGCACCCAAAACAAAAGGGATCATCCTTAGGGTATAAGGAATAAGTATTTTAAGTTTCAAGATGACCAATTAAGAATTGTGGCCTGTAGGCGACACACAAAAAGAAAATGGGCGTGACTCTGCCCCTGGGGGTTGGGCATGCACCCCAAATGATAGGAATGTTCCTTAGGGTACAAAGAATAAGCATTCAAAGTTTCAAGATGATACGTTAAGAAATGTGGCTTGTAGACGACAAACAAATAAATACAAGGAATGGGCGTGGCTCTGCCATTGGGGGTCGGACATGCACCAAAAAATAATAGGGATCATCCTTAGGATGTAAAGAGTAAGTATACAAAGTTTTAAGAAAATCCAGTTAGAATTGCGGCCTGTAGGCGACAGACACACAAAAAGAAAATAGGCGTGACTCTGTCCCTGGGAGTTGGGCACGCACCCCAAATGATAGGGATCATCATTAGAGTATAAAAAGTAAGTATACAAAGTTTGAAGAAAATCCAGTACGAATTGCGCCCTGTAGGCGACACACAAAAAGAAAATGGGGGTGGCTCTGCCCCTGGGGGTTGAGCATGCACCCCAAATGATAGGAATGTTCCTTAGGGTACAAAGAATAAGCATTCAAAGTTTCAAGATGATACGTTAACAAATGTGGCTTGTAGACGGCAAACAAATAAATACAAGGAATGGGCGTGGCTCTGTCCATTGGGGGTCGGGCATGCACCAAAAAACAATAGGGATCATCCTTAGGGTGTAAAGAGTAAGTATACAAAGTTTTAAGAAAATCCAGTTAGAATTGCGGCCTGTAGGCGACACACAGACACACACAAAAAAAATGGGCGTGGCTCTGCCCCTGGGGGTTGGGCATGCACCCCAAACGATAGGGATCATCCTTAGAGTATAAAGAGTAAGTATACCAAGTTTGAAGAAAATACAGTAAGAATTGCGCCCTGTAGGCGACACAAAGACACACGAAAAGAAAATGGGCGTGGCTCTGCCCCTGGGGGTTGGGCATGCACCCCAAACAATAGGGATGTTCCTTAGGGTACAAAGAATGTGTATGCAAAGTTTCAAGATTATAAGTTACGAAATGTGGCCTGTAGACGACAAACAAACAAATACTAGAAATGGGCGTGGCTATGCCCCATGGGGGTCGGGCATGCACCAAAAACAATAGGGATCTTCCTTGGGGTATAAGGAATAAGTATACCAAGTATAAGGAATAAGTATACCAAGTTTGAAGAAAATCCAGTAAGAATTGCGCCCTGTAGGCGACACAAAGACACAAGAAAAGAAAATGGGCGTGGCTCTGCCCCTGGGGGTTGGGCATGCACCCCAAACGATAGGGATGTTTCTTAGGGTAGAAAGAATGTGTATGCAAAGTTTCAAGATTATACGTTAACAAATGTGGCTTGTAGACGACAAACAAACAAATACTAGAAATGGGCGTGGCTCGGCCCCTGGGGGTCGGGCATGCACCAAAAACAATAGGGATCTTCCTTGGGGTATAAGGAATAAGTATACCAAGTATAAGGAATAAGTATACCAAATTTGAAGAAAATCCAGTAAGAATTGCGCCCTGTAGGCGACACAAAGACACAAGAAAAGAAAATGGGCGTGGCTCTGCCCCTGGGGGTCGGGCATGCACCCCAAATGATAGGGATGCCCCTTAGGGTACAAAGAATGTGTATGCAAAGTTTCAAGATTATAAGTTAAGAAATGTGGCCTGTAGACGACAAACAAACAAATACTAGAAATGGGCGTGGCTCGGCCCCTGGGGGTCGGGCATGCCCCCAAAACAATAGGGATCTTCCTTAGGGTATAAGGAATAAGTATACCAAGTTTGAAGAAAATCCATGAAGAATTGCGCCCTGTAGGCGAACCACAGACACACACACACACACACACACATACATACACACACACACACACACACACACACACACACACAGACAGGGGCGACGGCATAATACGTTCACATTATGAATGTGGACGTATAAAAATTTGATGTTTATTACCGATAGAGTCTATGCTCAAACCACATCATGTCTTCTACCACAGGTGCAATATTCGTACTTTTGCACGATACTACTGCAAGATACAACAGCAACCTCTTAAAAATTGGACTTGATTATAAACAGTGCAAGCCCTAGATTTCTGTCGAGATGATTACGGTTATGAAGTAATTTTGACAACGAAGAAACAATATTAATTCATAGCCTAATTATTGCACACAGCAATCAACTATTTCTGTTACCGGGTCATTAAATCCATATTTTGAATAGAAGTAAACACTCATAGTTGAAATACTTTTAGCTCAAATATCGTCACTGTGAGAGAAAAGGGGACTTTTGAATGCTCTAAACGTTGGTAATACGTACAGATTGTATCAACTCTTACTGCATATCTCGCTTAACAATAAAAGGTGACGTTTTCAATTTTCGATCCCTTTGTTCTCATACTCCTGATATTTCTAACTGTTGTGCAATGGTTTCATACATAAGGCTACCGATAAAACTTTCTGTAGAAGAAATTCCAAAAAAAAATTAAGTTGTCTTTTCGAGAAAAATACCCCTAAATATGCCCCAAATCGTAAAAATACGTCGTTTTCAATTTTCGATCTCTTTTTTCGGCTACCCATGACAATTAGAAAAATTGTACGATGGTTTCACACAATACACTACCCATTAGACTCTAGATTGAGAAAGTTTGAAAAAAATCGTTGGCGGCGTTTCCGAGAAAAGGCGTTTAAACTTGGTCGAAATCGTAAATAACCTTACTTTTCAAAATGCTATAAACTTTTTTAGTTTGAAAATGAAACTTGTCGCTGTGATACCATCTTGTAGATATTTTATGTGGCTATCAAATGACGCTGTACTTTAACTACTCAGTAAATAGCCAATTGAAACATCGCATTTTGCGCACAGGCACCCATTTTTCAGAATTTTGTCAAAGTTTGGATACTTTTCTTGACCACTTCCGGTGATTAGAGGATTTTCATCCATAGTCTAAGGACTGGAGACGACTCTTGACTTCATATTCCTGAAGTTTCAGAAAAATCGCAGTCGCCGTTTTAAAAAAATAAGAACTCTACGATTTGACCAAAATGCGTAAAAAAGTTAAAAATCAAAGTTAACATTTCAAAACAAAACTTATATTGTTGGAATCGGATTGGTTTCTGCTATCCAAAAATATAAGTCACATTTTAAAATTCCCAAAAATAACAATTTTAGAAAATTTTGAAAATTTTCCATTTTTCACCAAAAAAATGAGAGCGACAAAGTTTCTAAACTCGATGTTTTTGAACTGCCACCTGCTTAGAAATGTCTCCAGCTATCCAAAAATGTAAATATCGGAAAAGTCGGATGAGAATTAGAAGAATTATGGCCGATTTTCAATTTGCGTGCACGTTAAAGATTTGACGCATTTCCGCTCTGCGCACAAATTTGGTTTTATATTTAAGCAGTAACCACCATCCAGTTTCCCAACAGAAAATCAAATTTCAGACCTCTATCTCTTATAGTTGCTGAGAAATAGGCAAAGTGGAATAAAAAAAAATAATAACTAGATCTGCTACTGTCCCATGCAGATATGAAAGCTTTCATATTCATCGTCACGTGTCATTGATTGTATCAAGTATCCTAAAAAAAAGGATAAGAAGAAAAAATTATCAAAATTGGTCAAAAACTCGCAAAATGAAACATTGCACCCAGGCATAACAATAATCTGAAAACTAAAGGGAAATAACTGAAACTTGTATTACTGTAATGAGACGGATGAGAAAATGAAATGAAAATTGCCGGAAAAAAATTAAAAATGGCAGGTTGGACAGGCGACCTTACTCCTTGTCACGTACAACCGGGCATTCGAAAACACGCTAGTTAACTCAATGACAGGCGCACGTGCTAACCATTTAGCCGCCCAACCCCCCCTTTGAAATCAGACACGTGCAATATAACAAGCCGCTCACAACAAAATGGTAAATTAATGAGTTTAGGGCAAAAAGGCGTCTACAGCACCCGGTGTTCCCAGGCGGTCACCCATCCAAGTGCTAACCGGGCCCGACGTTGCTTAACTTCAGTGATCGGACGAGAACTGTTGTTTTCAACATGGTATGGCCGTAGACGAGAGAAGGTGGACAGAACCCGTCGTTATACTTACTTGAATTGACCCACTTATTGATTTTGGGGGTGGGGGTGTCGGTTTTAAAAAGGCGTCTACAGCACCCGGTGTTCCCAGGCGGTCACCCATCCAAGTACTGACCGGGCCCGACGTTGCTTAACTTCAGTGATCGGACGAGAACTGGTGTTTTCAACGTGGTGTGGCCGTAGACGAGAGAAGGTGGACAGAACCTGTAGTTATACTTACCTGAATTGACCCGCTTATTGATTTTTTTTTTGTTTTTTGTTTTAGAGTATTTAATTGTTTTAAAGAGACACGTTAAGGGTTGTTCATAGTTAAATGAAAGTTTAATTTTAAATAAGACCAATAAAATTAGGATTTAATAATGCCAGACTAATATTAAAATAAAGTTTTAAATTAAGAATAATTAATTATTGGTCTAATGCAATGAAATGATTTGATTTGACGGATAAAATGTACGATGGGTGTCCACACTATGTGGCTAAGGCGTTGGCCTGCTAGCCAGGAGGTCGGGTGTTCGATCCCTGCATTGGCTGAGAAAGTTCATCTCGATTTTCTCGTGTGTCCCCCCACCCGCCGTGTACACATTGGAGTGCACGTAAAAGTTGACCTAAATCAAAATTCTGCTCCCTGCGATTTTTGAACCATCCTTCAAGGATTCAGAAAATATAACTCCCGTGTCTGTAAGTAAAATAGCAAAAAAGCCTTAGGGATTTTTCATGTTTCAAGATGGTGGCACTTCCGGTTCGATCGACAAACTCCATATTTTGTGTAGGAATCAGTAATTACTTGTCGAGTATCGAAAAAAATTTTTAGGTCATTCTGACCTATATTTCGACCTTTTTTTTTAAAAACTTTGATCTTTAATTTCACCAAGGGGAGATAATTTAGAAAATTTCTCATTGTATTTTTGAAGTCACATCGGTAAGATCTACTTATATACTAAATTTCATGACAATTGTACAACTATTAAAGAAGTTGTCAAATTGGTCTAAACTTACGGTTCGAAATCACAGCGACGAATTTTCGAAAGTCGAAAATGTGAAATTGCAGATGAAAATGATTTTTTTCAAGGTATTCAAAGAAAAAAGAATTAGTAAAATCTGTCAAAAAATAGCAAAGTTACGACTATGCATTGTCAGTTTTTTTGTTCGTAAAATTCGGTGATTTCGAATTCGCAAAACGTTTTGAAAATATATTTAATCAACAGCCACCACCCATTTTTGTGGGGGTAGGTCAAAGTTTCAGAAACATCCTATGGTTAGATTCTGTGAAATCCGATTTGCAGGAAAAACACAAAAAAAAAAATAATAACTAGATCTACTACTGTCCCATGCAGATATGAAAGCTTTCATATTCATCGTCACGTGTCATCGATTATATCAAGTATCTCAAATAAAAGGATACGAATAACAAACTATCAAAATTGGTCAAAAACTGGCGAAGTTACAAGTCTAAATATAGTATGAAACATTGCATAATCTGAAAACTAAAGGGAAATAACTGATACTTGTCTTGCTGTAATCGGGATGACTTCCGACTTCAAAACTTGCAGAAAAATGAAATGAAAATAGTAAGAAAACATCGAAAAATTAAATGAGATAACTTTGAACAAAACTAAAACTTTTTGAATCAGGTTGAACTCACCTGTTTGAATATGTACGTTAAATATGTAGATTTGGAAAATTATAAAGACATAATTATCAAAATCGGTCAAAAACTCACAAAGTTACAAATTTAAATGTAGTGAGAAACATTGCACCCGGGCAAAAAAATAATCTTTAAACTAAAGGGAAACTTGTATAGCTGTAATCGGGCTTCCAAAATTAGAGATATGTTATATAATTCTGGTTTCCAATATGTTTGGTTATAAGTAGGAAATCGTGACAACTTCTTAAGCATCTTTTAAACAAAGGATCATAGACTGCAATATACAAGAATGGCACTCTGCAATAAAAAAAACTGGCCAAAGCAAGATTTCTATGCAGAAATTAAATAATTGCTAGAACCAGAAAAATATTTATCCACTATAATAAATAAGCAACATAGAGAAAATGAAATGAAATTGAATGGGGTTTAACGTCCTACTGTTCTGCTCCTAAAATGGGCTAATGAAGACGGGCATATGCCATAAAGTGTGCAATGAGGGAAATTTTACCCGGGCAGCGGCGTTACGGCCTACGAGGTTGGACAGGCGACCATACTCCTTGTCACGTACAACCAAGAAATCGAAACAACGCCAGTTGACTCAATGACAGACGTTATGATACAGAGCGCACGTGCTAACCATTCAGCCACGCAACCTCCCCAAAATCGGCAAATTGCTGACCTACAGCGAGAAACATTTCAACCGGGCCAAATTTTCTATTTTAACAGTTTAATTTGCACGGTACCTTTAGTTATCAACCGAATATTACAAAACTTTTAAAATTAAGCTCCCCCTGACCAGCTTCATCTTTCGCAATAAACGTTTGCCCCTTAAAATCGGCAAATTGCTGACTTTAAAGTGAGAAACATTACAACCGGGCGAAATTTTCTGTTTTATCACTTTTACAGTACCTTTGATTACCAATGGATTATTACAAAACTTTAAAAATAAAAGAGAAAGAGAGAAATGCGGCCTAACGTCCATTCGACACAAACTAGGTCATTTCGGGACTAACATATGTTTTTTAATCTTATTTAAAAAAAACCCTTGCGCGAACTGGTCTTTAGCCGTTGGGAGGAAACCGAAGAACACGGAGAAACCCCACAAGGTTGGACATCATACACCATGTCACGTGCAACCTGGAGATCGAAACGACGCCTGTTGACTCAATGACAAACGTTACGATACAGTGCGCACATGCTAACCATTCAGCCATTCAGAGTCCCTAAAATCAGGAAATTGCTGACGTATAGCAAGAAACATTTCAACCGGGCAAAATTTTCTGTTTTAACAGTTTAATGTGCACGGTACTTTAATTACCAACCGATTATTACAAAACTTTTGAAAATAAGCTCCAACTGACCAGCTTAATCGTATGCAATAAACGTTTTGCCTGAATTGAAAGTGAGGCAGAACGGAGGGCCTGACAAGCCCAGCTGTCTAGTAGTTCGGATGGGACGAAAAACCAGGGTCCCGTGTACACATTGGAGTGCACGTAAAATATCCCTAAGCAGTTGGAATTCGATACTGTTGAATAAGCTCTATACGATGACTAAATGTGTAGATTGTAGTCACCCACAATGCATGTTTCGCTTAACAATGAAAGGGTGCCGTTTTCAATGTTCGATCCTTTTGTTCTTCTACTCCTGATATGTTGGACTGTTGATCGATGGTTTCATATAAAAGACTACCAATAAGACTCTTTGTAGAAGAAGTTCCCAAAAAATAGTATGTTGACTTTACGAGAAAGACCTCTAAACATGCTCCAAATTGTAAAAATACGACTTTTTGGATTTTCAATCTCTTTTTTTCGGCTATCCCTGATATTTAAAAAAAATGATACAATGATTTCACACAACAGACTAGCTATTAGACTCTCTATTGACAAAAGTTTCACCGTCCTCCCTTCATTATAACCGAAGTTATCGTGCCCTAAAGAATCAACAAATCAACATGCTTATCTCTGCTTACCCTAAGCAGAAAATGCTCATCTTTGAACTCCATCATAACATTGACCTAGTGAACGTCTACAACAAGTTTGAACATTCTAGCTTAATTAGAATGAGAGTTATTGTGCTCCAAAGTCTCGGCCCTTCAAATTGCTTCTATTTTTCATTTTCAATTCAAAATGGTGACTCCCGGTTGACCTAAATCAAAATTCTATTCGCGACATTTTTTAGGCCTTCCTATAAGGATTCAGAAAATATAACTCCCGAGTCTGTAAGTAAAATAGCAAAAAAGCCTTATTGATTTTTCACTTTTAAAGATGGTGGCACTTCCGGTTCGATCGACAAACTCCATATTTTGTGTACAAATCAGTAATTACTTATCTAGTATCCCAAAAAAAAATCAGGTCATTCTGACCTATATTTCGATGATTTTTTTGAAAATTTTGATCCTTAATTTCGTCAAGGGGAGATAATTTAGAAAATTGCTAATTATATTTTTGAAGTCACATCGGTAAGATCTACTTATATACTAAATTTCATGATATTCGTACAACTATTAAAGAAGTTGTCAAATTGGTCTAAACTTCCAGTTCGAAATCACAGCGACGAATTTTCGAAATTCGAAAATATGAAACTGCAGATGAAAATGATTTTTATACGCCCACATTGAAATGTGGTCGTATATTGTCGTCGCCCCCGTCCGGCAGTCCGGCGCCAAAGTTAATATCCGATTGACTTTAAATTTACACACACTGTTTAAGGTCCTGAGACGAAAAAGCCTACTGATTTTCATCGATTTCTAATAATTACTTCCAGAGTTATCTCCCTTGATCACTTCGAAAAACCTTGTGGCGCTGTAGATGCCTAACTTATAAATCATCCGATTGACTTCAGATTGATACACACAGTTTAAGGTGTTGAAACGAACAAGTATTTTGATTTTTAATGAATTTTGATAACTGAACAGCTAAATCCATGATGTTAAATGTTTCCTATACTAATTGTTAGCTTGGGGCAAAACTTTATAAAAAGCAAACAAATTCTAATGATTTTCAGATAATTACATAATGAGTTGTTACTCAGATTTTAGTGTATTACAAATGTTTTATTACCAAAAAAAAGTAAAAATATGCGACAACCCTTGTTGACTGCCCGGACGATTTAGCTGCTGTGGGCGTATGTTTCGTTGCCTGGCAACCTATCTTTTTCAAGGTATTCAAAGAAAAAAGAATTAGTAAAATCGGTCAAAAAATAACAAAGTTACGACTATGCATTGTCATTTTTTTCGTTCATAAAATTCTGTGATTTCGGATTCGTAAAATGTTTTGAAAATATATTTAATCAAGGTTCGCACCCCATTTTTGGGGGGGTAGGTCAAAATTTCAGAAAGATCCTATGGATAGATTCTGTGAAGTCCTATTTGCAGAAAACACACACAAAAAAAAAATAATAATAATAACTTTAACAGAAACAATAAGCTTTCATATGTAATACATATGAAAGCTTAATAATCTTAACAGAAACAATAAGCTTTCATATGAAATACGAAAGCTTAATAATCTTAGTAATAACAATAGCCTTTCACCAATAAAAAAGTGAAAGCCTTATAAGAATAATAATTTTAACAAAAACAATAGTGTTTCACACAAGCTACTCAGTGTGAAACCCTAATAATTTTAACAAAAACAATAGTGTTTCACACTGTCCTATTTCTTAAAATTTTTGGCAAAATTAGTTATGTTCCTTCGCTCGCAGCGAGATGACCGGTCATTCCTGTTGCATAATAATTGGCATCGTTGTAAAGCGGAGAATCTCTTGTTTACAAATATGATCAATATTATCGATGAATTGATTTTGAACGGATACAACTGAGTTTTAAAACTCCTAAAAATATAAAAAAACACCATGTGGCCATGCTGTCTGCACCACTCGTTGGCTGATTGGCCCAGACACCGCGTGCAAAGCATTATGGTTACGTAGCTGGCTGAGCGGGCGATAAATATTGGTTTAGGCGATAATGTTTTGGGGTACATACATGCGATTCACTCTGATAAGTGGCCGAAAAAAATTAATTATATAGATTGCCGTTGAGTGTTAATCAAAACCATGTGGCTAATTATGTAAATTAATTGACAAGCGGGTGTGTGTCATTGAGTAATAGTAATACTAATCAACTGCCACGGATAAATGATAAAGCAGTTGACAACTCATTATTTACTGCGAATAATTAATCCAAGCGGTGATTATTTGATATCTTAAAATGAAATAATCAAAATGGCCAATAATTTTCTTATCGAAGATAATTTTATTGATAGTTAAAATTATGTCGCATCTTCATACGGCATGAAAAGTAAGGAATGCATATTGGATATTATTGTTTAAAATTCTCTTATCACCATGGGTCGAAAAAATGAAAACGACCAACGAGCTGAAATGTGACGATTCTCGAATTTGCTATTGTTGAATTACATCAAAGCTATAGGTACTCATATTTTGATAATGTTACGGTACCTGAAAATAATAATAGACCTATCGTACACGCAAAATCTTATTTTAATTCACGTTTTAACCCGTTAAATGCGTAGGACGTCATATTACGTCCTGGACAACTGTCACTCACTGTGTGTAGGATGTAATATTCCGTCTTGGGAGGTATTTTTCCCACCTTGTTGATTTACTAGAAAGCAACCTGTAAGGGGAATAACTCCAATTAACCTGTAAGGGGAATAACTCCAATTAACAAGCATTGGAATGAGACCAGCCATTATGAATTATCTTCAAATTTACGTTTTTTCCAAGCTTGACTTTCTCTTGACACTGACACAACAATCATTAATTACGCAATGGGGGAAGTTAACGATTTAAAAAAGGACACGCTTAACAGGTTAAATGAACACACGTACTTCTGTGGCGACTGCTTTGATGATTACCCAATCAACAATCTTAATCTTTTGTCCACAGCGGGCACTAAATGTACTAATTAATTGATGACATTAACTGATGACATCTTTGACTTGCTTTTTCTCAAAACTTACTTTTGAGAGTTGGGTGGCTTCAAATGGACACAGCTCAGTCAATTTTTGCCCAATTCAAACAAACTTTACATCAAATTGAAAGTAACAATAACTCAATTTTCAAAATTTCCTCATTGCAGCACATTATGCCATGGGGGGTCACATATTACTAAGGCCCATGTTTCAGTTTTTAGCACCTTGTGAATCCTCAAAGAATGAAAATTATTATCTGATCTGTATGAAATTGTCTTGTAAATGCCCCCATTACCTACAAAAGATTAAATATGCGACAACCCTTGTTGAACGCTCGGCGGAATTAGCTGCTGTGGGCATATGTTTCGTTGCCTGGCAGCCTTTCTTTCATCCAAGCCAGGAGATCATCTACTGCTATATTTTCCTTATGTTTTCCTAATTAAATGTTAAATGTGGAAAATTTTATATTTAATGAAAATGATAATCTGTGGATTTATTGATGTAATTGACAATAAAAATGATCGCATTAATTAATCAAGCAGGGGTTAAGATGTCTACCAGTTTGTATCGATCTGTTATACTTTTTAAAATGCAATAACTCAGTTTCTAATTGAGGTAGAGAGTTTTCATCTTGGGTGAAGTCTGAGATATACAAATTGATTGGTTGAGACTTTGGAAAACAATAAATTCTGAACTTATCATCAAAACTATGTAAGATGAAAGGTAACTAATCCAATGTTAACTACCCTACTGCAGTCTGATTGGTAAATGTAGGCAAATGTTGAAATTTACTGTTATCTGTCCTTCAAATGTGAAACACCAATTCTTTGATAAAATCTTAGGCGGTGGACCAAAGAAGTGTAATCGGTTTATTTCAAGTTGTGGTACCAGCAGAAAATTATTTAACTTTATTTGTCAAATCTTTCAGTGATAAAATAATCAATCAATTTTCTTTTGCAGGCAGAAAGTAAATGTTGTATTTCATGTTTTGGTATCAAAGAGTTTTCACCTCGACCCTAAAGAACATGATGTCTATATTATGTGTGAACCTGGAGTCTTGGGTGGATGGAAAGAGTTTAAAAACAAAATGACTCTCAAGAATAAGTCGTACGTAATTGTAATTCAGTCTCTATATTGCCACATACAATATAAAATAGTAGATAAAGATTGCCTATGTTAAATTCACCCAAATTTACCCTTATTATGCACCCACATGGGAATTATGTATTCTTGTACTACAACCCCCATTCTCCCTAACGTTGGTCCGTTACACAATCTACACATGTAGCCTGATTTTTTTTAAATGTATAGATGTCAACATTAGTAATCAAGGTCTGTCATAAAAGAACAAGTAAAATGGCCTCATTTTGTGCTCTGTTGTTGTATATGGTTGTAGTCTTTTGCACTTATTGTGCTTTATTAAATGCAATATAATAATAGTTTATTCAGTGAAGATAAATGAAGGTAAAATAAGGTAAGGCTTGTCATATATATATGAATATTGTTGCATGATTATAGTGGCTAAAGCTGTTACTTGATTTACTTCAATTTTGTACACAACATTTAAGTTCAAGACACAAAGCCCGGTGGCTAAAATGTCTTGTGGGAAATTTGGTTACATGGTTCTTAGAAATGAAATGAAACTAGACTTGGCAAAGAGCCAAAGTTTGAGAGTTTTTATACGCCCACATTGAAATGTGGTCGTATATTGTCGTCGCCCCCATCCGTCCGCCCGGTGTCCACAAGCTCTAGAGGCTAAAGTTAATATCCGATTGACTTTAAAAATTTATACACAGTGTTTAATTAGTGCCAGAGTTATGGCTCTTGATCACTTCAAAAAATCTTGTGGAGGCTCTAAAAGCCAAAGTTAATATCCGATTGACTTCAAATTTATACACAGTGTTTAAGGTCATAAGATGAAGAAGCCTATTGATTTTCAGCGATTTCCGATAATTAGTGCCAGAGTTATGGCCCTTGATCACTTAAAAAAATCGTGTGGACGCTCTAAAAGCCAAAGTTAATATCCGATTGACTTTAAATTCATACACAGTGTTTAAGGTCATAAGACGAAGAAGCCTAATGATTTTAAGCGATATCCGATAATTAGTGCTAGAGTTATGGCCCTTGATCACTTCAAAAAATCTTGTGGACGCTCTAAAAGCCAAAGTTAATATCCGATTGACTTTAAATTCATACACAATGTTTAAGGTCATAAGATGAAGAAGCCTATAGATTTTCAGGGATTTCCGATAATTAGTGCCAGAGTTATGGCCCTTGATCATTCAAAAAATCTTGCGGATTCTTTAGAGGCCAAAGTTAATATCCGATTGACTTTAAATTTATACACAGTGTTTAAGATCATGAGACGAAGAAGCCTATTGATTTTCAGCGATTTCTGATAATTAGTGCCAGAGTTGTGGCCCTTGATCACTTCAAAATATCTTGTGGATGCTCTAGAGGCCAAAGTTAATATCTGATTGACTTTAAATTCATACACAATGTTTAAGGTCATAAGATGAAGAAGCCTATAGATTTTCAGGGATTTCCGATAATTAGTGCCAGAGTTATGGCCCTTGATCATTCAAAAAATCTTGTGGATTCTTTAGAGGCCAAAGTTAATATCCGATTGACTTTAAATTTATACACAGTGTTTAAGGTCATGAGACGAAGAAGGCTATTGATTTTCAGCGATTTCTGATAATTAGTGCCAGAGTTTTGGCCCTTGATCACATCAAAAAATCCTGTGGATGCTCTAGAGGCCAAAGTTAATATCGGATTGACTTTAAATTTACACACACTGTTTAAGGTCGTGAGACTAAGAAGCCTTCTGATTTTCATCGATTTCAAATAATTACTTCCAGAGTTATCTCCCTTGACCACTTCAAAAAACCTTGTGGCGCTGTAGATGCCAAACTTATCATCCGATTGACTTCAGATTGATACACAGAGTTTAAGGTGTTGAAACGAACAAGTATTTTGATTTTCAATGAATTTTGATAACTGAACAGCTAAATCCATGATGTTAAATGTTTCCTATACTAATTGTTAGCTTGGGGCAAAACTTTATAAAAAGCAAACAAATTCTAATGATTTTCAGATAATTACATAATGAGTTGTTACTCAGATTTTAGTGTACTACAAATGCTTCATTACCAAAAAAAAGTAAAAATATGCGACTGCCCGGACAATTTAGCTGCTGTGGGCGTATGTTTCGTTGCCTGGCAACCTATCTTTATACTAGATTATCACAAAAGTATACATTGATTATAAATAATGTTTCTTGTTAAGCTTGACTTAATAAAATTGCAAAAAATTTAAATGGCTAACTATGGTAGCGAACGTGTGACCTACCGGTTAGCGAGCGAAATGTGTCATAATTGAGCTTTCTAGACAACCTGATCCAACGAAAAAAAATTGAATGCAATGGAATAAAATAGATATCCTTCAAGATGCATGTTTTATATAGTTAGCGTGATACGAAAAAAATACTATTTGATCAGATGAATAAGAAATGAAATGACGTTTGATGTCTTACTTTTTGTACGCCCACATTAAAATGTGGTCGTATATTGTCTCCGCCACCGTCCATCCATCCGTCTTGTCTGTCCGTCTTGTCTGTCCGTCCGTCGGTCCGGGTGGACGCTCTAGAGGCTAAAGTTAATATCCGATTGACTTTAAATTTATACAGTGTTTAAGGTCATGAGACGAAGAAGCCTATTGTTTTTCAGCGAAATCCGATAATTACTGCCAGAGTTATAGCCCTTGATCACTTCAAAAAATATTGTAGACGCTCTTGAGGCCAAAGTTAATATCCGATTGACTTTAGATTTATACACACTGTTTAAGGTCATGAGACGAAGAAGTCTATTGATTTTCGGCGATTTTCTAGAGGCCAAAGTCAATATCCGATTGACCTTAAATTTACACACAGTGTTTAAGTTTATGAGACGAAGAAGCCTATTAATTTTCAGCGATTTCTAATAATAACTGCCAGAGTTATGGCCCTTGACCACTTCCAAAAATCTTTTGGATGTTCTGGAGGCCAAAGTTAATATCCAATTGACTTTAAATTTATGCACAGTGTTTAAGGTCATGAGACGAAAAAGCTTATTGAATTTCAGCGATTTCCGATAATTACTGCCAGAGTTATGGTCCTTGATCACTTCGAAAAATCTTGTGATGGCTCTAGAGGCCAAAGCTAATATCCGATTGACCTTAGATTTATACACAGTGTTTAAGGTCATAAAACATAGAAGCCTATTGATTTTCAGCAATTTCTGATAATTACTGTCAGAGTTATGGCCCTTGATCACTTTGAAAAATCTTGTGAACGTTCTAGAGGCTAAAGTTAATATCCGATTGACTTTAAATTTATACACAGTGTTTAAGGTCATGAGACGAAGAATCCTATTGATTTTCAATGATTTCTGATAATTACTGCCAGAGTTATCTCCCTTGATCGCTTTGAAAAATCTTTTGTAATGCCCTAGAGGCCAAACTTATCACCCAATTGACTTCAGTTTGATACACAGAGTTTAAGGTCTTGAGATGAACAAGTATATTGATTTCCAATGAATTTTGATAACTGATCAGCTAAATCCATGATATTAAATGTTTTGTATACTAAGCGTTAGCATGGGCAGAACTTTATAAAAACCAAACAAATTCTAATGATTTTCTGATAATTACTTTATGAATTGTTAATCTTAATCAGATTTAAGAGTATTATAAATGTTTCATTACCGAAAAAAGTAAGAATATGCGACAACTCTTGTTGACTGCCAGGACGATTTAGCTGCTGTGGGCGTATGTTTCGTTGCCTGGCAACCTATCTTTTACACCAACTGGATAGCTGAATGGTTAGCGCACGTGTGCTGTATCATAAGGTTAGTCATTGAGGCAACTGGCGTGGTTTCGATTCCCAGGGTTGCCTGCCCCACCTCATTGGTTATTCCCCCCCCCCCCCACGAGTCCTCCGGTGTCCTCGCACTGCTAAAGACCCTACATGCAAGCGAATTATTGAGGTAAAATTGAACCATGTGTTTTTCTTGAAGTTATCTAGTTTGTGTTGAGTGGACGTTAATCTCTATCTCTTCTCTATCTCGCTCTCTCTCGCTAGTGACAAGAGGAACTTATGAGGAACTCTCCCGGTCAATACCGATAGCAAACTTCCTGGTTAGCGAGGCAGTGCATTACTCACGGAACCACTGCGGCTCTTGAAAAAGTAAAATGAAGGTTAGATTTTCAAACGCGACGAAACCCATTTTGGTCGACCAAAGCTAGAAAAGGTTCTAGAGTTCTAAACGGCACGTATATATCTTCAAAGTATGAGACACCTGTAGCTTTACTGGTATAAAAAAAAAGAAGACGTCATGTAGACAAAATACATGTCATATAAATTTGATGGCAAACAATTATTTATTCAAATGACTTCATGAAATTGAGAAAGAAAATTAAATGGCCAACAAAGGGAACGAACCTAGTGAAAAAATAGTGTTTATTTGAATAAAATAGATTTCCTTCAATATGCATTTTATTGTCCCCCGCCTTTCAAAGAAAGCAGGGGACTACTAAAAGGGGTTCGTCCACCTGTCCATTCGTCTGTTTGTCTATTTATACATCACACTTTTTGGGACACAATAGGCCTAACTCTGTTTCTAATTAAGCTACAGGCCTCGAAATGTTTGAAAAAAGCTACCTGTCGATCATACCTGTCGCTTCAGTAAATAACCTGTCACTCTCAATTGTCAAACCCAAAGACTAAGTAATAGTATGGTATCACACATATCCATACATATAGTACTACACACACGTTTGTTTAGGTATTGACGTACATTGCACTATAAACCTCAGAATGCCTCGTTCGGCATTTTTGTCCAAACGAGGTAAAATAAATGCCTCGTTGTCTGCAGTTCCAAAACAAGTTTTTTTTTTTAATTACCCTGTTTTTGGAACGAGGTATTTTGTTCAGAACGAGGCTGGGTAAAATGCCTCGTTTACTAAACGTGTTTTTTTTTTCAAGACCGTTATTGGCGGTATTTGTTATCAGCGAATTTGTAAAAATTAAAATTTATGTTATTTAATACGAAAATAAAACCAGTCCAAACTATGATATTATAATCATAGAAATAGACAAGACAAGAATACATGCCATACCATAAATTATTTTTGCATTAATACCCATCTGTCTTCATAATTAAATGTTTTAATTAAATTTTAATGTATGAGGTGTGCTTTTTTTCCCATTTAATTGACAATTGGTATAAAGCCGACAAATTTATCGCTGTGTGTTTATATAACTTTGCTCCAATAATATTTTGTACAATGTTATGGGGTTTCAACAGAAACAGTCAATGCTATGGTCAAGTTACTTTTTTTTTTACAATACATGTAAATATTAAAAAAATAAACTGGCGTATTTGATTAATAAGAATGGATTATTTGTTGTCCCCCGCCTTTCGAAGAAAGTTGGTTCGTCCGTCCGTCTGTCTGTCTGTCCGTCTGTCCGTCACACTTTTTGGGACACAATAACTCTTTTCGTAATTGAGCTAGAATGTTCAAACTTGGTGTATGTGTTTATTATGTCAATGCCTTGATGGAGTTCGAAGATGAGCATTTTCCGCTCAGGGTAAGCAGAGATAAGCAATTTGATTGGCTATTGCTTTGGGACACGATAACTTTAGTTCTAATTAAGTGAGATTGATGAAACTTGGTGTATAGTTTCATTACAGTAATACCTTGACTAAGTTCGATAATGAGCATTTTCTGCTCAGGGTAAGCAGAGCGATACGCAATTTGATTGGTCGAGACTTTGGAACACAATAACTCTCCTTCTAATTGAGTTAAAATGTTCAAACTTGGTGTATATGCTTATTAGGTCAATGCCTTGATGGAGGACGAAGATGAGCAATTTCCGATTAGGGTAAGCAGAGATAAGCAATTTGATTGGTTGATGCTATGGGACACAATAACTTTAGTTCTAATTGAGTGAGAGTGATGAAACTTGGTGTATAGTTTCATTACAGTAATACCTTGACTAAGTTCGATAATGAACATTTTCTGTTCAGGGTAAGCAGAGCGATACGCAATTTGATTGGTCGAGACTTTGGAACACAATAACTCTCCTTCTAATTGAGTTAAAATGTTCAAACTTGGTGTATATGCTTATTAGGTCAATGCCTTGATGGAGTTTGAAGATGAGCATTTTCCGCTTAGGGTAAGCAGAGATAAGCAATTTGATTGGTAGATGCTTTGGGACACGATAACTTTAGTTCTAATTATACTGTTCAAAAAAAGTAGGGGATATTTGATTTTTAAGTGTTATTAAAGTCACCTAATGAAACTGACGAAGAAACAAATGACAAAATGAAATGAAGTTCACATTCATCGATTTATTCCAAATGATCGTTAGACTAAGTAAGGCACAGACTGACCATTATAAGGGTAAAATGATACCCGGGGTCAAACAGCAAAGTTACCACAGCATCACAACAAAGTCAGTAACGGGTAAATCCTCCTCTGTTTGCCAAACAAGCATTGATCTGACGTGGCATACTCCTAATGAGACGTCTAAGGTCATTTTAGTCCAGATTGTCCCATTCCTGTTGCAACGCAGCAGCAAGTTCTTAGACATTGGTAGGACGTTGTTGACGTTGACGTAACCTCTGTCCAAGCATGTCCCAGACATGCTCGATGGGGGAGAGGTCGGGACTCAGTGCTGGCCAAGGTAATGTGGTGATGTTCTGTTGTTGGAGGTAACCTGTAACGATCCTGGCCCTGTGACATCTTGCGTTGTCACCCTGGAAGATGAAACGGCGGCCATGACGTCGTGCGAACGGCACAACATGGACTGCCAAGATGTTGTCCCGGTAGTACTGGCCTGTAACACGCCCTGCAACAACATCTTAAGCCGTTCTTCCAGCAACAGTGATGCCTCCCCACACCATAACAGAACCACCCCCAAATCGATCATGTCTGATGACGTTAACGTCTTGGAAGCGCTCGTTTCGACGACGCAACGCCTCCTACGTCTGTCCAAAAAATCAACAGTGAACCTTGACTCATCTGAAAACATCACATTGCTCCAGCGTCGATTATCCCAGTGTTGACGATCCCTACACCAACGACGTCTTGCCAGAATGTGATGATCTCTCAAACAAGGGATCACGCGAGGACGTCGGGTGCGAAGATGACTCCTATGCAGTCGATTCCGAATCGTCTGGCCACTCACTCTCACACCAGTGTCTGTTTGAAGACGAGCGCTGATCTGATTTGCTGTGATGACACGATTTCTCAAGGCCAAGGTACGGATAAATCGATCCTGGGCTTGAGTTGTCGCCCTTGGTTGACCTGAGCGTGGTCTGTCCTGTACAGATAGTGTATCACGGTATCTGGACCATAGCCTGCTTATGACAGACTGAGAAACATCCATCGTTCGCGCCACAACCGCGTGTGTTGTGCCGATCTGTAGCATGCCAAGGGCACGTAACCTTTCATTTTGGGTAAGCCGACGCATATCAAAATTTGTTTTCTGGTCACTAAAACAATTAAACTGATGTTCCCACCCTGGAATTTATTGCCACAATGACTGTTATATTCAAAGTCAGAGTCGTTCAAATCTTGGGTTGGACCCCCATGATGATCCCAAGCATCATCTGCATTCCATGCGGTAGCTATTGGTGCGTTTGGGCGTCACATGTAACTGGAAATGTTTCTTCTGTTAGGTTCTATAGTGACTTTGTTCGTAGTCATTTGCATATTTTAGTATTATGCCCCCAAAATCAAATATCCCCTACTTTTTTTGAATAGTATAAGTGAGAGTGATGAAACTTGATGTATAGTTTCATTACAGTAATACCTTGACTAAAATCGATAATGAGCATTTTCTGCTCAGGGTAAGCAGAGCGATAAACAATTTGATTTGCCGAGAATTTGGAACACAATAACCCTCCTTCGAATTGAGTTTAAATGTTCAAAATTGGTGTGTATGCTTATTAGGTCAATGCCTTGATGGAGTTCGAAAATGAGCATTTTCTTCTTAGGGTACGCAGAGATAAGCAATTTGATTGGTTGTTACTTTGGGACAAGATAAATTAGGTTCATCTTGATTGATGATTTTTATGCCAATACAATGACTGCATTCTCATTCAGTAATGGATTCGACAGTAACAGTGTATAGAAACGATTGACAAGAGGGCCCTTTCCCTTGGCCAGAGGGGCCCTTTTGTCAAGTGTGGGGGCCCTTTTGTCTGCCTTTAGGGTCCCCCTAACTAGGGTACATTTTCATTTTTCTCGTCGGTTTTAGCCTTTTTCTTTATAAAACACTTTTGGATGACACTTCGTGTACAGTTTGATTGCTCGATACGTTTGAAAAAAATAAATGTGCGATTAATTAATATGTGTCATCTATTTATTTTGAGATTTCGGCGGGGGACATCAGCCTCACTGTTGGCTTGTTGTATTTAGATCAGATAAACACTAATTTGTTGTCTGCGATATCAGTTAGGTGGAGGTGTAAAACATACAACTACCATGATTAATTTACAACCCCAATTTGGCTTTCACAACACCTCACTTGTTACTTAACACCTATTCCTGATTGGGCAATAAATTAATCAAGGCAAGGTAGCTGTGTGTCTTCAATAGTTTTACGACTCAATCTATGGCGTGTATTCTTGTCTTGTCTATTTCTCTGATTATTGTAATAGCTTCTATATAAAATAAGACAAAGGCACGTCTGCTATTATAACTCACACTGCAAGCTTTATTTATGTAGGCTCTTATATAGTAACATACATATAAGGTATTGGTGGAACTAATGAATATTAATGAGGCTTACTATTGGTATATACATATTGTACTGTATAGTATAGAACTATAGGACATTACAATTATAATATCATAGTTTGTACTGGTTTACTTTCGTATTAAATAACATAAATTTTAATTTTTACAAATTCGCTGATAGCAAATACCGGTAATAAATATCTTGAGAGAAAAACACGTTTAGTAAACAAGGCATTTTTACTGAGCCTCTTTCTAAACAGAATACCTCGTTCAAAAAACAGGGCAATTTAAAAAAACCTTGATTTGGAACTGCAGACAACGAGGCATTTGTTATACCTCGTTTGGACAGAAATGCCGAATGAGGCATTCTGAGGTTTATAGTGTTGCTTCATATAAATATCGTAATATAAAAACCTTTTCATTTCTTCGACATCGGAATGCCTAAAAGTTCTTGAAAGTCGGCGAATCTGCGTTGGCCTAGCGATTCGAAGATTCGTACAACTACAATTCTATCATCCGTAGCCACGTGGATTCCGCAAATTATCATGGTATCACACCTCCGTGCTAAATCGAATAGTTCGACGTTGAGGTGCAGAATTCAAATTTTAAAATATCCGTATTGAATTGAATATCAAAACACAAATCACACCTGTGCATCGCACAGTAAGAAATATGCCGCGTGTGAAAGACAGATAGCACCACCTGGAATTCCCGTCTCACATACAATGTATCGGGACTATATTTAGGGCCTACGCTACAAATTATATTAATATCCGAGGTATTTTTCTGACCTGATTATTTGATTTTTTCAAATTGACTTGTGAATTATATAAACGATTAGATACACGAACTTACGAATCATCGAGCCATGTGTATTTCCCTTCCACTCCAGCCACTTTCTAATATTTACTGTGGTGTTGTTACGGTAGAATTATTTCAGGTGACGTTTTAATTTACTGAGATATAATACTCCATAATGCTATAAACTAGTGCCAAGTAGATGAAAACAAGCGTAGAATGTGTGAAATTCATTGTTATAAAATTGTCTACTTCCAAACTGAGTACCTGTAGCCTGTGACAGAGCGAAATGTAAACAATGCAAATGGCGGCTTTTCGCGGTATTTCCGTTCTCAATTCTTGCATTTAGAAACTACTCTACGAATAAATAAATACGGCCTACATGTACATGACGTGGACGTGAGTATTGTGGTCAATTTACTGAACATCAAGTAAAATTTTATTTGCTACCTGTCGGAAGAAAAATTCGCCTGTCGGCGACAAGTAGACAGGTGAACATTTCGAGCCATGAGCTAGGATGTTCAAACTTGGTGTGGGTGTTTATTAGGTCAAGATAAGGATTTCCTGCTATGGGTAAGCAGAGATAAGCAATTTGATTGAAACTGATGGAGAGTGATGAACCTTAGAGTATAGTTTCACTACCATGTCCTTCAAAACCTGACTGAGTTTGATCGTGAACATTTTATGCTTAGACTAAATGTAGGTAATCAGTTTGATTGCGCGATAGTTTTGAAAAAGATAAATGTGCAATTAATTAATGTGTCATCTGTTTATTTTGGGATTTCCCAGGAAACATCAGTCTCACGGTTGGCTTGTTTTTGTCATATTTGGGCTGAAGCATTGAGGTCCTGAGAGGATGAACCATATGGATTACAGCTTTTCTGAATTCAAAGTTACCCACTTTTTATACGCCCAAAATTAATATCCGATTGACTTTAAATTTATACATAAGACGAAGAATCCTATTGATTTTCAGCGATTTCCGATAATTAGTGCCAGAGTTATGGCCCTTGATCACTTCAAAAAATTTTGTGGATGCTCTAGAGGCCAAACTTAATATGCGATTGACTTCAGATTGATACACAGAGTTTAAGTGTTGAAACGAGCAAATATTTTGATTTTCAATGAATTTCGAAAACTGAACAGCTAATTCCATCATATTAAATGTTTCCTATACTAATTGTTAGTGTGGGGCAAAATTTTATACAAAACAAACAAATTCTAATTTCTGATAATTACATATTGAGTTGTTACTCTTAATCAGATTTTAGTGTATTATAAATGTTTCATTACGGAAAAAAGTAAAAATATGCGACAACTCTTGTTGACTGTCTGGACGATTTAGCTGCTGTGGGCGTATGTTTCGTTGAATGGCAATTATCTTTTTTCAAATTAAGCATGTAGCATTGCAAAATATGGGCGTATCTTGCATGGCAACCACTTGTATTTTTTCAGTGAAGATAATAACTTGTTAGAATATGAAATTGAGATGATGATTCCCAAAAAATTGGAAGTGAATGGTTTCCAGTACAAATATTTGATATATAAAAAAGGAAAATGGGAATTCGAGTTTGTAAATTATTTAGCCTTAAAGAAATCATCTGATGGAAATCCAAATAGAAGATTCTGGATATCTAAAGATTGGAAAATGGAAGTAAAAGGTACATCTAAATTGTAAACACTCATTGTCATAATTCACATTTAATGTGGATTGAAAATCGGCTACAGCGAAATTTTGAATGGCACATCAAAAATTGCGAAAAACCTTGTGATCCTCTGAGTATTCTCTGGTGTCTACTGATATGTTCATAACTGTGTTTTTATATGTTCAATCTACAGGTCTCATTTTGATAAGCCTATATTTTCATGTATATTATTGTCGCCCCTGTCTGGACGTCCTTCCACAATTGTTTGTGGACAGTCTACAGGCCACAATTTTTATCCGATTTCAGCAAAACTTGAACTATAGGTTTATATTTCTAAGATCTCAGTTCCTTTCCATATTGCATGTATCGGACAGTATCTTCATGGATTATGGTACCTAAAGTACGATAAAATCATGTATTTAGCTTGTGGACACTGCAGGGATCACAATTTTTATCCATTTTGTTGAAACTGTAAATGTAAGTTTATAACCTGAAGATCTCGGTTCCTTTTGATATTCGAGCATATCGAACTGTAAGTTCCCGAATTATGACCCCTGATTGTGCGAAAAATCATGTTTTTAGTTTGTGGACCTTAAGAGGTCACAATTTTTATCCGATTAAAAAAAAAAACGCTCGAATATATCACCGTTACACCCTAAGGACGGATGACTTCGAATTAAGTAAAAATCAGATATTTTGATATTCGCTCATATTGGACCGCAACTTTCTGGATTATGGTCCCTGATTTGTACGAAAAAATCACTTTTTATACGCCCACATTGAAATGTGGTCGTATATTGTCGTCGCCCCTGTCCGTCCGTCGGTCTGTTGTCCACAATTGCTTGTGGACGCTCTAGAGGCTAAAGTTAATATCCTCTTGACTTTAAATTTATACACAGTGTGGTCATGAGACGAAGAAGCCTATTGTTTTTCAGCGATTTCCGATAATAACTACCAGAGTTATGGCCCTTGACGACTTCAAAAAATCTTGTGGACGCTCTAGAGGCCAAAGTTAATATCCGATTGGCTTTAAATTTATACACAGTGTTTAAGGTCATAAGACGAAGAAGCCTATTGATTTTCAGCAATTTCCGATAATTAGTGCCAGAGTTATGGCCCTTGATCACTTCAAAAAATCTTGTGGACGCTCTAAAAGCCAAAGTTAATATCCGATTGACTTTAAATTTATACACAGTGTTTAAGGTTATAAGACGAAGAAGCCTATAGATTTTCAGCGATTTCCAATAATTAGTGCCAGAGTTATAGCCCTTGATCTCTTCAAAAAATCTTGTGAACGCCCTAAAAGCCAAAGTTAATATCCGATTGACTTTAAATTTATACACAGTGTTTAAGGTCATAAGACGAAGAAGCTTATTGATTTTCAGCAATTTCCGATAATTAGTGCCAGAGTTATGGCCCTTGATCACTTCAAAAAATCTTGTGGACGCTCTAAAAGCCAAAGTTAATATCCGATTGACTTTAAATTTATACACAGTGTTTAAGGTCATAAGACGAAAAAGCCTATTGATTTTCAGCAATTTCCGATAATTAGTGCCAGAGTTATGGCCCTTGATCACTTCAAAAAATCTTGTGGACGCTCTAAAAGCCAAAGTTAATATCCGATTGACTATAAATTTATACACAGTGTTTAAGGTCATAAGACGAAAAAGCCTATTGATTTTCAGCAATTTCCAATAATTAGTGCCAGAGTTATGGCCCTTGATCACTTCAAAAAATCTTGTGGACGCTCTAAAAGCCAAAGTTAATATCCGATTGACTATAAATTTATACACAGTGTTTGAGGTCATAAGACGAAAAAGCCTATAGATTTTCAGCGATTTCCAATAATTAGTGCCAGAGTTATGGCCCTTGATCACATCAAAAAATCTTGTGGCGCTGTAGATGCCAAACTTATCATCCGATTGACTTCAGATTGATACACAGAGTTTAAGGTGTTGAAACGAACAAGTATTTTGATTTTCAATGAATTTTGATAACTGAACAGCTAAATCCATGATATTAAATGTTTCCTATACTAATTGTTAGCGTGGGGCAAAACTTTATAATAAGCAAACAAATTCTAATGATTTTCTGATAATTACATAATGAGTTGTTACTCAGATTTTAGTGTATTACAAATGTTTCATTACCCAAAAAAAGTAAAAATATGCGACAACCCTTGTTGACTGCCCGGACGATTTAGCTGCTGTGGGCGTATGTTTCCTTGCCTGGCAACCTATCTTGAAATTTTGCGTTCAAATACATCACCTTTAGGCTTTACAGCATAATGACGGTTGAGTTTGAATTTCGTGATAATCGGACTCAAATTGCTAGACAAAATAGCCGCTCCTCGTACACATATAGTGCAATTGTATGGTATATCAAGGTTGTGGATCTGCTGGAGGTCACAATTTTGATCAGATTTTGATGATGCATTACATTTTAGTTGGGTACGAGACCTAAAATCTGTGCCCAATTTGCGGGGGGAAGTTGTTTTGAAGGTGTTTTCTACAAGAAAAAAACCTGCTGAAGCGATTAAGCTTGGGTGCCTCTCTCTAAAATGCTGGCGGAAGCCGCTAGAGGGCCAAATTCAAAATGGTGGTCAGATGTGGCGGGGAAATATAAGATTATGTAATATAGGCTTCTGATATGTCTATTCGTATGTTTTAAGGGTCTCTGGATCGAAATATTATAATCAAAAATCCATCCAGTCACTAGTTTTGCCAATATGGCCGAAAAATCCAAGATGGCCACCATTTGTGTCCTGGTAAATAGTTTCGGGGTTGATGTCTTCAATTTGGATGAATTTGTGTCTATAGATGGCAACCAGCAATAATACTCACCGATATTTTTGTCCCCCGCCTTTCGAAGAAAGTTGGGGGACTATTAAAATGGGTTCGTCCGTCCGTTGAGCTAGAATGTTCAAATTTGGTGTATGTGTTTATTAGGTCAATGCCTTGATGGAGTTCGAAGATGAGCATTTTCCGCTTAGGGTAAGCAGAGATAAGCAATTTGATTGGTTGATGCTTTGGGACACGATAACTTTAGTTCTAATTAAGTGAGAGTGATGAAACTTGGTGTATAGTTTCATTACAGTAATACCTTGACTAAGTTCGATAATGAGCATTTTCTGCTCAGGGTAAGCAGAGCAATTTGATTGGTCGAGACTATGGAACACAATAACTCTCCTTCTAATTGAGTTAAAATGTTCAAACTTGGTGTATATGCTTATTAGGTCAATGCCTTGATGGAGATTTGAAGATGAGCATTTTCCGCTTAGGGTAAGCAGAGATAAGCAATTTGATTGATTGATGCTTTGGGACACGATAACTTTATTTCTAATTAAGTGAGAGTGATGAAACTTGGTGTATAGTTTCATTACAGTAATACCTTGACTAAGTTCGATAATGAGCATTTTCTGCTCAGGGTAAGCAGAGCGATACGCAATTTGATTTTTCGAGACTTTGGAACACAATAACTCTCCTAATTGAGTTAAAAGGTTCAAACTTGGTGTATATGCTTATTAGGTCAATGCCTTGATGGAGTTCGAAGATGAGCATTTTCTGCTTAGGGTAAGCAGAGATAAGCAATTTGATTGGTTGATGCTTTGGGACACGATAACTTTAGTTCTAATTAAGTGAGAGTGATGAAACTTGGTGTATAGTTTCATTACAGTAATACCTTGACTAAGTTCGATAATGAGCATTTTCTGCTCAAGGTAAGCAAAGCGATACACAATTTGATTGGTCGAGACTTTGGAACACAATAACTCTCCTTCTAATTGAGTTAAAATGTTCAAACTTGGTGTATATGCTTATTAGGTCAATGCCTTGATGGAGTTCGAAGATGAGCATTTTCCGCTTAGGGTAAGCAGAGATAAGCAATTTGATTGGTTGATACTTTGGGACAAGATAACTTATGTTCATCTTGATTGATGATTTTTATGCCAATACAATGACTGCATTCTCATTTAGTAATGGATTCGACAGTAACAGTGTATAGAAACGATTGACTTGGACACGAGGGCCCTTTCCCTTGGCCAGAGGGGCCCTTTTGTCTGCCTTTAGCGTCCCCCTAAGGAGGGTACATTTTCATTTTTCCTGTCAGTTTTAGCATTTTTCGGGGGTTGGGATGGCCTGGTGGTCTAGAGTGCCGAGCTTCGACCTCTAGCTGGCCGGTCACCTCTGGCTTGCAGCTGTGGTTTCGAGCCCTGGTGTGAGCGTATGTGGCATGGAGATAGGGGCGCCTTCTCAACCTCGTGGGTTTCCTCCGGGCACTCCGGTTTCCTCCCACTGCTAAAGACCCCTACGCGCAAGCGAATTATTGAAATAAAATGAAACCATGTTAGTCCCAAAATGACCTAGTTTGTGTCGAGTGGACGTTAAACCCCATTTCTCTCTCTCTTTAGCATTTTTCTTTATAAAACACTTTTGGATGACACTTCGTGTACAGTTTGATTGCTCGATACGTTTGAAAAAAATAAATGTGCGATTAATTAATATGTGTCTTCTATTTATTTTGGGATTTCGGCGGGGGACATCAGCCTCACTGTTGGCTTGTTATCATTTGATATACTCTGTAGTCCACTGATTTTGATTTTAATTTAATCAACGTTTAATAATTGAGCCATGTAATATTTAATCACGCATGATAATCGACATCACCAACATCCGATTCAAAAGATAGGTCCAGTTTTGATTGTTCAGATTCAGAATTTGAAGTTTCATCGGAATTCTCATCACTTGCACTATCACTGCAGTGAACAAGTAAGTCACTTAAACGTCCTGGTAATGCTGGGTTCACATATCTAATTGAGCCGCACTGTCCATTACCAACGGAAGAGTGTGTGATCTCAGACTTTCAGTAATTAAGCAATAAATAAGCCTGAAAATAAAATAAAGACAAGACACAACTATCGTTTTGCGAACAGTTGTTTTATTGATAGCTTGACGATGAACTTAACTACTGAAAATTGGAAGGATGAGGAGGATGCAGCTATTACATTTATTTTCCTTGCTGGTGCTCATCTCAGAAGACAACATTGTCACGGTTGTATTTCATTATAGTATCACTACCGGTCGCCCAAACTCTGCTGCGTGGCTCTTCTAAACTAATTACCTGTAACATATTAAGGCTCACCCAAACTTTCTACCAGCAATGCACGTGCATACAGGTAGTATATAAGCCGGCCAATCGGGCTTGTTGGGAGATGGATTTTGACAGTGGTACTGAGGACTCGATACTGCCACCAGGTACTTGGGTGAGTGAAATTATACTTTTAACTTTGTTGTCTAAAGCTTGGCGCAGACGGTCAACTTTTCGTCGCTTGTTGCTGCAATAGGCAACTACTGGCAACTCCGAGCAATTGGCAACTCGAGGTCTCCCGTGTGCGCTGACTGGCAACGAGAAGCAATTTTTCCCCCGATGTATCCGGAATGCCGATATCACGTGATCATTCAAAATGGCGCCATACACACAACAACAAAAGCAATACGCGACAGCTTTGGGCATCTATTTGATAATGATGCGCAGAAGAAGACGAAGAAACATCTAAAGCCCGAAAAATATGGTGTAGAAGCTGGATTGAGAGAAGGGAACAACACGGAACGTTTTATAACTTGGTAAACGAGATGGCACTTGAAGATGATTTATCATATCGCCGCTATTTCCGTATGGACAAGAATCTCTTTGCTCAATTGACTGACCTGGTGGCACCCTATATAGACAAGACACGAATATGAGGAAATGCATTAGCCCAAGCCAGCGTTTTGCTATAACTTTGAGGTTTTTGGCAACAGGTAGGTAGGCCTAATGTCATTTCAAGCAATGTCAATTTACCATAACATCTCATATGAGGACGAGGAGATCTTATCAAACATTAATTAAACTTCAAAATTTTTATTACCTTGATTGTCCTTATCAAACATTAAACTTCAAAATTTTTAATACCTTGATTGTCCTTACTTGATTCACCCAATTTATGTTTTTTGTCAGGGGCGGATCTAATAATTTAGAAAAGGGGGGCGCCGCAAAATGAGAGCACTGACTGCGGAGACGGGGCACGCCGCTGAGAGGGGGCCCCAAGAAAATTATCCGTCATTTCCTTGCATCTCTAGCCAATTCAAGAGCTATTTGGTTGATATTTTCGTCTAAACGTAGAAAAAGAGCCTCAAAATCGAGCAAAAAAGCTAGTTGAAAGGCACTTTCAGTAGTAAAAAAGGGCACTGTCGAAAATTATGGGGGGGGGGGGCGCCCCTTGTGCCCCCCATTGAATCGGCCTCTGTTTGTTCTTTCATCTTTGCTGCAGTTCTGTTCATTCGAATCCTGCTTTTGCAAGGCTTTCGGCCTGGACAATATAGAGCATTTTATTTGGTGCTCACGGTCGATCCCGTGTTTGTTTAGATGAGTAATGTCTATTCTCTTGATGTGCTGTTGTTGTCATCTTTTTGGTTTTCGTTAAATTCGAGTAATGCAGTTGCCCCCCAAAGTCATTTTTTGAAAATTATGCATCTCTTTTCTAGGTGAAACATTTCGCAGTCTACAATTTGCATACAGAGTAGGTGAACGTACAGTATCTGGTATTGTGAGAGAGACTTGCCAAGTGTTATATACATGTATGAAGGACATTTATATGGAAGTAAGTTTTAATCGGTAACATTTAATGCAATATTTCAAATAAACATAAATACAGCTTTAATACGAAATATGCTATTAACATAATAATGATTGATATTTCACATGTTTATTTTCAATACAAAAGTAATTTCGAAAGAAAATATTATTATTTTGTATGTCACAATTGCAATATGTTTGCCAAAATAAACAATGAAATATACAGTTAAGAATGAGACACTTATAACTGGGTAAAAGAAAACTGTTGGTTTTGGTGGGACTGTGAGTATTGCTGATTGTTATGTGGTTGGGGGTACAATGTACCCATATGTGCCTGAAACAGCATGTTAGAAATATTGTGCTTAATGTATATATATGCGTTTTTATCCAAATTCCTGAAGTTTTGTGCAAGATTTTTGCAATAAGTATCGATTTCATCCTCGATTTTTGGTTGACAGATCTCAACCGGGGCTTGAGTAGGCGTTTTTAGAAAGGTACCAAGATTCTCGAGAACCTCCAACTCTGCGTCTTCTCGCTTCTTTTTCTTTTGCTTGGTAGTCTGTGTAGGGCCTGTCACAGGCCTTTTTGTTGATCGGATTCCTGATGATGACCCGGATGGGGCAGGGCTTGCTGGGTTGGATCTATTTTCAAGGAATGAATCCTCCTCGTCATCATCATTTTCTTCATCATCATCACTTAGGGTTACATATTGCAACTGTGACTCTGCTTGGGTCTCTGAGCTCTAAAAAGAAAGATAGAAAAATGAAAATGGATTGATTCAATTTCAATTGCATAAGCTTATTTAAATTTTAAAAACCTAATACAAGATACAACTGACCCCTTGACCAATATTATGTTCATAAGCAGATGTGTTCAAAAAGTGAACAATACTCAAATTTGATTTCCATGCCATAGTTTAATATGAGATTTTACTTATAACTTCTTTCAGACCCCCCAGACCGCTGAAGAATGGAAAGTAGTAGCTAGAAAATTCCAGGAAAAGTGGCAGTATCCTCTATGCCTGGGTGCCCTGGATGGAAAACATATCAATATAAAGAAGCCTGATTGTAGTGGCTCAACTTTCTTTAACTACAAACACTTTTTTAGTGTTGTTGTTCTTGCACTGACAGATGCTGACTATAGATTTCTATATGTGGATGTAGGGGCTTGCGGAAGAGATGGAGATGCAGGAATTTTTAATGACTCATCCCTTAATGAAGCATTAAAAGATGGTACCCTCAATATACCACCCCCGGAAACGTTGCCAGGGCAAGATCAGTCAATTCACTACCATATAATTGGGGACGATGCTTTTCCTTTGAAGAATACAATCGGAAAACATACAGAAATCTAAATAGAGGCAATCAAATCTACAATTACAGATTTAGCAGGGCCAGGAGGGTGGTGGAAAATTCCTTTGGAATTTTAGCCAACCGTTTCAGAATTTTCTTGGCACCTATTGCATTAGAGCCACAATTTGTGACAGAATTGGTTCTAGCAGCTTGTTGCCTTCACAATTTTCTTATAGAACATCAATCTCCACACTACCAAATCCCAAATCTGGTGGACCGGGAAGATGACATGGGACATGTCATTAATGGAGCTTGGAGAAACGACACTGAACTGAGAAATCTGAGCTCTACTAGAGAAAGGAATCCACCAATTTCTGCCAAAAAACAACGTGAGCTTTTAATGCAGTACTTCCTTTCACCACAAGGAAAAGTTGAATGGCAGGATGACCATGTTGTATAATTAACAAACAGCAGTCACACTCGCTGTCTCTATGATATGATCAACGACAAGATGGTGTCTTTCTGGATAATATAGTAAATAAAATAAAACCAAGTACGAACAATCCAAACCATTAGTCAAAATTCGAAGTCCAATAAAAACGGTCGAGGTAAAATAGTGTAATCAGCAGATGGACTGGTCACCGTGTACAAAATACACGACAAACAGTGGTAACAGGTGTCCGGAAGAGTAAGCTTACCCTGCCTGGCGCCACACCCGCCATCGCTGCATCCAAACTATTAGACAAAATCTCAATGAAATAGCATGATTGGCCAATGGACTATCGGTATACAAAATGCACGTGATGAACAGCGTTAACGATGTAATAGACAGACGTAATTAGGAAGATAATATTTTACGAGTCAATAAAATATATCTCGAACATTAGCCGAGAGAGACATGTTATATTTACCAATCAAGTCAATATGACGTCCATAAAACTTTTTAAAGATTTTAATGAGTTTAGTGCGCAAGTATCCCTGTAGTTGAAGCCTAGATGACAAATGCTTCGATCTATTTAAAAAATCAGAATAAAAGAAACAAGCTCTCGTGTAACGTATTAGCTGAGACACAAACACTCCATAAGCTGGTGATATTGGAATGTTACTACTAATAAATGGAAAGTTAACGATCGGAAAGTCAAAGTCATCACGTTTATCGTACAATTTAACACTTAGTTTATGGCAATTGTCAAAATCGAGACGCAGATCCAAGTAGGAAGCGTGATTGTCACTGTCAGTAGTGTTTTTAATTTCGAGCTCATCAGGATATATATGAATTCTATGTAATCACTAAATTTTGGATTGTTCAGTGATAGAACATCATCGATATATCGATAAGTGAAATTAAAATGTCTGACTAATCGTTTATTAGTTTTTACGAGTGCCTGTATGTAATCGGCTTCGTACGAATAGAGAAATAAATCAGCAAGCAAAGGTGCACAGTTGGTACCCATGGGGATACCTACCACTTGCTGATATATTTCCCCTCCAAATTCAACAAAGATATTATCAATTAAAAAATCCAACATCTTAATACGCCAATGTCCGTTATCCAAAAATAAAATTGACTTGTGTTCTCGAGTTTATTGCACAAGTGATAACAAAGACTGTCATTATTTATTTACTCAGTGGAAAATATCCTTAATGTTGACATATTTAAATGTTGACATATTTTTAAAAGCTTGTATATGCTTATTTGACGAAAGAATTATATTGTTCTAAATAGTTCTTACGGTTTATCAACTGATATTGAGCTTCGAGTATAGATTTGGATCAGAATGTTCTATCTGTTCCAATTACTTGATGACATTTTGATTACCATTTGTTAAATGTTTAAGTGTTTAATGTATTGAATCATACATATTTCCATTTACAAGTTGATTGTTGCCATCGTTCAAAATAAAGATGTTTGTTTCTAGAATAAGATCCTCCCTAGTTGTTTCTTAAACTCATTTCTCATAGCTATTGGTAAATAGAAGATTCACATTGTTCTAGAAATTGAAAAAATATAGGAAGACATTTGGAATGGGAAAATATAAATGATCCAAAATGCAGTCAATTTGGGCTGATTTGTTCCTAGTGTTGCTCATTTCAAATTTTTCATCCCAACCCCAAAGATACAGGTTTTGGAAGAATATTTATCCCTGGATTTACTGTTCTGATATACAAGTACCTGCAGGTTTGAGATTGTTTTCCTTTTAGCCATTTGTGGTGCCAAAAATTGTAATTTTTCCTTCAGCCAAGTCTGACGTGCTGTTGATTTAACTAGCGAACTTCCACTTGCATTTGTTTTATTCACTTTGCCGTACTGCGTTCGCAGGCTCTTGATTTTCTTCTTTATTTGATGAACTGAAATAAAAAATAAATTCATATGTTATTATTCATATTAATGTTATTTGTTCAAGAGCAACAACGAGCGAATAATTCAATGGAATGATGAGATATCATGTCTGAGGGAATATAACTTTCTTACTTAATTACGAACATTGACCAGTTGACTCAAAAATTAAATTGACACCCTTGCACGTGAAAATAAGGTACAATCCAATAAATGAATTTGACAGGCAAAACAAAATGAAAGTAGAACAGTCAAGGGAGATAGATAATCTTGAGCACAGACAACCATTTACTGCTAGGCATGCAGAAATGGGAATAATTTTTGGAAACTTAGTATTACAATAAATCACCTTGATCAGATTATTATAATTAATTTACAAAACAATTAATTGAATTTGACTTTTAGTTTCATGAGTACATGACCACTAGCTACCGACTACTGAGTAGGCCCACCGTAGAAAAAAACAAATATATTTTACCGGTCGTTTAGTAGGCCTACCGTAGAAAAACAAATATATTTTACCGGTCGTTTCGAAGTAAAATGCCAGTTCGCTGAGGCAGCCATGTTTCTTTGTGCGATCGGAATACTGGGCTGAGGTTACGTCATACAACACTGGCCGCTCAGCCCACATTTCCACCAGCATGTCCTCCATCTCTACGGACCATGTTAATGTTAGCTGTTCGGACGCCGCCATCTTGAGGTATCACATGACAGTAGAGCGCTCGCTGATTGGACAGTTAGCCAGTTGCTTGTTGCCTGTTGTCGCCTACCGCCGCAGACGAGCAATTTTGAAGCAACGGATGAACAATTTCTCGGCGACGAGCGATTTTCTGTTGCCGAATATCAAACATGTTTGATAATTGGCAACTCGGAGCAACAACAGGCAACTATTGTTGCCCGTTGGCGCAGACGAGCAATTTTTTCTTTCAACGACCAGCGATTTCACTGTTGCCTGAAAGTTGCTCGAAAAAGTTGCCCGTCTGCGCCGGCCTTTAGGTTCCTCTGTGCAGGATTCGTATGTTCTACTCATCGTTGTATATTTTTAGTATGAGTAAATAAGTTAGTATGAGTAAATTTATGTACAAATGTTGACTAATTTTACAGGTCCCCTCTGGATACCTACTGATTGTTCCTGGAATGGTATCATCTAAGAATAGTCGCCGATACATGTTATCGTCGTTGAATAGTCGCCGATACATGGTATCGTCGTTGAATAGTCGCCGATACATGGTATCGTCGTCAAATAGTAGCCGATACATGGTATCGACGTCGAATAGTAGCCGATACATGGTATCTCCGATGAATAGTAGCCGATAGTTTGTTCCTGGAATGGTATCTTCGATGACTAGTCGCCGATAAATAGTATCGTCAAAGTATGGTCTTGTCGATGGGTGGACATTTTGTAACGTCATAATTCATTTAATGCGCGCACTCGTAAAGAATTGTTATGTTGTATATTTATGTTGTACTATATAAACTGAATTCTTTTTGTCCCCCGCCTTTCGAAGAAAGTTGGGGGACTATTAAAATGGGTTCGTCCGTCCGTCTGTCTGTCTGTCTGTCTGTCTGTCTGTCTGTCTGTCTGTCCGTCTGTCCGTCACACTTTTTGGGACACAATAACTCTCTTCCTAATTGAGCTAGAATGTTCAAACTTGGTGTATGTTTTTATTAGGTCAATGCCTTGATGGAGTTCAAAGATGAGCATTTTCCGCTTAGGGTAAGCAGAGATAAGCAATTTGATTGGTTGATGCTTTGGGACACGATAACTTTAGTTCTAATTAAGTGAGAGTGATGAAACTTAGTGTATAGTTTCATTACAGTAATACCTTGACTAAGTTCGATAATGAGCATTTTCCGCTCAGGGTAAGCAGAGCAATTTGATTGGTCGAGACTTTGGAACACAATAACTCTCCTTCTAATTGAGTTAAAATGTTCAAACTTGGTGTATATGCTTATTAGGTCAATGCCTTGATGGAGTTCGGAGATGAGCATTTTCCGCTTAGGGTAAGCAGAGCGATACGCAATTTGATTGGTCGAGACTTTGGAACACAATAACTCTTCTTCTAATTGAGTAAAAATGTTCAAACTTGGTGTATATGCTTATAAGGTCAATGCCTTGATGGAGTTCGAAGATGAGCATTTTCCACTTAGGGTAAGCAGAGATAAGCAATTTGATTGGTTGATGCTTTGGGACACGATAACTTTAGTTCTAATTAAGTGAGAGTGATGAAACTTGGTGTATAGTTTCATTACAGTAATACCTTGACTAAGTTCGATAATGAGCATTTTCTGCTCAAGGTAAGCAGAGCGATACGCAATTTGATTGGTCGAGAGTAGTCGAGACTTTGGAACACAATAACTCTCCTTCTAATTGAGTTAAAATGTTCAAACTTGGTGTATATGCTTATTAGGTCAATGCCTTGATGGAGTTCGAAGATGAGCATTTTCCACTTAGGGTAAGCAGAGATAAGCAATTTGATTGGTTGATACTTTGGGACAAGATAACTTAGGTTCATCTTGATTGATGATTTTTATGCCAATACTATGACTGCATTCTCATTTAGTAATCGATTTGACAGTAACAGGGTATAGAAACGATTGACTTGGACACGAGGGCCCTTTCCCTTGGCCAGAGGGGCCCTTTTGTCTGCCTTTAGGGTCCCCCTAACTAGGGTACATTTTCATTTTTCTCGTCGGTTTTAGCATTTTTCTTTATAAAACACTTTGGATGACACTTCGTGTACAGTTTAATTGCTCGATACATTGAAAAAAATAAATGTGCGATTAATTAATATGTGTCTTCTATTTATTTTGGGATTTCGGCGGGGGACATCAGCCTCACTGTTGGCTTGTTTATCTTAGTTTTCTTTTTTTCCCAAAACCGTCACGCCTCGTGTGACCTCCCGCATGAACATGTGGACTTGTGGCCGGGAACACAGACAATGAACTTATCAATTGTTTTGCAGGTGCACAAGAGGGAACACCTCATTACCAGTACGATATTGTATGGAGATACATCTACACTATTGAAATTCGTTACCATCGTACATTGCACACGCCACTAGGGAACAACATATGGATACGGGCGGGTAAAGGGTCAGGTCACAAGGCCACAAGGGAACAGTCTATTGATACAGGGCCTAAAAAACAAAGGTTCATTGTCCTTGTGGCGCGTCACAAGGGAACATGCCACAAGTGAACAGCCTATGGATACAGGGCCTTACATGGGTCCATTATTAAGCGTTGATTAAATTAAAATCGTAATCAGTTGACTATCAGATGATAAATATCGGTGAGTATTATTGTTGGTTGCCATCTATCGAAACAAATTCATCAAAATTGAAGACATCGACCCCGAAACTATTTTCCAGGCCAAAAATGGTGGCCATCTTGGATTTTTCGGCCATATTGGCAAAACTAGTGGCTGGACTGATTTTTGATTACAATATTTCAATTCAGGGACCCCTAAAACATACGAATAGACACATCAGAAGCCTATATTACATTATTTTATATTTTCCCGCCACATCTGACCACCATTTTGAATTAGGCCCTCTAGCGGCTTTCGCCAGCATTTTAGAGAGAGGCACCCAAGCTTAATCGCTTCAGCAGGTTTTTTTCATATAGAAACCACCTTCAAAACAACTTCCCCGTAATTTGGTCACGGATTTTAGGTCTCGTACCCAACTATTTGGGTTATATTCGATTGTCGAGTTTGAATTTTGTAAAAAATTAAACTGCCGGACAAAATAGCCGCTCCTTGAATGCAAATAGTATAAGAGTATGTAATACCAAGATTGTGGACCCTCTAGATGTCACAATTTTTATTCGATTTTGATGAAACTTCAAGTGTCTGTTTATAACCCAAAGATCACAGTTCCTTTCGATATTAGTGCAAATCTGACCGTTTCTTCTTGGATTATGGCCCATGATTGTCCGAAAATTTGCATTTTTTGTTTTTGGACCATGTAGAGGTCGCAATTTTTATCTGATTTAAAACAAACATTTAAAATGTTCCAACCTAATGTTGGTTAAATTTGAATTTCTTGAAAATGTGACAAAAACTGTCCATTAAATAGGATGCCAATAGTGTAAAAATATGTAATACCAAGTTTGTTGACACCCTACAGGTAACAGTTTTTATACGCCCACATTTTCATGTGGACGTATATTGTCGTCGCCCCTGTTCATCCGTCCGTCCACAATTGTTTGTGAACAGTCTACAGGTCACAATTTTTATCCGATTTCAATGAAACTAAAATATAGGTTTATCACCCTAAGATCTCGGTTCCTTTCGATATTGGCATGTATCGGACCGTAACTTCATGGGTTATGGCCCCTGATTGTGTACGAAAAATCACGTTTTTTTATCTTGTGAACAGTGTCGAGGTCACAATTTTGAACCGATTTGGATGAAACTTGAAATGCATGTTTATAACCCAAAGATCTTGGTTCCTTTCGATATTTGCCCCCATCGGATCGTAACTTCCTGAATTATGGCCCCTGATTGTCCGAAAAATCGCCCTTTTTAGCTTGTGGTTCCTCTGGAGGTCAAAATTGTTATCCGATTTAAAAAAACGTTTGATTATATTACCGTTCCATGGTTATGAAGGTTGAGTTCAAAGTTCATGAAAATCGGACCAAAACTGACGGACAAAATGGCCGCCGTTTGTACGCGAATTTTGTGAAAATATGTTATATCAAGGTTGTGGACCTTATAGAGGTCACAATTTTGAACCGATTTTGATAAAACGTGACATGCATGTTTATAACCCAAAGATCTTGGTTCCTTTCGATAGTTGCGCCCATCGAATAATAACTTCCTGAATTATGTCCCCAGATTGTCCGAAAAATCGCTTTTGTTAGCTTGTGGTCCCTCTGGAGGTCAAAATTATTATCCGATTTAAAAAAACGTTTGATTATATCACGGTTTCATGGTAATGAAGAGAGAATTTTAATTTTGTGAAAATCGGACCAGAGTTGAATATGTTATATCAAGGTTGTGGACCCTATATAGGTCACAATTTTGAACTGATTTTGATGAAACTTGAAATACATGTTTATAACCTAATGATCTTGGTTCCATTGCATATTTGCCCATATCGGATCGTAACTTCCTGAATCATGGCCCCTGTATGTACGAAAAATCACCCTTTTTAGCTTGTGGTCCCTCTGGAGGTCACAATTATTATCTGATTTAAAAAAACGTTTGATATATCACAGTTACACCGTAGTTATGGGTGAGTTTGAATTATGATTTTCTGATGATTACTTAAAATGCAACAACTCTTGTTGACTGCCCGGACGATTTGGCTGCTGTGTGGGCGTATGTTTCATTGCCTGGCAACCTATTTTTTTAATTTAAGATCCAAATTAGAATTTATTACATAATGTACGGTCGTTCTCTTCTCTCTACCATCGTGCATGGAACCATACATGGTGATAAGATTCCCATCGGAAAATGACATTCACTGTGAATTTCAATTCTTTGTGTACAGAAATCAGCGGCGTAAAAATCCACTAGCCCGACGCCCGGTGTCACAGTTTCAGTTGGTCGCTGGTGTGTGTTTACCGTTTAGCGCATGCGCAGTTGTAGGAGTCATCTCACACTGTTATAGACACGGTGTGTGTTGACTCCCCGTGATAGGATTACCCCTACGATTTTCTTACGGTCAGATCGGTTTCTATTATTATCTACCAATAGTATTACTACTGACAGTATGTGTATAAAATTTAAAAAAAATCAGAATGGTAGGCGCTATTTAGAACTGGTTTATTGACCTAATTTGCAACCGATGTCACGTGTCATTGGTATTCAGCATTGGAGATGCCATCCGGAAAATATATTATTAATGATTGTTTCTCGGTGTATTTGGTGTTCTATCAGGGGATTATATTCAATAAAGATTTAAATTTACCGTACTGGTCAGTGAATCCATCAATATGATTCGGTTATTATTATATCTTGCGGTACATGGAATTCATACGGGACATGGAAGACGCTCGATTGACAAACCAAGTTGAGATCGTTTTCTTTCGCCACGTGCGTTTCAATTCATGGTCTTTCTTAACTAAAGAATTTTTTCGACGATACGTCCATATTAAGTATCGATATAAATATCGCTGAAATGTATTGATACATATTGGTGTATCGATATATCGACACAGCTCTACTTTGGAAGTGAATTAATTGACAATTTCAAGCCAATCATCAATGTGTATGGTTTCCAGTTCCACTGATTGTACGCGTGTAACGACTAATCACTAAAAACAACGGCAACAAATCACGAACGATAGAACAATTAATCTCAAGCCAATTAACTCAAATCCGTTGATCGTTTAACTACTGATCACTATATAAAAAAACAGCTAATCACGATAACAAGTATGTTTATTAATGACGAAACTCTAACTAAGAACATAACACTTTTTCATGAAGTGATCAGTTATTTGAGTTATGAGGAACCAACTCACAATGGCGGAAGTGGATAAAGCTGTGTTGCTAACACAAACATCAGTCTCGGACATGCGCAAGTGCCCAGGAGCATACACACACCAACGACCAACTGAAACTGTGACAGGGACTACCAAAAATAACTTACGCGCTAGTGACCTATTCTGCCGCACTCGTCCTGGGCAAGACGGCAGTGCCATCACTTATTTGTGACGATATAGATAAATAAACTGTAAAACATCCCACATTTATTTCTCAAATTCCAAGGAAAGGTCAGTCATAGCAATAGATTTTCTGTAGTAAAACTTAAAACTGTATGAACATTTTCTTTACTACTCTTATTCATTCATTCTTGACATTTTCATTTCTCCATCTTGCACGCTTTGACAGGTCATTATGCAGTTGAAATCAGGTTGATTCAAAAACTTTATATTAGTTCTGACATAAATATTTGAAAGCATACCTTTGTATTTTTAAACACAAGATAATTTTGATTATTTAACATGTCAACTATTTCCAAAGAATTTACTACACGTGTTCATTACACACACGCCATGCCGAATGGTTCCAGTGACCCGTGTGTCGTCAACTTTTACCCTATCGACATGCAGCATGACACTCACTACTCAGTAATAATATAAACAATTCTACTATATCTAGACTGGTGGCCAGTCTTCTCCACACACCAAAAATTGGCCAGTCCTCTCAAAAAAAAAAAAAGAAAAAAAAACGTAATCTCTGGTGCTGGTTACAGGTTTACTCAAATTTTTTTTTTTATACAAATGGAAACGAAAGTGTTGGTTTACTAAAAATTACTACTTTTATATAAATCGAAATGTAAAATAAATAGAAGAGACTGGGCCAGTCTATACTATATCCTGTCTATTTCAATACTATATCAGCAAATCAAACTGATTTGTTTCGTTTTAAGATGCTTTACAGAGTGACCAGGTAAGTAAATACGGCAAAACAATTAATTTGTCAATTAGTCAAGGCGTGTTCTCGAGTTTTGTGTAAACAAATCTTCCAGCGGGAATTTAAGGACGGGAATTTAAGGACGTTAATTTACCGAGATATATTACAAATGACATGTGCTATATGAAGTATTTATATGGTCTTTAGTGACAGAAAACATTGCTGTGGCTACCATTCCTGGGTTTGAAGGTCAGACATGATATGAAATGAATATCAATTTGTAGGGTTTTTTTAACCGTTTCACCAGTGCAAGCGAACCGTGACCGGTTAACTGTGTAGCCCTTTCCCTTGTCAAACTATGGACTAGTGGATATTAATGCCGGGCTAGTGCCTGACTGTAGACTATAACTAGCCCTGGGCTAGTGGATTAAAAAAAAAAATTTAGCCCCTAACAGAAATGGTACGGAGCCCCTTAAGTGCACGATTCCACTCTTATATAATTTTTTCGTACATGATTCCACTCTTATATAATTATTTCGTTTAAACGAAATATTAATTCGTTTAAACGAAATATTAATTCGTTTAAACGAAATATTAATTCGTTTAAACGAAATATTAATTCGTTTAAACGAAATATTAATTCGTTTAAACGAAATATTAATTCGTTATAACGAAATAATTAATTCGTTATAACGAAATAACTAATTCGTTTAAACGAAATAATTAATTCGTTTTAACGAAATAATTAATTCGTTATAACGAAATAATAATTCGTTTAAACGAAATATTTCGTTATAACGAAATATTATATCGTTATAACGAAATATTATATCGTTATAACGAATTAATTATTTCGTTATAACGAATTAATATTTCGTTATAACGAATTAATTATTTCGTTTTAACGAATTAATTATTTCGTTTTAACGAATTAATTATTTCGTTATAACGAATTAATATTTCGTTATAACGAATTAATATTTCGCTTAAACGAATTAATATTTCGTTTAAACGAATTAATATTTCGTTTAAACGAATTAATATTTCGTTTAAGCGAATTAATATTTCGTTTAAACGAATTAATTATTTCGTTTAAACGAATTAATCTTTTCGATTAATCGAATTAATCAATGTCGATTGAACACGTCGACTAACCACAATGCTCCAAACAGCGAAGTTGAAAAAAAACTTTAAAAAAAAACAATCGTGATCTCTATCGTTATTGATATACGGGATATACACATGGTTCATTTTTATATCATTAATTCGCTTGTGCGTAATGCTATTACGAAAACCTTGTTAAACAGATAGCAGCAAATGTTTTAACATATGTTTTGGGGTATCAACCGTTTGGTTTATAAGCGTATGCAGGAGCCACGGTGGCTAAGTGGATAAGACGCTAGCGCGCTAGCCAGGAGGTCGCTTATTCGCCCCAGTGTTGGCGGAGAAAGTTCATCTGGGGTGTTCTTCGTGGTTTCCAGTTGTGAGTGATGCAGGAAGGAGGGTCTGACAAGGGCAACTGTCTAGTCTTTTGGATGGTACGAAAAATTCGAGGTCCCGTGTACAGATTGGCGTGCGCAACAAAGATCCCTTGGCAGCTGCAATTTCATATAAGTGTAAGCTGTAGCGATTTTGTTTGGGCAAAACATCCCCCAAAGCACAATATTTGGCGTATGCCCATCTTCAATAGCCCAGTCTAACCCAAAGCAGAACAGTAGGACGTTTAAGCCCATTTCATAAGGGTATACACCCTATCGATTTGTTAGTGTTACGTGACTTGCCGTTCCAGCGAAATGAATGTTGGTGGTCTAGTGGTGCGCCATTGGGTCAAGGGGCGTTGTATCGGTTGACTGCATGTACGTGACAAGAAGTATGACTGCTTGTACATCCTCGTGGGTCTTCAGTTTCATCCCATTGCTAAATACCCCTACGCGAAAGCGGATTACATGTGTTAGTCCCGAAATGACCTAGTTTGTGTCTCTGTTCCAAGATTACCGACTCAACCCCACCGCAAATTGATAAAGTTTTTGGTTTTTTGGTTTTTTTTAACATCTTTTATTTTCAAATTTGGTGTTTTGAGCATTTGGGTGTACACTGGACTTCGTTTGTTCGTCCAGTCCGAACTTGACAGCTCTCCTTTTCAGGCCCTCCGTCCTGCACCACTGACAAAAACCAGATGAACTTTCTTGACAGCTCTCCTTGTCAAGCCCTCCGTCCTGCATCACTGATAAAAACCAGATGAACTTTTTCCGCCAACACCGGGAACGTACCAGCGACCTCTAAAGCTTGTGAACCCAATGGTTAATTCCCTAAAATATATGTTAAAAACTATAGGGTTCACAGGGTTTTCGTAAGGGGGATAATGTTTGGGAACTGGGTCTCTGGAGAAGTAGGTAGCGGAAACGATAGGATCCGTTCTCTCATTAACCCTAATGCTTCACGCCAATATATGAAGAAAAAAAAACTGATTTGTAGTGTATCCTCACAATAGGGGGAGGAGGAACCCGGGCCATCTCTTTATGCCACCAATGCTTCATAGACTCAATATCCATCACATGATCCCCATTACGAAAACCTATGAAGAGAAAAAAACTGATTTAAAGTGTATCCTCAGAATAGGGGGAGGAGGAACCCGGGCCATATCTTTATGTCACCAATGCTTCATCGAGTTCATACCAATCACATAATCCCCAGTACGAAAACAGTGTAAACATGAGGTCTGTTATTGGGTCAAGTGCCGTTATTTCAATTAACCGCCTCTACGCGACAAGCAGCAGGATCGCTTGTCCAACCTCGTGGATTCTCCCCTGGCCCACTGCTACATATCCTTACGCGCAAACGAATTATTGAGATAAAAATGAACCACGTGTATATCCCGTATATCGATAACGATAGAGATCACGATTGTTTTTTTTAAATTTTTTTTCAACTTCGTTGTTTGGAGCATTGGGGTTAGTCGACGTGTTAAATCGACATTGATTAATTCGATTAATCGAAACGGTTAATTCGTTTAAACGAAATAATTAATTCGTTATAACGAAATATTAATTCGTTATAACGAAATATTAATTCGTTATAACGAAATATTAATTTGTTATAACGAAATAATTAATTCGTTATAACGAAATATTAATTCGTTATAACGAAATAATTATTCGTTATAACGAAATGTTAATTCGTTATAACGAAATAATTAATTCGTTATAACGAAATAAATAATTCGTTAAAACGAAATAATTAATTCGTTAAAACGAAATAACTAATTCGTTAAAACGAAATAATTAAAGAATTAATTATTTCGTTATAACGAATTAATATTTCGTTTAAACGAATTAATATTTCGTTTAAACGAATTAATATTTCGTTTAAACGAAATAATTATATAAGAGTGGAATCATATACGAAAAAATTATATAAGAGTGGAATCGTGCACTTAAGGGGCTCCGTAAAATGGTTATCATTGTTATAGGTAGTTAATAATGAATATATAGACAAATGACTTGCACCATTTGTATTTCTGTACTTATAGATAAAAGGTTGGGATATCATGTATTACTGGGTTATCCAAATTACCCTAATTGCATGTGTCGTCTTCATTTGTCACGTGGCCTATTAAAACAAAGGACGCTGAATGGATCTATGGCATGATACGATATTTTAAAATCACTCTAAAATATTCCAATCGCAAATGTCTAAACTATAACAGTGTAACTGTAAGACAATAATTTTTGATTATGATTAGGGAAGTCACGTGGTGATTGGATCGTCAATAGACGCTTGTCAACTAATAGTGTGTATTGATCAGCAATTTGATTGGTCAAGACTTTGGAACACAACAACTCTGCTTCTATTTGATGTAGAATGTCTAAACTTGATGTAGATGTTCATAGGTGAATGTCTTGACTAAGTTCAATGATTAACATTTCAGATAATCTTCATTCTATCTGATAGTGAGTGATGACACTTCGTGTAGAGTTTGATTGCTCGATTCTTTTGAAAAAAATAAATGTGCGATTAATTAATATGTGTCATCTATTTATTATGGGATTTCGGCGGGGGACATCAGCTTCACTGTTGGCTTAATTTTTCTGACAATCAATCACTCTGGCTCCAGAAAATATTTTTTTCTAGTAATGTTAAATTTTTTTGAAGTTAATTTGATTGGATTCTTTGTCTTTCTTTCATTTTAACAGGTAACTGGCACCGGTATGATGGATTTTGTTATCAGAAAAAGCATGGTTTATGGTCAAATATAAAAAGCTTGTTCGGATCAGACGATGTAATTCAACTGAAATCTGATGTAGAAACCGCTGTTAAGTATTTTGTCCTCCCATTCTTGGAGAAATCATTTAGACTTGTAAAAGATGAAGAAGCTATTACATTGCAAGAAATTTGTGGAGACATTTCTATGATCTTGCATAGTTTAAGACTGCAGATGGTGGATTACCAAAAAGATTGCGTTGATGAAGATGCTTTCAAAGAGGTATACATCCTAATTTAGTTCATCAACATTTAGTAAATTATATATATTAATTCACAAAGTGAGATTATAAAACTTTGATTCTAATTGAGTGAGTTGGTTCAGCAATGAAACTCAGTGTATGATCATGTATGATCAGTTCAATGGAGAATATTTCCTGCTTTGGCTAGGTAATGAAAAGCGATTTGTTAATGAAAATTTGGAACACAATAACTCTGCTACTAATTGGGGTAGAATATTCAAACTTAGTGTAGATGTTCATTGGGTGAATTTCTTAAGTGGGTCTGAGGATTAACATGTTTGTATGAAGCATCCTACGTCTGGTGCTGTCGCTTACCGTGAAATAGTATTGTTGGCTTGTTACCTCTGTACAGTGTCCATATGTCATAAGAATTTTCTAGAATAAAGCTGCTACAGCAATATTATGGTCTCACACATTCAATCTTCGGAAATATTTTTTTTTTTTATAAACAATATTTTATTCAGGATGTCTGAATGGGATTGCGGAACAGGCTTAGCCTATGTAAAACCCCTCTCCCTTCGAAAATATTGAAAGAACAGCAGAGAAATTACGTAAATCATCAAACTAAACATAGAGATTAGTAAACATAGCTCACCGAGCAGCAGGTCTCTTAGCAATAATAATGATCTGCATGTTGTTCAATTACTTTGTAATGTCTAATTGTCGAAGAAAGTGAGGGACTATTCAAATGGGTTCGTCCATCCGGACGTCCATCTGTCTGTCACACTCTTTGGGACACAATAACTCTCCTCCTAATTGAGCTAGAACGTTCAAACTTGGTGTGGATGTTTATTAGGTCATTGCCTTGATGGAGTTCAAAGATGAGCATTTTCTGCTCAGGGTAAGCAGAGCGATAAGCGATTTGATTGTTCAAGACTTTGGAACACAATTACTCTCCCTTCATTGAGATATACTATTCAAAAAAAGTAGGGGATATTTGATTTTGGGGGTATAATACTAAAATATGCAAATGACTACGAAAAAAGTCACTATAGAACCTAACAGAAGAAACATTTCCAGTTACATGTGACGCCCAAACGCACCAATAGCTACCGCATGGAATGCAGGTGATGCTTGGGATCATCATGGGGGTCCAACCCAAGATTTGCACGACTCTGACTTTGAATGTTACAGTCATTGTGGCATTGAATTCCAGGGTGGAAACATCAGTTTAATTGTTTTAGTGACCAGAAAACAAATTTTGATATGCGTCGGCTTACCCAAAATGAAAGGTTACGTGCCCTTGGCATGTTACAGATCGGCACAACACAGGCGGTTGTGGCGCGGACGATGAATTTTCTCAGTCTGTCATAAGCAGGCTATGGTCCAGATACCGTGATACACAATCTGCACAGGACAGACCACGCTCAGGTCGACCAAGAGCGACAACTCAAGCCCAGGATTGATTTATCTGTACCTTGGCCTTGAGAAATCGTGTCATCACAGCAAATCAGATCAGCGCTCGTCTTCAAACAGACACTGGTGTGAGAGTGAGTGGCCAGACGATTCGGAATCGACTGCATAGGGTTCACCTTCGCGCCCGACGTCCTCGTGTGATCCCTTGTTTGAGAGATCATCACATTCAGGCAAGACGTCGTTGGTGTAGTGATCGTCATCACTGGGATAATCGACGCTGGAGCAATGTGATGTTTTCAGATGAGTCAAGGTTCACTGTTGATTTTTTGAAAGACGTAGGAGGGTGTGGCGTCGTCGAAACGAGCGCTTCCAAGACGTTAACGTCATCAGACATGATCGATTTGGGGGTGGTTCTGTTATGGTGTGGGGAGGCATCACTGTTGCTGGAAGAACGGCTTTACATGTTGTTGCTGGGCGTGTTACAAGCCAGTACTACCGGGACAACATCTTGGCAGTCCATGTTGTGCTGTTCGCACGACGTCATGGCCGCCGTTTCATCTTCCAGGATGACAACGCAAGATGTCACAGGGCCAGGATCGTTACAGGTTACCTCCAACAACAGAACATCACCACATTACCTTGGCCAGCACTGAGTCCCGACCTCTACCCCATCGAGCATGTCTGGGACATGCTTGGACAGAGGTTACGTCAACGTCAACAACGTCCTGCCAATGTCCAAGAACTTGCTGCTGCGTTGCAACAGGAATGGGACAATCTGGACCAAAATGACCTTAGACGTCTCATTAGGAGTATGCCACGTCGGATCAATGCTTGTTTGGCAAACAGAGGAGGATTTACCCGTTACTGACTTTGTTGTGATGCTGTGGTAACTTTGCTGTTTGACCCCGGGTATCATTTTACCTTTATAATGGTCAGTCTGTGCCTTACTTAGTCTAACGATCATTTGGAATAAATCGATTAATGTGAACTTCATTTCATTTTGTCATTTGTTTCTTCATCAGTTTCATTAGGTGACTTTAATAACACTTAAAAATCAAATATCCCCTACTTTTTATACGCCCACATTGAAATGTGGTCGTATATTGTCGTCGCCCCCGTCTGTCCGTCCGTCCGTCGGTCCGGCGTTCACAATTGCTTGTGGACGCTCTAGAGGCTAAAGTTAATATCCGATTGACTTTAAATTTATACACAGTGTTTAAGGTCATGAGACGAAGAAGCCTATTGTTTTTCAGCGATTTCTGATAATAACTACCAGAGTTATGGCCCTTGACAACTTTAAAAAATCTTGTGGACGCTCTCGAGGCCAAAGTTAATATCCGATTGACTTTAAATTTATACACAGTGTTTAATGTCATAAGACGAAGAAGCCTATTGATTTTCAGCGATTTCCGATAATTAGTGCCAGAGTTATGGGCCTTGACGACTTCAAAAAATCTTGTGGACGCTCTAGAGGCCAAAGTTAATATCCGATTGACTTTAAATTTATACACAGTGTTTAAGGTCATAAGCCGAAAAAGCCTATTGATTTTCAGCGATATCCAATAATTAGTGCTAGAGTTATGGCCCTTGGTCACATAAAAAAATCCTGTGGATGCTCGTAGAGGCCAAAGTTAATATCCGATTGACTTTAAATTTACACACACTGTTTAAGGTCCTGAGAGGAAGAAGCCTACTGATTTTCATCGATTTCAAATAAATACTTCCAGAGTTATCTCCCTTGATCACTTCAAAAAACCTTGTGGCGCTGTAGATGCCAAACTTATCATCCGATTGACTTCAGATGGATACACAGAGTTTAAGGTGTTGAAACGAACAATTATTTTGATTTTCAATGAATTTTGATAACTGAACAGCTAAATCCATGATATTAAATGTTTCCTATACTAATTGTTAGCTTGGGGCAAAACTTTATATAAAGCAAACAAATTCTAATGATTTTCAGATAATTACATAATGAGTTGTTACTCAGATTTTAGTGTATTACAAATGTTTCATAACCAAAAAAAAGTAAAAATATGCGACAACCCTTGTTGACTGCCCGGACGATTTAGCTGCTGTGGGCGTATGTATCGTTGCCTGGCAACCTATCTTTTTGAATAGTATAGAATGTTTAAACTTGTAGCTATTCATTAGGTGAATGCCTTGATGGAATTCGAAGATGAGCATTTTCTGCTTAGCTATTAGAGAGTAATGAAACTTAATGTATAGTTTGATTGCTCGATATTTTTGAAAGAAATAAATGTGCGATTAATTAATATGTGTTATCTATTTATTTTGTTATTTCGTTGGCGGACATCAGCCTCACTGTTGGCTTGTTATCTTCAACTTTGACCCCTTCGGAAAATGGCATCGTGATACATAATTCATAAATACTTTTTTATACGCCCACATAGAAATGTGGACGTATATTGCCGTCGCCCCCGTCCGTCCGTCTGTCCGTCCGTCCGTCCGTCCGTCCGTCCGTCCGTCCGTCCGTCCGTCCGTCCATCGTCCACAATTTCTTGTGAACGCACAAGAGGCCAGGGTTAATATCCGATTGACTTTAAATTTATACACAGTGTTTAAGGTCATGAGACGAAGAAGCCTATTGATTTTCAGCAATATCCGATAATTACTGCCAGAATTATGACCCTTGATCACTTTGAAAAATCTTGTGAACGCTCTAGAGGCTAAAGTTAATATTCGATTGACCTTAAATTTATACACAGTGTTTAAGGTCATGAGACGAAGAAGCCTATTGATTTTCAGCAATATCCGATAATTACTGCCAGAGTTATGACCCTTGATCACTTTGAAAAATCTTGTGAACGCTCAAGAGGCTAAAGTTAATATTGGATTGACTTTAAATTTATACACAGTGTTCAAGGTCATGATACGAAGAAGCCTATTGATTTTCAGCAATATCCGATAATTAGTGACAGAGTTAGAGCCCTTGATCACTTCAAAAAATCTTGTGGATGCTCTAGAGGACAAAGGTGATGTCCGATTGACTTCAAATTTATACACAGTGTTTAAGGTCATGAGACGAAGAAGCCTATTGATTTTCAGCGATTTCTGATAATTAGTGCCAGAGTTGTGTACCTTGATCACTTCAAAATATCTTGTGGATGCTCTAGAGGCCAAAGTTAATATCTAATTGACTTTAAATTTATACACAGTGTTAAAGGTCATGAGACGAAGAAGCCTATTGATTTTCAGCGATCTCTGATAATTATTGCCAGAGTTATGGCCCTTGATCACATCAAAAAATCCTGTGGACGCTCTAGAGGCCAAAGTTAATATCCGATTGACTTTAAATTTACACACACTGTTTAAGGTCATGAGACGAAAAAGCCTACTGATTTTCAGCGATTTCAAATAATTACTTCCAGAGTTATCTCCCTTGATCACTTCAAAAAACCTTCGTGACGCTATAGATGCCAAACTTATCATCCGATTGACTTGAGATTGATACACAGAGTTTAAGGTGTTGAAACGAACAAGTATTTTGATTTTCAATGAATTTTGATAACTGAACAGCTAAATCCATGATGTTAAATGTTTCCTATACTAATTGTTAGCGTGGGGCAAAACTTTATAAAAAAGCAAACAAATTCTAATCATTTTCAGATAATTACATAATGAGTTGTTACTCTTAATCAGATTTTAGTGTATTACAAATGTTTCATTCCCAAAAAAAGTAAAAATATGCGACAACCCTTGTTGACTGCTCGGACGATTTAGCTGCTGTGGGCGTATGTTTCGTTGCCTGGCAACCTATCTTTTCAAACCATTTACATTATTAGTTCCCTTGATTCCTTTTGAAACTGTATTTATAGAGTGTCGTGGTTAATTAAATATGGTAAAGCCAATTCCAGAGTCAATCAGTCTGTACCTAATGATCGATGCTATTTCATTTTAGCAGCCTTGAGACCGTTGGTCAGAGTGCTTGTCACATAAATAAAATATCTTATTTGGAATTTAGAGACATTTATATCTTTCGTGAATTTTATTACTAATGACAAGTGCATTATGAAGCATGTATGAGGTCTTTGGTTAAAGAAAACTGTTGCAGCTTCAATTCTTTGGTTTGAATAACAGATATTATGCGGCTTTATAATTTCCGGTTTTATGGTTGCGGATGGACTTAATATACTTTTTTACATTTTAGCCTACCTTACTTATCGGCTACCGTGTCCTGTTAATCGATAAATAGTGGATTCTGATGCGTGAATTCATTGTTTATATTTAAAGGCAAAATAATTATAGTTTTACAAACTTAACGGTACAAATTTGAGTCCTCACCAATTTGACACAATAATTAAGGCAATCAGGTCATCATGGGAAACAGACAATTACAGTAGAATCTGCATTATGCAGTCACCCATGGGAATTTTTACGATTGACGGGAGTGGCCTCTTAATACAATCTAGTGTTTTTTTGTGCTGACATCAATTAATATTACGCTTGAGTGCACTTGCATAGGTAAAACTTGTCATTTTGTCCCAACCTTCAATACTACTGTCTATCATTGTGATGCATTCGATAATATTTATCCATTTTTATACGCCCACATTGAAATGTGGTTGTATATTGTTGTCGCCCCCGTCCGTCGGTCCATCGTCCACAATTGCTTGTGGACGCTCTAGAGGCCAAAGTTAATATCCGATTGACTTTGAATTTATACATAGTGTTTAAGGTCATGAGACGAAGAAGCCTATTGATTTTCAGCGATTTCCGATAACTACCAGAGTTATGGCCCTTGATTACTTCAAAAAATCTTGTGGACTCTCTAGAGGCCAAAGTTAATATCCCATTGACTTTAGATTTATACACAGTGTTTAAGGTCATGAGACGAAGAAGCCTATCGATTTTCATTGATTTCTGATAATTGCTGCCAGAGTTATGGCCCTTGATAACTTCAAAAAATCTTGTGGATGCTCTAGAGGCCAAAGTTAATATCCGATTGACTTTAAATTTATACACAGTGTTTAAGGTCATGAGACGAAGAATCCTGTTGATTTTCAGCGATTTCTGATAATTACTACCAGAGTTATGGCCCTTGATCACTTCAAAAAATCTTGTGGATGCTCTAGAGGCCAAAGTTAATATCCGATTGACTTTAAATATATACACAGTGTTTACAGTCCTGAGACGAAGACGTCTATTGATTTTCAGCGATTTCCAATAATTACTGCCAGAGTTATGGCCCTTGATCACTTCAAAAAATCCTGTGGACGCTCTAGAGGCCAAAGTTAATATCCGATTGACTTTAAATTTATACACAGCGTATACGGTCATGAGACGAAGAAGCCTATTGATTTTCAGCGATTTCAAATAAATCTCATGTTTTTTTTTGTGCTGACATGAATTAATATTACGCTTAATAAAACAAAGGATTGATTAACAGATAATCCCGGGTTAATTGTTATTTTCACATTTCTTTTTATACGTCCATATTCATAATGTGAACGTATTATGCCGTCACCCCTGTCTGTGTGTGTATGTATGTATGTATGTATGTGTGAGTGTGTGAGCGTTTGTATATGGTGTATATCGAGGACACACATCTGAATACACACCTTCTAATCGCGGACCTCTGTCAAACCGAGGACGTCCTCGGTTCAACCGAGGACTTTTTGAACTGAAACCAGGACTGCCACGATGTTCAGAAGCCTGGATTTGATATCCCCTTTAATTTTAAGGTCGATCTGAGATGTTCCTCGTTAGGCGGTATTCTACAGTTAGGGTGTATCTGTCGTGTGTGTGATCTCAAAAGGCAAAAATATGATTGTGTGTATCAAGTCCGTAGTTAGTGTTTATTGTACAGCGAGTGTATCAAGTCCTCGGTTAACCGATTTCGGCCATACACATCATATATGGTCACGTGGGATAAATATGTCTTAATCCTGCTATATCTTAAATTTATAACCATTTTCAACCCGTGCGATATTTAAAAAATCTAGCCATCTAGTCATTACATTATTTCTGTCTGAAATTTCGAAATTTTTATCTGGCTAAACATACAATAAGATTATTGCCGCAATAATAAGCGTAAATTTAAAAAAAAAACAAGAGCAATTGAAATATTAGTAAGTCACGGAATTTGAAATAGTGACACCTGTTAGGACGTATTAAGACAGTCACAATTGTTTAATATAATGTATAGATACCTCTGGACAATTTTTGCCTTGCGGATGTACTACAGAATAAAAAATGGCGAACCTCGGGAGGCTTACTCAACGGGAGACCACAGGAGAACTGCCAGGAAACAGGCCGGGAAGGCATCAACGGAGCTTTCCAGATCCACAAGGAAACTCCGGGGACGATTGCCTTGTTTCAGGAACAGGGTTAGGCGTCGGGAACAGGTTTGTCGGTGTCCCAAGTGAGCTAGCCTTGTGGAGAACTGCGAAATGTTTTAATGCTTGCATTGTCAGACCGGGGGCATTCCCGGATCCTTTCAGACCCACAAGGAAACTCAGGGGCATCCGCGAAGCATGTGAGATGTCTTGCCTAAGTGTCAGGGGACTTTTGAGGATATTTAAATCGGGTGCCTCTGGAATAGTATTTTGCGAAACACGTACCGACAAGAGAGAAGCCACAACCTAGCGTCTGAAATAAAACAAGAGCGGCCTGGTGAAACGGTAAAGTTTCGATGGTTAGGGTTCCGTCATCTCTCGCACAGAGGAGAAAGAGACCTTCGGAAACCTTGTCACGACTTTTACTTCATCTAAATGATTTAAGCTCGAAAGCCTTTCCGAGCCCGTCCGAAGACAGGCCCAGTCTAACGGCCTCGCTTAGTCATTCTATCGGAGGTAGCGACCCGCGGTGTGTACAAAAGGCAGGAACTTAATCGGCGCCGGCTGATGACGGGCGCCTACTCGGAATTCCTCGTTCACGGAGTTGCAAGCCCCGATCCCCAGCACGAAGACCATTGGCACGGTTAACCCGTTGTAGGCGAGACTGCCCCCGAAGGAACAATCCCAACCTCCCCTCTCGGGGCGTGTTCCTCGTCTGACCAAACCAAGACCATAGGTACTTGCGCTTTCCTCTTCTCCCCACCTGGTACACTCGCCCCTCCGTTCCTCTCGAACCCTACGTAGCTCTCCGGCGAAACTGAAAGCAAAAGCGACGTCACCAAGTCGACCGGACCACCCTCCGGAAAAGAGCATGCCCACTTATTCCAACGACGAAATATTCAGGCTAGGGGTTTTAGCCTGGCTTTAGCACTCTTAATGTTTTCAAAGTAGACAGAAAATGCGGCGGGTTCTCTCCCGCGAAGGAGAAAAACGAGGTAGGGCCGACACAGGCTATTGGAGCTGGAATTACTGCGGCTGCTCGCACAAGGCTTGCCCTCCAATAGCTCCTCGCACACTCTTTTAAATTGCGCTCATTTCTCCTGCGGCGATCACGAAATGGCCGCACCACGTTATTTTTCATAAGTGGCGCGACTGCAGCCCTCCTTGGAGGTGGTAGCCGTTTCGCAGGCTTCCTCTCCGGATTCGAACCCTGATTCCGCGTTACCCGTCAACACCGTGGTAGGCAGGTCGCCGTCCATTACCAATTGATGGGACAGACACTTCATGACAAGGACGTCGGGGGCCCGGAAAGACCCCGCGATTGGCACAGTAATTCGGATTGCAACACTTGTCGCTTCGCCCCGTCGCTACTTTTAACGGTAGCTTCACAGGCTAGGGCGATCTGGTATAGAGAATAAATGCCGTTCCCCTCGTCGAGAAACGAAAATGAGCCGTGTGCAGCTTCGGCTCGCTTCCCGAAAGGAACAAGCCTGAACGTAGACTTCCATGGCTTAAGCTTTGAGACAAGCATATGATCACTGGCAGGATCAACCATATAGCCTTCACGAGTTCGAGAGAGAACCACGAGTAAATGCCCCCAGTCGCAGGCACCCGTCTACCTTTGCCCTACTCCCCCGAAAGGAAGGTGAGCGAGATGGGAGGGGGGCGAAAGAGCGGGAGGACAGTACCCAGGACTGAACATCGCCGGCTTCGTTTGCTGAGCAACCCCAGACGAAGAGGGAGACCAGAAGACCGCAAAGTCGTCCGGCAATTCGCTCGCTTGAGCTACGTTGAGACGAGACAACCTTACAACCCTTAATCTTACGAAGACGGGACGAGAGATGGGGGGGGGGCGAAAGAGCGGAGGGACAGTAGCCAGGACTGAACATCACCGGCCTCGTTCGCTGAGCAACCCCAGACGAAGAGGGAGACCAGAAGACCGCAGAGTCGTCCGGCGATTGGCTCGCGCGAGCTAGGTTGAGACAAGACGGGCTACGGGACGGGCAAGAGACCATCTCGAGCACGCCGCGAGCCGAGAATCGGGGGTAGGTGTAAGCGAACACCGGGACGTTTCGGGTCTGCCGGGAGGAAGGGAGTAATCAATCTACGCCTCGCCGACTGTCTCCTTACAACCTTGAATCGTACGAGGACGGGACGAGAGATCGGGCTAAACGATCCCCGCGTTCCGACCGCTTCCCTGCTTGCGAGAGGGAACCGGGTATATTTCAATGTGTAAGGTTGACATTTGAAATGTCAACTTGAATTTTCAAATGTCAACCTGAATTTTCAAATGTCAACTTGACTTTTCAAATGTCAACTTGGCTTTTCAAATGTCAACTTGACTTTTCAAATGTCAGTTGACTTTTCAAATGCCAAAATGACTTTTCAAATGTCAACTTGACTTTTCGAATGTCAACTTGACTTTTCAAATGTCAACTTGACTTTTCAAATGTCAACTTGACTTTTCAAATATCAACTTGACTTTTCAAATATCAACTTGACTTTTCAAATGTCAACTTGACTTTTCAAATGTCAACTTGACTTTTCAAATGTCAACTTTTCTTTACAAGAAAAATTAGTTTTACCTAACCTTTTACCCGAAGGGCGATCCCCAGACGTAAAGTGTTTCTTACCCAGGTAGCAGGCCGACGTTGGGCCAACATTGGCCCACTGTATGCAGTTACGTTGGCCCAATGTAATTGTCCAACGTTGGTCCAATGTTTTTTTGTCCATCGGCCCAATGTTGGCCCATTGTTGGCCAAACTTACATTGGACCAACATTGGGCCAACATCGATCCAACATTGCATCAAGTATATTTACATTTGTTGGCCCAACATTGGGCCAATGTTGGCCTACTTACAGCCCCCCCCCTCCCCTTTCAAAATAGCCTAGACCTCATTATGCATGTACGGCAGCACAATAAGGCCTCAAAGCCACCTAAATATATATCTACCATTCCTTCAACTGATGTACTTTTTAAAATGAAAAATAACAAATTGGCATAAAAAACAATATATCATCAAAAATCAATATGAATTATTTTGATATGAAATGAAATAATGGTAGATTAGGTATCCCCCCCCCCATCAACCTCTCCAAGGCACATTACTTGTTTTATTGTTCTTTTGGGTGGCCTCTTAAAAAAAGCGAACGCCTCAAACAGTTAAAGTACAATAACATGAAACTTGGCATGCTTCTTCAAGAATTGTGCATTCATACTTTACACGTGATTCTCAAAGACAAATTTTCACTCCTTGAATAAATAAGAAAACCGCCAAAGATTATTAATATATCTCTGTTTATTTTAAAATGAAAAATGCATTATGCAAGAGCTATATCTGGCAATTTGCAGGTCTCTCATTACGTGAAATGTTACATAAATATTAATTAGATATTTAAATGTATTAACATCAAATGACCACAATCAACCCTCGATGCCATCTTATGTGTCTGATTTTCAATCAATTTGAATCTTATCTGCTGTTCAACGCCCACTGATGATTATATGCAACTAGAGCATCGCTACTGCTGCAGCCTTTAAACGATACACAAATAGAAAAAAATGGACGTAGCTCTGCTCCTGGCTGCGGGTCAGGCATGCACCAAAAACAACAGGAGTGATCCTTAGGATATAACTGAGTAAATATGTAAACTTTCAGGAGGATCAGTTAATAATTGCAGTCTGTACTGTTGACGACACTCTTTACACTTTTTAACTATTATATTAAGTTCATTTTCTAATCTTCCATAATATAAATTTAATTTTCTTCAGAGAAAAGCAGATCTTCAAAATCAGTAGCTACAAATAGATAATGATTTAGATTAATATAATTACTACCACAAACTTATGTGTAATAATATCAACAATGATTTGGTTTTTAATAATATATAAAATTAAGGCTCCTATACCATTTCATTAGACTCAAACTGGGTTAGTGAGTAAGACGCTGGGCTAGAGGTTTGATCACTGTTTGGAGTTTTGATAGATATGCGTATTATCTAAGCAATTTTTCTTGTTAATCAAGGGTCAGTCTTGCTTCTCCTTTTTTAAATGAAATCTTTAAATGGCGATTGTATTTAATCCATTTACATCTTCGCAATTATAGGCTTTTCGTGTAAATAAATGTCTAATTAACAATCTATAAAACATTTGAAGCAAAATAAAAACCTGTAATTAGGCATATTTTGCTCTCACATAATGCATCCTACGGTCATCATATACTTTTATCATGTAAGGAATTAACGCCACTTTTACTTCATTTATGCAGTTCTGAAAAACACTGACACTTTGGTAAATGATAGTGATTCATGTTTCATTTGCCAGTAGTGTCAGTGTTTTTCATAACTGTATAAATGAAGTAAAAGTGAAGTTTATTCCTTAATTTACATTTAATTGGCCCCGTTTCATATTTAAAATCAGTCTGGACATATAATTTTAGTATGAAGTGTGATGATAAGGGGAGACAGCACAGTTGTCCTGGAAGATTGCAATGCTTAGAAACAATACAATATTTTACAGTACTATACATGCAGTTCGTGATTGTTCATAAGTTTCAGGAATCATTTCCTTTAGTGCTACAGACATGAAAATTTATCAAATGCTAAAACTTTATTATGAGATAAGTGCATGATGTCAAACCAGGTCTGTCAGTGACGTAAAATGAAAATAACAATATTTTAGTCTCACTACAACCAATGTTTCTAATGTTGTTAGCTTATATATGCACAAAAACAAACATAACAATAGCTATTGCCATTGAAAACTCCATAGAAATGTAAAAACTTAGATATCTACTTACCAATTACAGCCTTTGACAAGATTAAGTCTGAGAAGGGAAATTTAGACCCCTTCCCTTCCAGTTATATTTTGTAGCCAGCGCATTGGAAAAAAACAGAGGACATGGATCTTTTGACCATGTCATCTACGCTGGAACCACCAATGCTTTTCAGATGGGTAACCTATAACAGGAAATAAATGAAAGACGTCTAGTATATTATTATCTTTCAATCACTGTAATATTTACAATCACGGTGTATGCTGATGAATATTGATGTTGTACATTTACTAAACAAATTACCCAAACAAAAATTTGAATCCACGAGCCCAGGGCTAGTAGTCTACTGTCGGGCACTAGCCTGGTATTAATATCCTCTTGTCCGAGAAAGTTCATCTCGATTTTCCGGCGTGATTTCCCCTTGTCAGTGATGCAGAAGGAGGGCCTGACCAGGACAGCTGTCTAGTCGTTCGGATGGTACGAAAAACTGAGGTCCCCTGTACACATTGGAGTGCACGTAAAAGATCCCTTGGCAGTTGGAATTCGATTTAAGAATAGGCCGTAGCGCCGCTGTCCAGGCAAAATTTCCCTCATAGCACACTGTATGGCGTATGCCCGTCTTCCATTAGCCCAGGTTAAGTGCAAAAGAGTAGGACGTTTAATTTCATTTCAATATGTTTTTGTTGCCTGTCAACCGTTCTTTTTAATAAAGATCGTACACTTGATTTTCTATCGCGACTTGGTTACACTGGTGAAACGGTTAAAACAATTACAAACCGATATTCGACCTACAGAACCAAGAATGTCGCCAAAACAATGTTTTCATCATTCACTAATGACCACATAAGTATAAATAGTTCATATAGCACTCGTCATTTGTAATATCTCACGGAAAAGTAAGGTCTTTTAATTCCAGCTGGAAGTTTTGTATACATTACATTATTATTAGCACCCACTACAGGGCAGGGGATATGAACTTATCTAAACAATAATGAAATTGGAAACCGTAGGAATTTAAAGATAATAGATAATGGAACAGTCCATTATACAATACTACAATTATTGAAATGGCCTCTACCAGTTTCAGACATTGAAATGGCTCATAGCAATTAACCACAATCTAAATGATTAAAATGCAACTAAAATAAAACATATATACATGTAGATGCAAGACAAATGCATTTATTATATCATCCATTTAAGAGGTAATAAAACATACTTAAAATACTCAATTTACTTTGCGAGGACTATGGAGGGTTCCATAATGAAATGACAATAGACTTTTGGCTACGTGGAAATGACACCAGTAGAAAATAATCTACAAACAATTAATTCTTTTATATAATTATTTCTAAATGGACACAAAATATTAATTAATCGTAACATACCTAAATTTTCAATTTTAGACCTTCTAGCATCCTATAAAACTCCATAGCTGAACACAGCTCTAAAAAAGCAGCCATCAGGTTTGACTGTGATTCCTTTTTGGCGGAAAGATGTTTAAATTTGGTTGGGTCAACTGTCAACATATTGGGTGTGTTTTAAAATGAAATATGTGTAAGATAATTAATCTTGACCCTTATTAGTTTTTTTTATATGCATTAAATATAGATATTTTGCAATTGAGTTATAAAGCTGTATTAAACGTTTAACAAATATTTTTAAAATTTGTTTGTTTTTTTTTTCAAATGGCGTACTGTTGGGTATTTTTTACCTATTTATTGCGTGTTCTTTATAAACGGTTCATAAACGTTCAAAAAAAAAAATCATATTTACGGCATTACGTTTCATTGGAAACATTAAAAAAAAATGTACGAAAATATCAATTATGAACGTTATTTAAACATGTATATTAAACATTTTATCAATATCCATCGAAAACTTCTGAAAACCTTACACTTAAAACATTTTAAAAACGTTTAATAATTTGTGCGTGTTTTACATACATGTAAAAATAGTTCAAATAGTTGGTCTTTTTGTTGTTTTATAGCCTTAGAAGATGCAATTGACGATTTTTATATCCTTTCCCACATACACAGTTGAGGGTTAAAATAATTGAACTTACCTTCGGCACGAACCCAAAAAACCAATTTGGCGCCCCAGAAGCATCTTTCGCGGCAACGTGATCTTTTTCCGCGGCAAAATAAAACGCTAGTGTTACCAGAATACGTACTGAAGAATTAACCGGGATATTTGTCAGCTTCTAGTAGTTTTACAATAAGCCTTAATTAAAATGTATTACAGCTTGTATTGTGTTATTAAATCTCGATCCACGTCGTTAACCATTTACAACTATATCCGAGATCATACGTCGAATTCTATAGATAAGCGCATTGCAATTCCTTTTTTAGGCCCGTATTATGCACAGCAACGCAATATACATTAATCACCGTTTTCTGTGCTTTGTGTTATTATTTCAATTGAAAAACGCCAAATGTAAAAGCCGTGATATTTAGGTTCGGGAGAGGCATCTCGCTTACAGTTCATTACAAATTTTGTATAATACTTACGCCTTTTCTTGCTTGCCCAACCCGTGTCTACAGCAACATGAAAGTAGGCTGGTATCGCCTATTTATTACACCAATAACTTTAATGCATTAACCGAAATTATGATTCCCGAAAAAATTATAAAACAAATAAATGATCGATGTCACACACCGCCGAGTGGGACCCGACAAAGGGTTTCAACCGACAACCAATGCAGTACAAATTCACCGTGTTCAATGACAAGAAAGTGAAACTGTTTTATTATACTTAAAAGTCATCGAACTTCGGGTCCTTTATTTTACTGACAAGAAAGCAAATATTTTCTTCCAAATAATATTTTGAAAGTTCTGCTTTCACATGCTCTAGGGATTTAGAATGTGACTTTTTACCTAAATTCTTAATTGCCGCCGGGAGCAGGGAGTGTCAGGCAATTTCATGGCGAAAGTCTGGGTAGTACATGAAGTTTTGGGACTATTTTGATCCCAAGGTCAAGGGTCAGGTCAAAGATCCAGGTCCCATTCGAAAGGAAAGTGAAATGCCCATCCAAGGTCATGACCTTTGATTTGCCACGCAGACCAGGGGCCCCACCAAGACACCGGGGGCACTCGACTCAGTAGATATTTTGGTGACCTTGGCCCTTTCAGATGACCTTAACCTACGGGGGTCACGTGGGCCGAGAAGACATTTTGAATGGCCAAGGTTCCATGATACTGGCTTTATCTGTTGGGTCCCTAGGCGGCAAAAACCAAAATACTTCTTGGGGGCCTAGCAGGTCAAGGTCACGACTTTTGGTTGACGATTTTAAAAAATGAAGAACAAATGTGGGGTCAGGCTATCGTGTCACCAAATCCTGGCGCGATCGGAAGATATTTTTTGGGCAAATTTCCCTACAAAGTCAAACAGCTGAGCAGTGAAGCGATGTGGTCTAAGGGCAGATAACTCGCCCATCCCAAATAGGACACGACGGCCTTGAGGTCGCGGCCACTTAAACTAAATTGACCCCTGGGAGTCTCGTGGTGACCTTGGTTTGACAATTAGAGGTCAAGGTCAAGGTAAAATGACCATTATGCACCATTTTGACCCACTTTTAGTCCCCGCAGAAGGTTTCAAGTTACCACGTGACGCACAAGGGTCGATTTAATGACGATTGACACAAGAACTAGTTCCGGGGAAGATCGGAAAAAATTGAAAAAATAATGATTGAAATAGGACCAATGGGTGCACTGGAGCCACACTGGACCGAGGTTGGGGGCTATGAACTATGTGGCTCAGTTTGTGGTCCGTTCTAGACCACGGTCACAATTTTTTTCAGACCTACTGCACTTCTGGTTCCGGAATTTGGCCCCAAAAGACAGCAAAGTCCCTGTAGTTGCTTTTCCCAATTCAAAGTTCAGGAAATGGAGCAACACGTTCTACTTTTGATTATAATAGAAGCAGCAAGGACGAGTGTGATGTTTAGCCACTGCCGCATTAAAGTCAAGTGATAATTAACGTGAAAATTTACACGAAGTATGAACAATGTTGGCCCAATGTTGGTCCAATGTTGGCCAAATAATGAATGGGAATACGTTGGCCATATGACGTTGGCCCGACGTTGGCCGTGCGACACCATCGCTGGCCAACCACTGCCGACATTGGCCCAACGTAAGACTGCTACCTGGGTACAAATCAAGTTAGTGCCTTTGAAATTCATGGTCATATCTTGAAAATTCACATTTATGTCTTTAAAAGTAAGTAACAGCTTGTTGATAATTAAATGAGGGTCCGTTTTGGGATTATCGTTTGTTGTAATATTACATTATACAACAAAGGAGCATTAGAGAGTTTGTACACACCGCATTGGTATACACTTCTAAAGTCCTCGGATGTGAGTGTGTGTGTACTCGGTTGTTAGTTTTCACCATACACAAAGTCCCCATTTGTCGGTATTAAAACATAACTTGCGTCCTCGGTTGGTCACATTAATAGATAACTGTTATATCGCGGTATTATGCACCGAACATCAATTATAAAAGATTAATTTGTCTTGTTATCCCATGTGTGGTCAAAGGGGGGACAAAAATTTAGTTATTTAAAGGTTTAAGACCACAGTGAGTTTCACGTCCAGAGGTCCTCGATTGGTTACATACACTCTGTAAGACCTCAGTCAGATTAGTTTAGAAAATTACAAGTTTTAAATGGCTGAATCAATAAAAAATGTTTTTTCATTGGGCTGCTCCTGTGGTCAAAGGGGGCCTGTTCTCGGATATAGAGTGTTGAACCAACTCAATTTATATTATTAGCATACACCTGTAACGTCCTCGGATGTGAGTGTGTATGTACTCGGTTGCTGGTGTTCACCATACACAAAGTCCCCATTTGACGGTATTAAAACATAATGTGCGTCCTCGGTTGATCACATTTATAAATAAATGACTGTTCTACCGCGATATTGTGCCATACATCAAGTTTTAACAGTTATATTGAATTTCTCCAATGTGTGGTCAAAGGGGAGACAAAAATGTAGTTATTTACAGGTTAAAGACCACAATAAGTGTCAAGTCCACAGTATGGTAGTATAGAGCAAAATGACCTCGTTTGGCGGCATTCCCAACACACACCATGTGTGTCCTCGATTAGGTGTATCTAGCATAGGGACTCGTTCGGCCGTATTTCCCCAAATATTCGCAAACTCCCGTGTGTCCGCATTTCTTCCGTAAAAAGTCAAATTCAAAAGTCAAATGCCAACTTGACTTTTCAAATGTCAACTTGACTTTTCAAATGTCAACTTGACTTTTCAAATGTCAACTTGACTTTTCAAATGTCAACTTGACTTTTCAAGAAAAATTAGTTTTACCTAACCTATTACCCGAAGGGCGATCCTCAGACGTAAAGTGTTTCTTACAAATCAAGTTAGTGCCTTTGAAATTCATGGTCATATCTTGAAAATTCACATTTATGTCTTTAAAAGTAAGTAACAGCTTGTTGATAATTAAATGAGGATCCGTTTTGGGATTATCGTTTGTTGTAATATTACATTATACAACAAAGGAGCATTAGAGAGTTTGTACACACCGCATTGGTATACACTTCTACAGTCCTCGGATGTGAGTGTGTGTGTACTCGGTTGTTAGTTTTCACCATACACAAAGTCCCCATTTGTCGGTATTAAAACATAATGTGCGTCCTCGGTTGGTCACATTAATAAATAACTGTTATATCGCGGTATTATGCACCGAACATCAATTATAAAAGATTAATTTGTCTTGTTATCCCATGTGTGGTCAAAGGGGGGACAAAAATTTAGTTATTTAAAGGTTTAAGACCACAGTGAGTTTCACGTTCAGAGGTCCTCGATTGGTTACATACACTCTGTAAGACCTCAGTCAGATTAGTTTAGAAAATTACAAGTTTTAAATGGCTGAATCAATAAAAAATATTTTTTTATTTTTTCATTGTGGTCAAAGGGGGCCTGTTCTCGGATATAGAGTGTTGAACCAACTCAATTTATATTATTGGCATACACCTGTAACGTCCTCGGATGTGAGTGTGTATGTACTCGGTTGCTGGTGTTCACCATACATAAAGTCCCCATTTGACGGTATTAAAACATAATGTGCGTCCTCGGTTGATCACATTGATAAATAAATGACTGTTCTACCGCGATATTGTGCCATACATCAAGTTTTAACAGTTATATTGAATTTCTCCCATGTGTGGTCAAAGGGGAGACAAAAATGTAGTTATTTACAGGTTAAAGACCACAATGAGTGTCAAGTCCACAGTATGGTAGTATAGAGCAAAATGATCTCGTTTGGCGGCGTTCCCAACACACCATGTGTGTCCTCGATTAGGTGTATCTAGCATAGGGACTCGTTCGGCCGTATTTCCCCAAATATTCGCAAACTCCAGTGTGTCCGCATTTCTTCCGTAAAAAGTCAAATTCAAAAAATATATGAATTTATGTATAATTTATACCTTTTCATAATCCTTTGATGTAATAGAGTTCAGAAATAATGGTGTTTTTCAGCTACATGCAGTATTTATCAAGACCTCGATTAGGAGGATCCAGTCAAAGTCCTCGATTTACACCATATGCATGTATGTATGTGTGTCTGTGTGTCTGTGGTTCGCCTACAGGGCGCAATTCTTCATGGATTTTCTTCAAACTTGGTATACTTATTCCTTATACCCCAAGGAAGATCCCTATTGTTTTTGGTGCATGCCCGACCCCCAGGGGCAGAGCCACGCCCATTTCTAGTATTTGTGTGTTTGTCGTCTCCAGGCCACATTTCTTAATTTATAAACTTGAAACTTTGCATACACATTCTTTGTACACTAAGGAACATCCCTATTGTTTGGGGTGCATGCCCAACCCCCAGGGGCAGAGCCACGCCCATTTTCTTTTTGTGTGTCTTTGTGTCGCCTACAGGGTGCAATTCTTACTGGATTTTCTTCAAACTAGGTATACTTATTCCTTATACCCAGAGGAAGATCCCTATTGTTTTTGGTGCATGCCCGACCCCCAGGGGCAGAGCTACGCCCATTTCTAGTATTTGTTTGTTTGTCGTCTACAGGCCACATTTCTTAACTTATAATCTTGAAACTTTGCATAACATTCTTTGTACCCTAAGGAACATCCCTATTGTTTGGGGTGCATGCCCAACCCCCAGGGGCAGAGCCACGCCCATTTTCTTTTCGTGTGTCTTTGTGTCTTCTACAGGGCGCAATTCTTACTGGATTTTCTTCAAACTTTGTATACTTACTCTTTATACTCTAAGGATGATCCCTATCGTTTGGGGTGCATGCCCAACCACCAGGGTCAGAGCCACGCCCATTTTCTTTTTGTGTGTCTGTGTGTCGCCTACATGCCACAATTCTAACTGATTTTCTTAAAACTTTGTATACTTACTCTTTACACCCTAAGGATGATCCGTATTGTTTTTTGGTGCATGCCAGACCCCCAATGGCAGAGCCACGCCCATTCCTTGTATTTATTTGTTTGTTGTCTACAAGCCACATTTCTTCTTAACGTATCATCTTGAAACTCTGAATGCTTATTCTTTGTACCCTAAGGAACATTCCGATCATTTGGGGTGCATGCTCAACCTCCAGGGGCAGAGTCACGCCCATTTTCTTTTTGTGTGTCGCCTACAGGCCACAATTCTTAATCGGTCATCTTGTCGCCTACAGGGCGCAATTCTTACTGGATTTTCTTCAAACTTTGTATACTTACTCTTTATACTCTAAGAATGATTCCTATCATTTGGGGTGCATGCCCAATCCCCAGGGGCAGAGCCACGCCCATTTTCTTTTTGTGTGTCTGTGTGTCGCCTACAGGCCGCAATTCTTACTGGATTTTCTTAAAACTTTGTATCCTTACTCTTTACACCCTAAGGATGATCCCTATTGTTTTTTGGTGCATGCCCGACCCCCAATGGCAGAGCCATGCCCATTCCTTGTATTCATTTGTTTGTCGTCTACAAGCCACATTTCTTAACGTATCATCTTGAAACTTTGAATGCCCCAGGGGCAGAGTCACGCCCATTTTCTTTTTGTGTGTCACCTACAGGCCACAATTCTTAATCGGTCATCTTGAAACTTAAAATACTTATTCCTTATACCCTAAGGATGATCCCTTTTGTTTTGGGTGCATGCCCGACCCCCGTGGGACAGCAACACCCATTTCTTGTATTTGTTTGTCTGTCGTCTACAGGCTGCATTTCTTAATGTATCCTCTTGAAACTTTGAATACTTATTCTTGGTACATTAAGGAAGATCCCTATTGTTTTTGGTGCATGCCCGACCCTCAGGGACAGTGCCACGCCCATTTTCTTTTGTCTGTCTGTGTGTCACCTACAGGCCACAATTCTTAAACGATCGTCTTGAAAACTTTTTTTAGACTTATTCCTTATACCCTAAGGCTGACCACTATTATTTTTGGTGCATGCCGGACCCCCTGGGACAGAGCCACGCCCAATGCTTTTGTGTCTTGTGTTAGCCTACAGGATGCAATTCTTAACAGATCCTTTTAAAACTTTGCATACCTATTCCTTATACCCTAAAGATGACCCCTATTGTTTTTGGTGATTTCCTAACCCCCAGGGGCAGAGCCATGCCCATTTTTACTTCGTGTCTGTGTGTGTTGTCTACAGGCCACGATTCTTAATGGATTGTCTTTAAACTTGGGATATGTATTCCTTATAGCCTAAGGACGTCAACTGCATGTCCCGACTCCCACAGGCAAGACACGCCCAATTTTTGTGTTTGTCGTTTACAGGCCGCAATTCTGAATGAAGCAGCTTGGTACTTGGCTTATGTATTCCTTATAGCCTGAGGGCGTCCACTATTGATTTTGATGAAAGTCCCGACCCCTAGGGGCAGGGCCACGCCCACATTTTGCCTTTAGCGTTAGGAAGGCACAATTCTGAATGGATTATCTTGGTATACTCTAAGGACGGCAACTATTGATGTTGAGGCACGACCCTCAACGCTAAACAAACCAAACGCCTAGCCTTCTTGACAAAGTACCATATCAATCAAAGCAGGAATGTGGACGTATATTGTAGCGTTATTGTTATGTTTACCTGATCCGTGGGAGTCCAGTTAATTGATTACTACTCATAGGATTAGCGGGGGTGTTACGAAGAACGACAAGATGGTATCTAATCATTCAACAATGGCCTTTGAATGGGCAATGTTTTGTTAAATTTATTAGCAAAATAGTGACCGCTGGCCGCGTTAGAGGAGTGACCGTTGAATAAAGAGAATAAAGAGATGAAACAATAGAATTTTTACGGGGGGAATTTATTGTGACAAGGAGATGTCGCTCAATATGTGTGGCTGCTCATACAGATTCTACTGTAATTAACCACTGGCTTATTTACCTTTAAACTTAATCTTGTGATTAATTCTTTAAATATGTCCACAAGTTTTATTTTAAAGTACAAGATTTCAAATGTCAAAGCAGGCCTGTAACTTGGGGGAGGTGGCGCAATACTGCGAAAAAATTGTTGATCATAGAAAATATTCGCCCGGTAGTTGATATCAGATTCTCAGTGTTTCCACTTACACGGATTTTATCCATATTTCTGGATTTTTCACCTTTTTAAGATCTTAAAATGAGGGGTGTTTGAGGTTTGCTGGTCAAATCTTTTTTGTCCCCCGCCTTTCAAATTCGCTTGGTTCGTCCGTCTATCCGTCCGTCTGTCCGTCACACTTTTTGGGACACAATAACTCTCTTCCTAATTGAGCTAGAATGTTCAAACTTGGTGTGTGTGTTTATTAGGTCAATGCCTTGATGGAGTTCGAAGATGAGCATTTTCCGCTTAGGGTAAGCAGAGATAAGCAATTTGATTGGTTAATGCTTTGGGACACGATAACTTTAGTTCTAATTAAGTGAGAGTGATGAAACTTGGTGTATAGTTTCATTACAGTAATACCTTGACTAAGATCGATAATGAGCATTTTCTGCTCAGGGTAAGCAGAGCGATAAGCAATTTGATTTGCCGAGACTTTGGAACACAATTACTCTCCTTCGAATTGAGTTAAAATGTTCAAAATTGGGGTGAATGCTTATTAGGTCAATGCCTTGATGGAGTTCGAAGATGAGCATTTTCTTCTTAGGGTAGGCAGAGATAAGCAATTTGATTGGTTGATACTTTGGGACAAGATAACTTATGCCAATACAATGACTGCATTCTCATTCAGTATTGGATTCGACAGTAACAGTGTATAGAAACGATTGACTCGGACACGAGGGCCCTTCCCCTTGGCCAGAGGGGCCCTTTTGTCACGCGTGGGGGTCCTTTTGTCTGCCTTTAGGGTCCCCCTAACTAGGGTACATTTTCATTTTTCTCACCGGTTTTAGCATTTTTCTTTATAAAACACTTTTGGAGGACACTTCGTGTACAGTTTGATTGCTCGATACGTTTGAATAAAAATAAATGTGCGATTAAATGTGTCATGTATTTATTTTGGCATTTCGGCGAGGGACATCAGCCTCACTGTTGGCTTGTTCAAATGGGACCACCACCGTCCAAAGTGCGAAAATTGACCAATTGCTTCGGTGTCAAAGGGATAAAGACGTCAGGTGCAGGTAATAGTGAAGGTCAGTCAGTATCATCGTCCTCGATTGATGAGGCTGCCTAGAGTGCAGGAAATAGCATTTCCGGCAGTCCAATTTTGAAAAATTTTCTCAGATCCAAGAACCTTTTTTTTTGTCCCATCCGAGAGACTAGACACCTTTTCTGGCCAGTACAGTGGAAACCATGCTGGAAAATCCTGGTGACTGTGGCTCCCTGACTAGGAATATTACTGACTGTGCATCGTCCAGTTATTAACAGGTTCAAGCAGAGCATACGGTAGAATTAAATTTACCAAATTTTTTGCAAGATTCTTTTTTATACGCCCACATTTTCATGTGGACGTATATTGTCATCGCCCCTGTTCGTCCGTCCGTCCGTCCAGACATCCGTCCGTCCACAATTGTTTGTGAACAGTCTACAGGTCACAATTTTTATCCGATTTCAATGAAACTTAAAATATAGGTTTATCACCCTAAGATCTCGGTTCCTTTCGATATTGGCATGTATCGGACCGTAACTTCATGGGTTATGGCCCCTGATTGTACGAAAAATCACGTTTTTTAGCTTGTGAACAGTGTAGAGGTCACAATTTTGAACCGATTTGGATGAAACTTGAAATGCATGTTTATAACCCAAAGATCTTGGTTCCTTTCGATATTTGCGCCAATCGGATCGTAACTTCCTGAATTATGGCCCCTGATTCTCCGAAAAATCGCCCTTTTTAGCTTGTGGTCCCTCTGGAGGTCAAAATTGTTATCCGATTTAAAAAAACGTTTGATTATGTCACCGTCCTATGGTTATGAAGGTTGAGTTCGAATTTCGTGAAAATCGGACCAAAATTGACGGACAAAATGGCCGCCGTTTGTACGCGAATAGTGTGAAAATATGTTATATCAAGGTTGTGGACCTTATAGAGGTCACAATTTTGAACCGATTTTGATGAAACTTGACATGTATGTTTATAACCCAAAGATCTTGGTTCCTGTCGATATTTGCGCCCATCGGATCGTAACTTCCTAAAATTATGGCCCCTGATTGTCCGAAAAATCGCCCTTTTTAGCTTAATTGTGGTCCCTCTGGAGGTCAAAATTGTTATCCGATTTTAAAAAACGTTTGATTATATCACCGTTCCATGGGTATGAAGGTTGAGTTCGAATTTCGTGAAAATCGGACCAAAATTGAAAGACAAAATGGCCGCCGTTTGTACGCGAATGGTGTAAAAATATGTTATATCAAGGTTGTGGACCTTATAGAGGTCACAATTTTGAACCGATTTTGATGAAACTTGACATGTATGTTTACATGTGAGTTGACGGATAAAATGGCCGCCGTCTGTACGCGAATTGTGTAAAAATATGTTATATCAAGGTTGTGGACCCTATAGAGGTCACAATTTTGAACTGATTTTGATGAAACTTGAAATAAATGTTTATAACCTAATGATCTTGGTTCCATTGCATATTTGCCCATATCGGATCGTAACTCCCTGACTGTACGAAAAATCACCCTTTTAGCTTGTGGTCCCTCTGGAGGTCACAATTATTATCTGATTTAAAAAAACCGTTTGATTATATCACAGTTACACCGTAGTTATAATTTTCTGATGATTACTTAAAATGCAACAACTCTTGTTGACTGCCCGGACGATTAGGCTGCTGTGTGGGCGTATGTTTCGTTGCCTGGCAACCTATTTTTTATTTAGATAGTGTGTTTTCAGTTGAGTTCGGTATACATTTCAACCTATGTTCTTTCTTTCAGCTTGTTCAGAATTTGATAATTGAACGTATAATTAACCATGTTGGTAAAAGTGAGACCAATAACATGTTATCTGTAATGTTGGCACTTTTTGTCATGAAGTTAACCAATCAATATGAAATGATTCTATCAAGTCATCAGAGGAGTGTAATTTACCAAAGCCTATTGGTTACTGTTGACAGAGAAGAAAAGAAATGTCATACTGTGGATTTCATCATGAAAAACTTTGATAAAAAGTAAGGCTTTATTTTTGGCCCATATAAGCATCAGGTTGAATCTCTTGTAAATTCACCCCTTTGAATGTTAAATTTCACATTATCTTTTTAAAATTTAAATATATGATATGTGCTCAAAAAAATGAGTTGCGATGAGGAAATTGAGTTGTGATGTGATGTATGGATTATTTGAAGTTGCCTAAGTCACTAAAGTAACTTTTGAGAAAAAGCAAGTCAAGTATACATTTATATTACCATACTCTGCGCAGTATTTCGTTTGATTAGAGGTAATCCCACTACACACTGCTGTAATGAGTGGATATTGTTGTTTTAAATTTTGATTGGTCAGCAGTCTGACTACCAACCAATAACTAGCTGCATTACAAAGTCTTTACATTTAAAACGAGTGCCAATATTGGACCAAATATGTTTACATAACATTACGTCATGGCTCACGATTTTATTATGCCCAATTAACCCGTGCATAGCAGAATACTGCAGTAAAACTAATTGCGTGACAAACGAGGCTATCAAGTCGAATGAAATGTAAACAATACTGTTTAGAAACGAACATACTTTCATCGTTTTTAATACCTTAAATCACTGTCCAAAGTTTTAGAGAAGATCCAGATTAAACAAAGGACTGTCATGTTGCTGTACTTAAGTGATAGCTTTCATTGAACGGAAAGAATAGACACACTCCCGCATAAGTTCAAGAAACAGAATAGTCTAGTCAAATTAGCATTTGACGTAGAACAAATTGCCACAATAGGTTTTTTGTTTTCTATTGACTCATTATGATGTCCTAAGTAAGGAAAAGAAAGTTTACCAAAATCGGAGTCCAAATAAGGGCAGGGGGCGTGGCCAAATCCAAGATGGCGACTGTCGATCAAAACTTGTGAATATCTCTAAAACTATTGGATTTAGACACCATAAATGTATTGCGGACCGATAGGAAGTCGGTACCAGCGAGTCCAAAAATGGCGACGTTATGTCTAAATGACGTCATGACGTTACTGTGACGTCACAACAGCATATCAGACGTCGCATTTCTTCCAAAACCAGTCTGCTGATGCAGAGAAGAACAAAATGTTACAATAATGTAGGAGGTTTAAAGTAAATAAATATTGCTGCATTGTCGGTAGGTGGTACCATTAGTGTAGCTGTAGGAACCCAGATTCCTTTCAATTTTTGGGAGAAATGAAACGAAATGGGGTTATGCATCCTATTGGTCTACTCTGACTAGGCCATCCCGGTGTGTCATGAGGGAAAATGTGTCCTGCAATGCCACAACGGCCTACGCCCTTTACTAGAAATGAAATGAAATGAAATGGGGTTTAACATCCTACTCTTATGCACCTAACCTGGGCTAATGGAAGACGGGCAAACGCCATACAGTGTGCTATGAGGGAAACTTTCTCGGCCAATGCAGGGATCGAACACTCGACCTCCAGGCTAGTGAGCTAGCGCCTTACCCACTTAGCCACGTGATTCCCCCCCCCCCCCCCCCCCCCCCCGCCCATTTACTGGAGAATTGCGTCAAAGGTTGAATCGGCGGGGTTGATCAACTTTGACATTCGGCCTAAAAATTATCAGAAAGATTTTTATTTTGACACAAATTTCTTAGATGTTCCCGAGATGTGCTACAAAACCATTTTTGGCGGTAATGTCACAAAAAGCAATAATTAAGAGTGGTGTTTTGGGGTCCAGATCATATCTGGGCAGATACGAGTTCGAAAAGGTGAAAATCGATTGGCACTGCTCATTCAACAATCAATGCACTTCCCCAGTACAAGCCCAAATGGGTGTCAAAACATGGCCTCACTGAGCTTAATGTCGCTTGTTTTTATCGTTTTGGCCACTGCGTCATCGCTCTCATCCTCAAAATTGATTCTTCCATCTTTACATAGTTATTTTAGACCCCATTTTGAGACAGTTCTAATATTTGTCACCAATACGACTCGTTGAATCCAAAGAGCTTTGGAATCGCCCCCGTAAAAGTGACGACGAATTCTGCTAGGAAAACAAAATCAAAATGGAACCAATTTTGGGAGAAAATCACAAAGTTCCCTGTGTATGTTTTCGTGTACCCATAATTCAGATATCAACATAAAATATGTTCCAATTTGACCGCTATATTTGCATTGGCGGGGTTTAACGTCCTACAGCTCTGCCAAAACTGGGATAATGAGCACGGTAGTTATGGTAATAAGATAGTGTACTATGTTTAAACTGGAGGTTTTCCAGGTAGCCGAATTCATATCTGAACTGCTAAATTTACTATTTTCTTCCATGGTCTCCTGAACATGGATATTTTGTCGAATTTGAGTCCCATAATGGTGTTTTAATCGGTCATGGCACATTTTGCGATTGAGATATTAATTTGTCTACCTCGAAAACCTACGATTTGACGTATTATGCAATCACATTGCTAACATCGAAATTTCACGCAAAATTTGGCCATATTTTTAATAAAGCCGTCATATTGGAATACTAATATGTATTCAAATTGGCATCATCCGGATTCTGAATCGACACATATTAAAGATATATACACTACGTGTCTGGAGTTTGGGACTAGAATCTCCGAACACGGTGGAAAAACACCCTGTTCCGCGGTGGAATCTTGGAGAATCGCTAGCGAAACGTCTGCCAGCCAAATCAACGCGAAATAAGGGGTTTCGCGGTGGAACACGGTGAAACGCTTCAGTGCCGATATCATCCGGATTTCATCCCGATTTAAGCATGTTGAAGAAAAGGGTAATTTAATTCAGCTATGTTAACCGTTGACGAAGAAGTTAGGGTCAGATATTTTTTTCCAACGCACTGTATACATGAATAACGTCGATCAAAATGTATGCAACAATGAACAACTTAAAAAATTTTAAACTTTCCCTTACATCTTCGTCTATAACTTAGATCTAATCCATCAATTATTAGCTGCTATCAAATCCAAACTTTAAATTATATACGATGAGCTTTTACACATTACTTAATTACTTGCAGCTTCAGATAATCTAAATCAATTTTCCATACAGCACACCACAGTGCAGTAAATCACCCCACTGTAAGTCACGTGGTCAGAAACGCGCCAAAATATTGGGACTATATTATTATTACGTTGTGTTATTCGGCGAAATTTCTTTTAGCAGATCTTGACTGTCACCGGTATATGATAATAATGCATTATGACGCATTTAAACGATATCAATGGAAGGGGATACACTGTGAGGGTCACTATAGTCACAGCCCATTTTTATCTTATTTTACAAACACGATACATTTTTCATGCACACAACCAAGGAATGATCTTAGGGGATTTTGCGCAGCCGTAGAATAATCTCCGCTGTGACAATATACACCTACTTCATATCGCCCAATCTATTTCGGTACAAGCGGGTATTGAATAAAGCCATTTCACACACACATACGTGTACATGCCAAGAGCATGTCATATAGTTATACAATGTCCACGAGTATGTTAATTCTCGCCTTCACTCACTTTCTGAATAATTCCATTCTTTTGTACGCATGCACATGGCTCGAAATGTTCACCTGTCTACTTGTCGCCGACAGGCGATTTTTTCGTCCGACAGGTAGCAAATAAAACTACCTGTCGCTTGCGACAGGTGGACTAAATTTTACTTGATGTTCAGTAAATTGACCACAATACTCACATCCACGTCATGTACATGTAGGCCGTATTTATTTATTTAATGCAAGAATTGAGCACGGAAATACCGCGAAAAGCCGCCATTTGCATTGATTACATTTCGCTCTGTCGCAGGTTACAGGTACCGGTACTCAGTTTGGAAGTAGACAATTTTATAACAATGAATTTCACACCATCTACGCTTGTTTTCATCTACTTGGCACTAGTTTATAGCATTATGGAGTATTATATCTAAGTAAATTAAAACGTCACCTGAAATAATTCTACCGTAACGACGTTCACCACAGCAAATATTAGAAAGTGGCTGTGGAGTGGAAGGGAAATACACACGGCTCGATAGATTGAGAGTTCGTGTATCTAATCATTTAAATAATTTACAAGACAATTCAACAAAAATCAAATAATCAGGCCGGAAAAATATCTCGGATATTTAATATAATTTGTAGCGTAAATATAGTCCCGATACATTGTATGTGAGACGGGAATTCCAGGTGGCGCTACCTGTCTTTCGCACGCGGCATATTTCTTACTGCGCGATGCACAGGTGTGATTTGTGTTTTGATATTCAATTCAATACGGATATTTTAAAATTTGAATTCTTCACCTCAACCTCAAACTATTCGATTTAGCACGGAGGTGTGATACCATGATAATTTGCGGAATCCACGTGGCTACGGATGATAGAATTGTAGTTGTACATGTAGATGTACGAATCTTCGAGTCGCTGAGCCCCCTAAAGCAGATTCGCCGACTTACAAGAACTTTTAGGCCTTCCGATGTCGAAGAAATAAAAAGGTTTCATATTACGATATTTATATGAAGCAATGTACGTCTGCAATACGTAAACAAACGTGTGTGTAGTACTACATGTATGGATGTGTGATACTATACTATTACTTAGTCTTTGAGTTTGACAATTGAGAGTGACAGGTTATTTACTGAAGCGACAGGTATGATGAAAAGCTACCTGTCGCTTGCGACAGGTAGCTTTTTTCAAACATTTCGAGGCCTGCATGCATGACCAATCGAACGAAACAAAAAGACTACTCAGACTATACAAACAGACCGCTCGGACCCAAAATAAATTGTTCTTTTAGAAATTGTGTTTGTATTAATATTACTTCTCGAATCAATAATAAAATGTTGTTTTAATTGTTGTTTTAATCGTTCGATAATTGTGTTTGTTTTAATATGCATCTGTTTTCTTTGAAATAATAAAGTGTTATGTACTTACCCGTCGTATTTTTTCATTACCGTATGAAGCACATCAAAGAAAATCAGTTAAAACAACGATAACTGAGTAGTGATTAATTCGTATGTATCGGTACTGGACTGCTCGAACCAATAGTAAAGTGTTGTTTTAATAATTGATAATTGTGTTTGTTTTAATATGCATCTGTTTTCTTTGAAATAATAAAGCCTTATGCATTTACCCGCGATATTGTTTCATCATAGAGAATATCAAAGAAAAACAATTAAATTGCTGATGTAATAAAGATAGATATTTGGTAATATGTACTTACCGGCAGCGGCCATTCTTAAGTTATGTATATACTCACCTATAAATTATTCGCCTCTTTGTATTGTGATTTAATCGTAAATAACATATTATCTGTATTATATTTTTAAAATGATTAAGTCCAGCCTTATAATGTAATTTAATTGCTCCGAATGGTCCTTTCGGTTGGTTCGAGTAGGAAAGATAAATTTGGGTCCGTCTAGAGTTTAAACGTAAACATATACATGTATGTATAATCTTATAGATTGCAATATGCAGTAGGAATTTGGGAAGTTGGACGTACAAAAGAATGGAATCATTCAGAAAGTGTACTAAAATTAAGCAAATTATAACGGCGTGAAGACAAGAATTAACATACTCGTGGACATTGTATAAATATATGACATGCGCTTGGAATGTACACGTATGTGTGTGTGAAATGGCTTTATTCAATATCCGCTTCCACAGAAATGAATTGGGCGACATAAAGTAGATGTATATTGTCACAGCGGAGATTTTCCACATAGTAACATAGCGTAAAAAATATAGTCCCATTCGGAGTGATTTATGGCGCGGAGTGATTTATGAATGATTGTTTTAGATTCACTGATGCTGCGAGTAATGGTACAATAATGTGTAAAAGCTCATCGTATATAATTTCAAGTTTGGATTTGATAGCAGCCAATAATTGATGCATTACATCTAAGTTGCAGACGAAGATGTAATGATACGTTTAAAATATTGTAAGTTGTTCATTGTTGCATATATTTTGGCCGACGTTATGCATGTCCGCGCGTTATGGAAAAAATCCTAACCGATACAGAATGCCGGTAAATGTTTTCCCGAGATTACCGAACTCATTTTGTTGTTCTTTAAACCGGCCTGTACATCATACATGTACAGCTTTTCACGGCAGCATTACTTTATTACAACTCCCAATTTATTACATACTATATTAGTTCGACCCTAGCTTAAGGTAGACTCGCGAATTCCTTGCGGGAAGCATGTGAAAACACGATGTATTCCTAGAGAAACACAGTGTATTCCTAGAGAAACATGGTGTATTCCTAGAGAAACACGGTGGATTCCCAGATAAACACCGTGAATTCCTAGAGACACATGGTGGATTCCAAGCGAATCCTAGAGAAAAATCACCGCGAAATAAAGCGAAATTTCTTCGCGAAATCTAAGAGATTTTGGAGCTTTTTTTTTCGCCGTGTGGCGGAGATTTTAGTCCCAAAAATTTGAGAGGAACTGTAATCCATCAAAAAACATTAGATTGTCTTTATTTCATGACCCTGGGACAAGAAACTTGGCAAAAGGTTTTGCAAAACACATAGTCTCTAGCGTCACTAGGCATATTTTATGTCTGGGGTAACTGGAAATCACTTTACCATAAGCACATCGGAAAAGGGTCCGCAATTAGCTAAAAATATCGAAAAACATCGCAATTTTTAGTGTCTAATGAAACGAAAATAGAAGATAGAAGTTCCGCTTCCAGTTTCGCTTTTATTGATAGGATACCTGTAAGCCTAGAGCGATCATTAGTTCATTGAAGCGTTCTTCAGGCCCGGGCTTGACCAGGACACCCTGACGATGATGATAGCATCAAACAGAACGAGAACGGGTCGGGGCTCCACGGCACTAAGGTCTGGGCAGGTGACTTACATTTCTTGATTTACCAATTATTCTAAAAAGGGTGAACTGACATAATCCAATTCTAATCTTACCCCTGGAACGAGGTACCAACATTCAGAAAAGTTACCCGTTTTCTACTGCTTTACGATCAAGTAAAAGTTTTTTTTATTTGTTCCTTTATACCAATAAATGTTGTTGAAAACATTACTTGGCATACCGTCGGTACCCTCTGAGTTCTAGACACCTGGACAAGTGTCCCAGTTGCCTTCCCCCTGTTACGGGCCCTGCTTTATTTCTATCGCAAGACTTCACCTTGATAACATGATTTATCTCCCTTGTTACTTCCGGTTTATGGTTTCGTATTGAGACATTGTTTCGTATTCATGTGTATTGTTACGAGCGGCAAGAGACCGCGTGTTTGGTGTTCAATAAAGTATGAAGAACCGATATGTGTCATAGTTATATCAGCATAGGAACCGGCATGTGTCAACCCAGTTATTACACCTGGTGTTTGACTACCGGACTAGTATCATTTCAGCAAGAGCCAGTGGCAAAACGTAAAGATCGGGTAGACCAATTTTCACCTTTTTAAAATCTGTGGTACAATCTGAACATCTGATACACGCTACCTGTGGAGAAGTTATCTCGGACACATTCAGTAGCCATTATATCCCTATCACGTGATCTACACATCACAACAAACAAAATGTCAACATCAACATTCCACAACACGTTACATTGTTTCCTTTGCAACCTTTAGGACTATATAATCAGTACAGCCCCAACATGTTCCCCCTTCTTTCAATGATTTTTCACAAAAAATAACATCTACAACTCATTTAATTGACATCGTTTTCAATGACAGCTTCAGCGAATGGCGGTTCATGGCGGCCACCATCTTGCACTGTTTTGTGCTTCGGTTGTGTCTATTTCAGATATACACAATCAATTCTGTTAATGTTTTTAGCCTGGAGATTGACTTATAGTTAGTTCATTTATTTCAGTTCTAAACAAATATTTTAAATTTTGAAGCTGGTATTGGCTGTCCATGTGAAAGTAGCTCCCGAAACGTAATTCTCTAAGTTATGCTTTCAGAAACACTACCAGGGGGTGCTGTTCGCATTTCGGTCCAAATTGGTTTTGTAACAAATCTCGACGACACCTGTGTCAAAATATAAATCCTTTTGGGGATTAAACTACTTCTGAGTGAACCAAATGTCAAAATCAGTCAGCCTTTAATGCACTGGTCCAGGAAAAGAGCCCTTAGCAGTGGGAATTCGATATATGGCAAAATTCTCCTCACGTCCTTACTTAGGACGTCATACTGAGTCAATAGAAAACAAAAAACCTTTTGTTGCAATTTGTTCTACGTACGACACCATTTAACCGTAGTTTGACCTGCCTAGAAGCTATTCCAGCAATGACCAGAGAGGGATTTCTCGGGCCATTGCTTCAGGAATATGCTATATTACCTGAACGAAGAAGCCTATATAATTTCAACAATTTCTATTAATTACTTCTTGAGTGAAATGTTCTAACAATGATCTATATTAAATTTATATGCATTATTTACATTATCGAAATGAAGAGTCCTATTGAATTACAGCAATTTCTGTTAATAACTTCAAGAATTATGGCCCTTGTTTCACTGTTGAACTTTGTGAATGCTCTAATGACAAACTTAATCATCTGATATGTATCAAGAATTTCAGCAATTTCTGTTCATAACATAAAGAGTTATGGCCCTCGTTCACCGTCTTGAACATTGTGACTGCTCTAATGACAAACTTTATCATCCAATATATATCAAATTCATGTGCATTATTTAAAATAGTAAATTAAAGAAGACTATTAATTTCATCAATTTCCGTTCATAAATTCCAAAGTTATGGCCCTTGTTTCACTTTGTTGAACCTAGTGAAAGCGTCATTGTCTGGTCCGTACCAAATTTATATGCATTAGGCAACACAATTAAAACAAGTTTCTCGGGCACCCTTTACTTATTGGTCTTGATAGAAAAAAATACACAACGCCCGTCTAACCATCGATCCGTAAGGCCACCCATTTTTGATTATTCGGTTCACGGATCCGCCGACGACAGTTCAAAACTGCCGCTGGGAAAATAAAAAATGCGAAGCATATAACGAAACGTGATTCTGAAAAAAATTGCTTACAATTACATCGAAGCTTCTTTTTGTTTTAAAATACCGCCATACCGGAGTTTTGGCAGATTATAATCACGGCAGTCATTTTCTGGTAATATTTTACGACAGTATACGAGCATGGCTCAGACGGGAATTAACCAATTTGCGACTTACGGGCATGCCGATTTCCGTTACCTCGTGGTGACACGAAAAATCGGATCAACAATAATAACATTGAAGATGGCTGCCGAGTCGTCTTCGCCTCCGATTAGTGATACGTTAGTATAACTTGCGGGAAGAAGAAATCTTTTCACCAACTGGCTTCACAAAATATCGGCGAATTTGTCGCCACAGCTTTGGGTAGGATATAAAATCAAGGAGATCACAGCTTCCACAAAACCCGACTCAGACCATACTACACTAACTATGCCCGCGGTCGTTTTGGTTCGAGATTTCGGCTGTATATATCTCGTCGTTACATTAAAAGAAGATGAGATTAGAGAATACTGTCCCGGATAAATCTACGTCTATACTATTTCAGCACTAGATGTATTGATGCGATCCCAACGATCGTACGATAAAATCCCTCCTGAAAAATAAGTAGGCCTATACCGATTGCAATACCGAATGTTACTTGTAATAGACTGTAGATCTTGTTTTATTATATCCTTTAAGTATTCACAGTGACAAGATATAACGAAATATTAAACTGTTAATTATCATAATCATACAAACAATACACTTAACATTAACTTTATTATAAAAACATCAGTGATTCGATCTGAAATCAAATAACAAAATAGTCAACGAGTACTAGCTATTTCTTCCATATGATTAAATTGTGTACGAGTCTAATAATTATTTATTTTAACAATACATTTATTTTTTCATAACACAATTTGTAGTTTTTGTCTGTCACATAACTTTCAAATGTTTTTATTCATTCATGATAGACACACGTACGGCACAGTGGTCATGTGACAACCATAATTGAAATTGCTTTAAAATAAAATTCCGTGCGAGTACGACTATGCCAGATAGTCCTGCCTTTCAATAATAATAATGACAATATGTTTAAAACTAAGCCTCTGTCAGCACGTGTATATAAAAAATTATAATGGTAGAACTAGATGATACTTAAAATTAAACGTAGCATCGCGGGCTTATTGACCTAGAAATTCCAATCAATGTCACGTGTCATCGGCGGATTTGGCAATGGCGGAAAAAATATATTATTATTAATGACTGTTTCTCGGCGTATTTTGGTGTTCTATCAGAGGATTTTATTCAACTAAGATTTAAATTTCACTAACAACTGGTCAGCAAAACCATTAAATGTATGATCTAATTATTAACTCAATATCTACCGGTACCTGGAATTCATACGGAGCGTCAAAGAAGCGCGATTCCCGAGCGAAATGCACAAATAGGCAAGCAGCGGCCCTCCGATAAATCGGGCCAACGGACCGACGTTTGTGTCGTACACTGGTCCCAAATATCGTTTATATTGGGTCCCAAATGTCGTTTTATATTGAGTCCCAAATGTCGTTTATGTTGAGTCCCAAATGATGCCAATGAAGTCCCAAATGACGCCAATGAAGTCCCAAACGTCGTCAACTGGGTCCCAAAATGTCGTTTGCGTTGAGTCCCAAATGACGAGATACTGCTTGACAATGGTCAAATCAAGAATAATGAGATGAGCGACGTTCATAGACCAATTAGGTTATCTGGCTATAATAAAACTTAACCGTTCATAAATTTACAAAGTCTTCCTGGTATAATTAGACAATAGAACCATACAGAAGTAAAAAGATCAATTATGTAATTTGACTTTAAACTCATTGATATCTGCCTTATTCTCTAATAAACCGATTATAGAGAAAAAAAGATATACAGTATTTTAAAATCCCCTTAAATAGTATCAAAGTTAAAGTGTAAAAAAACATATATTAAGATTAATAGTATAATGAAAAGAACAAGTCTGTATTAAACTAAGTATATATGATCTGGTAAAATTAATCATTAGTCGAAAAATTATTTTTTTATTATAGCCCGACATCAAAATTTTGCTCTTTAAAAAATGAAAAAAATAAGACACTGACATCTTTTTTTTTTTTTTATTTCGACCGACATCATCAATTCTATGTCCTAAAAATCCGTGAACCTAATAATCAAAAATGGGTGGCCTAATAAGTCATTAACACAGTATGCTACAGTACACTTCAGGGCTAAGTATGAAATTCCTCCGTGGTCCGACCTGGGCGGAATTGAAAAATCGCGGAGTACAGGCTATTAATCCGCTCAGGTCCCGCTGTAAAATCCGCTCTAAATTTCCGCCGCGAATTTGAGTAAACCGCCGACCACCGCGGATTTGTTAAACCACCGACTGCCGCGGAATTGTTAAACCACCGACCCCAGCGCGAAATTTAATTTGATGAAATTATTGTTACACGTATGCTTTACATTGTATTCGTGTCCATAATTCAGTAGTCCAATCCCGAAAAACAGCATTATCGGCATGCTTTTAAAACTTTGAAATAAAATATATGCATAAACCACCGACCCCAGCGCGAAATTTAATTTGATGAAATTATTGTTACACGTATGCTTTACATTGTATTCGTATCCATATGCATATATTATCGATGTATAATTTACAACATCGCATACTCGTTTGTTACATGTGCGGCATATATAACAAACCTTACAAATAATCATATGGACGAACATTCGTAAAAATGTATTATTCAGCTTTATTTAACGTCCGCTTGACTGCCCATTAATGACTTATACATTTACACATATACGTTCACATGTAGTCTGTATTCTGTTACTATGTTTTTGTTTTGGATTTTTAAAACAACAATGTGCTACGAAGCCGTTTACCGTTTATGTATGTCGGCAAAGAATAAAGAAAAGTGAGTAATCTCATTGTTACAAAGCGGTGGTTTCAATCCGAAATGTGTTGAGCATGTTATTACAAGTGGTTCTAGAGCCTCTATTCAAATAATTAAAAAAAGTGAGCTCACTCATAGTTTTAAAGCCGTGGTTTCAATCCGCAACGCGTGGACATGGTAATTGTAAGTGTTTATACTATTAAAGTATTGTTTTATTAGACTTAACTATAAATCACAAAAATGGAATATTAAAAACAGGCGAATATGGGTCAGTTCATCCCATGATCGTTTCACCCTATATCGATACATTACTTCATTAATATGTTCGATATTTTTAAAACTTGAATCGTTCGACTATTTCAAACTCATTCAAATTAGGAAATTTTCAAAATTTACACACATAAATGCTGGCCTTACCTTGGGCGAAAGTGTTGTACATTAAAATAGCCATTTCCATTCTGACAAATAAGTTACAAAATTCACACCTCAAGTAATATATTCTGATTTAATTCCCAAATGAATGAAATGCCTTTATCTCCTGTTTTTAAGCACACATCGCCAAAATTCACCGTCAACCTTACTGAACACATGTACATTAAAACTATCAGTCGGAAAATACCTTGATGACATTTCATTTAGGCACCAAGGAGTCTGAGTCAATGCATACTGTCAATCAACTTTCTTTATTAGGCGAATTCACACGTGCCATCAAAAGGAATTGATAATTGACTAAAATACAAACCCCTTTAACACACACATGGCTAAATTACGAACGGGCTACGATGAATAGCACCTCCCCACCTCCTACAATTTACATCACGTATTACCAGTAATTTGCATAAGATTCTATTAATTTTATTACCGATAACATAAAACTCAGGCTTTAAAAATTATGGATATTAAAATAAGAGATAATTTAATTTTTGAATCGGTACAGACTTGAAGGTTGGCGCATGCAAATAATGAAATCAATACTTAATTCGCAGTTGACATATTCTGTCAATAGAATTATTCCTTTAACCGGTGGTAATAAGGGGAATGCTCACTAGCCCGCGGGTTCTATAATATATTATTAGGGTTCATTAGTTAGGGTTAGGGTTGTGTTAGGGTTAGGGTTCATTGGTCAACCGATATCTGTTATTAGGGTTAGGCTTTATTGATACCCACATTTATAGTACACGTATTTCTTACAGCGACAGACTAGAGAGTAGAGCACCTGCGGACTAGTGAGGCCCTTTCAGTGTATTTTTAATTTGGCACAAAAATCATCCCTTATATCACGCCAAGCCGCTTTAACTAATGCATGCTTTTGTTGTTAAGCATTTTCCTTTGTACTCTTTGGTGCGACAATTAAATCCTATAAATCTAAGTTCAGTCCGCACAAGATTCGATTCATATGGTCTGGTTGTTAGGTGTTTTATTTATTGAAAGCTTCATCGATATGTTCACTGGAAAAATGAAATTTAATATTTGTTTCTGTGATAATTATTGGAAAGAAACCGAACCGGATTATTATCTAGGATATTTATCGTCAACTGTATAAATACGGTAAGCAGTTTGTGTGTTGCATTTATAAGTTAAAGCATAAAATAATATATCTATGAAGCGACCATTTGAGACATGATACTTTTAAGCCATATACATATAGCGCTATCTGAAACGATTTGACATGTTGATCTGTATTGAAATGTGGGGAATAGGGACTCTGTATCTTAAAGTCAAATACGAAACTGAAATAAGTAAAGAATCTTTCAGCTTCTATACATTACATGATATTTGATTCTCGGGACATAAAGTATTATTTGAACGTTGGGAGCCCAATCGTCATTTTAATCGAATTACCGTTAAATTAAATATCGGGGAGAAAATATATCTTCCAAGAATTAATGCTAATTTGTTTATTTCTACGATTGTCATTAAATTCTTCTTCATATTTAAAATCGATAATAAATCAGTATATAAAAAATCGACAGCATATTTTAAGACGCCCACGTGCAAATCGCTAGATATTATGTTTATTGTCATCCATTTTCAGACAATGTTATCAGAATTCACGAAACATGGTTTCATTGTCTGCTTGTCGGATGAACTAATGACATAGAAAATTGATATGTGTATGCACTTTGTGGTGCGATTTACGAATTGAATACCGATGTACATGTACATTATAAATGAATCGAGCTTAACAGATATTTTAGGATATGAATAAAATAATACTTTGGTACAATTTAGTTAATTTTCAAAAAACAATTTGAAAATAGTATTATGAATACATAAATTACAGGTTAACTAAAACGACTAATATACTCGTGATATTATTCCATTAACTATTAAATAACGCTGTGACAATATTGACTAAATTACTCAGACTATTTTGAATCACTATGGAACATAATCCTCCGCCAATTTTATGTTTCCACCGACAATTATCCGCCGCGAATTTCAAATTTTCGCGGACAATAATCCTCCGCGAATTTTATCTTTTCGCGGACTTTTTTCCGCCCAGAACGTCGCAAATTCCGCGGAGTGGACATGAGAAAAACACCGCGATTTTTGAGTGGAAAAAACACCCACAGGGAGGATTTTCATACTTAGCCCTGAAGTGTACTGTACATGTGACTACTTAATCTACATGATTACTTCATGGTTTCTCTATTATCCGACATTTTTATACGCCCCTTGACATCAGTCCGTCCCCAATTGTTTGTGGACAGTCTACTGGTCACAATTTTTATTTGATTGCAACGAAACTTGAAATATAGGTTTATCTCCCTAAGATCTCAGATCCTTTTGATATTGGCATGTATCGGACCATAACACTGTAGAGGTCACAATTTTGATCCTATTTTGATTGTGAAGACAAATTTAGGAGTATCTAACCTTGTTTTGAAAGATAAACAGATTGAAACTCTAAAGGCAGTTTACAATGATAAAGGCTGTATTGCAATATAACCCATTGGCACACAGTATATATCGCTTTTACCGGAGTAGCAGAAGTCAACATTTTGCTAACTTAACATATTTGTTTACATAAACCATATGCTTCAGTTATAAATAGCAGTATATATATGTCATTGACAGTACAAGTCAATAAGTCCTGCCCCAAAATGATCACCTGAGCGTTTTAAATGAACACCATTTAGCGCAGTGATGTATTCTTGAGGTATGAAGTAGATGCATCACCGTGTGCAGTATTGGACTGCAGTATATATATATGTCATTGACAGTACAAGTCAACAAGTCCTGCCCCAAAATGATCACCTGAGCATTTTAAATGGACACCATTTAGCTCAGTGATGTATTCTTGAGGTATGAAGTAGATGCATCACTGTATGAAGTAGGTGCATCACTGTGTGCAGTATTGGACTGCTATCTGAAGTTTAAAATCGAATCAATAATAGGTTGTTTTGATTTTTTGACAGTGTCAATGATTTTGGATTGAGTTTTGAGATCTTTGCTGCTGGTTGGGCATTTAAGAGCCCCATCTCTGTTTAAAGTTAATCCCAATCAATGGGACATGTAATATGGCATTTATATTTCTGTAATTTCCTACTCACATAAATTTCTGGTATCTGGTGATCACATTATGAAGAGTTCTTATTGATAATTTTGTTTTTAGGATTATTGCCAGTTCCATTTCAAAGTTTATATTACGTACAGTAGATGTTGATGGATATGATTTTGCTGATCCTTCCTGGTTGTTGGCAGTTTCTCTATTCCATTTTTTAAATGGTAATTCACAGCCATTTATTCAGCCTGTATTAACATCTAAGCATAATACTACAGAATGGTGGTTTGATAAAAGATTTGATAGAAAAAAAGATGAACTCAAAAAAAAGACTTGGATTCAGTAAGTATCTGAATAATATATATAAATAAATATATATATTTAGTTGTATTTACTAGTATTTACCTATATTTTATTATATATATATATATATATATATATACTGATAAACCGTACTTGTGGGACCGTATTTTTTAACCGTTAGTACGGGCTGTTAGACTTTTCCTTGATATATATTAGCTATACATCCATAATTGATCTAAGCGGCACGTTTTATTGCTATATATAACAATATAGCTCGCTAACAATGATAACACAATAAAATAGAACCAGAAAGAAAGAATGGGCAGCAAATGTATCCTTGACCCTTCACCTTCATGACTGCACGGTATATCACAAGAAAGATCCTTGTATATAAAAATTTAAATCTACCAAGTATATCTGATTAACATCTCACTATATATTCACAATCTTCCCCTTATGCCTAGTGTGTATGCCCCCCCCCCCATCTATACACCAATTTGATGAAATGAAATGAGGTAAAACGTCCTACTTTTTTGCTTGGGTTAATTTAGACGGGCATACTCCAGTGTGCTGTGAGGGAAATTTTGTCCATTCAGCGCTATGATATACTCTTATATCGAATTCCAACTGCGAAGCGATCTTTTACGTGCACGGCAATGTGTACACAGGACCTCGATTTTCTGTCCCATCCAAACAACTATACAGCTGTCCTTGTCCGGCCCTCCTGTCAATTTGATGTCTGCCAGGTATATCTGATAAAGTTCTTGCTATATATTTTATCATCTGGCTGGATTATACTTCCCCCTATACATGAATTTGAAATCTGCCAGGTATACTTGATAAACCTCTTGCTATATATTCAAATTCTGCCAACTATATCATACCATATGCCCAATATACTTTCCCTACTGTATTCTATTGGCATTGTTCCTTATATATTTATAATCTGCTTCCTATATTACATCCTCTGCCTACAGTATACAGAATGCAGATAAATGCCCAGAAAACCCTGATCAGATTGTCATATATTGAATCAATATTTAATTCCCCTTTGACCACGAAAGTCATTTTCAAAATTATGTGAACTGTAATTGTGGGAAGTATGTATGATCATGTGTGTGCGGTACGAGCCCAGAGGAATGACGAAACGATGTATATGAATAATTTTAATGAATCTTCTCATCTTTTACAATTAACGATGTAAACAAACGATGTCAATCAAATCAACGATGTACGGCAAACAGCCATTTTCCCCCCCAACCCCCAACGACCTCTAGCGGACACTAAAGGAACTAAAAGCTATCAAGAGTTACCTCCAATTAACTACTTTTGAATAATACATAATTACTATGACTATCTCATTTCGAACATATCCCCCTCCTTGATGTGTTTCCCAATAAACATCAATAAAATAACCTACAATAGAAGGTGATCTACAATACACTGAAACTAGGAACTATGACATTGATCTACAATAAAGAGCATTTTGAAACTATTTACGATTTAACTATATAAAACGAATGTCTATAATAACTAGCAATGTCTTTTTATCAAACTGTCTCTATTTCCGATAACGATACGATTTCGAAGTCTATTTAACGAGACGATTAACTATTATTCGATGTCTACACAACCTGTATACGATGTCTAGTCTATGCCTCTAAATGACACAATCTGTGAATAGGCCTTTTAAATACCGACTGACCTACTTGAATCTCAACGACTCGAACATGACCATCACTGCCAGGAAATGTTTTAACGACTCTGCCTAAAGGCCACTTTCCACGGGGGCTGTGTGGGTCTATAACTATAACTAAGTCACCGATCTCTAAGTTTTTACTAGAAACATTCCACTTTTTACGATTATTAAGAGTGGTCAGAAATTCCCGCATCCAATGATGCCAAAACTGCTTAATGAGATCCTGAACACGTCGCCAGCGAAGACGAGGGTTAAATTTCAAATAATCGACAGATTCAGGTGCTAACTGTCCACTACATTGTCCAAACAAAAAATGGTTAGGCGTGAGAACTGGATCATCGGGGCTATCACTAACATAGCATAATGGACGCGAATTTAACAAGCCTTCGGCGTGTATAAATGCTGTCAATAACTCCTCATCAGATATATCTGCATTTCCTAATATCGAATCTATAGCTCTCTTCGATGTCTTGATAAGCGACTCAAACAAGCTAGTGGTGGATTAAACTTCCAGTCGATTCCTCTATTAGCTAAAGAACTACTAATCTTATCTTTATCTAAGGCAAGAAACAATTCTCGAAGTTCACGATTGGCACTTACGAAATTAGTACCGTTATCCGACACTACTTGGATAGGCTTGCCCCTGCGACTAACGAACCGATCGAAGGCACAAAGAAAACTGTCAGTGTCTAAACTCCACGACATCTCTAGGTGTAAAGCACGCGGCGCTAAGCAGGTAAATAAGCATAGATAACGCTTAGTTCGCACCTTACCACGACCTTGTTTTGTCAGGTACGGTCCTCCATAATCGACTCCAACTCTTGCGAACGCTCTTAAAGGTATACCTAAACGCATTTTAGGCAATGGGGCCATAAGTTGTTCTACTGGTTTTCTTAGTCTTCGACGACACTCTGGACATTTGTATTTGACTTCTTTAATCAATTCACGACCACGAAGAATCCAATACTTCTTCATTAAATTAGCGAGCGTATGAGAAGTTCCACAACTATGATTTCCTAGTTCATGATAATGATTAACTATTAAGCGAGAAATCTCATGTTTCTTTGGTAGAATAACTGGATTACGACAGTCATACGATAAATGTTCAGCTTTCTGAAGTCGACCATCTACACGAAGAACGTTATTCGAGTCGAGGAATGGCTTGAGTTGCACAAGACTAGATTTACTATCAACCATATTTCCCTTTTCTATACACCTGATCTCATCTGCGAACGAGTCATGTTGAGCATATCTATACCAATAGTTTTCCGATGATATTAGTTCATCTGTCTTGAGAATACTCAACGGATTTACGAAGATTATTAAAGAATCTAAATACCCACGAAGTAACTCTGACTAAATGAATCCATTTCGAATATCTAACCGGGTTAAGTCGACCTTGATCTGACTTTACTGGAAAAGTAACAAATGCGGAAGAGGCGTTTTGATGACCATGCCACCACATCTTACTATTACTCAAAGCTTCAACCGATATGCTTCTGGTAGCTAAATCTGCGCTATTAGTTTTCGTTGACGTAAACCTCCATTGTTCTGGACTGGAATGACTATGAATTTCTCCTATTCTATGAGCGACAAAAGGTTTATAAATACGAGACTCGTTACGAATCCAATAAAGGACATTCTGACTATCCGACCAATACGTACTATCTGTTGAAGGTACTGATAAAGTTTCACAAACTGTTTGAGTTAGACGTAAACCTAGGACTGCTCCTGAAAGTTCTAATTTTGGAATTGATAATGTCTTAAGCGGAGTGACACGCGTTTTAGAAGCAACTATAACTATGAATCGACCTACGATTAACTACTAAACCATGTGTGACAAGGCAACGAGGTATTCGAATTAAGTCCAGCTGCATAAGCTCATTAAACCATTTTTTCCAATATGACGATAAGTTGCCTGGTAACTCTGTGTCCCAATCTAAACCTTGAATTCACACAATCTGGATACCTATTTTGGCACGAATAGTAAATGGAGCTAAAAAGTTCAAAGGATCGAATAGAGTGGCTGTTTTGCTTACGACAATTCTCTTAGTTAAAATCGATTCTGTAGGCTGTTTAACTTCATAAGTAAAATGATCATTTTCCGCATCCCAAAGAATTCCTAAAGTTTTCATGGTTGGAAGACTTTCATCATCTAACAATAGTTTAGCGACTCTGTCTTGTACAGGAATATCTGACAGTACTTCGGGTTCATTCGATAACCATTTGCGTATTTCAAAACCAGCTGCTTTTAACAGTTCCGTTATCTGATGTCTCAGTTCTATGGCTTTTGGTATTGACAAAACACTATCCAATAAATCATCCACATACATCGAGTTGAGGATTGATTCTGAAGCTAAAGGGAAGGCTTCTTGATTTAAAGTGGCATGATGACGAATAAGTGCTTGTGACAGAAACGGGGACGAAGTATTTCCGAATACTAAACGTTGATACTCAAATATCTTGACGGGTGCGTTTTCTTTCAAATTCCTCCATAAAAATCTGTGATACTTTCTGTCATCTTGGTCTATCTGTATTTGCATGAACATCTCGGTGATATCTGCAGCTATTGCTATCTGGTTACTACGGAATCTAATTAAGATATCTAAAAGCTCTCGCTGTAACTTTGGGCCTGAATGAATACAATCATTTAAAGATTTACCTTCATATCGAGCGGCTGCGTCCATGACAATTCGAACCTTCGTTGTCTCTTTATTTAGGCGAACTACAGCGAAATGAGGAAGATACCAAGAAGTGCTATCTGAAAGCGATTTAACTTCTGGGGTGTAGCCTTTAAGTAAATGATCGTTCATTATTCTTATGTACTCTTCAGCGACAAGAGGACGTTTCTTTAAAGATTTCTCTAAAGTTTTTAATCTGGATTCTGCTAAGACGTAATTATCTTCAAGAATAGGCTCATTCTCCTTCCAGGGAATTTTAACTTGATAACGATTATCAACCAGTTGCATTGATTTATCTGGACGATCGAGAATCTCTTGTTCTACAGGGGTGGCTTGTTTACTATTGACGACTACACCCATAGACTCTACATCCCACATCTGACGAAGTAATGTGTTAGTGTCAACTTCTAGACTGCTCATTATATTAAATGTTCTAGCATAATGTATAATGCCTTGATTACTATACGATTTGGGACCTAATGCTCCTACACAGGTCCAACCAAGTGGTGTAAGACGTGCGATGGGATCACCAGGTCGACCTGCAATTTCTGTAATACAACGATGAAGTTCTGGAACGTCGAGACCGATTAAAATGTCTACATGAGAACCTGCGATTTCCGGAAAGTTAATACCACTAAGGTGTGGCCAATTCGAGGCCTTTTTTGACCAGTCTATTACAGGCATGTTTCCTGTTACACTATCCACAGTAAATGCACTAAATGTTACCTTAAACGATTTATCATAGCTCATTAAGTTAATTCTAATTTATCAGTGAACTCTTCAATACTTTTTAAATCAGGACTAACAGGTTTCATTTGACAGATTGTATCTAAATGCATAAGAATACCACGATGCTCACCTCCGAATTTATCTTCAAGGCGTTTCTTGGCTTCTTCATAGCCTATCTCTGACGCTGGAAAACCTTCAATAGTTTTAAGTGCATAGCCTTCTAAACATTGACGGAGTTGTAACATTTTATATGCTGGACTGCATGTTGTTTTATCTATACATTCAAAAAACGCATCTTTAAAAATCTGATAAAGTTTCTTATCACCCGAGAATTTAGGCACTGTGACTCTCTGTAAATGATGATACATGTCATTATCAATCTGCTGAGAATTATTGAACTTTGATGCGCTATTAACAGATTGTTGACTGTTCGATGACACTCTATCATTTGACGAATTCTTATCTTCAAGTATTGGGTCAGGTTCTGGTGAAGAAATGGTTTGAATCGGAGTGCTAACTTCACTGTTGTTGACACGACTTGGTCCTGTATCACTTGGTGGCATAATGGGAGTTGTCTCTCTTGAACCAGCAATGGGCCTAACTGAACACGGTACTTTCGACAATATATTCGTGGCTCTTTCAACAACATTGATAACTGAGGGGTCATTCTGAACAGAGTCTAATTCTATATCATATTTTTCTTCGTCAATGTCACAAAGAATTAATAAAAGGTCTATAACGTCTTCTTGAGATGACAAAACCTGTCCTAGGGCGATACGAATCCGGCGGCTAGCTTCAATTTCTGACTCGACCTCAGAACATAATAATGCAGTCAAATTAATTCTGGCCTTTGTTAGTTGCGTTTTCAACTTACGTTTCTTCTTTAATAATTCTTCTAATTCTTCTAATCTATTATCACTAGTATTACTGGTATCTTGACTTGTATTAACTGTGGCTTTGGGCGAGCGCGACTGCTTTCGCACCATAAAATCACAAGTATCTGCGTCTGACATTTTCTATGTTGACGTTCGATGACTATTTTCGATGCTATTTACGATTGACAAACCATGCTCTGCTACCAAAAATATGTGCGGTACGAGCCCAGAGGAATGACGAAACGATGTATATGAATAATTTTAATGAATCTTCTCATCTTTTACAATTAACGATGTAAACAAACGATGTCAATCAAATCAACGATGTACGGCAAACAGCCATTTTCCCCCGAACCCCCAACGACCTCAAGCGGACACTAAAGGAACTAAAAGCTATCAAGAGTTACCTCCAATTAACTACTTTTGAATAATACATAATTACTATGACTATCTCATTTCGAACAATGTGTATTACAGATTTCTGTAAAAGTGCCAGCAGATTTTCCCTCAAATTACGGCAGTGGCAGATATTTTATATTAATAACAGACAAGGATGGCAATATCTGAGATTATCATTTTAATATTATATTTAAATCTTGCATACCTTTTCACCAGTTTTAAAGTGGACAAAAAAATAATAAGATATTTGCTTAAGTTTTTATTTTCATGGAATATTTCACTCAAATTAAGACAAGATGTTAAATGACCTAAAAAATCCTTGAGATTTCTATATAATTATTGATTTCAAACATTTGAAAAACTAAAATGATATAATTTCGATGTTTACTTAAACATAAATTGATCAATATACTGTCTTATGAAACACACTCTTTTTATAATGTAATGAATCGCTTAAATAGTAATCATCTAAATAACACAACAACAAAAACAGAACAAACAGACACACCCATACAAACCAAATTGTGCATAAAATACAGATATACTTACAGACATATACCAAGACATCAATAAAAACAAGGAGTCAGATGAACAGACCACCACTCCAGGGCAAAGCACCCATACAGATGCCAAAAGAAGCACAACCACTCAGACGGACCAAGGCCCAAATAGACATCCATTCATACACCCGTACAGACCCATACCAAAATAGACATCCATTTAAACAGACACCCACCTAGATAGTCATCCACTCACACACAAAAATTGGCATCTATCCAAACAGACACCACTCACAGATACCAAAGTAAACACCAACTCAAGTAAACACTAACTCAAAGACCTGGACAGACCGATACCCTATTAGACATCAACCAAAATAAGACTTCCGCCGAAACAGACCCACCCATATACCCAGACAGACCTAAATAGACATCCACTCAAATACACTGACACTTATACATTGGTATTTTTATACGCCCACATTTTCATGTGGACGTATATTGTCGTCGCCCCTGTTCGTCCGTCTGTCCGTCCACAATAGTTTGTGAACAGTCTACAGGTCACAATTTTTATCCGATTTCAATGAAACTTAAAATATAGGTTTATCACCCTAAGATCTCGGTTCCTTTCGATATTGGCATGTATCGGACTGTAACTTCATGGGTTATGGCCCCTGATTGTACGAAAAATCAAAATCACGTTTTTTAGCTTGTGAACAGTGTAGAGGTCACAATTTTGAAACCGATTTGGATGAAACTTGAAATGCATGTTTATATCCCAAAGATCCTTGTTCCTTTCGATATTTGTGCCAATCGGATCGTAACTTCCTGAATTATGGCCCCCGATTGTCCGAAAAAATCGCCCTTTTTAGCTTGTGGTCCCTCTGGAGGTCAAAATTATTATCCGATTTTAAAATAACGTTTGTTTATATCACCATTACATGGTAATGAAGGAAGAGTTTGAATTTCGTGAAAATCGGACTAGAATTGACGGACAAAATGGCCGTTGTTTTTACACGAATAGTGTGAAAATATGTTATATCCAGGTTGTGGACCCTATAGAGGTCTCAATTTTGAACCGATTTTGATGAAACTTGACATGTATGTTTATAACCCAATGATCTTGGTACCTTTTGATATTTGCGCCCATCGGATCATAACTTCCTGAATTATGTCCCCTGATTGTCCGAAAAATCGCTTTTGTTAGCTTGTGGTCCCTCTGGAGGTCAAAATTATTATCCGATTTAAAAAAACGTTTGATTATATCACGGTTTCATGGTAATGAAGAGAGAATTTGAATTTCGTGAAAATTGGACCAGAGTTGACAGATAAAATGGCCGCCGTTTGTACGCAAATTGTGTGAAAATATGTTATATCAAGGTTGTGGAACCTATAGAGGTCACAATTTTGAACTGATTTTGATGAAACTTGAAATACATGTTTATAACCTTCTATTGCATATTAGCCCATATCGGATCGTAACTTCCTGAATTATGGCCCCTGATTGTACGAAAAATCACCCTTTTTAGCTTGTGGTTCCTCTGGAGGTCACAATTATTATCTGATTTAAAAAAACGTTTGATTATATCACAGTTACACTGTAGTGATGGGTGAGTTTGAATTATGATTTTCTGATGATTACTTAAAATGCAACAACTCTTGTTGACTGCCCGGACGATTTGGCTGCTGTGTGGGCGTATGTTTCGTTGCTTGGCAACCTATTTTTTTTTATAATATTTTTTTTTCAGAAATAATATTATGTACTCTGGTTCTTAAAACTGGAATTGATCTTTGAGGAAAGTGTTTAATGGCATTCCTAAGAATTATTCCTGATGGCATTTTTCTTTGTCTTATATAATCACTAAATAATTTCAAAAATAGATCATTTTCTTCTACGGTCCATCTTGGCCTCGGAATTTTCTTCGTGGGTGGGGTGGTTTCATGTTCATCACTACTGTCCAACACTAAATAAAAAAAATAAATAAATTAACATAAAATTTATAGCTCATTTTGAAAGTAAATGAAACATATTACTTTTCACTGATAGTTGGCTAAAATGAAACCAGCATTTATTAAAGTCTGTGAATGAATACTCCAAGGAAAGTGTCATTATAGATCTACTCAGGACGGGTAAAATCTTGAGGTATTCTTGTATTGTCTCTCCAGAAAGTTGGACTCACGCTGTGAGTGGCTGGGTCTCGAGACTATGAATAGCCAGCCGTGGAGTCTATGATACTATAAATAGCCATGCACGTGGAATTCTCTTCAAATCGATCAACAATAACAGCCGTAAAAAAGCAATTGTTTACGATTTTGAAAAGTAATAAAATTTAGCTTCTTGATTATTATAGCAGCTTTAGAAATTACGTTTGTTTTTTTTTTTTAAATTGCTTTATCATTAACTGTACCGTTAGGAATAGGAGTGTCATCCTTTGGTTCTGTAGTCAAATAACATCTTTGAAAATCTTTCGTCAGCAAGAACATGATACTAGCAGTAGTTTCATTTTACTTTTATAAGGTTCTTACAACAATTGTTGAGTTGCCTAATGTGCCTATTTCTAAATTCAATTTCTTGTTCCAGCTTTTTATACGCCCACATTGAGATGTGGTCGTATATTGTCGTCGCCCCCGTCTGGCGGTCCGTCCGGCAGTCCGGCGTTCACAATTGCTTGTGGACGCTCTAGAGGCTAAAGTTAATATCCGATTGTTTTTCAGTGATTTCCGATAATAACTACCAGAGTTATGGCCCTTGATCACTTCAAAAAATCTTGTGGACGCTCTAGAGGCCAAAGTTATTATCTGATTGACTTTAAATGTATACACAGTGTTTAAGGTCATGAGACGAAGAAGCCTATTGTTTTTTAGCGATTTCCGATATATAGTGTCAGAGTTATGGCCCTTGATCACTTCAAAAAATCCTGTGGACGCTCTAAAGGCCAAAGTTAATATCTGATTGACTTTAAATTTATAAACAGTGTTTAAGGTCATGAGACAAAGAAGCCTATTGATTTTCAGCGATTTCAAATAATTACTGCCAGTTATCTCCCTTGAAAACTTCAAAAAATCTTGTGGATGCTCTAGAGGCTAAAGTTAATATCTGATTGACTTCAAATTTATACATAGTGTTTACAGTCATGAGACGAAGACGTCTATTGATTTTCAGTGAATTTTGATAACTGAACTGCTAAATCCATGATATTAAATGTTTCATGTATATACTAATTGTTAGCTTGGGGTAAACCTTTATAAAAAGCAATCAAATTCTAATGATTTTCTGATAATTACATAATGAGTTGTTACTCTTAATCAGTTTTTATTGTATTACAAATGTTTCATTACCAAAAAAAGTAAAAATATGCGACAACCCTTGTTGACTGCCCGAACGATTTAGCTGCTGTGGGTGTATGTTTCGTTGCCTGGCAACCTATCTTTGTTATTTTTCGTAAAAGGGTAGTCTTGATTATCCCAACCTGTCAATCAGACGTAGAATGGTCGGTAGACTGGGTAAATGAGACTAATTTCAAAACAAGGGCACATAACCTATCTTTTTCTGAAAAGACCCTGGGTGTTATGGACGACACTCAGAACCAGTTTTCAGTCTATTATTTATATTATTTAAATGGGCATAGCTTATTAAGTACAACATGATCGTGACTATAAATGTGTGAAACTGATTTAAGGCTTGGTATATATATAAATATTGTGGCGTAATTGTCGAGATATTTGGAGATATTTATTTATTGTGGGTCACCCTATTAATGGAATGCAGTATTTTATACTACATCCAAGCACAATAATCCTCTAGACAGTTTATCAAATGCAAAACCAATTACCTAAGCTACTCAAAACTTCTTCTTGATTATAAAAAACTACACAAACCTCTTCTGGAACAGTTTGATTTCTTTTTAGACTTTATCACAATTATTTCTTGCATCTCCTGATTATCTTCAGCATCACTTAATGGGCCTTACAAGAAAAAATAAGTATTTAAACATTCATTTATAAATTAAATGAAATAGGGGTTTAAAATTTAGCTGTTTTCACCATCAAGGTTACTGAAGACAGTCAAATTTGCTTTGACAGCAGAATTGCAGATTATTGATTCATTTGTAGATTTTTTCAATTTTGATACAAAATACAAATATTTACCGATTGCTTCATCTGCAACATTACCAAACTCATCGTCAAGAAGATTTACATCTGTAGTTGTTCTCTGTTCGGTACTTTCACTCTCATTTTCGTTGTCAGCAGGTAAATCCATATCTATGAAAAAACAAAAAATAAACATGATAATAATTTAATGTAGGAGTAATGCCAGTTCACATTTGAAAAAAATAAATCAAATGTTTTGCACCAATTGGGTAAATGAATATGGTCATATGCCATGTAGTTTGCCATAGGGGAAATTTTGCCCTAACAGCAGTTCTACATGTAGGGCCTAGGTTTATTTGGAATTCTAACTGTCGAGGCTTCGTTTACATATGTGCCAATGTGTACACAGGACCATGGCTTTTTCGTCCCATCCACATGACTGGACACTGTCAGTCCTGTGCCACTGACAAGTAGGGAAACCACTCTGAAATATCCCAGGGAACTTTCTGGGCCAACGTAGGTGATCATACCCTGAACTAGCCTCTGGGTCATCGCGGGTCGAAAACCAAATAAACTGGTGGACTGAATTAATTGTGTGTCAAGAAAATACAGTTAAAAGTACTGATGTAATGAAACTGCTCTCTCAAGTTTCATCACTCTCACACAATTAGAAACAAACCAATCCAATGTCTCGACCATTCAAATTGTTTGTTTCTACTTTGCTTAAGTGGAGCACGCTCATCATAAAACACAGTCAAGGCAATTACCTAATAAACACTTACACCAAATATGAACATTCATAAAACACAGTCAAGGCAATTACCTAATAAACACTTACACCAAATATGAACATTCAATTAGAAAGTGTTATTATGTCCAAAAGACTTAACCATTAAAAATGCTGATGCCTACGCCAGAAGTGCTCATCATCAAACTCAATCAAGGTATTATAACCTAATAAACACTTACATGTTTGAACATTCTAGTTCAATTAGAAGTGTGGGTGGGGGGGAATATAATTAAATATAAATGATCCTTGTTGGTACATAGTTTATAATTTTTATACGCCCACATTGAAATATGGTCGTATATTGTCGTCACCCCGTCCGTCCGTCGGTCCGGCGTCCACATTTGCTTGTGGACGCTCTAGAGGCTAAAGTTAATATCCGATTGACTTTAAATTTATACACAGTATTTAAGGTCATGAGATGAAGAATCCTGTCGGTTTTCAGCGATTTCCGATAATAACTACCAGAGTTTTGGCCCTTGACCACTTCAAAAAATACTGTGGCCGTTCTAGAGGCCAAAGTTAATATCCGATTGACTTTAAATTTATACACAGTGTTTAAGGTCATGAGATGAGGAAGCTTATTGTTTTTCAGCGATTTCCGATAATAACTACCAGAGTTATGGCCCTCGATCACTTCAAAAAAGTTTTTGGACGCTGTAGCGGCCAAAGTTAATATCCAATTGACTTTGAATTTATACACAGTGTTTAAGGTCATAAGCCTATTGATTTTCACCGATTTCCGATAATTAGTGCCAGAGTTATGGCCCTTGATCACTCAAAAAATCTTGTGGGCGCTCTAGCCGCCAAAATTAATATCCGATTGACTTTAAATTTATACACAGTGTTTGAGGTCATAAAACGAAGAAGCCTATTGATTTTCAGCAATTTCTGATAATTAGTGCCAGAGTTATGGCCCTTGATCACTTCAAAAAATCTTGTGGTGGCTCTAGAGGCCAAAGTTAATATGCGATTGACTTTAAATTTATACACAGTGTTTAAGGTCATAAGACGAAAAAGCCTATTGATTTTCAGCAATTTCCGATAATTAGTGCAAGAGTTATGGCCCTTGATCACTTCAAAAAATCTTGTAGACACTCTAGAGGCCAAAGTTAATATCCGACTGACTTTAAATTGATACACAGTGTTTAAGGTCATAAGACGAAGAAGTCTATTGATTTTCAGCAATTTCCAATAATTAGTGCCAGAGTTATGGCCCTTGATCACTTCAAAAAATCTTGTGGACGCTCTAGAGGCCAAAGTTGATATCCGATTGACTTTAAATTTATATATGTTTAAGGTCATGAGATGAAGAAGCCTATTAATTTTCAGCGATTTCAAATAATTACTTCCAGAGTTATCTCCCTTGATCACTTCAAAAAACCTTGTTAAACTATAGGGGCCAAACTTATCATCCGATTGACTTCAGATTCATACACAGAGTTTAAGGTGTTGAACAAGCGCTGAAATTGACTCCCTTTGACAGGCCAAATTGCCTTTCGTCCGGACATAATTGTCCGACCGATTTTCGGTAAAACAGTAAGCCAAAAATAGTACTTTCATTTGCGAATTCGAGTCGATCGCTAACTATCACAGCCGCAAGCCAGAGGTGACCGGCCAGCTAGAGGTCGAAGTGCGGCACTCTAGACCACTAGGCCATCCCAACCCCCCCACTGAAAATCAATTAGGCTTCTTCGTCTCATGACCTTAAATACTGTGTATCAATTTAAAGTCAATCGGATATTAACTTTGACCTCTAGCCCATCCACAAGATTTTTTGAAGTGATCAAGGGCCATAACTCTGGCAGTAATTATCAGAAATCTCTGAAAATCAATAAGATTCTTCTCTTCATGATCTTAAACGCTGTGTATAAATTTAAAGTCAATCGGATATTAACTCTGGCTTCTAGAGCATCCACAAGATTTTTCAAAGTAATCAAGGGCCATAACTCTCGGAGTAATTATCGGAAATCTCTGAAAATCAATTGGATTCTACGTCTCATGACCTTAAACACTGTGTATAAATTTAAAGTCAATCGGATATCAACTTTGATCTCTAGACCATCCACTAGATTTTTCAAAGTGATCAAGGGCCATAACTCTAGCAGTAATTATCACAAATCAATGAAAATCAATAGGCTTCTTCGTCTCATGACTTTAAATACTGTGTATAAATTTAAAGTCAATCGGATATTAACTTTAGCCTCTACAGCGTTCAGAAGATTTTTCAAAGTGATCAAGGGTCATAACTCTGGGAGTAATAATCGGAAATCGCTGAAAATCAATAGGCCTCTTCGTCTCATGACTTTAAACACTGTGTATAAATATGAAGTCAATCAGATATTAACTTAAGCCTCTAGAGCGTTCACAAGCAATTGTGAACGCCGGACGGACTGCCAGACGGGGGCGACGACAATATACGACCACATCTCAATGTGGGCGTATAAAAAGCTGGAACAAGAAATTGAATTTAGAAATAGGCAGGTAATAACTCATAACTCTGGCAATAATTATCAGATATTGCTGAAAATCAATAGGCTTCTTCGTCTCATGACCTTAAACAATGTGTATGAATTTAGAGTTAATCGGATATTAACTTTAGCCTCTAGTGCGTTCACAAGAAATTGTGGACGATGGACGGACCGACAGACGGACGGACGGGGGCGACGGCAATATACGTCCACATTTCTATGTGGGCGTAGACCGACAGACGGACGGACGGGGGCGACGGCAATATATGTCCACATTTCTATGTGGGCGTAGACTGACAGACGGACGGACGGGGGTGACGGCAATATACGTCCACGTTACTATGTGGGCGTATAAAAATGCTAAAACCGACGAGAAAAATGAAAATGTACCCTAGTTAGGGAGACCCTAAAGGCAGACATTAGGGCCCCTCTGGCCAAGGGAAAGGGCCCTCGTGTCCAAGTCAATCATTTCTATACACTGTTACTGTCGAATCCATTACTAAATGAGAATGCAGTCATTGTATTGGCATAAAAATCATCAATCAAGATGAACCTAAGTTATCTTCTCCCAAAGTATCAACCAATCAAATTGCTTATCTCTGCTTACCCTAAGCAGAAAATGCTCATCTTCGAACTCCATCAAGGCATTGACCTAATAAGCATATACACCAAGTTTGAACATTTTAACTCAATTAGAAGGAGAGTTATTGTGTTCCAAAGTCTCGACTACTCTCGACCAATCAAATTGCGTATCGCTCTGCTTACCTTGAGCAGAAAATGCTCATTATCGAACTTAGTCAAGGTATTACTGTTATGAAACTATACACCAAGTTTCATCACTCTCACTTAATTAGAACTAAAGTTATCGTATCCCAAAGCATCAACCAATCAAATTGCTTATCTCTGCTTACCCTAAGTGGAAAATGCTCATCTTCGAACTCCATCAAGGCATTGACCTAATAAGCATATACACCAAGTTTGAACATTTTAACTCAATTAGAAGGAGAGTTATTGTGTTCCAAAGTCTCGACCAATCAAATTGCGTATCGCTCTGCTTACCCTGAGCAGAAAATGCTCATTATCGAACTTAGTCAAGGTATTACTGTAATGAAACTATACACCAAGTTTCATCACTCTCACTTGATTAGAACTAAAGTTATCGTGTCCCAAAGCATCAACCAATCAAATTGCTTATCTCTGCTTACCCTAAGCAGAAAATGCTCATCTTCGAACTCCATCAAGGCATTGACTTAATAAGCATATACACCAAGTTTGAACATTTTAACTCAATTAGAAGGAGAGTTATTGTGTTCCAAAGTCTCGACCAATCAAATTGCGTATCGCTCTGCTTACCCTGAGCAGAAAATGCTCATTATCGAACTTAGTCAAGGTATTACTGTAATGAAACTATACACCAAGTTTCATCACTCTCACTTAATTAGAACTAAAGTTATCGTGTCCCAAAGCATCAACCAATCAAATTGCTTATCTCTGCTTACCCTAAGCGGAAAATGCTCATCTTCGAACTCCATCAAGGCATTGACCTAATAAACACATACACCAAGTTTGAACATTCTAGCTCAATTAGGAAGAGAGTTATTGTGTCCCAAAAAGTGTGACGGACAGACAGACAGACAGACAGACGGACGAACCCATTTTAATAGTCCCCCAACTTTCTTAGAGCTGGGCGATATTTAGGTATTTCGATATAAAAACGTCACAGAAATAAAAACCGTGAAAAATACCGTCTTCAGAAAAATATCGAAAAACCGAACATACCGCGATTTTCTAGATGATATTTAACATAAATATTTGACAAAATGTTTTCTTTTTCATGTTATATATGATATTTTATTGCTTTATGAAGAAAAACACTGCTATAAACTCCCGAGTATTCATTCCTTAAAAATTGTAAATGCCGACATAAGCATAAGGAGCTTTGTTTACGTCGATCACGTGACTTCTCGCTCACCTTTCCACCCGTTAGAATTATCCCGGTTTCTGTTCAGTTTCTACATCTTGACGAATTGTGAAGACCGATACTTTGATTTTCGAAAGTAATCATTGACTTTAGAATAAGATTACATTTTAATAAAGCGGAAATATAAATAATACCAATTACATTGAGAGTTCCGGTAGACTGATAGTGATTATCATTCAGCGTCGGACGTGGCATGGCTGTCGTGATCCAGGAAAAAAATTTGACTAAATCAATGGACACTTTTTGACATAGTACTTAGTAGGGGCCTACATTATAGTTTAATTTAGTATCCTTGTATCGTATAATGCATTTCCAAAAAGGTATACTCGTGAATGAGAAAAAAACGGGCTTACAAGTTCAAATGAACCGCATTCACTCGTAGCATAGCTATACAATATGCACAGCGGGCCGAAAGAACGGGCAAATACTAAACTTCTCGGACCAACAAAAAGTTGTAAGATACAACGATAGAATTGTCGAATATCACGTGCATTTGACATCATTTTGCACGTAACGTCATACATGATTTTGTGACGTCTTTAAAACGACGTGTTAGTTTCAAAATGGCAACTCAACTCGCTGCTGCAGACGGTAATTGTATTTCTCCGTTTATAATACAACACGATAAGTGATAAATATTCAACAGAAATTACAAGAGAATACTTTTGTTCCAGCCTGCATGGAGAAGTTGGAGAACATGGGAGGTGATGTTTTTGTTTGGAGTCCTTGGCAAGGTATAATAACTTTTATGAATCAAAAATGTCAGCTTGTATTCACACTAACGAATGGAACTATTTGACAGATTCATTTTCTGCACCCTTATCAGTGATTTAGACATGCAGTGAGCATATCATTATGAAGATGATCCCTAGCAAATTTGATGAAGATCTGAAAAAAATTACAGGCTACGACAAAGCATGGTTGCCATACCTATGTTAAACAGTATGTTCGGCCAAGTCAAAATATTCCAGTAACGCATAATATCGGGCACGGGGGCTGCAAGCAAATAATATCATTATCAATGGGTAATAAAATATTTTTTTAAATTCCTTTTTCAGAAATCAAGTTCGCTGAGCAGTTTTAATAGAATCATTCAATAACAGATGACACATTACAAGAAACATTGTATGTGGCCATATACGGAAGAATATTTACAGAACTACAACAATTCCTATTCCAGGGCATCTCTCATCTTAATGGCGTTATATTACACCTTTAATATTCTCCCTGTGGTCCAGATGGATGTTTGGGGACATGATGTACACAACAGTGATTGCGGAACAATTCACAAGGCTACTTAAAAAATATAGAAAATTTACATCTTGAAGAAAATAAAATTGTTTTGAGAATAATTTAGACTTTTGTTACATCTTGAAGAAAATAAAATTGCCAACAACACATGCGAATGTAAACAATAACCTGATTGGTCGATTGTGGAAAAAGCGATCACTTGACTCGGCGAATGACATTGAATTCTGTCCAGTGACCTCGTGCACTATGAAATTTACTATCAATAAGTAATCCGTATTTCAAAGACGAATATCTTTGAAGAACGTTTAAATATTTTGTGGAACATTGCAGCAAATGCTAATTACTATATTAACTATACACTGATAAAATTTCTTCTAGACCGGATTTGAAGGAACAAAAATATTTTTCTAGCAAGATGATGTGCCCATAGAATGCGGCCTATTTTTGCTGTTTAGTATATTTGGAGATATTTATTTATGGTGGGGCGCCTATGTATGATGAAGAGGTCTCTTGATTTTCTGCAATTTCAGTTCATTACAGTTATTGCCCTTTTTACTCCCACATGGAAATGTGGTTTATATATATGCGTCGGCCACATCTGTCCGTCGGTTGGTTCGTCCGTCCGTCCATCCATCCGCCTGTCGATCCGTCAGTCCATCGTCCACAATTTCTTGTGACACTCTACATTTATCATCTGATTGTTTTGAAATGGATACATGTTGTTTGCATTAGTGAGATGAAGAAAACTATTTAATTACTGTTAATTTCTTTGGGGATTATGGCCCTTGTTTCACTTTGTTGCACCTTGTGAACGCTCTAACGACAAAAGTTAACAACTGATCTGTATGAAATTTATATGCACCATTTAAATTAGTAAAACAAAGAATCCTATTGAATTTCAGCAATTTCCAGAGTTATGGCCCTTGTTTCACTTTGTTGAATCTTGGGAACGCTTTAATGACAACAGATGTATCGTTTAAATTAGTAAAACGAACAAGCCTATTGCGTTTCAGCAAATTTCCGTTATCATCCAATCTGTATTAAATTCATATACATCATTTAAATTATTTATAGAGTTCTGGCTCTTGTTTTACTTTGTTGAACCTTGTGAACGTTCGAAAGACAAAAATAAAACGAACAAGCCTGTCGAATTTCAACAATTTCTTTAGATTATTTCCAGTTTTATGACCCTTGTTTTAACCTCAAATGACGAAATTATGTCATCTGTATGAAAATACCCCTCATTACCACAGGCACTTGAAGGGATTAAAATAAAACTTCTTACTACTGCTTGACTATATATATATAATATCATTCAAGGTATTACAGACAACATCTTTGTTGTGACTTTTTATGATATATTGTCTGCTTTCATCTCGCAATACTCACTAGTTCTAACACTTCATGTCATTTTTATTGCCAACGAGACTTTATTTGATCATTATTCACATTCAGATGTAATTAAATTGGTCCTTTCACAGCGTTATTAATAACAAATCAAACTTAAAAAGCTATCACTAGTCGATATTCAACTTGGCGAGCCCGGAAGTAACGCGAAATAAGGTCAAAAGAAGTCTGTATCACCCAGTCCCTTTATAAACCTATCATTACTCGATATGTGCATAGGAACTGGGTGATCAAGTCTCGCGTGATAGAACTTACGAAGCGAGGCCGCGGTTCAGCGAGACTGGGTGATACAGACTTCTTTTGACCTTATTTCGCGTTACTTCCGGGCTCGCCAAGTTGAATATCGACTAGTGATAGCTTTTTAAGTTTGATTTGTTATTAATAACGCTGTGAAAGGACCAATTTAATTACATCTGAATGTGAATAATGATCAAATAAAGTCTCGTTGGCAATAAAAATGACATGAAGTGTTAGAACTAGTGAGTATTGCGAGATGACAGCAGACAATATATCATAAAAAAGTCACAACAAAGATGTCGTCTGTAATACCTTGAATGATATTATATATATATAGTCAAGCAGTAGTAAGAAGTTTTATTTTAATCCCTTCAAGTGCCTGTGCTCATTACCTACAAAAGAATAAATATGCGACAACCTTCGTAGACCACTCAGACGATTTACCTGCGGTGGGCGTATGTTTTGTTGCCTGGCAACCTATCTTATTATTGGTTGTAGCTTGGTAAGATGAAGGAAAATAGCGATTTTCGTTATTTTTGACCATCTATTAACCTGATTTTTAGGGCAACTACTAAGATTATTTAAATGGTCATTTTTTTGTACACGAAACTAAATTATATTTAAAAAAACTTTTATTAAGAGCTGTGATGATTTAGGTTTCAGTATGTAGTGTATGTTTTGTTGCCTGGCAACCTATCTTATTATTGGTTGAAACTTGGTAAGATGAAGGAAAATAGCGTTGACCATCTATTAACCTGATTTTTGGGGCAACTACTAAGATTATTTAAATGGTCATTTTTTTGTACACGAAACTAAATTATATTTAAAAAAACTTTTATTAAGAGCTGTGATGATTTAGGATTCAGTATGTAGTGTATGTTTGATTTTCTGTCTTAAATTCAGGCCTGAAATGGAAATATTGGAAAAAATATCACCTTTGTTTGAAGCTGATTATCTTCTACCAAGAATATTTGTTGCTGCTTTAACATTGGAAAAAGTTTTCAATGTAATAAGAACCAGATTAATTCCACCAGAAATATGCTGTGCCACTTTGTGCTATCACTTAATGGAATCAAGGAGTTCTTATGTGAAGGTGGCAACTAAAAATGTAAGTATACAAATACTGTAGGTAATAAATTATGTGCATAAATTGAGAACAGAATTGTTAACAAACCTTTTTTTTATGCGCCCACATGGAAATGTGAAATTTCCAATCAGTAGAAACAGGAAACACAAACCAAATACAGACAATTTGATAGGATCGATTTTGATAAGTCAAAATGATGCATTTCCTATTCAGATAAGTTGATATAAAATAATTAATGGAATACAATATCAAAAAACCATCGTTTTATCCAAGGTGAAAAAACCAGAAGTATTTTAAACACAAGTTCACGTATGACAAAAATTATGAATAGCAGCAAAATAATAATAGCAGAGAGAAAGAATCACACTATTTGCAATATCTTGAAAGAAAATAAGTTGAGAACATCTGACACTAGTAATAACCATATTAAGGACAAAATTTGATACGGTTGTCAACCTTGTTTACGAAAATTATGCAAATCATGTGAGACTATGTAAGAATCAAGAAATAACCAGTAAAGACATGAAATCATTCAAGATTAGAGACGCTGTCAACTGTGCCAGTTCTTATGTTGTATCTTCTTAAACATGTAATATGCAATATTTAGTCCAAACCATAACTCCTTTCAGCACTCGTTTTAATAAGCATATAAAGCTTAAAAAACCTGGCCATTCCCCCCATGTAGCCTCCCATTTTAATATACCTGGTCATGATTTTGTGTGTATCATAGTACAAAAAATTCCTGATAAAGATCAGAAAAAATTGAACACAGCAGAAAGTCTGTGGATTCATAGACTTAATTCGCAGTTTGGCCTAATGGTTTAAATGAGTTAAATCCAGGGGGTTTCAAAATCATTAATAATCATGCATAATTCTTCCTTAGTTGTACAATTTTACCTAAGTTTTAGTTAAGCTAACCTTTCATGTTATGTATCTAAGTCTATGACGTCATCATTGCCACGATGTCATAACTTCCTATGATGTTATAACTGACTTCCATTCATTCTGTATTTAGTTTTTTATACGCCCACATTGAAATGTGATCGTGGGGGTTGGGATGGCCTAGTGGTCTAGAGTGCCACGCTTCGACCTCTAGTTGGCCGGTCACCTCTGGCTTGCGGCTGTGGTGTCGAGCCCTGGTGTGAGCGTATGTGGCATGGTGATAGGGGCGCCTTCTTAACCTCATGGGTTTCCTCCGGGCACTCCAGTTTAATTCCACGGCTAAAGACCCCTACGTGCAAGCGAACTATTGAAATAAAATTAAAACCGTATGTTAGTCCCGAAATGACCTGGTTGTGTTGAGTGGACGTTAAACCCCATTCCTCTCTCTCTCTCTGAAATGTGGTTGTATATTGTCGTCGCCCCCGTCCGTCCCTCCGTCCGTCCGGCGTCCACAATTGCTTGTGGACGCTCTAGAGGCTAAAGTCAATATCCGATTATCTGATTGACTTTAGATTTATACACAGTGTTTAAGGGCATGAGACGAAGAAGTCTGTTGTTTTTCAGCGATTTCCGATAATAACTACCAGAGTTATGGCCCTTGATCACTTCAAAAAATCTTGTGGACGCTCTAGAGGCTAAAGTTAATATCCTATTGACTTTAAATTTATACACAGTGTTTGAGGTCATAAGACGAAGAATCCTATTGATTTTCAGCAATTTCCAATAATTAGTGCCATAGTTATGGCCCTTGATCACTTCAAAAAATCTTGTGGACGCTCTAGAGGCCAAAGTTAATATCCGATTGACTTTAAATTGATACACAGTGTTTAAGGTCATAAGACGAAGAAGCCTGTTGATTTTCAGCAATTTCCAATAATTAGTGCCAGAGTTATGGCCCTTGATCACTTTGAAAATCTTTTGTACATGTATATTGATTTTCAATGAATTTTGATAACTGAAGAGCTAAATCCATGATTTTAAATGTTTCGTATACTAAGCGTTAGCATGGGGCAAAACTTTATAAAAACCAAACAAATTCTAATGATTTTTTGATAATTATTTTATGAGTTGTTAATCTTAATCAGATTTCAGAGTGTTATAAATGTTTCATTACCGAAAAAAGTAAGAATATGCGACAACTCTTGTTGACTGCCCGGACGATTTAGCTGCTGTGGGCGTATGTTTCGTTACCTGGCAACCTATCTTTGAGAACATTTCCTGGGTTCAATTCTGTGTTCGGGAAGGAGCTTTACTGTTCAGGTAAAGTTGGAGATGCGGTTCAGTTTGAATTTCCTTTGTTATTCGCCCACATTTTTATGTGGACGTATATTGTCGTCGCCCCTGTCCGTCCACTTTGTTTGTGGACTCTCTACAGGTCACAATTCTTATCTGATTTTGACGAAACTTGAAATATAGGTTTATCCCCAAAAGATCTCGGCTGCTTTCGATATTGGCATGTATCGGATCAAAACTTCATGGATTATGGCCCCTGATTGTACGAAAAATCACGTTTTTAGCTTGTGGACCCTATAGAGGTCACAATTTTGAACCGATTTTGATGAAACTTGACATGCATGTTTATAACCCAAATATCTTGGTTCCTTTCGATATTTGCGCCTATCGGAACGTAATTTTCTGAATTATGGCCCCTGATTGTCCGAAAAATCACCTTTTTTAGCTCGTGGTCCCTCTGGAGGTCACAATTATTATCCGATTTAAAAAACCGTTTGATTATATCACTGTTACACCCTAAGGAAGGTTGAGTTCGAATTTCGGGAAAATCGGACCAAAATTGCCATACAAAATGGCCGGCGTTTGTACGCAAATACTGTTAAAAAAAGGTATATCAAGGTTGTGGACCCTGTAGAGGTCACAATTTTAATTCGATTTTCATGAAACTTGAAATTCATGGTTATAACCCAAAGATCTTGGTTCCTTTCGATATTTGCGCATATCGGATCGTAACTTCCTGAATTATGGCCCCTGATTATACGCAAAATCGCCTTTTGTTTTAGCTTGTGATCCCTCTGGAGGTCACAATTATTATCCGATTGAAAAAAACGGTTGATTATATTACCGTTACACCGTAAGGAAGGTTGAGTTCGAATTTCGGAAAAATCGGACCAAAATTGCCATACAAAATGGCCGCCATTTGTACGCGAATACTGTTAAAAAAATTGTATATCATGGTTGTGGACCCTGTAGAGGTCACAATTTTAATTCGATTTTGATGAAACTTGAAATGCATGGTTATAACCCAAAGATCTTGGTTCCTTTCGGTATTTGCGCATATCGGATCGTATTTTCCTGAATTATGGCCCCTGATTGTCCGAAAAATCGCCTATGGTCCCTCTGGAGGTCACAATTATTATCCGATTTAAAAAAACCTAAAGATCTTTATTCTTTTCGATATTTGCGCATATCAAATTGTAACTTAATGAATTATGGCCTTTGATTGTAGGAAAAATCACTTTCGGTATTGCTTGTTCTCTGTCTATCTCTCGACCAATTATTATCGTAAGGAAGGTTGAGTTCGAATTTCAGAAAATCGTACCAAAATTGCCGGACGTAATGGTTGCCGTTTTTACGCGAATAGTGTAAAAATATGGTATATCATGGTTGTGGACTCTCTACAGGTCACAATTCTTATCCGATTTTGACGAAAAGTAACATTGTCGGCTTCGAATTTCATGAATATCAGACTGGAACTGACCAACAAAATGGCTGCTCCCAATACAGTATGAAATACAGGACTTAATGATGTAGGAAAAATCACTTTCGGTATTGCTTGTTCTCTATCCATCTCTCAAAAATGTGGGTGTATCCTGCCTGGCAGTGCCAGCCTATCTTGTAAAGTTTTAAAGAAAGTGAGGTGAGTTTTCGTGCCCAGTACGTAAGAACTTCGGTTTTAATGCAACTTTAGCATATTTGATGATTTCTGTACAAAAAAAGGTATGCCAGATTACGATAGTAAACTTTGAAGCCCAAAATGCTACATGTAATTACGAGACACATTGGAGTAATTTATTTGACACTTTTGCTCATATTATGGAGGCTACAAGACAATGCATGTGCGCGCTGTATCATAAGGTTTGTCATTGAGTTAACTGGCATGCCTTCGATTCCCCGGTTGTACGTGGCAAGGAGTAGGGCGTCTGTCGCGATTTATTGAAATAAAATTGATCCGTGTGTTAGTCCCAAAATAACCTAGTTTGGTTCGAATGGACGTTTCTCTCTCTCTAATCTTGCATGACAGGTCATAAGGATCACCTGTATAAAAATTATGTGGCTTACTGAATTATTTGCTGAGACTAAAACACTGCAGATTTTGATATTCATACTTATGAATGGCTTTTACACATTTATTCATTTCAGTCGTGTTCAGAAATTTTTGCAATAACTTCTGAGAGTATTCAAAAGTCATTTTTATCTGAAAAAGGGTATTTGTATATATTTTTTTCTAAATTTTTAAAAAACTTTCATGTTTTTTTCAATTCATTTTTATAAGCCCACGTGTCATCGTACATTGTTTCGCCTCCGTCCGCACAACCTTCCATTCATCTTTCCGTTGTCCACAATTTTTTGTGAACACGCTACACACAATCTGATTAAAAGACATATCCTATTTTATTTTTTATACTTGAAAATTTTGTTTTACTTGTCTTTACTACCCTAGGTTCTGGTTGAAGAGAGGGATTAGACAGTGAAACGGTCTGTTAGGGCGAGTTCTTGGCTTGCGATGCACAGAACTGTGGGTAAAGCACTAGAGATATCAATGCTAATGGATTAATTAAATGTCTGATATCAATGGGTCAAAAGCTGCCCATATGACCTTCATGTAGTGTAGGCCATCGAAGTATAAAAAACTGAAACAAAATATAGATCTGTATTTTAATCAGATTGCGCTAAACACTTTTTTTATCTAAGTTTTTTCATTATGGACATATATTGTCGTCGCCCGTCTGGACATCCGTCAGTCCACAATTGTTTGAGAACAATTTTTATCCGATTTCAATGTAATTTCAAATAAAGATTTCTCACCCTAAGATCTCAGTTCATTTCGATATTGGCAGTGCAATCATCTGTTAAATCAAGATTTTAAATCGATTTCGATGAAACTTGAAATACATGCTTATAACCCAAAGATATTGATTCCTTTTGATATTCGCGCATATCGAATCGTAACTTCCTGAATAATGGCCCTTGATGGAACAAAAAATCACGTTTTTAGCTGGTGGTCCCTGTGGAGGTCACAATTTTTATACGATTTAAAAAAAAATGTGTGAATATATCACCATTACACATGAAGATCTTGGTTCCTTTTAGATTGTGGATTCTCTGGAGGTCACAATTTTTTCTGATTTTAAAAACAGTTTAAATACATCACCATTCCTTCATAAGGAAGGTTTAATTCAAATTTCGGGAAAATCGAAATGCAACTGCCTGACAAAATGGCCGCTTTTTGTACGCAAATTGTGTAGAAGTGTGTAATACAAAGATTGTGGACCCTCTAGAAGTCACATTTTTTTTTACGATTTTGATGAAACTTAAAACATACAGGTATCTTTATATCCCAAAGATCTCAGTCCCCTTTGATATTTGTACATTTCAGGCCTTAACTTTCTTGATTATTGGCCCTGATTGTACAAAAAATCCTGTTAGTTTTTATACACCCACATTTTCATGTGGACGTTTATTGTCGTCGCCCCTGTTCGTCCGTCCACAATTGTTTGTGGACTCTCTACAGGACACAATTCTTATCCGATTTTGACGAAGCTTGAAATATAGGATTATCTCCAAAACATCTTGGCTGCTTTCGATATTGGCATGTATCGGATTGAAACTTCATGCATTATGGACCCTGATTGTACGAAAAATCACGTTTTTAGCTTGTGGACCCTATAGAAGTCACAATTTTGAACCTATTTTGATGAAATTTGACATGCATGTTTATAATCCAAAGATCTTGGTTCCTGTGGATATTTGCACATATTGGATTGTAACTTCCTGAATTATGGCCCCTGATTGTCCGAAAATTGCCTTTTTATACGCCCACATTGAAATGGGGTCGTATATTGTCCTCGCCCCCCTCCGTCTGTCTGTCCATCCGGTGTCCACAATTGCTTGTGGACGCTCTAGAGGCTAAAGTTAATATTTGATTGACTTTAAATTTATACACAATGTTTATGGTCATGAGACGAAGAAGCCTATTGATTTTCAGCGATTTCTGATAATTACTGCCAGAGTTATGGCTCTTGATCACTAAATCCATGATATTAATTATAAATGCTCTGTATTCTCAACATTAGCATGGGGAAGAACTTTATAAAACCCCAACAAATTCTCATGATTTTCTGATAATTACTGTGTTGTTACTCTTAATCAGATTTTAGTGTATCATAAATGTTTCATTACCGAAAAATGTAAAAATATGCAGGAGCTCTTGTTGACTGCCCGGACGATTTAGCTGCTGTGGGCGTATGTTTCGTTACCTGGCAAATCTTGCAGGCTTTCGATATTTGCGATAATTAAACCCTAACTGCCCATTATTTTAGAAAAATCACTTTTCTTTTTATTTGTTGTCTGTACATCTCTTGCAATACCTGTGTGATTCTTGTTAGTGTCTTGTAAAAGCTCCGTTTACCTACAAAGCCGGGGGTTTGGGATGGCCTAGTGGTCTAGAGTGTCGCGCTTTGACCTCTAGCAGGCCGGTCACCTCTGGCTTGCGGCTGTGGTTTCGAGCCCTGGTGTGAGCGTATGTGGCATGGAGATAGGGGCGCCTTCTCATCTTCGTGGGTTTCCTCCGGGCACTCCAGTTTCCTCCCACTGCTAAAGACCTCTATGCGCAAGCGAATTAATGAAATAAGATTTAAAAAAACATATGTTAGTCCCGAAATGACCTAGTTGTGTCAAGTGGACGTTAAAACCCATTTCTCTCTCTCTCTCCTACAAAGCTAGCAGCTGAATTATTGATGGTTTATAATTGTAAAATATATAATCAATGTTTTTTGCTTACAGTGAAACTGTGTCGAAAGACTTGTCTGGGCTACTGAATATTGTAAAAGATTTGTTCACAGTGATTACTGATCGCTATGCTGATGATTTCTTATGTGGAAGCCTTAAGATTGTTTTTGCTGTCTTTAATTGCATGTTGTCTGTGGACAAAGATTCAAAAGAAGTGTTAGATCTCTTTACAGAAGTAACTCGGAGTATTGTTGATCCATATCTGAAAGAGTTAACCTACTACAGATATGCCTATGTTTATTATTTTGCTGACACCTCTTTGCTAAAGGTAGGTAAATTTATGTGGGAATTTGGCGAATTTAGTGACTATGCCTCATTTCTGATATAAATTTCAAAGACTTCGACAATAATGAAGTGAAAAATTGAAAAGAGAGTTTTTATACGCCCACATTGAAATATGGTCGTATATTGTCGTCGCCCCCGTCCCCGTCCGTCGGTCCGGCGTCCACAATTGCTTGTGGACGCTCTAGAGGCCAAAGTTAATATCCAATTGACTTTAAATTTATACACGGTGTTTAACGTCATAAGACGAAGAAGCCTATTGATTTTCAGCGATTTCCGATAATTAGTGCCAGAGTTATGGCCCTTGATCACTTTAAAAAATCTTGTGGACGCTCTAAAGGCCAAAGTTAATATCCAATTGACTTTAAATTTATACACGGTGTTTAACATCATAAGACGAAGAAGCCTATTGATTTTCAGCGATTTCCGATAATTAGTGCCAGAGTTATGGCCCTTGATCACTTTAAAAAATCTTGTGGACGCTCTAAAGGCCAAAGTTAATATCCGATTGACTTTAAATTTATACACAGTGTTTAAGGTCATCAGACAAAGAAGCCTATTTATTTTCAGCGATTTCCAATAATTAGTGCCAGAGTTTTGGCCCTTGATCACTTTAAACAAATCTTGTGGACGCTCTAAAGGCCAAAGTTAATATCCGATTGACTTTAAATTTATACACAGTGTTTAAGGTCATGTGACGAAGAAGCCTACTGATTTTCAGTGATTTCTGATAATTAGTGCCAGAGTTGTGACCCTTGATCACTTCAAAAAGTCTTGTGGACGCTCTAGAGGCCAAAGTTAATATCTGATTGACTTTAAATTCATACACAGTGTTTAAGGTCATAAGACGAAGAAGCCTATTGATTTTCAGCGATTTCCGATAATTAGTGCCAGAGTTATGGCCCTTGATCACTTCAAACAAATCTTGTCGACGCTCTAGAGGCCAAAGTTAATATCCGATTGACTTTAAATTTATACACAGTGTTTAAGGTCATATGACGAAGAAGCCTATTGATTTTCAGTGATTTCTGATAATTAGTGCCAGAGTTGTGGCCCTTGATCACTTCAAAAAATCTTGTGGACGTTCTACAGGCCAAAGTTAATATCCGATTGACTTTAAATTCATACACAGTGTTTAAGGTCATAAGACGAAGAAGCCTATTGATTTTCATCGATTTCCGATAATTAGTGCCAGAGTTATGGCCCTTGATCACTTTATACACAGTGTTTAAGGTCATGTGACGAAGAAGCCTATTGATTTTCAGTGATTTCTGATAATTAGTGCCAAAGTTGTAGTCATTGATCACTTCAAAAAATCTTGTGGATGCTCTAGAGGCCAAACTTAATATGCGATTGACTTCAGATTGATACACAGATTTTAAGGTGTTGAAACGAACAAGTATTTTGATTTTCAATGAATTTTGATAACTGAACAGCTAAATCCATGAGATTAAATGTTTCCTATACTAATTGTTAGCGTGGGGCAAAACTTTATAAAAAGCAAACAAATTCTAATGATTTTCTGATAATTACATAATGAGTTGTTACTCTTAATCAGATTTTAGTGTATTACAAATGTTTCATTACCAAAAAAAGTAAAAATATGCGACAACCCTTGTTGACTGCCCGGATGATTTAGCTGCTGTGGGCGTATGTTTCGTTGCCTGGCAACCTATCTTTGTAATATTCAGATTGTTACGTCTGTAAGTAATCGTTTTTTTGAAATACATGTTTAACTATTCTCTTAATGATGCCGTTGCATATTTTCTAAGAAAGACAAAGCATAATATTAATTTTTATACACCCACATTTTCATGTGGATGTACATTGCTGTCACCCCTGTCCGTCCTGACGTTCACAATGTGATTGTGGATACTTTATAGATCGAAATTCTTATTTGTTAATATGGTTGATTAACCAGTATCTTCTGGCCAACTCTAAATAAACGTTCATGTTGTACTTAATAATATATGACCATTTAATCTATAAATAAATAATAGACTGAAAACTGGCTCCGAGTGTCGTCCATAACATCCAGACAATTTTCAGTAAAAAACAAGTTACGTGCCCTTGTTTTAAAATTAGTTACGCCTGATTGACAGGTCGGGATAATCAAGACTACTTGTTTACGAAACATAACAAAAAGCTGGAACAAGAAATTGAATTTAGAACTACGCACGTCAGGCGGCTCAACAATTGTTTTAAGAACCTTGTAAAACTAGTAAAAGTAAAATGAAACTACTGCTAGTATCATGTACTTGCCAACGAAGTTTTTCAGACATATTATTTGTACTAAACCAAGCGATTCCGCTTCTAACGGTACAGTTTAATGATAAAGCAATTTAAAAATAAATCAAAGGTAATTTCTAATGCATATCTGTAATAACCAAGAATCTAAATTTTACTGCTATTAAAAATCGTCAAGAATAGATTTTTTACGAGTGTTATTGTTGATAAATTTGTAGAGAACTGCGCAGGCTTTGGCTATTTATAGTCTCATAGACTCCACCGCTGGCTATTCGTAGTCTCGAGACCCAGCCACTCAAGCGTGCACATAAGTTGTGTCGAGACCAACCATTCTGTAGAGTACGCAGGTCGCCCTACCTATGAAGAGAGAAATTTTACAATAAAAAAAATAAAAAATAAGAGTGTTGGAGATTGAACTAGCATGCAATCAAATGATCTGACCTTTACAAAATAAGTTGATGATCTGTGTAGAAAATGCTACTGCATCTGAAGAACATCAGTTCAATTCGCCATGTTCTCACACAGGATTCAGCTTCAGCTCTAGCGCGATCACTAATTCTATCGCGATTAGATTATTGTAATAGTCTTCTCACTGGCCTACCCCAAAATCAACTAAATCGTCTTCAACGAATCCAAAATATCACAGCAAGAATAGTCACAAGATCTCCATATCATTGTCATATAACTCCCGTTCTCCAAGCCCTTCATTGGTTACCAGTCAGTGCTTGGATAGACTTTAAAGTACTCTACCTAACATATCAGTGTGTCAGTGGAGAGGCTCCCGATTACTTGTGCAATTTAATTCAACAGTATATTCCTAAAAGACAGTTGCGTTCAAACAATCTCAAACAGTTAGTGGTACCTAAGTGGAAACTTGCTTCCTTTGGACAAAGAGCGTTTGCTGTTGCTGCCACTGAAAAATGGAATTCACTCCCAGTTGAACTCCGTTTTGTGACTACTTTACCAATTTTCAAATCTCGATTAAAGACTCATCTGTTCAAAATTCACAACAGAAATTGACAAAAAAGCTTAGAGCCAAAGGACTTTTGTATAGTTGTTGTATGCGCTATGAGCACGATTTTGTGGATTTGGCGCTATATAAATGGACATATTATTATTATTATTAAATGGCATTCTTGAATTAACTTCATTGGCGTCTACATCTTGTTTTGGGACTAGTTACCTCCCTTAGACTTTATTTATGATAATGCAAAGTATCGGATAATCTCGTCATTGACCTATTATTCTCAAATGTTGGCAACGCATCCAGGCTAATATTTGTAGAATATTTTTCTGGATGAAAGAGACTACAAGGTGTGTGGTTAAACAGATAATGATGCAGATATATATATGCCAATATCTAACCTGGCGCTAGTGAATTATTTAGGATTAATCCCTAACTAGATAGGACTTGTATAGATTCCACACGTTATAAGGCTTTAATTTAACACATTTTAAACATGAATTAAAAAATGCAACTGTAGCTTTCACTTTCAATAAAAAGAAAAAATCCTACTCGATAGCTTGTCACATTTATGTAAGTTATATATCTGCATACTAAGTACAATAATGCAAATTTTCTGCTTATATCAAACGTCGCTAATTGATTTTATTGGTCAACACTTTGGAAAACGATAATTCTGCTTAGAGTAGATGTTCGATGATTATATGTTTCTTTTCTACTAAAGCTAAGCAGAGATAAACCTTGACTTAAATACTAATAATTAAAATGAGCATTTTCTGCATTGGCTAATAAGTAGGCCTACATATAATCAGTTTGGTTGCTTGATGATTTTCGAAAAGAAAAATTTGAGGTACATCAGCCTGTCAGCTTTTTCTATTCTCTATTCATTTAGTTATTTCCCCTAGATCATAATTTTATAATTATTATTTTTACTTAAAATTATGTTTCAGAAAATCAATCAACTCTTAATGTTGGAAATGTCATCTAATCTACAAACATTATGGGATGATATAATCATTGGATTTATGAATCAGTTTTTAAAAAAGGTCAGCATAAATATAATTCTCTCATGATTTTTATGTCATCAACTCAGAATCAGAATAGGTTAATGTTGAATTCTATTTGTCTTGCCATGCCTTTAAATGGCATGTTTAATCAGTATTTAAATCTGGTTTACATTATTAACATACAAGTATCTACATGCACTCATTGGGATTTCATATTTGATGAGTAATAAAAATATGTTCCTCCAGGTGCGTGAAGCATGGAAAGACAATTCCTTTCAATATTTAGCAATCCAAGACCTTTGGTTTTAGAGTTATGCATCCTTTTCAGTAAACTTTGTGAAATCAGTATAGGCTCTTGTATTTAAAGAATTTCTCTGAAATTTGATGTGCTGCCAATTGACATTCAGTGTTCCGAGACATCCATTCTTGAGTTACAGCATTTACCAGATTTTTTTTTAAAGATTTGGTAAGAGGAATTATGGGGACATATAAGAGGATGAACCCTATCGACATTGGCATTCCATGACCTTCCATTCCAGAATTACCTCTCTTTTCTTAAATCTTTTGATAGATGTTTTATTTGAACCCTTGCAAATTTAATCAGTGTTATATTTCTTGATTCATATAGTGATTTTGCAGTAATTCATTTATAGTTAACGGATGATCAGTGTTTAGATATTTATTGCTCTGAAGAAGAATATTGTTCTAAGATTCAAGATATCTTAAGTGAAAGGGCCTTTCAAGCCTTTGATAGGCAGCTGCAGGTAAGTAAATTACAAATCATCTTGAAGTAATTTTATCAATTATCAAGTAATTTCATGTTTTAACTCTTTTGCTACCTGGAATCATTCAGAACAGCTAGATACTGGACAGAGTTTTTTTGAATTAAGAATCCCATCAAATTTTAAAATATTTGGATCATGAATTTCAAGGGGACTATTGAAGTGGATCTGTCCGTCAGTCCGCCTGACTGTCCATCATATTTTTTAGGACACAATAACTCTCCTCTCCTTATTGAGCTAGAATGTTCATTCTTGATGTAGTAGGTGTTTTTTAGGTGATTACCTTGATCAAGTTGATGGAGTTCGAAGATGAACATTTTCTTCTTGGGGTAAACAGAGATAAGCAGTTTGATTGGTTGATACTTTGGGCCACGATAATTTTATTTCTAATCAAGTGAGAGTGATGAACCTTGGTGTATAGTTTCATTACATCAATACCTTGACTAAGTTCGATAATGAGCATTTTCTGCTCAGGGTAGGTGTTCATTAGGTGAATGCCTTGATGGAGTGCGATGATGAACATTGTCTGCTTACACTAAGTAGAGATGAGCAATCTGATTGTTTGATGCTTTGGGAGATGATAACTTTGGTTATAATGAAGTGAAAGCGACGAAACTCTGAATATAAATTCATTATGTCATTATACCTTGACTAAGTTCCATGGTGCTAATTTTCTGCTTAGGCTAAGGAGCGATAAGCAATTTGACTGGTCAAGACTTTGGAACTTAATGATGCGTTTGCGAGAGAACCATGCATATATGATGGGTAACCCCTCCAAACCCCACTGCCACAATTTAGGTATGTCATTTTATTCTCTCTATATTTCGCCCACTGCAGGTATAAGAATTGTTATATAATGCTGACTGAAAAGGCAAAGATCTATACTCTTAAGATCAAGAAAATAATCTCCATTGTTGTCCAAAAATAACGAAAAAACCCCACTTCATTTACACACTTAAGAATGTAACAGGACATTGGTTCCAGTTCCATTAAAAACAAGCCATAATAGAAATAGAAATAAACAAATAAATATAAACGCATTATATAATTTCATCAAATAATATGTGTTTCGGAATGTTTCATTATCAAAACTACAAATACTTATTACCAATAAGTCTTTCAAATTAAAAAATGTCGCGATATTTTACTATCTACTGTCTATCTAATTATCTATTTAATTATCAATCTATCTATCTGTCTTATAAAACAGTATCTAATCATGAGGTTTAATCTGACTGTGCCACCTAATCAACTGGTGTTATAGGGTAGTGGTGTGTAAATTTAAGTAAACAAAGGATTATAGACTGTATCCTTATTAGTACTGTTCACCTAGTTAAGATTTAATTATTTTAATTCTCAAGGAGGTCAAAATTTAGTTAATTTGGCACAGTAAAATGAAGAAGACCATAACAAGCCACCCAAATATATTCAAATTTATTAACATTGCGTTGAAAGAGCAGACTTGTACTGAAAATACCATAGTTCAATTGAAATATGAAAGCTTAAATAGTATATGCGTGTAAGGTCGCTAATGTAGCATACACCTCACAGTGTTTCATTTGATTTAGACCCCACTCTACACTGCCATAATGAAAGTAAATTTCTGTTCCAAATTATGACTGGTCAATAATCCGATTAACAACCAATACCTAACTGCGTAACAATATCATTCGGGTTTAAACAGAGGCCCAAGTATTGTTACAAAATTTTACGACATGATTCACGAAATTTATTATGCCCAATTAACCAGTGCATAAATATTGCAGAAAAAATAAATGTAAACAATACTGTTTGGAAACGAACAATACTTTCACCCTTTTTTAATACAAATCACTCCTTCAAAAGCTCAAGTATCAGAAGTCAATCCAACAATAACCAGAGAGGTATTTCTCGGGCCATTGCTTCAGGAATATGCTGTTGTAATTTCTTTCGGATAACTGGCTACTAAACAGCATTTTATTTGTGGAAAAGACGGGAAATGAACAGCTAATGACAGTCGCCATCTCGGATGCTGGACTGCAAATCTAACTTCGGCCAGACGAATAATAATATGTACATTGATATAGCAAACGTACTCCATGCACAGAGACATGTTCCCTGTGCATACAATTAAATTAATTTAATGATCTCTGGAAGATTATTCTCCAGTTTAGGCGTATTCACTGAGAACAACCCGTATCCAAATGATTTTAATTTCCACCTTGAGCAACACAAATGATGGAGGTGTGTTCGGCCGGAGGTCAAGCGAGGGAACTTGTATTTGCATACGGTTAGATAAGTACATATTTGAGCTATGCCATTCACACACGGATAGGTCAAAGACAGACTTTTGAAGATGATTTTCTCATTTATTGGCAGCCAATGAAGTAAATACCGAACAGGAGTAATATAAGAGTATTTTTATACGCCCACATTGAAATGTGGTCGTATATTGTCGTCGCCCCCGTCTGTCCGTCCGTCCGTCTGTCTGTCGGTCCGGCGTCCACAATTGCTTGTGGACGCTCCAGAGGCTAAAGTTAATATCCGATTGATTTTAGATTTATACACAGTGTTTAAGATCATGAGACGAAGAAGCCTATTGTTTTTCAGAGATTCCCGATAATAACTACCTGAGTCTTGTGGACGCTCTAGAGGCCAAAGTTAATATCCGATTGGCTTTAAATTTATACACAGTGTTTAAGGTCATAAGACGAAGAAGCCTAATGATTTTCAGCGATTTCCGATAATTAGTGCCAGAGTTATGGCCCTTGATCACTTCAAAAAATCTTGTGGACGCTCTAAAAGCCAAAGTTAATATCCGATTGACTTTAGATTTATACAGTGTTTAAGGTCATAAGACGAAGAAGTCTATTGATTTTCAGTGATTTCCGATAATTAGTGCCAGAGTTATGGCCCTTGATCACTTCAAAAAATCTTGTGGACGCTCTAAAAGCCAAAATTGAAATCCGATTGACTTTAAATTTATACACAGTGTTTAAGGTCATAAGATGAAGAAGCCTATTGATTTGCATCAATTTCCGATACTTAGTGCCAGAGTTATGGCCCTTGATCACTTCAAAAAATCTTGTGGATGCTCTGGAGCAATCTCCCAAACAGAGTTGTCTTCCCTTGCAGTCCACACTAACCTCTGCTAACGGCTCAATTGACTACGCCACCAAGATTCTTGGTGTTGATGGACAATGCTTAATGATACGATTTAAAACAAATAAATGATAATATATTTCATACTATCACCATATTGAAATAGAAATGTGGTCACAATTGCAAAGTAACAATATATTTACAAATATTACACAGAACTCTTTCGCGTAAGATCACATGTTAATCGGTCGGAAATAAGAACTGCGCATGTCGCTGTGCTAATTTTAGAATGAATACACGTGCGTCTGTTTGTTTGTACAACTCGATCGATAGGCCTAACAATCAATTTAGAAATGTCTTTGGTTAATTCAAATTAAATAATTCTCGGTATATGTTTAAAATATGATCGAAAAATCATCAAGTGTTTATAGCGCCTAAAATTGACTAAAATTCATAATATCATGAAGTGTTTATAACGCCAAGTACATTTCTCTTACAGACGCCATTTTTGATCATAGTAAATCACGTGATCGATGACCTCCGGGTCAAACCTATATAGTACGCGAGCCGACGGCAGAGTCGAATGCTTGATAGAGCGAGACTTGCGCGGAGAATGGCTCTAGAGGCCAAAGTTAATATCTGATTGATTTTAAATTTATACGCAGTGATTAAGGTCATGGGACGAAGAAGTCTATTGATTTTCAGCAATCTCTGATAATTATTGCCAGAGTTATGGCCCTTGATCACATCAAAAAATCCTGTGCAGGCTCTAGATGCCAAAGTTAATATCCGATTGACTTTAAATTTACACACACTGTTTAAGGTCATGAGATGAAGAAGCCTACTGATTTTCAGCGAAATCAATAATTACTCCCAGAGTTATCTCCCTTGATCACTTCAAAAAACCTTGTGACGCTATAGATGCCAAACTTATCATCCGATTGACTCCAGATTAATACACAGAGTTTAAGGTGTTGAAACGAACAAGTATTTTGATTTTCAATGAATTTTGATAACTGAACAGCTAAATCCATGATGTTAAATGTTTCCTATACTAATTGTTAGCGTGGGGCAAAACTTTGTAAAAAGCAAACAAATTCTAATGATTTTCAGATAATTACATAATGAGTTGTTACTCTTAATCAGATTTTAGTGTATTACAAATGTTTCATTACCAAAAAAAGTAAAAATATGCGACAACCCTTGTTGACTGCCGGACGATTTAGCTGCTGTGGGCGTATGTTTCGTTGCCTGGCAACACATCTTGATGGTCTGGTAAAAATTCTAGTTGCTGTATTTTGTGCAAGTTCATTTTTTTTTAAATATTGGCACTAGATGTTTCTACTAAAAAGCTGTTACAGTAGCCAATTCATAGAGAATACCAAAAAACATGCAAGTGTAGCAGCTGCTTCCTGGCTAATCTGGTATCTTATATGGTCAATGTTCCAGGACTTACGATAACATTTTCGACAAATTTCCCTTTTGTGACTGTTCATGCTTAAAGTGGATCCGAAGAGGACACTTAAGTTCTTTACAGTATCTCATAGTACAAGTATTTTACCTCGTACAACCACATCGTTTGACAGATGTGTATTTGGACCAAATAAAATACATTCTGGTTTACTTAATTCAATTACCTTTAATTTTAACATATTACTTGTCATCCTTTAATGTCATGTCACATGTACATAAGTTGGTGTCCGAATAATTAGGGGATGGAACAGTTTTTAAAAGGAAGTTATTTGCGATCAGCTGTGTATCATCTGTAAAAGAATGTCGTCCTAGAAACCATGATTGTAAATTAGTTGTCCTAAATTCTCAGTATACATTACAGAGAGGACAGGTCCAAGGACTGATCCTTGTGGAAATCCTGAATCATCTGTACATGTACCGGCTCTGTACAGGGTTGCTGGAAGGCAGTTGCATGGGGCATTTTCAGGCATAAAAATCCAGGCAATGAATGATTTTATTAGAAAAATGATGTAAAAGATAGAGTCATTTTCTTCAAGTTCGACCATCAAATTTTATATGAAAGAAATCTGTGCCAGTCATTTTGTCAAAACCAAATATTAGTATTAGTGGTCCTCAACTTCCATTATTAATAAAATTGTCCTCAGTCCCGCAGTGGGTGAGATATAGCATCATGAAATTTATATGTTTTAGCATTTAGCAAAAACTTTGTCTCAAAATAAATTCCTCATAGCCTCAGATGGTTTCGGAAACATTTACTAGTCATGTATATTGAAGTAGTACAAAAGGTCATTCATAAAAAAATAATCGAAAAAATAAAAGATCAATAGGCAATTTATGGGAAATATTTGAAATTAGGGAATTTTTGTTTTAAAAAATGACGTTTTTTTACTCTAAAAGTGACATGGCTGGTTCTCCATAACTACAAGGTTGTTGACCCTCATATTTCACGTGGGGTATACGGGGTACCCAATGACCAACTCTGCTTTTAATTGAGGTAGAATGTTTAAAATTGATGTACATGTTCATTAGGTGAAAGTCTTGACTGAATTCAATGGTTACCATTTCGAGCTAAAGCTAAGCAGAGCTAAGCAATTTCAGGGGTTGATGCTTTGGGACATGATAACTTTGATTCTATCTGATAGAGAGTGCTGATACTTAGTGTATAGTTGATAATCAATTTGATTGCTCGACACTTTTGAAAAAAAAAAATGTGCAGTTAATTAATATGTGTCATCTATTTATTTTGGGATTTCGGTGGGGTACATCAGCCTCACTGTTGGCTTGTTCAAAAGAACTCGGTAAATAACTCTTAAATATCATTTGAGGTGAAGACAATTCAATCCTTAATTTCTTGACATTCAGTAGGATTATTTTAGTTGCTCTGCTCTTGACCGGATCCATTCACTTGATTTGATATTTGCTTATTTTTGCAATGTCTATATTCTGTCTTGTACGCAGGTATATCATGTAGAATTTTGGTTTGCTTGTAGTGCAGTCCTCCTGCACTTACTATTAGACAAAGAGAAACATTGTTTTTGACCTCTTATCAAAGAGAATCAAACATATTAAAAACAACCCAAGACATCCACCACCCGAAGTCCTAAAAAATGCATCTGCAGCTGAATGCCTTTCTGCTCTTCAAGAGAAATTTGTTCTAACACCTGTCGATAAGGCCAGCAATAACATTGCCTTTATCTGTAAAAAGTACTATATTAAAAATATCCTTACCGAAGTTGGACTTTGGCCTAACACCAATAATAACACTTATAAATGTATTACGGAATTATCTAAACTAGATATTTTACAAAATCAATATTCGTTTAACAGGAGTAATGACATAAAAGACAATGTAAAAGTAGATGCCCTTCCATATATTTATTCTATACCGAAATTTCATAAAAATCCAGTAAAATTCAGATACATAATTTCCTCCAGCATCTGCCAGACAAAACCTCTAGCAGTGACTATTACGAAAGGACTTAAATTATGCCAGGCCCAACATGCCATTTGGTGCAAAACACTACGCAATTATACTGGAATTAATAGCTTTTTCATAATTGATAAAAATAAACCAATAGTAGACACTTTAGATAAAATCAATCAAAAAGACAATGCAAAATCAATAGAAACTTTCGACTTTTCTACCTTATATACTATGCTACAACATGCAGACCTTAAAAAGAATTTGGATTGGTTCGTGGATAAGGCCTTTAATGGTGCTTTTGGAAAAGGCAGAAATCTGATGGCCATCTACTCACAAGATGCAAGATGGATCATAAAACGGCGCAATGCCAATACTGTAGTTTTCGATAAAGAAAAATTTCAAAATATTATACATTTTCTCATTGACAATGCCATATTTGAGGTTGGGGATCAGATAATACAACAAACTATTGGTTTACCAATGGGAACTGACCCCGCCCCATTTATGGCAAATGCACATTTATATAAATACGAATTCGACTTTCAAGACCATAAAAGAAAAACAGATTACAAGGTAGCAAAAAGTCTAAATTATACCTTCCGTTACATTGATGACATAACACCAATCAATGATAATGGTAATTTCAATAAATACAAAGATGAAATATATCCTCCTGAACTTATATTAAATAAAGAAAATTCGGGCACTATAAATGCATCTGTCCTTGACTTGGACATCAATATAATTAATAACAAATTTAATGTCGGTATATTCGATAAAACGGACAAATTTGGTTTTGAAGTAGTAAAATACCCGTCAGCTCATAGTAACATACCAGATACGACACTATACAATGTTTTCTATTCACAGGCATTACGATTTTTAAAAATATGCAACAATAAAGAACTATTTCTTTCCCGAATAAAAACTCTTAATTTTAAGTGCACGGCCAAAGGTGGTACACAATTACGCATTTTGAGAGAAATTTCAAAACTTCCATTTCTTCAACATAATAAGTTTTACATTTCTTATAACGATATTACTGACTACATATTGGATAATGATTCTATATAAATTGCTTCTAGATATCTAGTCCTATCTGGATTATCGCCCTTATTTTTAGGCCTTTATGAATACACTAATAACTTACGATTTCTTCAGCATTCCTGTTTTGCATTTCTTACGTGGGACATTATATAATAATTATACTATGGTTTGTACAATTGTATGGTCTTTAAAACTAATAGTTTTTTATATTTTAACGTAATTTTATCTAGATTATCGCCCTTTTTTTCGGGAAATTGCACCTTCTAAACCACTACGTCATAACAACTATTACGGCAGATTCACGTCACACCACTCAGTCAGCAGACGGCTGTCTCCCTAGATAGTCTATTCCTTTGCTTCTTTGTATTCAGTTGTGTTTTTGTTTCTATGACGGTTGCAATGTTTGTCCTAAATGCATCTATATACTTCAATCCTTTTATTGATTTAGTTTTGAACTAGGCCTACTTCTGATACATTTAACTATGTGGTTACTTGTGTAGTGGAATTTATACAACAATATGCTTGCATTCGTAATTCTTGCAACATATAATAGATCATGACTCATGCTGACACTATATAATTATTTCTTTGGGTTGCATTCCCAGTTGTTTTCAAATATGAGTGAAGTCTGTGTCACCACAGGCCCGGGACTGTACAGCGCAGTGGACGCTTACGGCTAGCCCCCGGATCCATTCACTCTCTTTGATTTGTTTATGTTTGTGGTCTTTGAGTATGATGTCTTGTCCATATATTTGTTTTTGTGTAGAATTGTGTGTGGTGCAGCCCTCCTGCACTTACTAATAGAGGCTGTTAATTGTTTGTGGACACTCTACAGGTTACAATTCTTATCCGATTTTGACGAAACTTGAAATGTAGGTTCATCTCCAAAAGATCTTGGCTGCTGTCAATATTGGCATGTATCGGATTGAAACTTCATGGATTATGGCCCCTGATTGACTGAAAAATAATGTTTCTAGCTTGTGAACCCTATAGAGGTCACAATTTTGAACCAATTTTGATGAAACGTGACATGCATGTTTGTAACCCAAAGATATTGGTTCCTTTCGATATTTGCGCCCATTGGATTGTTACTTCCTGAATTATGGCCCCTGATTGTGCAAAAAATCGCCTTTTTTATACGCCCACATTGAAATGTGGTCGTATATTGTCTTCGCCCCCGTCCGTACGTCGGTCCGTCCGTACTTCGGTCCGGCGTCCACAATTGCTTGTGGACGCTCTAGAGGCCAAACTTAATATCCGATTGACTTTAAATTTATACATAGTGTTTAAGGTCATGAGACGAAGAAGCCTATTGATTTTCAGCAAATTCTGATAATTACTGTTAGAGTTATGGCCCTTGATCACTTCAGAAAATCTTGTGGACGCTCTACAGGCCAAAGTTAATATCCGTTTGACTTTAAATTTATACACAGTGTTTAAGGTCATGAGACGAAGAAGCCTATTGATTTTCAACGAATTCTGATAATTACTGCAAGAGTTATGGCCATTGATCACTTCAAAAAATCTTGTGGACGCTGTGGATGCTAAAGTTAATATCCGATTGACTTCAAATTTATACATAGTGTTTAAGGTCACGAGACGAAGATGACTATTTATTTTCAGCGAATTCCGATAATTACTGTTAGAGTTATGGCCCATGATCACTTCAAAAAATCTTGTGGACGCTCTACAGGCCAAAGTTAATATCCGATTGACTTCAAATTTATACACAGAGTTTAAAGTCATGAGACGAAGAAGTTTATTGATTTTCAGCAATTTCCGATAATTACTGCCAGAGTTATGGCTCTTGGTCACTTCAAAAAAGCTTGTGGACGCTCTAGAGGCCAAAGTTAATATCCGATTGACTTCAAATTTATACACAGTGTTTAAGGTCATGTGACAAGGAAGCCTATTGATTTACAGCGAATTTTGATAATCAGTACCAGAGTTATGGCCCTTGATCACTTCAAAAAATCCTGTGAACGCTCTAGAGGCCAAAGTTAATATCCGATTGACTTCAAATTTATAGACAGTGTTTAAGGTCATGAGACGAAGAAGCCTTTTGATTTTCAATCGATGATATTATATGTTTCGTATACTAAACGTTAGCATGTGGCAGAACTTTATAAAAACCAAACAAATTCTTATGATTTTCTGATTATTACTTAATGAGTTGTTGCTTTTAATCAGATTTTAGTGTATTATAAATGTTTCATTTCCAAAAATAGTAAAAATATGCGACAACTCTTGTTGACTGCCCGGACGATTTCGCTGCTGTGGGCGTATGTTTCTGGCAACATATCTTTTAGCTTGCGGTCCATCTGGAGATCACAATTATTATCCAATTTAAAATACTGTTTGATTAAATCAAATCACCTTTACACCGTAACAGAGGTTGGGTTCGACTTTCGTCTAAATGGAACCAAAACTGCCCGACAAAATGGTTGCTGCTTGTACCCGAATAGTGTGAAAATATGGTATCTCAAGATTGTGGATCCTGTAGAGATCACAATTTTAATCTGATCTTAGATCTTTTCGATATTTGCTCATATCGGATCGTAACTTCCTGAATTATTGCCCCTGATTTGACGAAAAATCGCATTTTTTAAATTGTGGTCCATCTGGAGGTCACAATTGTTATCTGATTTTAAAAACTGTTTGATTATTTCACTGTTTCACCGTAATGAAGGGTGTGTTCGAATTTTGTGTTAATCGGACCAAAATTGATGGACAAAATGGCCGTCGCTTGTATGTGAATATGGTATATCAAGGTTGTAGACCCTGTAGTGGTCACATTTTTAATCTGATTTTGATGAAACTTTAAATACATGTTTATAATCCAAAGGTCTTGATTCCTTTCGATATTTGCGCATATCGAATTGTAACTTCCGGAATTATGGCCCCTGATTGTACTAAAGTGGTCCCTCTGGAGGTCACAACTATTATCCGATTTTAAAAAATGTTTGATTATGTCACTGTTACACTGTAATGAAGGTTGAGGTCGAATTTCTTAAAAATCAGACCAAAACTACCAGACAAAATGGCTGCCGCTAATACACGAATATTGTAAAAATATGATATATCAAGGTTGTGGACCCTGTAGAGGTCACAATTTTAATCCGATTTTGATGAAATTTGAAATATAAGTTTATAACCCAAAGATCGCGTTTCCTTTTGATATTTGGGCACATTGTACCATAACTTCCTGAATTATGGACCCTGATTGTACGAAAAATCATGTTTTTTATCTTGTGGACCCTATGGAGGTCACAATTTTATTCCGAATTAAAAAAAACGTTTGACTATATCCCTGTTACACATTAATGATGGTTGAGTTTGAATTTCTTGAAAATCGATAATTGAATAGCTAAATCCATAATATTAAATGTTTCGTACACTAAACGTTAGCATGAGGCAGAACTTTATAAAAACTAAACAAATTCTAATGATTTTCTGATAATTAACTAATATGCGACAACTCTTGTTGACTGCCCGGATGATTTAGCTGCTGTGGGCGTATGTTTTGTTGCCTGGCAACCTATTTTTTGAAAGAATACTATTTCGATGCATGTGCAAATATGCATAAATGTACAACAGTCCACCCGATAAAACATGTGACTGGAATATGAAATAAGTCCATTGCATTATGATCCAAAAGATAGAATTAGAGAACACAGCTGTATGTCGGAGAGGCCTCTCTTATACTAAAAATAAGAGAGCACAAATTCAAACATTAATACCTATTTAGGCTTTTGCATTTTTCTTTAAACTTAAAAAACTATGAAATAAACAATTCCCCTCCTTTATTCACTGTCGCTGACTACTGAGCGACATTTTTTTCTTTGTTTTATTTAACTCACTGCGGAACTGGTGTAGGTGTGATTGAGATGAAGGATGGAAGTTATGGGGAATGGCAGGAGAACATCACATGATTGCTACTGTTGACATTTGGGAAGCTGTCGCTTTGTTGTTGTATTCCGACTTAGATATAATATGTGCCAACCAAGTTTGGGAATTATTTCAAGATTTAATAACTGATAATCTCGACTTTATTTATTATTTGTACAGCAAATAATTTTAGTCCCACAATTCACAATAGATGGTGTGTATTTTTGACTGCGGAGGAAGTATGACCCAATTACTTTTTCCTTAAAAAAACATTGCGTGTCTGTTTGATTCCCAAGGTAAAGTAGTCCCAACTAACAATTATATGTAATAAATTGATCATCATGACATTTGAGACACTTTAATGTGTAATTATATCCACCGCTATTGATAATTGTATCAGTCAATATATTTCGCTGTCAATATCTGATATCGGTAAAACCGATAGGTGCCATATCGGACCATCACAGAAATAAGCCTTCTAATCATTAAATTGTGGATTTTTTTAATATGAGTGAGAAAGCAAATTTGCTGGTGAGTTATTTTTCGTGACTTCAATAAAATACCTGCATGATATTTTAACAATTGTTTTATTTAGAGCGAGACGACTGTGAAGAGAAGTTCTGTAAAACTAGGAAAATTGTTTTCAAGATCCTGGCAAAAATTTTGGAATGAATATGAAAAGGATAACTTTTATATATTTGAGTGGAAACCATTAATACGGTACTTGAAACGATTTGGTAAGTAAAGTGGTTCCATGTACCCTATTACATCTCTACAGGTCCACCGGTGTCCTCCCATGCCAAAGAAGAATATTGAAATAAAATCGAACCATATTTAAATTTAGTCCTGAAATGACCTAGTTTGTGTCGATTGGATGTTAAACCCCAATTCACTCTCTCTGACCAATCACAGATGACTTCAAACAACATGAAAATTGAACCATAGGTTAAAATGTCCGCTCTCAACACAAATGAACGGTTACTGTAGGATGTTAAACCCCATTTCATTTCATTTAACACACACAAATAGTAGCTTCTAAGAATCTAGAATGTGCAGTCTGGGTGTAGTTGTTCAGTTGGTGAATGAATTCGATGATGAGCATTTTATACGCCCACATGGAAATGTGGCCGTATATTGTCGGTCAGTCTATTGGTCCGTTCGTCCACAATTTCTTGATTTAATTTCAATAACTTCCGTTAATTTCTTCTGTAGTTATGGCCCTTGTTTCACTTTGTTGCACCTTGTGAACGCTGTAACGACAAAAGTTATCAACCGATCTGTATGAAATTTATATGCATTATTTAAATGAGTAAAACGAGGACGCCTATTGAATTTCAGCAATTTCCGTTAGTTATGTCTAGAGTTATGGCCCTTGTTTCACTTTGTTGAATCTTGTGAACACTCTAATGACAACAGTTATAATCCGATCTGTATGAAATTTATATGCATCATTTGAAAGTGAAACGAAGAAGCCTATTGAATTTCAGTAATTTCCATTAATTACCCTGTGAGTTATAGTCCCTGTTTCACTTTGTTGTACACCGTGAATTCTCTCTAACAACAAACATTATCAACCGATCTGTACGAAATTTATATCCTCTTCTTTATTGATTTAGTGCATTTAGTTTTTGGAACTAGGCCTACTTCTTTGATACATTTAACGGTGACTCATACTGACATTATATAATTATTTCCTTGGGTTGTATTCCCAATTGTTTTCAAATATGAGTGAAGTCTGTGTCACCACAGGCTCGGGACTGTACAGCGCAGTGGACGCTTACGGCTAGCCCCCGGATCCATTCACTTTTTTTGAATTGTTTATGTTTGTGTTCTCTGAGTATGATGTCTTGTTTGTATATTTGTTTTTGTGTAGAATTGTGTGTGGTGCAGTCCCCCTGCACTTACTATTAGATTAGTAAAACAAAAAAGTCTATTGAATTTCAGAAATTTCCGTTAATTACATCTAAAGTTATGGCCCTTGTTTCACTTTGTTGAATCTTGTGAACGCTCTAATGACAACAGTTATCATCCGATCTTTATGAAATTTATATGCATCAGTTAAATTAGTGAAACGAAGAAGCCTATGGAATTTCAGCAATTTTGGTTAATTATGCCGTGAGTTATGGCTCTTGTTTCACTTTGTTGTTATCCGATCTGTATGAAATTTATATGTATCGTTTAAATCAGTAAAACGAAGAAACCTATTGAGTTTCAGCAAATTTCCTTTAATTACATCTAGGGTTATGGGGTCATTCCATGTCAAATCACCCAAAAAAATGTAAAAATTAAACAGTACCCCATTCGATTTAGCTGAAATTTGGTATATATGCTTATTTGGACAGGAAAAACTTATATTTTAGCTTGATCCGACCAACGGCTGCCGAGATATGGCTGTCTCAATTTTGGGGATTTTGGTCAAAATGGGCGTGGCCACAATTATTCATTTGACCATTACTCAGCAACCAACAAGTCAAAATTGCTATAATAAGTTTTTTCTGGAATGGGAATTCCACAAGGATTCCAAATATGCCCTGACATGGGTGAATTTTTAAGTGTCAAAAACTTTGACTTAGATTTTGACCTTGAACTTGACCATGTGGAACTTGTGACCTTGAGATTAACGTTCGTGCAAAAATTAGCCCGACATGTTTTCTACACAATATCAAAAGATTGGAGGTATAATTTTTTTTTATAAGTCCGTAAAATCATGTCAAATGTCCACACATGAGACTGAAAATCAGTGTTTTTGCACTTAAAGCAGAGTTTTGTCAATTGAGACATAGTAACCTGTGTCAGATGTCCACACATGAGACTGAAAATCAGTGTTTTTGCACTTAAAGGCAGGGTTTTGTTCTTTGAGACATAGTAACCTGCTGCAGACTTCCCCAAAATAGCTAATCATGATTAAAACAGCAAATGATCCTCTTTTAATTAGTTTGAAGATATATTACATGTTGGGGCGGATGGTCGAATGGTTAGCACGTGCGTGCCGTATCATAAAGCCTTCATTGAGTCAACTGACATGGTTTCGAATCCCAGGTTGTACGTGACATGGTGTAGGGTCACCTGTCCAACCTTGTGGGTTTTCTCTGGGTCTCACTGCTAAGACTCCAATGCGCAAGTGAATTATTGATATAAAATTAAACCATATGTTATTCCCAAAAGGACTTAGTTTGTGTCGAGTGGACATTAAACCCCATTTCTCTCTCTATATATATTACATGTAATTAAAAGGTCTTAATGAATGTTTTCATACTACTTTCCTCATCAATGACCCAGTCTTTGCAGTTTGCACATTCTAGAAATTTTCAAGATGTCATTTTTGCTGATGAAGTTGCTTCTTGATGAAGATGAAATAAGTGATGGTGCTTCAAGAGTGCAAGGAATGTCACATTTTTTAATCCAACACTTATCCTTTGAAGATGGCCATTGAAATCGTTTAGTAGGTCCATGTGGATGCATAAAATCTATCCTTATGTCCCTGAATTCTTCTGAAATTTCGTCAGCCATACCAGTCCATGGGTGATCATCATAAAAACAGCATTCAAAGGACAGAGGCTTTATTTGAAGTAACACTGTTTGTTCGTCGTCAAGTTCTATAACGGCTTCTACGTCATTGTGCAAAGACTGGGTCATTGATGATGAAAGTAGTTTAAAAACCTTCATTAAGACCTTTTAATTACATGTAATATATGTTCAGACTAATTACAAAGAGGATCATTTGCTGTTTTAAGCGTGATAGCTATCTTTAGGAAGACTGCAGTAGGTTACTATGTCTCAAAGAACAAAACCCTGCTTTCAGTGCAAAAACACTGATTTTCAGCCTCATGTGTGGACATTTAACATGATTTTACAGGCTTATGAAAAAAATTATACCTCCAATTTTTATACGCCCACATTTTCATGTGGACGTATATCGTCGTCGTCGCCCCTGTCCATCCACAATTGTTTGTGAACAGTCTACAGGTCACAATTTTTATCCGATTTCAATGAAACTTGAAATATAGGTTTATCACCCTAAGATCTCGGTTCCTCTCGATATTGGCATTTATCGGACTGTAACTTCATGGATTATGCCCCCTGATTGTACGAAAAATCACGTTTTTAGCTTGTGAACACTGTAGAGATCACAATTTTGAACCGATTTTGATGAAACTTGAAATGCATGTTTATAACTCAAAGATCTTGGTTCTTTTCAATATTTGCGCATATCGAATCGTAACTTCCTGAATTACGGCGCCTGATTGTACGAAAAATCGCCTTTTTTAGCTTGTGGTACCTCTTGAGGCAAAAATTATTATCTGATTTAAAAATCCGTCTGAATATATCACCGTTACACCATACAGAAGGTTGTGTTTGAATTTCGTGAAAATCAGACCAAAATTGACGGACAAAATAGCCGCCGCTTCAACGCGAAAAGTGTAAAAATATGGTATGTCATGGTTGTGAACACTATAGAGGTCACAATTTTGAACCGAATTTGATGAAACTTAAAATGCATGTTTATAACTCAAAGATCTTGGTTCCTTTCAATATTTGTGCATATCGGATCGTAACATCCTGAATTATGGCCCCTGATTGTACGGAAAAATCCCCTTTTTTTTTTTAGTTTTTGGTCCCTCTGGAGGTCAAAGTTATTATCAGTTTTAAAAAATCTTCTGATTATTAATTATATAAACGTTACACCGTAAAGAAGGTTGAAGTTGGATTTCATGAAAATTGGACCAAAATTGATGGACAAAATGGCCGCCGCTTGTACGTGAAAAGTGTAAAAATATGGTATGTCAAGATTGTGGACAAGTATTTGACATGTATGTTTATGACCCAAAGACCTTAGTTCCTTTCGATATTTGCGCCCATCGGATCGTTATTTCCTGAATTATGGCCCCTGATTGTCCGAAAAATCTCCCTTTTTAGCTTGTGGTGCGAATAGTGTAAAAAATATGTTATATCAAGGTTGTGGACCCTATAGAGGTCACAATTTTAATTCGATATTGACGAAACTTTAAATACATGTTTATAACCTAAAGATCTTGGTTCCTTGCCATATTTGCGCATATCGGATTGTAACTTCCTGAATTATGGCTCCTGATTGTCCGAAAAATCACCTTTTATGGCTTGTGGTCACAATTATTATCCGATTTAAAAAAAACGTTTGATTATATCACCGTTACTCCGTAATGAAGGTTGAGTTCGAATTTCGGGACAAAATGGCTGCTGCTTGTACGCAAATAGTGTAACAATATTGTATACCAAGGTTGTGGACCCTGTAGAGGTCACTTTAAATTCAATTTTGATGAAACTTGAAATACATGTTTATAACCTAAAGATCTTGGTTCCTTTTCAATATTTGCGACATATCAGATCATAACTTACTGAATTATGGCCCTTGATTATATCACCGTTACACCGTAATGAAGGTTGAGTTTGAATTTCGGGACAAAATGGCTGCTGCTTGTACGCAAATATTGTATACCAAGGTTGTGGACCCTGTAGAGGTCACACTTTTAGTTGGATTTTGATGAAACTTGAAATACATGTTTATAACCTAAAGATCTTGGTTCCTTTTCGATATTATAACTTACTGAATTATGGCCCTTGATTATATCACCGTTACACCGTAATGAAGGTTGAGTTCGAATTTCGGGACAAAATGGCTGCTGCTTGTACGAGAATAGTGTAACAATATTGGATACCAAGGTTGTGGACCCTGTAGAGGTCACACTTTTAATTCGATTTTGATGAAACTTAAAATACATGTTTATAACCAAAAGATCTTGGTTCCTTATTGATATTTGCGGCATATCGGATCATAACTTACTGAATTATGGCCCTTGATTGTAGGAAAAATCAATTTCTTTTTAGTTTGTTCTCTATCCATCTCTCGAAAATGTGGGCGTATCCTGCCTGGCAGCCGCTGGTTTGTTATTGTATAGAAAACGTGTCGGGCTAATTTTTGCATGAACGTTACTCTCAAGGTCACGAGTTCTACACGGTCAAGTTCAAGGTCAAAATCTAAGTCTATGGTTTTTGACACTTCAAAATTCACCCATGTCAAAAATAAGGACATATTTGGAATCCTTGTGGAATTCCCATTCAAGAAATACTTATTATAGCAATTTTGACATATTGGTTGCTGAGTAATGGTCAAATGAATAATGGCAGCCACGCCCATTTTGACCAAAATCCCCTAAATCGAGAGTGCCATATCTCGGCAACCGTTGGTCGGATCAAGCTAAAATTTGAAATATCAGTTTTTCCTCCCCAAATAAGCATAGACACCAAATTTCAGCAAAATCGAAGTGGATACGGTTTAACTCATTGGGTGATTTCGCATGGAATGACCCCATGGCCCTTGTTTCACTTTGTTGAATCTTGTGAACGTTCAAACGACAAAAGTTAAAACCCAATCCGTATGAATTTATATGCATCATTTAAATTAGTGAAATGAAAAAGCCTATTGAATTTCAGCAATTTCCGTCATTTACTTTTAGAGTTATGGCTCTTGTTTTACTTTGTTGAACATTGTGAATGTTTGAACGACAACAGTTATCATCCGATCTGTATGAAATTTATATGCATTATTTGAATTAGTAAAATGATAAAGCCTGTTGAATTTCAACAGTTTCTGTAGGTTACTTTCAGAGTTACAGCCCTTGTTGTAGTTTTGAGAACCTTGTGAACCCTATAAGTATAATGTCATCTGTATGAAATTGTCTATTAAATGCCCCTCATTACCTACAAAAGAATACTGTGGCTGTGGGCGTATGTTTTGTTGCCTGGCAACCTATCTTTTGCTAATGGTAAGCAAAGATAAGCAATGTCATTGATCGAGATTTTGGTACAAAATAATTTCTGAATAGTTATACCATCTATGAATACCTGCAAAAATAGGTACACACTTTTGTCATTTTCATGAGAACGTATATTGTCATCACCCCTGTCCATCCACATTGTTATCCAATTTCAATGAAACTTGAAATATAGATTTATCTCATGACGATCTTGGTTCCTTTCGTTATTGGCATGCATCGGACCATAATTTCATGGATTATGGACCCTGATTGTAGGAAAAATCATGTTTTTAGTGTATGGACACTGTAGAGGCTACAATTTTTATCCAGTTTTGTTGAAACTTGAGATGTAAGTTTATAACCCAAAGATCTTGGTTCCTTTTGATATTCGCACATATCAGATCGTAATTTAACTTCCTGAATTATGGCCACTGATAGTGTGAAAAATCGCATGTTTAACTTGTGTACCCTATAGAGGTCACAATTTTTATCCAATTTAATACACTGTTCGAAAATATATTTGTACCACCCTAATGATGGTTGAGTTAGAATTTGGAATAATCGGACCGAAACTGCCGGACAAAATGGCTGCCCCCTCGTACTGAGATAGTTAAAACATGTGGCATATCAAGGCTGTGGACCTTCTATATGGTTGTGCCCCATGTATGCAAATAGTGTAAAAATATGGTATAAACAAGCAATTGCCAAGCAAGATACGGTCACATAAACATGGGATATAAACATCAAAATCGATAAAAATTGTGAACTCAAGAGGAACCACAAGCTAAAAAAAACGTTCTAGAGGTCACAATTGTTATCAGATTTTGATGAAACTTAAAATGTATGTTTATATCCCAAATATATTGATTCTTTTTGATTTTGACCCACATGTCAGACTGTAACTTCCTGAATTAAGGCCCCTTATTGTATGCTTTTTTTTTTGCTTGTTCTCTGTCCATCTTTTGCTAAATGTGGGCATAATTTATAGGGCAACCGATTGTTGAGTTTGCTGTTTAGGCCCATAGAGCTTTTGTACAGATATTAGGTTTACAATAATGATCTAATATTCATTGTTTTTAGGTGGCCAGGAACAGGAGGAAGCTGGGTCACTACCAGAAATTGAGGGAGCTCAAGAACAGATAATTTGTATTGTTTCTTTACTAGAAGACTACCACACAAGGATAGAAAAAGGCGAAATAAGAAAAAAAGACATAGAAAGTATTTTGGGAAAGCATGATGTATCTTGTCCTCTTATTAAGATACCCTTTCAAGAAAGCCCTTTGGAATTTATATTTCAACTGAGACAAAGGGAATTGGAGATTTATGAAGACTATATGAAATTTGTGCAATCTTTGATTCATATCTGTTCACACACTGTAGCAAGTATGTTCAAATTATTCTAAAAGGTTCTGTTAACCTTATGTTTTCAATTGGAAAATAATGTTCTCTTTGATATTGTAAAAAAAAAATGTTAGTTCCTTAACAGCCTTCCCAGATTTCTCTTAGAAAGCTACAAGTTTCGTTCTGGTCAAACTCTTTAAATCAGGCTGTATTAAGGATATGTGCAGTTGCCCTCTATGTATAGTCTGTGGGAAATAGAGCAGATGTAACAAGTAGACCAGTGTGTAAAGATGTTCGGCTGGAAAATTGCTGTCTTAATTTATATATTTGCAGTCACTCTAGGCTCCTAACTCTTTTGACTTTTATGTTATATAAAATTTCTAAAGTAATGAGGATTGTTGAATAACTCTATTACCGTATTTTCTGGTGTATAAGGTGCACTTTTTTTACCAGATATTTTTATTTACAAAAGGGGTGCGCCTTATACATAGTAAAAAGCAAATCTTGGCTTTTCACTGTGTCAATATTGGCGTCTGAAGTTGATGATGTCGGCCGTTCCCGTGCAATAAAGATGGCAATTCAGTATACCATTAGTCATAAACGACAGTGCTAACAATATGGGCCGATAGCTGTTTAGTTTAAATTATCGTAAATATTTCTGCTATTTCCACGTATTTCATGACGTATATTTCAACTATTCCGACATTCCGATGTCGGCATTTGTCGTGCGATAACGGTAACGGCCATTTTAGACACCGCTATTACCGGCAATTTCCACGTATTTCATGACGTATATTTCAACTATTCCGACATTCCGATGTCGACATTTGTCGTGCGATAACGATAACGGCCATTTCAGACACCGCTATTACCGGCAATCCAAACTTCTCGTCAATGGCGGTGTTGTCAGTCAGTTGACGAAAAGGCAGGGCTTACGACAGACAAGACATTTCATTGTCTTTTAGAAAGATAACATCGATTGAGCACACGCTCAGTATACCATAGGCTTCAGCATAACTAATTACTCTCAACTTGTCCTTAGCGGTATATAAGAGGTTCGTCTCGTAGCCATTCTGAATATATAACTTGTAAGAATGATGGAATGTTCATTCATATTTTATATACACCGGGTGTTTTCTTTGAGCAATACTGTCTTATAATTTAAACATATAACCGTTTTAAGTTACCGACAGTTTTCATTCAACATGGATTCAGGGATTGACCCATTGTTATAAATTACCGGTATAGTTAATTATCAGCCAGTGAGTTGTTACCTTTTTCTATACGAAGTTGTTTGTAGTTAACAAAATCATTGTTTCTTTGATTGGTATTAAAAATGCTATTGTATTATTTTACTGATAGATCTAAATGGCTACAATCTGGGTACTGTCATGACGCGTGTAGTGGGCGGGCAACAAACGCTATCGATTGTTTGTCAGTTGTTTGCATGACTTAGAGTAAACCTGGAATTGTTGTTTCTCTTTTTTACCGGTAGTCAAGATTTATCAAAACATTTATCACAGCCTATTACTCACAAATTTAACACGATGTAATAGACGGCCATGTTTGCTGTGGGCGGGACTTGAATGTCAATTTCACTACCGTACGAGTAGCAAAAGTACCGCGAAAAGTTATGAAATAATAAATTGTATGTTATAATTAATAGAAACAAATGTAACAAAAGCTATTTATTTCATAAAGAAATATATATATAACTTGATACGGCTAAATATCGGTAATTATTATAACTGTAAACAATAGAGTTTGGCCCAGTTACTGGAGATCGCAGGTGGATTTGAGTCACGTATGGTTTCACGAGGCGCTGGGAAAGGGGTGCGCCTAAACCACGCATATTTTTTTTTTCCTGAAACACCTCTGCCAAAGTCGCCCTGCGCCTTATCTACGCATGCGCCTTATACACCGGAAAAAAAACGTAGGGAATGGAAATGAAATGAAATGGGGTTTAATGTCCTACTGTTCTGCTCCTAAACTGGGCTAATGAAGACGGGCATACACCATACTGTGCGCTATGAAGGAAATTTTGCCCAGGCAGCGGTCGTTACAGCCTACTCTTGTATCAAATTCCAACTGCCAAGGAATCTTTTTGTGCACACCAATGTGTACACGGGACCTCGGTTTTTCATCCCATCCCAAGGATTAGATAGCTGTCTTTGTCAGGCCCTTCGTCCTGCATCACTGACAAGGGGGAAACCACACAGGAAAATCTGGATGAACTTTCTCGGCCAATGCAGGGATCGAACCCCGACCCCCAGGCTAGCGAACCAGCATCTTACCCACTTGGTCACTGTGATCCCTGTTATGGGAATGAATGCACTAATTTTTTATTAGTTTTCCGGCATGGGGATACCACAGCTAAAACAGTTCGGAACTTGTTCCAATTTTCATTCTCTACGTGGGGGTAGGTTAAGAATTATGCTGCCATTTCAATACTTTGAAAAGAAGTTTGTGGGAAGTCTTTCTTGAATTTTACGAGGCGCTCACAAAGTGTTTTTTGCATTTCTTGATTGAAACATATTTATTTATTTATTTTTCCAAGTGACAAATCAAACATGACAGTAGAGGTGATAAAATAAAGTTAAATGATAATAAGATGAGAAAGTTTTGATGGGAGAAAAAGTAATGTCATGGATGATCAGTCTCTTGAGGATAACCCATAAAAACCTGCTTAAATTGAAACTATACAGGTCGCAATTCTATGGAATACAATTACCATTTATTATTACTGAGCAACGTTTCAACTAATAAGCAGTAATTGTATTCCATAGAATTGTGACCTGTATACTCCAGTTCAATTGATAAATGCCATTGAAACAATTCAAATTAAAACTAGGTTTATTTCCAATGGGGAAACACCCAGTCTTCTTTACTGAGATTTGATTCTGCCATTGCCATTCATTATACAAAACACTGGCCAGGCCTCTAATCAACTCCTTCACAAAAAAACCTCCCAGTTACTCATGGTTGTGAATGGTATTGGACAAGGCGATCTGATTAGGAGACGGTGTCCGTAGTAAGTGAATCGTTGTTTTGGATGTCATATCTTGAGCACATTTTCTCACAATGATGACCAATGCCCTGTTTCACAGCGGTTTCCAAGAGATCTACTTGGTATTTAGTTTTTCGCTGTTGAGTAAGATCGTCCAACCGTTTGTAATATCCTATTGACTTTAAATTTATACACAGTGTTTAAGGCCATGAGAGAAAGAAGCCTGTTGATTTTCAACGATATCCGATAATTACTGCCAGAATTATGTCCCTTGATTACTTTGAAATATCTTGTGGATGTTTATATCCGATTGACTTGAAATTTATACACAGTGTTAAAGGTTATATGACGAAGAAGCCTATTGTGGAAGCTCTAAAGGCTTTAGTTAATAACCAATTGACTTGAAATTTATACACAGTGTTTAAGGTCATGAGATAAAGAATCCTATTGATTTTCAACAATGTTGGTTAAAAATGGATTATTCTCTAAAGAATTGGTTTTCACATGCTGTAGAATGTAGATATGTGTTCCAATATGTCTTTCAGTTGGTTTTCGGGGATGGCGAGTCCAATAAATTTCATTCTAGCGATATTCAAGCAGTTGCTCGCAACGCATTGGAGTAAAATGGGTTGAACTCAAAAAATTAACAAAAAACATAATGGACCACACATCTGATCACATGCGACAACAAAATATCCAAAAAATCCATTTTTGGCCACTATGGCCGTCATTTTGGAAACGCGTTGAAGAATAATTTATTGAACTCAGCGTACTCGAAAACATATTAAAAGACATACTGGAGCAAATAGTTACCGCATGCGACAACAAAATTTCCCAAAAATCCATTTTTGGCAAAATTAGCCGCCATTTTGGCTGCCATTTTAGATCCAAGATGGCTACCATTGCTAGGAACATGTTGGACTATAATTTTTATACGCCCACATTTTCATGTGGACGTATATTGTCGTCGCCCCTGTCTGTCCGGACGTCCGTCCGTCCGTCCACAATTTGTTTGTGGACTCTCTACAGGTTACAATTCTTATCCGATTTTGACGAAACTTCAAATATAGGTTTATCCCCATAAGCTCTCGGCTGCTTTCGATATTCGCATGTATCGAATCGAAACTTCATGGATTATGGCCCCTGATTGTACGAAAAATCATGTTTTTAGCTTGTGGACCCTATAGAGGTCACAATTTTGAACCGATTTTGATGAAACTTGACATGTATGTTTATAACCCAAAGATCTCGGTTCCTTTCGATATTTGCACCCATTTCTGAATTATGGCCCTTGATTGTCCGAAAAATCGCCCTTTTTAGCTTGTGGTCCCTCTGGAAGTAAAAATTATTATCCGATTTAAAAAATTCGTTCGATTATATCACCGTTACATGGTAATGAAGGTTGTGTTCAAATTTCGTGAAAATCGGACCAAAATTGACAGACAAAATGGCCTCCGTTTGTACGCGAATAGTATGAAAATATGTTATATCAAGGTTGTGGACCCTATAGAGGTCACAATTTTGAACCGATTTTGATGAAACTTGACATGCATGTTTATAACCCAAAGATCTTGGTTCATTTCGATATTTGCACCCATTGGATCGTAACTTCCTGAATTATAGCCCCTGATTGTTCGAAAAAATCGCCCTTTTTAGCTTGTGGTCCCTCTGGAGGTCAAAATTATTATCAGATTTAAAAAACCGTTTGATTATATCACCGTTACATGGTAATGAAGGTTGAGTTCCAATTTCGTGAAAATTGGACCAAAATTGACGGTCAAAACGGCCGCCGTTTGTACGCGAACAGTGTGAAAATATGTTATATCAAGGTTGTGGACTCTCTACAGGTCACAATTCTTATCCGATTTTGACAAAACTTGAAATATAGATTTATCCCCATAAGATCTCGGCTGCTTTCGATATTGGAATGTATCGGATCGAAACTTCATGGATTATGGCCCCTGATTGTACGAAAAATCTAATGATTTTCTGATAATAACTTAATATGCGACAACTCTTGTTGACTGCCCGGACGATTTAGCTGCTGTGTGGGCGTATGTTTCGTTGCCTGGCAACCTATTTTTACAATTAATTTAGCCTAAGAATCACCTTTACAGATTTTTTTTTTGTTATTTTGTCCATTCCTACTGTTGTACATCGATGCTTGTAAATTAACTAGATGTTCAAGTTATATACAGTGCACTCTGTCACATCCGATCTCTGATAAATCCGAATCTCTTTGACATCCGACATGATTTTCATGTCCCGATTTATTTCCTTATTACTTCAGCCAAAAAATCTCTGGTTGATCCGGACTCTGTACGTTCCGGATTCCGACATCAATCAGCCGTCCCGTCACATGATTTTTATACGCCCACATAGAAATGTGGACGTATATTGCCGTCGCCCCCGTCCGTCCGTCTGTCGGTCCGTCCGTCCGTCGGTCCGTCCGTCCGTCCGTCCATCGTCCACAATTGCTTGTGAACGCACTAGAGGCCAAGGTTAATATCCGATTGACTTTAAATTTATACACAGTGTTTAAGGTCATGAGAAGAAGAAGCCTATTGATTTTCAGCAATATCCGATAATTACTGCCAGAGTTATGTCCCTTGATCACTTTGAAAAATCTTGTGAACGCTCTAGAGGCTAAAGTTAATATCCGATTGACCTTAAATTTATACACAGTGTTAAAGGTCATGAGACGAAGAAGCCTATTGATTTTCAGCGATATCCGATAATTACTGCCAGAGTTATGACCCTTGATCACTTTGAAAAATCTTGTGAACGCTCTAGAGGCTAAAGTTAATATTGGATTGACTTTAAATTTATACACAGTGTTCAAGGTCATGATACGAAGAAGTCTATTGATTTTCAGCAATATCCGATAATTACTGCCAGAGTTATCACCCTTGATTACTTTGAAAAATCTTGTGAATGCTCGAGAGGCTAAAGTTAATATCCGATTGACTTTAAATTTATACACAGTGTTTAAGGTCATAAGACGAAGAAGCCTTTTGATTTTCAGGGATTTCCGATAATTAGTGCCAGAGTTATGGCCCTTGATCACTTCAAAAAATCTTGTGGACGCTCTAAAAGTCAAAGTTAATATCCGATTTACTTTAAATTTATACACAGTGTTTAAGGTCATAAGACGAAAAAGCCTATTGATTTTCAGCGATTTCCGATAATTAGTGCAAGAGTTATGGCCCTTGATCACTTCAAAAAATCTTCTGGACACTGTAAAAGCCAAAGTTAAATCTGATTGACTTTAAATTTATACACAGTGTTTAAGGTCATAAGACGAAGAAGCCTATTGATTTTCAGCGATTTCCGATAATTATTGCAAGAGTTATGGCCCTTGATCACTTCAAAAAATCTTGTGGACACTGTAAAAGCCAAAGTTAATATCCGATTGACTTTAAATTTATACACAGTGTTTAAAGTCATAAGACGAAGAAGCCTATTGATTTTCAAAGATTTCCGATAATTACTGCCAGAGTAATGGCCCTTGATCACTTCAAAAAATCTTGTGGATGCTCTACAGGGCAAAGTTAATATCCGATTGACTTTAAATTTATACTCAGTGTTTAAGGTCATGAAACGAAGAAGCCTATTGATTTTCAATGATTTCCGATAATTACTGTCATAGTTAAGGCCCTTGATCACTTTAAAAAATCTTGTGGATGCTCTAGAGGCCAAAGTTAATACCGGATTGACTTTAAATTCATACACAGTGTTTAAGGTCATGAGACGAAGAAGCCAATTGATTTTTAGCGATTTCCGATAATTACTGTCAGAGTTATGGCCCTTGATCACTTCAAAAAAAATATTGTGGACACTATAGAAGCTAAAGTTTACATCTGATTCACTTTAGATTGATACACAGATTTTAAGGTCTTGAGACGAACAAGTATATTGATTTTCAATGAATTTTGATAACCTGAACACCTCAATTTATGATATTAAATGTTTCGTATACTAAACATTAGCGTGGAGGAGAACTTTATTAAAGCCAAACAAATTCTAATGATTTTCTGATAATTACTTAATGAGTTGTTACTCTTAATCAGATTTTAGTGTATTATAAATGTTTCATTACCGAAAAAAGTAAAAATATGCGACCACTCTTGTTGACTGCCCGGACGATTTAGCTGCTGTGGGCGTATGTTTCGTTGCCTGGCAACCTATCTTTCATTGAATCGTCACCGTATAATCCGGCCTTAAATCGGTAGGTGTCAAGCAATTACCAATCAATTGTCCGTTAGATTAAAACTTGATGGGTGTGAAACCACAAAAAATTAACAAGCAATCACCAATCAATTATCGGTAAGATTAAAACTCGCTATCGTCTAGTTCTTTCTTGATTACCTTGATAATTTTATAATCTCTTGTAAGACAGTAATTGTGACAAATACTCAAGAATATCTACGAATTTTCCCACGAATTCGTTCGTACAAATATTCCTAGCACCTGTTAGAAACATTCGTTGCACATGCCGATTGAACCCGAATAACGTAGCCTAAGTTCGTCCACGTTGAGCTGAAATGAGCGGACGTTACGGTTTATAATTATGACCTTGACCCTCATCGTCAATAGCTGCGGTTAACTAAACACAGTGTTTAGGAAACAGATTGAGTGTTTAGCCGTTTATGTGAGCGGATGAAATATAACAAACGCCCCGTAGTATTTTAACCATTGACCGCAGCTTTCGCCGACGAGGGTCAAGGTTATAAAACGGCTGCTGAGAACATAACGTCCGCTCACTTCAGCTCAATGTTTGTTCACCCTGCGGATCTCACCGAACCGTGTGACGACGACCTTGGCATAGGACGACAGATTATCAATGAACACGTGATAGCAAACACACGCGTGCGGTCAACTGAAGATGACGAAGATGATAAATTAACGTCAGACTTGACCTATTCAAAATGCCTACGCATGTTGAATGAAATAAAAATTATGTTAGAAAATTTTGAATGTACAGAAAAGTTTATCATTTTTAAAGGGAATAATGCTCGGGTGAATCGAAGCAACATTATAATAATACTTCCGGTTTTCGAAGTTACAATATTTCCGTTTTTGACAAAACTGGGTATTCCGGCACTCTGTGACTTCCGACATATTTTAACGATCCCGTACGATGTCGGATTTGACAGAGTCCACTGTATCATCCAATTATGCAGTCATTATGTTCATCACATGAAGATGCTTTGTTCATTTTCAACAATTTGTTTATTTTAATGTCAGAAAATAGGTTATTGTCCTTGATAACTTTTTAATGTCTTATAAATGATCACAAATAACCTGTAAAAGAAGTAAGCTTTATGGACATTTTAAGTGATTTCTGCTGTTTAGTGTATGTTTCTTTGCCTGGCAATCTATCTTGAATTGAACTACTTTCAAGAAAAAATGTAACCTTATATTTCTATCTTTGTTCTTAATGATTGTTTTGTTTTATATTTTCATGAATAGATAAGCCATACCATTTAAATTTGTAATTGTCTTTACTGTGATATCTCATCTTATTTCTTTCAGTTTATGACACTGATGAACACAAAAGGTTGGTCTCTGAATTTAATGACTTGACAAAGAGTGATGCAGAAAAACAACTGACAGAAATTTACAATATACCAAACATCCCAGACTATAGAAAAGTACAAATAGAAATCTATACACCAATTATTAATCCATTTGAAATACCACGTAACATTCTACAGATATTACCAAAACTTCATGAACTGAAAGAAAGTCAACTGTTCGTGGAAATTTGGAAAAGGCATTTGGATAATTTAACAACAGATTCTTTATTTGCTTTAATTGGAGAAATCTGGAGTCGGGCTATTGAGAGCTGGGAACAGTTTCAGAAAGAGTTAAAAGCAGGCGACATATCTTTTGAAAGTATGGAGAATCATTTTAAAGTGTTTGAAGGAAATTATGATAGGATAGAGGAGGAAATGATGATGGTATTAAAAGATAAAGTAATAGTAAGGGAGAGAATTAGCCAAATTAAGACATACCATATTGTGAGTTCCTGCCAGAAAGCATCTGATGAATTTTTGAAGATAAAAAAATTCTTAGGCTTGACTGATAGGTTTGAGACCTGTTCAAAAATCGCAAGATTAGTACGTATATAGTTTTTACTTCTCCATCTAAAATTTTGGCTTTGATGCTGTAACATAAATAATGCTGGATACATTATTTTGACCACAAAAAAAAGACATTAGCTGTTTTTACACTGAGCTGGTATTTATTATGTGCTGTTACATGCCATATAAAGCCCATATTTAGTTTTCTATAAAGTTTACCTGTTTAAAAAAAATTCAATAAACAATACAACAAAATTTTTAAAAATTCCAATTTAAATTTAGACGAGACCTGCAAGGAGCAATGGCGGGTTTCACCGGTGCCACATTACCGTTGAACTTATGTCACTTCTGGTGCCACATTACCTTTGAACTTTCAGTATCTATGAAACCGTTAAACAGGTTCCACATAAGCATTGCACACATGAAATTAAACGGACGCAGAATCAACCAAATCCAGCAATATCAATTCATTTTATACATTTGTTACATAGCATTTAAGTGTACTTCTGGTGAAAATGTTCAATTAGTTTTATGAAATCAGACATGGCATAAGGCATCACATGGTGAAAATTTTATGTAAATAGAATAATAATTGCCGCTTTTATTGACCAAAAACCTTTAAAAGTGACTTGTAGAAAATCGTCTATTTCTCGGCAACCAGACAAGTTAAAAACTACTTTTTGGTATCTATGTGATGGTATGGGCTCATTCTATTTGTTGCTTGGAATCAAATATCATAATTTGAAAAACATTACAAATCAGACTCGATTGAATAAGATATCTATTTTGAGGGCCAAAAATACAGTTTTTGCCAAAATGACATTACTTCAGTGATACTAAAAATGTTAAAATTTTATGAAAATCGAATAATGATTGGCACTTTTATGGAACAAAAACCTTCAAAAGTGACTTGTTGAAAATCGTCTATTTCTCTGCAACCGAAAAGTTAGAAACAATTTTATGACATCTATGTGACCGTATGAATTGTATTAATATGTGAAATTAAACCAAAAGTTAGAATTATAATACTTGTTTAAAAAAAATATTGATTTTAAAAGTTAAAATGCAGTTTTGGACAAAATTGTGTCACTTCCGGTGTCAATTTTAAATTGTAATCAACTTGATATGACGCATACTTGCTTTTTGAATCAAATGGTGTCACTTTTATGAAAATCCATTAATAATTGACTATTTTACAGGCAAAATAACAAAAACAGTGACTTATGCAAAACTTCCCATTTCTAGGCAACTGCTTATATTACAAACTAATTTTATAATTCTCTTCGTATGGATTATAGCTACAAGTTTATAAAAGTTACGTAGAAATATTTTAAAATCTGAAATGCCTGAATGGGTTTTAAATAGGTCAATTTTACACCTTTTTTCACCTCTTAATCAAATTTGCTCGAAAATGAAATCGAAATTTAAAAAACTGAGCTCATACTTTTTTGCGGCTTTAAAGGGCACACTGGTTATATCAGTTTAAAAAAAAAAGATATTTGTTTTTGAAAAATGGTACCTAACTGTCAAAAATGTAGTTTTTGGTAAAATTACACCACTTCCGGTGCCGAGAGATCACACTATTGGTAACAAAAAAAATGAAAATTGAGACCACGGAGCATATGAACTTTGTTTTATACAAATCGAACAATAAATAATTAATCTAGGACTGAAAAACTGAATTAGCCAATGGCGGCCAAGGAAAATTACTGAGACAAAAATTTTTCACATTTTTGCTCAAGTCAGATGACTCTTTAATTCTGTGTAAAACATGACTAAAAAATTTTCATAAATAAAAATTATGTTTGTAAAAATTTAAATTTTCTAAATTTGGCGCCTAATATCTTCGAAGATTTGCCAAAAATCAAAAATCAAACGTAGCGTAGCTGTGTGCCCTGTCTCCGGCTATGCCAAAATGTATCGAAAGTTAAAATCCAATGATTATTGTTAAATTACTGCAATATTTTAAAAAATAGCTTTATCTTCTAAGTCACACCCACTTTCTCAGTAAAACCAAAGAAATCAAAACGATACAACAAGCAGTTGCTGAGATCTACTCAAAGTGGAATTGGAATAATAATAATAACTACACCTGCATGCAGGAATGACAGGTTTCACTGGTGCCACGTTACCTTTGATCTTGTGTTGCTTTCGGTGCCATGTTACATAAGCATTGCACATATCAAATAAAGTGGATGCAGAATCAACCAAATCCAGCAATATCAATTCATTTTATATATATATTACTTGTAAGTGATCCTGGCACAATTACATTACTTCCGGTGATAATGAAAATGTTCAATTAGTTTTATGAAATCAGAAATGGCGTAAGGCACGATGAAAATTTTATGTCAATCGAATAATAATTGACACTTTTAAAGACTAAAAACCTTCAAAAGTGACTTTTAGAAAATCGTCTATTTCTCGGCAACCGTACAAGTAAGAAAACGTTTTTTGGTATCTATATGATCGTATGTGTTCAATATATTTGTTGATTGGAATCAAATATCTTAATTTTAAAAACATTACAAATCGGACTCATTTGAATAAAATATCTGTTTTGAAGGCTAAAAATGACATCACTTCCGGTAATACTGAAAATGTTAAATTAGTTTTATGAAATCATAAATTGCATAAGACATCATATGGTGAAAATTTTATGAAAATCAAATAATGACTGACTCTTTAATAGACCTAAAACCTTGAAAAGTGACTTTTGGAAAATCGTCCATTTCTCTGCAACCATACAAGTTAGAAACCATTTTGTGGTATCTATAAGATCGTATGGGTTCATTCTATTTGTTGATGGGAACCTAATTTTATAATTTTAAAAATATTACACATAATATTCATTTGAATAAAAAATGTATTTTTAAGGCTAAAAATTCAGTTATTGCCTAAATGACATCACTTCCGGTGACAGTCGGGATGTTTGTTGACGAGTCATCTTGGTTTTTTTTGTCCTCCACCATTTGAAGAAAGCAGCTGACTATTGAATTGGGACACAATAACTCTCCTTTTAATTCAGATAGAATGTTCGAAGATGAACATTTTCTGCTTAGGGTAAGCAGAGATCAGCAATTTGATTGTTTGATGCTTTGACACGTTAACTTCAGTTCTAATTAAGTGAGAGAGATGAAACTTGCGTGGTGTATGATTTTATTTCATAAATACCTTTTCTAAGTTCGATAATGATTATTTTCTGCTCAGGGTAAGCAGAGCGATAAGCAATTTTGGAACATGACAACTCTGCTTTTAATTGAGGTAGAATGTTTAACCCATTTTTGTCGTTAGCGTATCAGTTCGCACATTATGTCTGGCGGTAGTGAATCAACTCGCGGACCCATCTTACTTAGCAACGGCATTAGCGAACCAAAGCGAGAGATCAATCAACAGATTTCTATAGTTTTTATTTTATAAATTAATGGTGATTGAGTAATAAAAAAAAAAACACCTAATGAAAAGGAATGTTATATTCTCTATTTATCGAATAAAAAACATACGTTTCAACAAAGGATCTTTCACTATTTACGTAATAGGTCAGAGGTGAAAATTTACACAGTGTCAATGACTTTGGCATTATTCCAATATTTACATGTTGTCAATTACGGCTAATAATTTTATGATATTGAGAATGAAATAGAATCAGACTTTATGATTTACTGCCAGGCATATTGTGATATATGATAATGTCGAAGAAATCAACTATTTATTTTTTTTGACGTTATGATGCGATGAATGCGTATACTCGAGCCGAGATCAAGCGTGTCGTTGCAATCTTGAATACACATGCTTAAACGGATGATAACAGAAAACTTAGGCTAATAATTCTGGACTTTGGAAAGTTAAATTGAATCAAAAATTTTAGGATTTAATACAAGCTACATAGAGGAATATTACATTGTTTGAGATTTCAACTATATATTTTTTTATTTTTGACGCAATAAAGCAAAGAAAATGACAATTCCCGTCATATATCCAAAGGAAGGCAGTAAATGTTGAATGCCGATAGCGATGAATTGACCGTTATGGGGTGATTTGAACACTGCTGTCAATATGAGGATCAGGGGTAGGGTCGTAGATAATCTTTTACTTGGCTCAGGGTTAAATGGGTTAAACTTAATAATAATAATAATAATAATAATCTATTTATAAAGCGCTGAATATCCAACTAACTAGTTGCTCAAGAGCGCTATATACATGAGATTAAATAAACCATGATACGATAAACATTTAAACACATTGAAGGAATGAACAGAATGAAAGTCTGAAAAGGTAAAAAATTACCACAAACAAAACAGTTATTAACACTAAGGGTAAACAGAGTTGAAGAGTTCAGTCTTAAGAGATTTCTTAAAAGATGTCATGTTTTTAGAGTTTTTAGTCTTTTTTGATAGTCTATTCCATAATGTTGGGCCACTATGGGCGAAAGTTCTCTCACCACTTTTAGTTTTCACTGGAGGACATACGAGAAGGTTTTCATTCTGTGAGCGAAGTGAACGCGAGGGAGTGTACAGTGTAATAATTTCTTGTAGATATTTAGGAGAGTCAATGTTATTCTGTGTATTATATGCAATGACATTTATCTTAAATATTATCCTTTCTCTAACCGGGAGCCAGTGTAGCTGTTTAAGCACAGGAGAAATGTGTTCACGTGGTTTTGTTTGAGTTACGATCCGAGCTGCTCGGTTTTGGAGCTTCTGTAGTTTAGTGATTTGCAAAGCAGGTAAATTGAACAGAAGAGAGTTGCAGTAATCCAAGTTAGATAAAACAAAGGCTTGATGTACATGTTGATTGATCATTAGGTGAAAGTCTTGACTGAGTTCAATGATTAACATTTCGAGCTAAAGCTAAGCAGAGCTAAACAATTTCATTGATGAATGCTTTGGGAGAAGATAACATTGATTCTATCTGATGGAGAGTGATGAAACTTAGTGTATAGTTAATAATCAGTTTGATTGCTCGATACTTTTGAAAATTAATATGTGATTAATTAATATGTGCCATCTATTTTTTTTTGTGACTTTGGCGGAGTACATCAGCCTCACTGGTGGCTTGTTGTAAATAATGCCAGTAATTATGTCAACATATCCTTTCCATATAACACGATCCCGAATGTCAATGTTACCTGCCACAGGTGAATTTCAAAGTTAGCGATTATTGCCGTTCTCCATGAGTAGTCCTAACTTTCTGCCAATATTTTTTTATATTTATTTATTTATTCTTCAATTAAAGGTTACGACATGACAATAAATTAATGTAAAGATAATAAAAACTAGACCTGTGTAGCAGGAATGACGGGTTTCACTATTGCCACGATACCTTGCAACTTATGTCACTTTCGGTCCCACGTTACCCTTGAACTCATTTCACTTCCAGTACACACATCAAATAAAATGGAAGCAGAATCAACCAAATCCAGCAATATCAATTCATTTTATACATTTGTTGCATGTAAGTGTACAGTACTTCCGGTGATAATGAAAATGTTCAATTACTTTTATGAAATCAGAAATGGCATAAGGCATCACATGGTGAAAATTTTATGCAAATCGAATAATATATGCCACTTTTATAGACCCAAAACCTTGAAAAGTGACTTGTAGAAAATTGGCTATTTCTCAGCAACCGTACAAGTTAGAAATGATTTTGTGGTATCTGTATGATCATATGGATTCATTCTATTTGTTGATTGGCATCAAATATCATAATTTGAAAAAGATTTCAAAACAGACTCATTTGAATAAAATATCTGTTTTGAAGGCTAAAAATACAGTTTTGCTAAAATGACGTTACTTCCGGTGATAATGAAAATCTTAAATTACTTGTATGAAATCCTAAATGGCATTAGGTATAACATGGTGTAAAGTTTATGAAAATCGAATAATAATTGATACTTTTATGGCTCCCAAACCTTCAAAAGTGACCTGTAGAAAACCGTCTATTTCTCGGCAACCGAACAAGTTAGAAACAATTTTATGATATCTATATGACCAAATGAGTTGTGTTTATATGTGAATTTAAACCAAAAGTTAAAATTATTAATACATATTAAGTAATTCTTGGTTGAATAAAACATTGATTTAAAAAGTTAAAAATGCAGTTTTTGACAAAATGACGTCACTTCCGATGTCAATTTTAAATTGTAATCAATTTGATATGACGCTACATGCTTTTTGAATCAAATGATGTCACTTTCATAAAAATCCAATAATAATTGACTATTTTACAGGCAAAATTACGAAAACAGTGACTTATGCAAAACTGCCCTTTTCTCGGCAACTGCTTATATTACAAACTAATTTTCACATACATTCTCTTCGTATGGATTATAGCTACAAGTTTATAAAAGTTATGTAAAAATATTTTAATATCTGAAAAGCCTGAATGGGTTGTAAATAGGTCAATTTTACGCCTTTTTTCACCTCTTAATCCAATTTGCTAGAAAATGAAATAGAAATTAAAAAAACTGCTTCCGACATTTTTTTGCGCCTTTAAAACACACACTCTTTCAGTCATATAATATTTCAAAAAAATAATATTTGTTTTCGAAAAATGGTACCTAACTGTCAAAATTGTAGTTTTTGGTAAAATTATGCCACTTCCGGTAACGACAGATAACACTTTCGGTAATAAAAAAAATGACAATTGAGACAACGAAGCATATGAACTTTGTTTTATACAAATTGAACAATAAAAAATTAATCTAGGACTGAAAAACTGAATTAGCCAATGGCGGCCAAGGAAAATTACTGAGACAAAATTTTTTAACATTTTTGCGCTAGTGAGATGACTCTTTAATTCTGTGCACAACACGACTAAAAAATATTCATAAATAAAAAAGTTTTTTGTAAAACTTTAAATTTTCGAAATTTGGCGCCTAATATCTTCGAAGATTTGCCGAAAATCGAAAGTAGCGTAGCTATGTGCCCTGTCTTCGGCTATGCCAAAATGTATTGAAAGTTAAAATCCAATGATTATTGTTAAAATTACTGCAATATTTTTAAAAACAATAACTTCGGTAATTTTGGACATTTCGCATTGTCGCAGAACGTTCAAAATAGCTTTATCCTCTAAGTCACACCCACTTTCCCAGTAAAACCGAAGAAATCGTAACGATGCGACACGTAGTTGCTGAGATCTATTCAAATTGGAATCTGAATAATAACTAGACCTGCTTGCAGGACTGAAGGCTTTCACCTTACCCAAGGCAGCACAAAATGCCCACCACTCACCCCTTAAAAAATACCCACACACACTTAAACAACTCAGATATTGACACTTTACCATAGAAGGAAAGTGAAAAATATAGTTGAACAATTTACAACATTATGAACTTGGATCGGTAGAATCCTACAGACGCCGGAAATCTAAATACGCAATCAAAAACTCAAAAATTCCAAAAAATTACAATTTAAAAACATTTTCAAATTTTCAGGAAAAAAAGAGAACGGCGTGGTATCGCAATTCGACCTTTATCGCATCCGCAATATCCCCGGCTCTACAAAAATGTAACTTTTTCGAAAATAGGTTGGAAATTGACATTATTAGGACCTATTTTCATTTATGCACGTTAAAGATTTACTTCACTTCCGGTCTGTTCAGAACTTTCGCAATAGTTCTAAGCGCTAACTGCTTACAACATAGGAAAATCATTATTCAGAACTCTATCTGTTTTAGTTTCAGAGATCTACACTAGAAATAAAAAAAAACAGTTTTCCGAATGGGACCAAAATAAAAAATCGTGTCAGATAATAGCCAAAACCAAGTATCATATTTTTCAACATCAACTTTTCAACATTAATAAAGAGGGGTGCCTTCCTTATTAATATAGCCTCAGTAAATAGCGTCATTTTCGCTGGTATCAAATGATGACGTCATGTAGACAAAAAGCCTGGGATAATAATTTCAGGAGTAACTGCTATTGACTAAAATGAATTATTTTCATCCTAGAAGCACCAGTACCAGATATTGGTTACCATTAAAACACACGTAGTTCAAATATTGCCACTTTCAAAAAAAGCTCTCTAAAAATGCTTTATACGTATGCAAAACATTCCAATTATGACCATTTCGGACTTTTGTCGATGTCACACCAATATGTACAGGAGACATCGGAATCGCGTTCATGTCAGCTACTCAAATATGTAACTGGTTCAAAAATTGATTGAATATTCAATGTAATATCGACAATTTTCTGATTCCGTGCCCGTTAAAGATTTGACGTCACTAATATACTATTCAAAAAAAGTAGGGGATATTTGATTTTGGGGGCATAATACTAAAATATGCAAATGACTACGAAAAAAGTCACTATAGAACCTAACAGAAGAAACATTTCCAGTTACATGTGACGCCCAAACGCACCAATAGCTACCGCATGGAATGCAGGTGATGCTTGGGATCATCATGGGGGTCCAACCCAAGATTTGCACGACTCTGACTTTGAATGTTACAGTCATTGTGGCAATGAATTCCAGGGTGGAAACATCAGTTTAATTGTTTTAGTGACCAGAAAACAAATTTTGATATGCGTCGGCTTACCCAAAATGAAAGGTTACGTGCCCTTGGCATGCTACAGATCGGCACAACACAGGTGGTTGTGGCGCGGACGATGAATGTTTCTCAGTCTGTCATAAGCAGGCTATGGTCCAGATACCGTGATACACAATCTGTACAGGACAGACCACGCTCAGGTCGACCAAGGGCGACAACTCAAGCCCAGGATCGATTTATCCGTACCTTGGCCTTGAGAAATCGTGTCATCACAGCAAATCAGATCAGCGCTCGTCTTCAAACAGACACTGGTGTGAGAGTGAGTGGCCAGACGATTCGGAATCGACTTCATAGGGGTCACCTTCGCGCGTGATCCCTTGTTTGAGAGATCATCACATTCAGGCAAGACGTCGTTGGTGTAGGGATCGTCAACACTGGGATAATCGACGCTGGAGCAATGTGATGTTTTCAGGTGAGTCAAGGTTCACTGTTGATTTTTTGGACAGACGTAGGAGGGTGTGGCGTCGTCGAAACGAGCGCTTCCAAGACGTTAACGTCATCAGACATGATCGATTTGGGGGTGGTTCTGTTATGGTGTGGGGAGGCATCACTGTTGCTGGAAGAACGGCTTTACATGTTGTTGCAGGGCGTGTTACAGGCCAGTACTACCGGGACAACATCTTGGCAGTCCATGTTGTGCCGTTCGCACGACGTCATGGCCGCCGTTTCATCTTCCAGGATGACAACGCAAGATGTCACAGGGCCAGGATCGTTACAGGTTACCTCCAACAACAGAACATCGCCACATTACCTTGGCCAGCACTGAGTCCCGACCTCTCCCCCATCGAGCATGTCTGGGACATGCTTGGACAGAGGTTACGTCAACGTCAACAACGTCCTGCCAATGTCCAAGAACTTGCTGCTGCGTTGCAACAGGAATGGGACAATCTGGACCAAAATGACCTTAGACGTCTCATTAGGAGTATGCCACGTCGGATCAATGCTTGTTTGGCAAACAGAGGAGGATTTACCCGTTACTGACTTTGTTGTGATGCTGTGGTAACTTTGCTGTTTGACCCCGGGTATCATTTTACCCTTATAATGGTCAGTCTGTGCCTTACTTAGTCTAACGATCATTTGGAATAAATCGATGAATGTGAACCAGAGTTGGGATTTCGCCCGTATATTCCGGACTTGTCCGAATTTTTTTTCCAAACGCACAATATTGTCCGACCGGGAATATGCCCAATCGGACATCAAGACATAGTGAATAATATTCAAAATTCCGAAATTAATATAGTGTACTGAAAGTATAACTACCACTCAACCCGATTATCGTTGACAATAGGCAGGATTGATTAGGTAATTAAGTGATCAACGTATTTATCGTGTTATACCGTCAATAAACCTACCTTGATTAACTACTTAATCCGTCTTGATTGATTGACTTAATCCTTTGCCGGACAATTCATCAATCTAATCTTAAACAGAAGTCATTGCTTTCCCTTTGTCGGACTATTCATCAATCCAATAAGAGTGATTATAATTTTAATCCACCCGTTTACCTCGTGGTCTTCAATTGTCGGGCATTTTAATCGCATTGATGTGAGCCGACAGCATTTATAAACTATTCATAAATGTCACATATCGTAAGAGTATATTATTTTATAACACCCTACATGTAATTCATTTTGTCTACGATACCCTTTACGTCTTTTAAGAATCCATATATAAATTCTCATCCACAGTGGCACTTTCTCGTGATCTCGAGCGCCGCACGAATATTGCTTAACATGTTAGGCAGTGCTTACTATGAAGCTGTGTGCTGTAAGTCACGTACGCCATAGCGGCAATACGCTGAAGTCAGCTATGCCTTTTCTCATCACCACAAGTATTACTATTTCGAACGCTTTTCTTTCATTTGCTGCCGTGTTCTTATTTATATTACGCACGGATTTGAATATTTTGTTGACATTTTATAAAGAAAAAACGATGTTCTGACATCACAAACTATTCTTATTTCGGGAGTTCGGCATTCATTTGCTGTCACGTAAATCTAAAGGAATATTACGGTTGTGAATTTTATGCCGAAGCAGGATCGGCAAGGTTTCATTCCGATCTATGATTCAATGTATTACGAAAATGCTTAATTTTGTACGACATTTACTGACATGATTTTGAATGCCGTACGGGAATTAGGTGTGAAAAATAGCGAGGTTCACCAATTTTATGACGTACGGGATTTGAATATTTTGTTGACATGTGATTTTTAATTGTGGTATGAATTGAATACCGTACGGGAATTAAATATGAAAAATAGCGAGGTTCACCTTATTTGTTATGTACGTGATTTGAATATTTTGACGACATGTGACTTTTAATTGTGGTATGAATTCGTCTGCTTAAATAACGATAAGAGTTATGCCCCTTTATTTTCGGTAAAATGTCCGACACGAAAAATTTTGAAATCCCATCCCTGATGTGAACTTCATTTCATTTTTGTCATTTGTTTCTTCGTCAGTTTCATTAGGTGACTTTAATAACACTTAAAAATCAAATATCCCCTACTTTTTTTGAATAGTATATATAAAAATTTGATGTTTATTACCGATAGTCTATGCTCAAACTACATCATGTCTTCTACCACAGGTGCAATATTCGTACTTCTGCACGATACTACTGCAAGATACAACAGCAACCTCTTAAAAATTGAACTTGCTTATAAACAGTGCGAGCCCTAGATTTCTGTCGAGATGATTACGGTTATGAGGTAATTTTGACAACGAAGAAACAATATTAATTCATAGCCTAATTATTACACACAGCAATCAACTATTTCTGTTACCGGGTCATTAAATCCATATTTTGAATAGAAGTAAACACTCAAAGTTGAAATACTTTTAGCTCAAATATCGTCACTGTGAGAGAAAAGGGGACTTTTGAATATGCTCTAAACGTTGGTAATACGTACAGATTGTATCAACTCTTACTGCATATCTCGCTTAACAATAAAAGGTGACGTTTTCAATTTTCGATCCCTTTGTTCTCATACTCCTGATATTTCTAACTGTTGCGCAATGGTTTCATACATAAGGCTACCGATAAAACTTTCTGTAGAAGAAATTCCAAAAAAAAATTAAGTTGACTTTTCGAGAAAAAGACCCCTAAATATGCCCCAAATCGTACAAATACGTCGTTTTCAATTTTCGATCTCTTTTTTCGGCTACCCATGACAATTAGAAAAATTGTACGATGGTTTCACACAATACACTACCCATTAGACTCTCGATTGAGAAAGTTTGAAAAAAATCGTTGACGGCGTTTCCGAGAAAAAGGCGTTTAAACATGACCGAAATCGTAAATAACCTTACTTTTCAAAGTCCCATAACTTTTTTAGTTTGAAAAAGAAACTTGTCGCTGTGGTACCATCTTGTAGATATTTTACGTGGCTATCAAATGACGCTGTACTTTAACTACTCAGTAAATAGCCAATTGAAACATCGCATTTTGCGCACAGGCACCCATTTCTCAGAATTTTGTCAAAGTTTGGATACTTTTCTTGACCACTTCCGGTGATTAGAGGATTTTCATCCATAGTCTAAGGACTGGAGACGACTCTTGACTTCATATTCCTGAAGTTTCAGAAAAATCGCAGGCGCCGATTTAAAAAAATAAGAACTCTACGATTTGACCAAAATGCGTAAAAAAGTGAAAAATCAAAGTTAACATTTCAGAACAAAACTTATATTGTTGGAATCGGATTGGTGTCAGCTATCCAAAAATATAAGTCATATTTTAAAATTCCTAAAAATAACAATTTTAGAAAATTTTGAAAATTTTCCATTTTTCACCAAAAAAATGAGAGCGACAAAGTTTCTAAACTCAATGTTTTTGAACTGCCATCTGCTCAGAAATGTCTATAGCTATCCAAAAATGTAAATATCGGAAAAGTCGGATGAGAATTAGAAGAATTATGGCCGATTTTCAAATTGCGTGCACGTTAAAGATTTGACGCATTTCCGCTCTGCGCACAAATTTGGTTTTACATTTAAGCACTAACCACCACCCAGTTTCCCAACAGAAAATCAAATTTCAGACCGCTATCTCTTATAGTTGCTGAGAAATAGGCAAAGTGAAATAAAAATAAATAATAACTAGATCTGCTACTGTCCCATGCAGATATGAAAGCTTTCATATTCGCAGTCACTTCATGTCATGGGTCAAATAAATAATCCGAACAAGAAAAAATAAATTATTAAAATCAGTAACAATCTAGCGAAATTAATATGATTTTTCACTCGTAAACAACTTTGTCGGCACGAAAAACATCAAAGGCGAAATTCGAATTTTTGAAATATTCAAATACCAAAAATTCGACCCGTATCCCGGCTATCCTGAAATGTATTAAATGTTAGACATAGGAGACGCATTGAACATACTATGCCCTATTGTGTTTGTTTACAAGTCCGTAAATGTCGATTTTACACTATGTTTCATATTCACTTCAAAATGGCGACCATCAGCTGACCTAAATCAAAATTCTGCTCTGAACGTTTTTTAGGTTTACCTTCAAGGATTCAGAAAATGTAACTCCCATGTCTGTAAGTGCAATATCGCAAAAGTTCTATTGTTTTTTCACATTTCAAGATGGTGGCACTTCCGGTTCGATCGACAAACTCCATGTTTTGTGTACGAATCAGTAATTACTTCTCTAGTATCAAAAAAAAAATAGGTCATTCTGACCTTTATTTCGACGATTTATTTTTAAAGATTGGATTCATAATTCCACCAAGGGGAGATAATTTAGAAAATTTTATAAGTCATTTTTCAAGTCGCATCAGTAATGTCTACTTACATACTAAATTTCATGAAAATCGTACAACTATTAAAGAAGTTGTCAAGTTGGTCTCAACTTCCGGTTCGAAATCACAGCGACGAATTTTCGAATATTACAAAACTTTTAAAAATAAGCTTCCCCTGACCAGCTTAATCGTTCGCAATAAACGTTTGCCCCTTAAAATCGGCAAATTGCTGACTTTAAAGTGAGAAACATTACAACCGGGCGAAATTTTCTGTTTTATCACTTTTACAGTACCATTGATTACCAACCGATTATTACAAAACTTTAAAAATAAAAGGGAAAGAGAGAAATGCGGCTTAACGTCCATTCGACACAAACGAGGTCATTTCGGCACTAACATATGTCTTTTAATTTTATTTAAAAACTTTCCTTGCGCGTGCGGGTCATTAGCCGTGGGAGGAAACCGAAGTACACGGAGAAAACCCACGAGGTTGGACACCATACTCCATGTCACGTGCAACTTGGAAATCGAAACGACGCCGGTTGACTCAATGGCAGACGTTATGATACAGCGCGCACATGCTAACCATTCAGCCATTCAGCCTCCCTAAAATCGGGAAATTGCTGATTTATAGCAAGAAACATTTCAACCGGGCGAAATTTTCTGTTTTAACAGTTTAATTTGCACGGTACTTTAATTAGCAACCGATTATTACAAAACTTTTGAAAATAAGCTCCAACTTACCAGCTTAATCGTACGCAATAAATGTTTGGCCTGAATTGAAAATTCTGCACCGAGAAAGTTCATCTCGATTTTTCGGCGTGGTTCCCCCTCGTCAGTGACAGCTGTCTAGTCGTTCGGATGGGACGAAAAACCAAGGTCCCGTGTACACATTGGAGTGCATGTAAAATATCCCTAAGCAGATGGAATTCGATACTGTTGAATAAGCTCTATACGATGACTAAATGTGCATATTCTAGTCACCCACACTGCATGTTTCGCTTAACAATGAAAGGGTGCCGTTTTCAATGTTCGATCCTTTTGTTCTTCTACTCTTGATATGTTGGACTGTTGATCGATGGTTTCATATAAAAGACTACTGATAATACTCTTTGTACAAGAAGTTCCAAAAATATATCATGTTTACTTTACGAGAAAAAGACCTATAAATAAGCTCCAAACCGTAAAAATACGACTTTTTGGATTCCCGATCTCTTTTTTTCTGCTATCCCTGATATTTAAAAAGAATGATACAATGATTTCACACAACAGGCTAGCTATTAGACTCTCATTTGACAAGAGTTTCACCGCCCTCCCTTCATTATAACCGAAGTTATCGTGCCCTAAAGAATCAACAAATCAGCATGCTTATCTCTGCTTACCCTTGGCAGAAAATGCTCATCTTTGCACTCAATCATGACATTGACCCAGTGAACGTCTACACCAAGTTTGAACATTCTAGCTTAATTAGAAGGAGAGTTATTGTGTTCCAAATTCTCGGCCCTTCAAATTGCTTCTATTTTGCATTTTCAATTCAAAATGGTGACCATCACGTGACCGAAATCAAAATTCTGATCAGATAGATTTTTAGGCCATCCTACAAGGATTCAGAAAATATAACTCCCGAGTCTGTAAGTAAAAAAGCAAAAAAGCCTTAGTGATTTTTCACGTTTAAAGGTGGTGGCACTTCCGGTTCGATCGACAAACACCATATTTTGTGTACGAATCAGTAATTCCTTGTCTAGTATCGAAAAAATAATTAGGTCATTCTGACCTATATTTTGACGATTTTTTTGAAAACTTTGATCCTTAATTTCACCAAGGGGAGATAATTTAGAAAATTTCTAATTATATTTTTGAAGTCACATTGGTAAGATCTACTTATATACTAAATTTCATGAAAATCGTACAACTATTAAAGAAGTTGTCAAATTGGTCTAAACTTCCGGTTCGAAATCACAGCGACGAATTTTCGAAATTCGAAAATGTGAAACCGCAGATGAAAATGATTTTTTTCAAGGTATTCAAAGAAAAAAGAATTAGTAAAATCGGTCAAAAAATAACAAAGTTACGACTATGCATTGTCAGTTTTTTCGTTCGTAAAATTCGGTGATTTCGGATTCGTAAAACGTTTTGAAAATATATTTAAACAACGTTCGCACCCCATTTTTGGGGGGGTAGGTTAAAGTTTCAGAAAGATCCCATGGGTAGATTCTGAGAAATCTGATTTGCAGAAAATACACAAAAAAAAAAAAATAATAATAATCTTAACAGAAACAATAAGCTTTCATATGTAATATGAAAGCTTAATAATCTTAGTAATAACAATAGCCTTTCACCATTAAAAATGGTGAAAGCCTAATAATAATTATTATTATTATTATTATTATTATTAAGGATTTATATAGCGCCACTTCCACAGTACTGTGCTCCAGTGCGCTTTACAATATAGATATAAAAGGAAGTATAAATAAAATAAATACAAAAACATAAATACAAAAAAGGATATACAACAGGTAAGGTACGACATACAATAGGAAAGACACGTACATTTAAAATTCTTAAAACATCACTGTATAGAGAAGTGTATAGAATAATAAAATTAATAAAATAAAAGTACAATAATTAGTAAAACACAAGAAAGACAAAATAAAAGATAATTATCACAGTTATACTATATAATGAACATCTTTGGTGTAAATACAATAAAACTATTGAAATGCTTCATTAAAAAGATGTGTTTTGAGACGTGTTTTAAATGTAGACAATGACGGTGAATTGCGTACACTCATGGGTAAGCTGTTCCACAAGTAAGGACCCTGGAAGGCAAACGATCGTTCACCATAGTTCACAAGTCGGACAGGTCTTTTAATTAAGAGATTACCAGTGGATGACCGCAAAGCACGACTAGGAATATATAATTCTAATAAGTTACTCAAATAAGAAGGTGCCATGTGATTAAGACATTTATAAGTTAATAAAAGTATTTTAAAACGGATTCTAAAACGAACAGGGAGCCAGTGTAAATGGTATAAAACTGGCGTATTGTGGTCATTAAAACTGGTTCTACTTATAAGCCTGGCAGCACTATTCTGCGCCTTTTGAAGTTTATCCATCAGTCTGCTGGGAAGGCCAATTAAAAGAGAATTACAGTTATCAAGTCTAGAAGTGACCATAGAATGAATTAAAATCTTTGTAGCTTCCTCGGAAATATTTTTACGAATACGACTAATGTTCCTGATGTGGAAATAGCATGATTTACAAATATTATTAACTTGTTGTTCCATGGACATCTTAACATCAAATACCACACCTATATTGCGAGCAGAAAGAGAAGGAGACACATTGTATTAAGAATAATAATTTTAACAAAAACAATAGTGTTTCACACAAGCTACGCTGTGTGAAACCCTAATAATTTTAACAAAAACAATAGTGTTTCACTCAAGCTACGCAGTGTGAAACCCTAATGATTTTAACAAAAGCAATAGTGTTTCACACAAGCTACGCAGTGTGAAACCCTAACTAGTGCTGTATTGCGTGACTGGGAGAGTGACAACAAGAAATACAGATATCTATATGAAAATAAGAACTATGGGTAACATTGTATGATTGGGATGTGAAATGAGACAAGAATAGAGAAATATGATAGGTATCGTGTTATGAAGAGACCTTACTCTAGGATAGCCCATAAAACCTGACACATATAACAGTATTGCATCACAAATAATTAAATATATTAAAGTCTACATGTAATACATCAACCAATTTTATTAATAGCAGATAATAAAGCATGTAGTGCTATGACAGATTAATATTGTGTTGACAATAAATGCGGGTACTTCTTGGCTGCAGCTGTAGAGCACAGGCACATGAGGACAGGAATGCTCTTCTTACCTATGTGATTTTTATACGCCCACATTGAAATGTGGACGTATATTGCCGTCGCCCCCGTCCGTCCGTCTGTCGGTCCGTCCGTCCGTCGGTCCGTCCGTCCGTCCATCGTCCACAATTTCTTGTGAACGCACTAGAGGCTAAAGTTAATATCCGATTAACTTTAAATTTATACACATTGTTTAAGGTCATGAGACGAAGAAGCCTATTGATTTTCAGCAATATCTGATAATTATTGCCAGAGTTATGACCCTTGATCACTTTGAAAAATCTTGTGAACGCTCTAGAGGCTAAAGTTAATATCTGATTGACTTCATATTTATACACAGTGTTTAAAGTCATGAGACGAAGAGGCCTATTGATTTTCAGAGATTTCCGATTATTACTGACAGAGTTATGACCCTTGATCACTTTGAAAAATTTTGTGAACGCTGTAGAGGCTAAAGTTAATATCCGATTGACTTTAAATTTATACACATTGTTTCATGAGACGTAGAATCCAATTGATTTTCAGAGATTTCCGATAATTACTCACAGAGTTATGGCCCTTGATCACTTTGAAAAATCTTGTGGATGCTCTAGAGGCCAGAGTTAATATCCGATTGACTTTGAATTTATACACAGCGTTTAAGGTCATGAAACGAAGAAGCCTATTGATTTTCATCAATTTCCAAAAATTATTGCCAGAGTTATGGCCCTTGATCTCATCAAAAAATCCTGTAGACGCTCTAGAGGCCAAAGTTAATATCCGATTGACTTTAAATTTATACACACTGTTTAAGGTCATGAGATGAAGAAGCCTACTGATTTTCAACGATTTCAAATAATTACTTCCAGAGTTATCTCCCTTGATCACTTCAAAAAAACCTTGTGACGCTGTAGATCAGATGCCAAACTCATCCGATTGACTTCAGATTTATACACAGAGTTTAAGGTGTTAAAACGAACAAGTATTTTGATTTTCAATGAATTTTGATAACTGAACAGCTAAATCCATGATGTTAAATGTTTCCTATACTAATTGTTAGTGTGGGGAAAAACTTTATAAAAAGCAAACAAATTCTAATGATTTTCAGATAATTACATAATGAGTTGTTACTCTTAATCAGATTTTAGTGTATTACAAATGTTTCATTACCAAAAAAAAAGTAAAAATATGGGACAACCCTTGTTGACTGCCTGGACGATTTAGCTGCTGTGGGCGTATGTTTCGTTGCCTGGCAACCTATCTTTTCAAATTTCAGTAGAAATGACTTAAGTGGTAATAAGGAAGACAACTCTGTCAAGTAGTCTGAATGAATCGACATTACGAAAAGGGTTGCCGAATGAAAAATGATCAAGTTGTGTCCATTTGACACTGTCCATTTGACACTAAATTAATCGCATTTCTTTGACATTTGTCCCTTTTCTCCACAGATAGTTTTGGTCAGAATGTTTTACAATACCCCTGTCCGCATACACCTGTGATTTTCCAGTATTTTTCATTCAGCCTACCTTTTAGTAACGCCAATTTATTTGAGCCAGTTGAAAAGATTGTCTCCCTTATTACCACTTCCGTCATTTCTACTGAACATACTGAAAATGTTGATGAATTGTAAAAAATTTCAAGTGATTTATAGCAAATACACTGATTTGTAAGGAAAGACAATTTTATTCACGATTTTGAATTAAATAGCGACAGGGGTGCCTCACGAAGAAAAAATGTCAACAGAAAAGTGTCTTACAGTTACCTTTCTCTTTTATATACATCAGAAAGTATAATTTTTAATACGAACATGTTTGATAATAAATATTATATGATTTAGCATCAGATAGGAAGAAAAATAAGATTAAAATTTTTGAAAAATATGAAGAAGAAGAAACAAAATCAAAAATTTTGAAAAAATCACATAGGTAAGAAGGGCGTTCCTGTCCTCATGTACCTGTGCTTTAGAGCTGTATATTGATTCTAAAGACTTCATATCATTCGGTAAACCATTCCAGATAGTATAATAAAATGATGTAAACTAATCGCTACCCGCACATTTTGGAACAGCAAAATTGAATAAAGTAGATCTTGTGTCGTATTGATGAGTATCTCTAACACATTTGAATTTTGATTTAGGGTATGATGGACGATTATTATCAAAAATCTTATGTACATGATTGAGTTTTAACTGTTCAACTCGGTTGTCAACATTTTGTATTTTCAAATCTGAATATGAAACATGATTTCTTCATCCAAGACCATGTACAAATCTAAGAACCTTATTTTGAAGTGATTGACTCATACCAGAATACCAGGTTGGGCAGGAATAATCAAAGTGGCACTGGATAAACAAGTTGTGATGTCATTTTATTCTGTCTGCTCATAGACATATAACCTAGAATACACTGAGAACTGCTAAGGAGTTAAAAGGTGCACAGCCCGTATAGAAATCTTAATCCCCGTTGTTATTTGTACGTATGTCGGAAGATAATTAATTTTCAGACTATTACTCGGTATTACCGGTTTAAAACTGTAAAAAGGTGTGTTAATTAACGAGAGTGAAAAACTGTCCGAGAGGTGGGTTAATTAACGCTAGGTGCGTTTTCTGTAGAGGTGTGTTAATTAACCGACCGGTAAAAAATGAATGTCAATGTTGTGTATTGTTTAATTGGCGTGTTTTCTCGCTAGTTGCGATAACTGCACCAAAAGGAGTATAATCAAGGACCAACATGCTATTATCTGACATACGAGTTAAATCAAAATTTGAGAAGTAAAACTATTTAACCTTGCGATTAATCATTCGGCCGTGTGTTTTACGCAGGTCTTTGTAAAATAATCAGGTCTTTAGATAGGCGTGTGTGCTCGCTATGATCTACGTTTCTCTTATGTCTATTGTAGGCCTATTACGTATCATATATATAAAGTTGCATTTTATGAAATAAAACTATGGATTAATCTATCGTATACGGAAAGGCGAATGTAATGTCGTCATTTATAAATGCCAAGCAGTCAGCGCCCAAATTGAATATCAACGTAAAATAGAGAGAGTAAATCCAGCAACAACGGGCCACAATGCGTAAATTGTGCATCTTACCTTCAATAGCAATATCCATCAAACAGAAATCTCCTTGTTGATAAAATTACGACACAACAACCAACCGAACAGTGGTAATTCCCACGCAAATGGTATTTAAACTGAAATTATTTTAGCTTTTCACTAAATTTACATTGCATCAATCCAACGATCCTCATTCCAGAACTCGTAACTTCCAATAGCCGTTTTTATGCAATTACAGAAGAAACACATACGCCCGAGTTGACACATAATCATTTTTCGAGACTTCGTAGTAATATTGGATTTCCTGGTTATGTTTTCTTCGTGATCGTAACATATAAAACTACAGGCCAGTTCGTTTCTACAACTATGTTATTAAGCTGGATTGGATTCGAAGAACCCTCGTTCTCAATAAATGATAGCTGCTTGGAATACCTGTTGAGCTCTTATCAGTCTCGCTCAACACCCTCTTTTATAACCCCCTCTTTTATAACCTCCTTTTTTCTGCACGTCCTATAGGCTGACCTTGACTTTCATTTCCAGGCCAAATGGAATAAACCACCCCATTTCCCCAAGACCAGGGGGGGAACATTGCCTTATTTGGTCTACCAAAGCATATATCATAAACAGATGGAATTTGATGGATATTTTACCAAAATATCACCATTGTTTTACATATAAACATGTCGCCCGCTTTTTTAGTACGTCGGATTTGAATCTATAAGAAAGAGTGAACCAACAATTTTTCAAAGACCCAATATAGTAAGTCACGCTACTTATAGATAAAGTTGCATTTAATAAAATAAAAATATTGACCCTAATCTATCGCACGAAATGCAAGAGAATTTAATATTTTGATTGTTGAATTCCCGTCTACTGTGGTTCATTTGGAATGTAAAATATACAACCAATAACGATATTAATTGAAATTATATATTATCGGCATGACCATGGAATGGGTCGGAAACGTGTGTACAACGAACGAGTCGGAATAGCGAAGATTCTCGAGTGAGAAAACGGTGGTCATTTGTTTCATTACTTCCGCCAAAATGTGCTAAGGTGAACGCCGAGTGTATTAAAATTTTTTTAATTATTAAAGTTAAAAACGAAAATCAAAGGTGACAACTTGAAATGACCAAGTGACAAGTAAAAAAATAATTCTAAAAGTTTACAAACATTTCAACGCCTGACTTATTGGAATAAACTGTAACAATTGCCAAATTCCAACCAACTATATCAGCTAGTCCGTAAGTGCACGATTTAACTGTGCCTCGCTTGTCAACATCAAAGAGCAGAGCTAACTGTGTGTGACAACATCGAAGGGCAATTCCGTGTGAAAAGCGTGCATGAATCGACAGTATTGTAAAACAAAGGCTGGATTCACAATCACAGAAACCTATGGTTTCTTAGCAGGCTCTGAGATTTGACAATGGAGATTAGAATATATTAGATAATTAAATAGGAACGAAGTATAAAACACGTTGTATTTATCAAGAAATGAAATGCGTATAAGAACGCATACATGTAACTACATGTAGGCCTACACCATGTATAAATCCATATTAAGACCTACTGATCTGCGTAAAACAGATGTTTATAATAATAATAATTACTTTATTTCAAAAGGGTTGATGTTTATGAAAGAAAAGACTGTCGCTATAATTATAAAATCTTTATTATTTAAATCAACCATGCACAAATCTTATATAATCAATCGAATCAAATCCTAGTCAAACTGACCCAAATAGATGGTGTCGAAACAACTCCAGTAGTGGGTGTCAAACCAGCTCGATGTCGAAACAACTTGTTCCCGTAAGTTCACATATTGACTTATGATTGATAGTATGCATTGAAGGTCGAGTCGTTTGGGCCAAAATGAAAAATAGAAATCGGCATGGTGTTGTATCTGTCGCGTTAATCCAGCAAAAATTATAAAACTTATGACACTGAACGATAGATCTGCTCCCGATAGAACTGGACGATATTGATACTTGGGATGTGTTGCGAACATTTAAATAGTTCATCAATAACACCGCCTATATTTCTTACCGTTTTCTAAAATATAATATTAGAGCACTTGTATCTTGTATATTCAGTCATACTGGGGGAAAGTATTGTCATCTTTTTGTTTTGGTTGATTGATCAGAATGTTTGAAAACGTTGACCTATATAGGTATTGCGTAACACTTGATTGGTGTCATAAAGTAATAAACTAATCAACAAGCTACATGGATTATTTACTTCAACTAAAATGTGTATTAGAATTTGCTGTCGGAATTACAGTTGTTATTTTGTTTATAGATTTATTAATTAAATGTTAAAAAATCGTGCAAAATGAAAAATAAGGTAATTTATGTTTAAAACTTTTATGGCGTGTAAATAGAATACATAGAAGCGTGTATTGTAAAATTTACTGCAACCAGTAACTCTCTCTCTCTCTTGATACAGGCGTATCTGTTTTATGGAATGATCTACCATTTACTTAGTTTAAGATGTTGCAAATATCTTTATTCTCTAAATAAAAGGATATTTAAAACAAATGAATTATATTGGCTTTTAATATATTTTTTATATGATTAAATTGTCACTTTGTAAAGCGTCCCTAAACAAGTTATGAAGAGCACACTATAATTATATATACACGTGTAGTGTATCAATATCCGTTCTTAAACTTTAATACACTGTATATGTATTAACAGTAACAAAATTTCGATTTATAGTATTATTATTAATTTGTTCCCGTTATTTGCAAAACATCTCCCCGATGTTGATAATAAATTTGATTTGAATTATTTTTCCGTGCCAGTTGGAAACATAATTGTCGAAGGTCTAATTGGACTGTGAAGTTTAAATCAAATATTAAATCGAACTAGACCTGCATGCAGGAATGACGGGTTTCACTGATGCCATGTTACCTTTGAACTTGAACTTGTGTCACTTTCGGTGCCACGTTACCCTTGAACATATGTCACTTCCGGTACCAATGAAACCAATATACAGGTTTCCACATAAGCATTGCAAACATCAAATAAAATGGAAACAGAATCAAACAAATCCAGCAATATCATTTCATTTTATACATTTGTTACATGTAATTGATCCTGACAAATTACAGCACTTCCGGTGATAATGTAAATGTTCCATTAGTTTTATGAAATCAGAAATGGCATAAGGCATCACATGGTGAAAATTTTACGTAAATCGAATAATAATTGCCACTTTTATAGACCAAAAACCTTGAAAAGTGACGTGTAGAAAATCGTCTATTTCTCGGCAACCGTACAAGTTAGAAACCATTTTTGGGTATTTATATGACCGTATGGGTTTAATCTATTTGTTGATTGGAATCAAATATCATAATTGTATAAACATTACAAATCAGACTCATTTGAATAAAATATCGGTTTTGAAGGCTTAAAATACAGTTTTTACCAAAATGACGTTACTTCTGGTGATAATGAAAACGTTAAATTAGTTTTATAACATCGTCTATGACATTAGGCTTCAAAGGGTGAAAATTTTATGAAAATCGAATAATAATTGACACTTTTATAGGCCAAAAACCTTCAAAAGTGACTTCTAGAAAATCGCCTATATCTCGGCAACCGAACAAGTTCGAAACAATTTTATGATATCTTTTTAACCGTATGAGTTTTGTTAATATGTGAATTTAAACCAAAAGTTAATTTTATTATTATATGTGACATAATTCTTGGTTGAAAAAAATATCGATTTTAAAAGTTAAAAATTGAGTTTTTGACTAAATGACGTCACTTCCGGTGTCAATTTTAAATAGTTATCAACATGGTATGACGCAGACTTACTTTTTGAGTCAAATGATGTCACTTTTGTGAATATCCATTAATAATTGACTATTTTACTGGCAAATTTACGAAAACAGTGACTTATGCAAAACTGCCCATTTCTCGGCAACTGCTTATTTTAGAAACTAATTTTAACATACATTCTCTTCGTATGGATTATAGTTACAGGTTTATAAAAGTTAAGTAAATATATTTTAAAATCTGAAAAGCCTGAATGGGTTGTAAATAGGTCAATTTTACGCCTTTTTTCAGCTCTTAATCCAATTTGCTAGAAAATGAAATAGAAATTAAAAAAACTGCTTCCGACATTTTTTGCGCCTTTAAAGGACACACTCTTTGAGTCAAATAATTTTTCCAAAAAATAATATTTGTTTTCGAAGAAGGAAAATAACTGTCAAAATTGTAGTTTTTGGTAAAATTATGCCACTTCCGGTGCCGACAGATAACACTTTCGGTAATAAAAAAAATGATAATTGAGACAACGAAGCATATGAACTTTGTTTTATACAAATCGAACACTAAAAAATTAATCTAGGACTGAAAAACTGAATTAGCCAATGGCGGCCAAGGTAAATTACAGAGACAATTTTTTTAACATTTTCGCGCTAGTCAGATGACTCTTTAATTCTGTGTACAACACGACTAAAAAATATTCATAAATAAAAAAGATTTTTGTAAACTTTTAAATTTTCAAAATTTGGCGCCTAATATCTTCGAAGATTTGCCGAAAATCAAAAATCGAAAGTAGCGTAGCTATGTGCCATGTCTCCGGCTATGCCAAAATGTATCAAAAGTTAAAATCCCATGATTATTGTTAAAATTAGTGCAATATTTTAAAAAACGATAACTTCGGTGATTTCGGACATTTCGCATTGTCGCAGAACGTTCAAAATAGCTTTATCCTCTAAGTCACACCCACTTTCCCAGTAAAACTGAAGAAATTGTAACGATGCGACAAGCAGTTGCTGAGATCTACTCAAAACAAAAGAAGAATAATAATAATAACTAGACCTGCAGACCTGCAGTGCTGAATCGGCTTTCAGGAATCAGACAGGAAGTGCGTCATACAATAGCCGATCCATCGAGCTACCAAACGATAATGTAGTTGTTATGATTCAGTGACACCCTCTATCAGATTTGTAAAAGTAATATTTGCTTGCAAATAAATACACCGGTCAAAATTGTAAAATCTGGCAAAAAAACTTAACTTCCGGTGCCAAAAGAAATCATTATCGATAACAAATAAGTTGAGAATTCGCAATTGAGAATTGTTTTATACATATCAGCCAATAACATAATAAACTTAGAACCCATAAACTAAAATTAAAAAGGTAAAAAACTTAAGAGGTGATCCTTAGAAAATTGGTTATTCCTCGACAAGGGAATATGCTAGAAGCATTTTTTTGATATCAGTATGATTATATTGATCCAATCTAAATGGCCATTAGAATCAAACGTTATAACGTTAAACAAATAATAAATATAACTCACTTCAAAAAATATTTGTTTTGAAGTCTAAAAATACGGTTTTTGCAAATATGACATTACTTCCGGTGATAATGGAAATGTTAAATCAGATCATTGCAATCATAAATGGCATAAGGCATCACATGGTGAAAATTGTATGAAAATTGAATAATAATTGACACTTTTATAGACCAAAAAGCTTGAAAAGTGACTTGTAGAAAATCGTCTATTTCTCGGCAACCGTACAAGTTAGAAACTTTTTTGTGGTATCTGTATGATCGTATGGGTTCATGCTATTCGTTGATGGGATTCAAATATCATAATTTTAAAAATATTATAAAAGAGACTCATTTGAATAAAATATTTGTTTTTTAGGTTAAAAATACAGTTTTTGCCAAAATGACGTCATTTCCGGTAACAGTGAAACTGTAAAATTGGCTTAACCTAGTCCAAATCGGCATTAGGCATCAAATAAAAGAAAAATATTGAAAATCGGATAATAATTTACTCTTTTATAGGCAAAATAACTTGAAAAGTGATGCATGCAAAATTGCATATTTCTCGGCAACTGCTCATATTACAAACTATTTTTGGCATACATTCTCTTCGTCTGGATTATGGCTACGAGTTTATGAAAGTTACGAATAAATAGTTCAAAATATAAAGACGTTGAATAGGTTGTAATAACTGAATTTTACCCTTTTTTTTACATTTTATTCGAAATTGCCCGAAAATGAAATTGAAATTTAAGAATCTGAGCCAAACATTTTATGCGCCTTTACAGGGCGCATACTTTTTGTTATATCAGTTTTCGAAAAAAATAATATTTGCTGTCAAAAAGTGGTACTTAACTCTCAAAATTGTAGTTTTTGTTAATATTACGCCACTTCCGTTGCGTGCAGAAAAATGTCACCGTAACAAAAAATATTACAATTGACATCACGAAGCATATGCACTTTGTTTTATACAAATCGAACAATAAATAATTAATCTAGGTACGAAAAACTAAATTAGCCAATGGCGACTAAAGAAAATTACTGAGACAAAATTCTTTCTCACTTATGCTCAAGTAGGGTGATGCTTTAACTCTGTGTAAACTACCATCAAAAAATATTCATAAATAAAAAAGTTTCCTGTAAAAATGTAAAAAAAATTCAAAATATCGGACATTTTTTCGACTACTTCCGGTTTTTCGATCATTGTCGGAATTGCTTTAACAAGTTGATTAGATACTTAACTTCCTGTAGCAGAAATATCAGAAACATTCATTAAGTAATTTTTGAAAAAAAGATAAATAAAAGAGCATTTTCAATAATTTAATGATTTTTCAACTTTTTTCAAAGATTGATGTCATTTTTGGACCACCTATAATATTGCAACGCTTTTATTATTAGATGCACACGCTAGGCCACCGATAGGACTCTGAGTAAAAAATGTTTAAGAAAAATCGTAGGTGTCGTTTTCGAGAAAAAGGCGTCTCAGAATGCTCCAAAACGGAAAATACGTAGTTTTCAGCGTACCATAATTTATTTCCTAAGAATCAAATTCGTGTTATTGAGATGTTATACGATCGTCTATTAATGGAACTATCCAACGACACTTTAATTGTTTTGGTCCGCTAATATGTGACAGAGAATTCGAACTTTTGGCAAGAGCTCCAATTCTTTTTTATCTTTTTTACATTTTTTGAACTACTTCCGGTATACGAATCATTGTCGAGTAGTTTTCACATCCAGTTTTGGAGTTTGCATGGGAACAGGGCTCTCTAATGATATACTACACTATACGATCAAATAAAATACTTCTGAGAAATCCTATGTTCAAAAGTGTTAAAAATGTCAAAATGTCAAAATATTGAAAATTAAATTTCAATAACTGCATACATATTATACATCATTAGAATCGTAATTAGGTCAGCTTTTTAAATATATATCTTTTTTTTGAAAATCTCTTCAAATACAAAAATAGTGGAGCATTTTCCAAAATTTCACGATTTTTTGACTTTTTTCAATTTTCAGTCCCTTTTTTGTCTTATTCCAATTATATATAGGTTTTAATGGATGGATCCATGCTAAAGACTACCGGAAGGACCATCGATAGATAAAGTTTAAGAAAAATCGCTGGAGCAGTTTTCGAGATAAAGGCGTCCAAAAACGTTCCAAATCAAAAAATGCTTGATTTTCAGCGTGTCATATTTTACTTCTGCATCATCGTATCTGTATGAATTGGGTATCATACGATACTCCAATTCCGATGTCAACCAACGATACCTTAATCCATTTGATCGGTTGATATCGGACGAAGAAATCACGTTTTTCCCAAAGCCCCCATTTTTTGAGTTTTTTTCAAAAAATCAGACATTATTTCGACTACTTCCGGTTTACGAATCGTTGTTGAAATTGCTTTATGCAACTGTCTGGCAATATGGCTTTATGTTTCAGGGGTTTCAGAAATATCGTTTTATCCTTTCCAAAAAATATAAGGGTTACAAAATGGGCAGAAAATTCGAAAAAATTCGAAAAATAAAGTGCGATAACTCTGAATGAAACTTATATTACTGGAATCGCATAGACTTCAGGAATCCAAAAATGTAGGTCAAATTTGCAAATTTTGAAAAATAACAAAAATTGTCTCATAAACATCGTCTTTTCAATTTTCGAACGATAGAAGTCATAGACGAATGTTCGAAATTGAAAAATGTGAGATAGCCATTATCTTGCAAAAGATTCAGGGTTCCCGAAAATGTCATTTGTTTAAAAATGGGTAAAGAATTGACGAAACTATGGCCTATTTTCAATTTTTAGACGACGTACAAAGTTCGGCCACTTCCGGTATGCGCAGAGGTTTGAAAAATAGTTTATCAAGTAGCCACCACATGTTTTCCCGAAAGAAAAGTTTGTTCCAGATCGATATCTGTTTTCGATCATGGAGAAATAGGCTCCCGCGGTAAAAAATAATAATAATAATAACTAGACCTGCAGACCTGCAGTGCTGAATCGGCTTTCAGGAATCAGACAGGAAGTGCGTCATACAATAGCCGATCGATAACAAATAAGTTGAGAATTCGCAATTGAGAATTGTTTTATACATATCAGCCAATAACATAATAAACTTAGAACCCATAAACTGAAATTAAAAAGGTAAAAAACTTAAAAAGTGATCCTTAGAAAATTGGTTATTCCTCGACAAGGGAATATGCTAGAAGCAATTTTTTGATATCAGTATGATTATATTGATCCAATCTAAATGGCCATTAGAATCAAACGTTATAACGTTAAACAAATAATAAATATAACTCACTTCAAAAAAATATTTGTTTTGAAGTCTAAAAATACGTTTTTTGCAAATATGACATTACTTCCGGTGATAATGGAAATGTTAAATCAGATCATTGCAATCATAAATGGCATAAGGCATCACATGGTGAAAATTGTATGAAAATTGAATAATAATTGACACTTTTATAGACCAAAAAGCTTGAAAAGTGACTTGTAGAAAATCGTCTATTTCTCGGCAACCGTACAAGTTAGAAACTTTTTTGTGGTATCTGTATGATCGTATGGATTCATGCTATTCGTTGATGGGATTCAAATATCATAATTTTAAAAATGTTATAAAAGAGACTCATTTGAATAAAATATTTGTTTTTTAGGTTAAAAATACAGTTTTTGCCAAAATGACGTCATTTCCGGTCACAGTGAAACTGTAAAATTGGCTTAACCTAGTCCAAATCGGCATTAGGCATCAAATAAAAGAAAAATATTCAAAATCGGATAATAATTTACTCTTTTATAGGCAAAATAACTTGAAAAGTGATGCATGCAAAATTGCATATTTCTCGGCAACTGCTCATATTACAAACTATTTTTGGCATACATTCTCTTCGTCTGGATTATGGCTACGAGTTTATGAAAGTTACGAATAAATAGTTCAAAATATAAAGACGTTGAATAGGTTGTAATAACTGAATTTTACCCTTTTTTTTACATTTTATTCGAAATTGCCCGAAAATTAAATTGAAATTTAAGAATCTGAGCCAAACATTTTATGCGCCTTTACAGGGCGCATACTTTTTGTTATATCAGTTTTCGAAAAAAATAATATTTGCTGTCAAAAAGTGGTACTTAACTCTCAAAATTGTAGTTTTTGTTAATATTACGCCACTTCCGTTGCGTGCAGAAAAATGTCACCGTAACAAAAAATATTACAATTGACATCACGAAGCATATGCACTTTGTTTTATACAAATCGAACAATAAATAATTAATCTAGGTACGAAAAACTAAATTAGCCAATGGCGACTAAAGAAAATTACTGAGACAAAATTCTTTCTCACTTCTGCTCAAGTAGGGTGATACTTTAACTCTGTGTAAACTACCATCAAAAAATATTCATAAATAAAAAAGTTTTCTGTAAAAATGTAAAACAAAATCAAAATATCGGAGATTTTTTCGACTACTTCCGGTTTTACGATCATTGTCGGAATAGCTTTAACAAGTTGATTAGATACTTAACTTCCTGTACCAGAAATGTCAGAAACATTCATTGAGTAATTTTCGAAAAACAGATAAATAAAAGAGCATTTTCAATAATTTAATGATTTTTCAACTTTTTTCAAAGATTGAGGTCATTTTTGGACCACCTATAATATTGCAACGCTTTTATTATTAAATGCACACGCTAGGCCACCGATAGGACTCTGAGTAAAAAATGTTTAAGAAAAATCGTAGGCGTCGTTTTCGAGAAAAAGGCGTCTCAGAATGCTGCAAAATGGAAAATACTTAGTTTTCGGCGTACCATAATTTATTTCCTAAGAATCAAATTCGTGTTATTTAGATGTTATACGATCGTCTATTAATGGAACTATCCTACGACACTTTAATTGTTTTGGTCCGCTAATATGTGACGGAGAATTCGAACTTTTGCCAAGAGCTCCAATTTTTTTTCATCTTTTTTACATTTTTCTTCGTTTTTTGAACTACTTCCGGTATACGAATCATTGTCGAGTAGTTTTCACATCCAGTTTTGGAGTTTGCATGGGACAAAGGCTCTCTAATGATATACGACACTATACGATCAAATAAAATACTTCTGAGAAATCCTATGTTCAAAATTGTTAAAAATGTCAAAATCTCAAAATATTGAAAATTAAATTTCAATAACTGCATACATATTATACATCATTAGAATCGTAATTAGGTCAGCTTTTTAAATATATATTTTTTTTTTGAAAATCTCTTAAAATAAAAAAATAGTAGAGCATTTTCCAAAATTTCACGATTTTTTGACTTTTTTCAATTTTCAGTGCCTTTTTTGTCTTATTCCAATTATACGAAGGTCTTAATGGATGGATCCATGCTAAAGACTATCGGAAGGACCATCGATAGATAAAGTTTAAGAAAAATCGTTGTAGCAGTTTTCGAGATAAAGGCGTCCAAAAACGTTCCAAATCAAAAAATGCTTGATTTTCAGCGTGTCATATTTTACTTCTGGATCATCGTATCTGTATGAATTGGGTATCATACGATACTCCAATTATGATGTAAACCAACGATACCTTAATCCATTTGATCGGTTGATATGGGACGAAGAAATCACGTTTTTCCCAAAGCCCCAATTTTTTGAGTTTTTTTCAAAAAATCAGACATTATTTCGACTACTTCCGGTTTACGAATCGTTGTTGAAATTGCTTTATGCAGCTGTTTGGCAATATGGCTTTATGTTTCAGGGGTTTCAGAAATATCGTTTTATCCTTTCCAAAAAATATAAGGGTTACCAAAAGGGCAGAAAATTCGAAAAAATTCGAAAAATAAAGGGCGATAACTCTGAATGAAACTTATATTACTGGAATCGCATAGACTTCAGGAATCCAAAAATGTAGGTCAAATTTGCAAATTTTGAAAAATAACAAAAATTGTCTCATAAACAACGTCTTTTCAATTTTCGAACGATAGAAGTCATAGACAAATGTTCGAAATTGAAAAATGTGAGATAGCCATTATCTCGCAAAAGATTCAGGGTTTCCGAAAATGTCATTTGTTTAAAAATGGGTAAAGAATTGACGAAATTATGGCCGATTTTCAATATCATGACAACCTACAAAGTTCGGCCACTTCCGGTATGCGCAGAAGTTTGAAAAATAGTTTATGCACTAGCCACCACATGTTTTCCCGATAGAAAAGTTTGTTCCAGATCGATATCTGTTTTCGATCATGGAGAAATAGGCTCCCGCGGAAAAAAATAATAATAATAAGAATAATAATAACTAGACCTGCAGACCTGCAGTGCTGAATCGGCTTTCAGGAATCAGACAGGAAGTGCGTCATACAATAGCCGATCCATCGAGCTACCAAACGATACTGTAGTTGTTATGATTCAGTGACACCCTCTATCAGATTTGTAAAAGTAATATTTGCTTGCAAATAAATACACCGGTCAAAATTGTAAAATCTGGCAAAAAAACTTAACTTCCGGTGACAAAAGAAATCATTATCGATAACAAATAAGTTGAAAATTCACAATTGAGAATTGTTTTATACATATCAGCCAATAACATAATAAACTTAGAACCCATAAACTGAAATTAAAAAGGTAAAAAAACGTAAAAAGTGATCCTTAGAAAATTGGTTATTCCTCGACAAGGGAATATGCTAGAAGCAATTTTTTGATATCAGTATGATTATATTGATCTAATCTAAATGGCCATTAGAATCAAACGTTATAACGTTAAACAAATAATAAATATAACTCACTTAAAAAAAATATTTGTTTTGAAGTCTAAAAATACGGTTTTTGCAAAAAAGACATTACTTCCGGTGATAATAAAAATCTTAAATTAGTTTAATGCAATCATAAATGGCATAAGGCATCAAATGGTGAAAATTTTATGAAAATTGAATAATAATTGACACTTTTATAGGCCAAAAAGCTTGAAAAGTGACTTGTAGAAAATCGTCTATTTCTCGGCAACCGTACAAGTTAGAAACTTTTTTGTGGTATCTGTATGATCGTATGGGTTCATGCTATTCGTTGATGGGATTCAAATATCATAATTTTAAAAATATTATAAAAGAGACTCATTTGAATAAAATATTTGTTTTTTAGGTTAAAAATACAGTTTTTGCCAAAATGACGTCATTTCCGGTAACAGTGAAACTGTAAAATTGGCTTAACCTAGTCCAAATTGGCATTAGGCATCAAATAAAAGAAAAATATTGAAAATCGGATAATAATTTACTCTTTTATAGGCAAAATAACTTGAAAAGTGATGCATGCAAAATTGCATATTTCTCGGCAACTGCTCATATTACAAACTATTTTTGGCATACATTCTCTTCGTCTGGATTATGGCTACGAGTTTATGAAAGTTACGAATAAATAGTTCAAAATATAAAGACGTTGAATGGGTTGTAATAACTGAATTTTACCTTTTTTTTTTACATTTTATTCGAAATTGCCCGAAAATGAAATTGAAATTTAAGAATCTGAGCCAAACATTTTATGCGCCTTTACAGGGCGCATACTTTTTGCTATATCAGTTTTCGAAAAAAAAAATATTTGCTGTCAAAAAGTGGTACTTAACTCTCAAAATTGTAGTTTTTGTCAATATTACGCCACTTCCGTTGCGTGCAGAAAAATGTCACCGTAACAAAAAATATTACAATTGACATCACGGAGCATATGCACTTTGTTTTATACAAATCGAACAATAAATAATTAATCTAGGTACGAAAAACTAAATTAGCCAATGGCGACTAAAGAAAATTACTGAGACAAAATTCTTTCTCACTTCTGCTCAAGTAGGGTGATACTTTAACTCTGTGTGAACTACCATCAAAAAATATTCATAAATAAAAAAGTTTTCTGTAAAAATGTAAAAAAAAATCAAAATATCGGAGATTTTTTCGACTACTTCCGGTTTTTCGATCATAGTCGAAATAGCTTTAACTAGTTGATTAGATACTTAACTTCCTTTACCAGAAATGTCAGAAACATTCATTGAGTAGTTTTCGAAAAAAAGATAAATAAAAGAGCATTTTCAATAATTTAATGATTTTTCAACTTTTTTCAAAGATTGAGGTCATTTTTGGACCACCTATAATATTGCAACGCTTTTATTATTAAATGCACACGCTAGGCCACCGATAGGACTCTGAGTAAAAAATGTTTAAGAAAAATCGTAGGCGTTGTTTTCGAGAAAAAGGCGTCTCGGAATGCTCCAAAACGGAAAATACTTAGTTTTCGGCGTACCATAATTTATTTCCTAAGAATCAAATTCGTGTTATTTAGATGTTATACGACCGTCTATTAATGGAACTATCCAACAACACTTTAATTGTTTTGGTCCGCTAATATGTGACGAAGAATTCGAACTTTTGACAAGAGCTCCATTTTGTTTTCATCGTTTTTACATTTTTCTTCGTTTTTTGAACTACTTCCGGTATACGAATCATTGTCGAGTAGTTTTCACATCCAGTTTTGGAGTTTGTATGGGACAAAGGCTCTCTAATGATATACGACACTATACGATCAAATAAAATACTTCTGAGAAATCCAATGTTCAAAATTGTTAAAAATGTCAAAATGTCAAAATATTGAAAATTAAATTTCAATAACTGCATACATATTATACATCATTAGAATCGTAATTAGGTCAGCTTTTTAAATATATATTTTTTTTTTGAAAATCTCTTAAAATGAAAAAATAGTAGAGCATTTTCCAAAATTTCACGATTTTTTGACTTTTTTCAATTTTCAGTGCCTTTTTTGTCTTATTCCAGTTATACGAAGGTCTTAATGGATGGATCCATGCTAAAGACTATCGGAAGGACCATCGATAGATAAAGTTTAAGAAAAATCGTTGGAGCAGTTTTTGAGATAAAGGCGTCCAAAAACGTTCCAAATCAAAAAATGCTTGATTTTCAGCGTGTTATATTTTACTTCTGGATCATCGTATCTGTATGAATTGGGTATCATACGATACTCCAATTCTGATGTAAACCAACGATACCTTAATCCATTTGATCGGTTGATATGGGACGAAGAAATCACGTTTTTCCCAAAGCCCCCATTTTTTGAGTTTTTTTCAAAAAATCAGACATTATTTCGACTACTTCCGGTTTACGAATCGTTGTTGAAATTGCTTTATGCAGCGGTTTGGCAATATGGCTTTATGTTTCAGGGGTTTCAGAAATATCGTTTTATCCTTTCCAAAAAATATAAGGGTTACCAAATGGGCAGAAAATTCGAAAAAATTCGAAAAATAAAGGGCGATAACTCTGAATGAAACTTATATTACTGGAATCGCATAGACTTCAGGAATCCAAAAATGTAGGTCAAATTTGCAAATTTGGAAAAATAACAAAAATTGTCTCATAAACAACGTCTTTTCAATTTTCGAACGATAGAAGTCATAGACAAATATTCGAAATTGAAAAATGTGAGATAGCCATTATCTCGGAAAAGATTCAGGGTTTCCGAAAATGTCATTTGATTAAAAATGGGTAAAGAATTGACGAAATTATGGCCGATTTTCAATATCATGACAACCTACAAAGTTCGGCCACTTCCGGTATGCGCAGAAGTTTGAAAAATAGTTTATGCACTAGCCACCACATGTTTTCCCGATAGAAAAGTTTGTTCCAGATCGATATCTGTTTTCGATCATGGAGAAATAGGCTCCCGCGGTAAAAAATAATAATAATAAGAATAATAATAATAATAATAATTTTAGTAAAAACAATAGTCTTTCAGACGAAAGTCTGAAAGCCTAATAATTTTAGTAAAAACAATAGTCTTTCAGACGAAAGTCTGAAAGCCTAATAATAACTAGATCTGCTACTGTCCCATGCAGATATGAAAGCTTTCATATTCATCGTCACGTGTCATTGATTGTATCAAGTATCCTAAATAAAAGGATAAGAAGAAAAAAATTTCAAAATTGGTCAAAAACTCGCAAAATTACAAGTCTAAATATAGTATGAAACATTGCACCCAGGCATAACCATAATCTGAAAACTAAAGGGAAATAACCGAAACTTGTATTACTGTAATGAGACGGATGAGAAAATGAAATGAAAATTGCCGGAAAAAAAATTAAAAATGGCAGGTTGGACAGGCGACCTTACTCCTTGTCACGCATTCGAAAACACGCTAGTTAACTCAATGACAGGCGCGCGTGCTAACCACTCAGCCGCCCGACCCCCCTTTGAAATCAGACACGTGCAATATGTCATATAGTAGAGTGGTTCAGAGACACAATATTTGTCCTTATAAAAACTGACCCGCTTATCTGTGTGATTGCTCCGTCGAGAAATCTTCTGAAGTGAGCAGAAGTTAGCGCCGCGCACGTGGTTTAGGAAGTCGCAGCAAATATACGTCACATGAGGTATTTTTACAAACATGTATTGGTATATAACGCCGAGTAAAAAATACACTCATTACGGGCTTCGACTTACGTGTTTATTTAATAGCGAACGTGAGCAAAAATTTCAATTTCACTCCTTGATTTGATTTTTGATTTTGGCGATTTTGGTGATTTAAATACAGAGCTAGCTGTAATAGCTTCGTCTCATTTCTAACTTTCAACCACATGAGAGTGCCCAGATAAATTTACTACAACCTTTCGAGATTTACTTTTATTAAGTGGCTACATTCTTGGTTTACGCTGGCATCTATCGTGGTTAGGAAATAAATATTTGCTAGCTCTAAATACGCAGAACTATTTGAGACCGGAAAATAACCGAAACAAACTTTTTATTTGCAGTCTTTATTTTCCAGACCCTTTTCGGTAACATGGTGTAAATTATTTTTATAATCATAGTATATTATCTAACCATTCTGTAGGCATAGGCTTTGATCGACGGACTTATTTTTTTCAAGATTTGAGACTGAGCCCTGCAAGATATCGTCCACGGATGATTTGCTATCCAGCATTGGATTGGACAAGTACCCATATGATTTGGGAACTGTAACAAACTACCTATGACAAAAATCACAAATAGGCTTTATGCTAGACAAATGTTAATAAATTCCCGACAACGTCGGAGCATCGGCCTGTCATGACTGCTTTACATGACGACTGTGTGACTTTTTGTGACAAATACATTCAAAATAGACTGGCCAGACTGACGACAAAGACTAGGACGCTGAGTAAAAGTAAGGTTAAGTCCACTAAATGTATGAAATCATTCGACCATTTTCTTGACACCCCATTTTTTCCGGGATAGTTTACGTTACTCCATCGGCAGACACAAGTGAAATTAATTTAATAAACAGAGAGACTCGGACATCTGCCGATGCGACCTTGACTGATTTAGATAGAAAAAAAGTATTTGCGGCGATTGTCATAAAAGCACAATCGCCAAGTTTAAAAAAAAAATCAACTTCGGAAGACTAAAAAAGAAATGATTCGCATGAAGGCTAATAATGAAAATAAAAAACAATTGGCAGGTAAAAAGAATGGTTGCAAGTCCAAACCTTTTTAGACGAACGAAGGAATTTTGTATGATGTCAAAAATAAAAGATACACAGCAGAATGCCATAATTTGGTCATGAAACTTAAAAATCTAAACGTTTCCAATGGTAACGTAGCAGTGGTTATAACCGCATGTTTGGCTCTCGCGGGACTAAATCTAATTACACTCCATCAAAATCTACAGTTCAAAGAATATCATGTGAGCGCGCCGGTGTCCAAATGTTTAGGAAACCTTGAAGTCGGCGAAAAATACCACCCTTTATACAGACGAAACTACAAAATTTGGCTCTAAATTCGGTACATACGCAATAATCGCTGGCTCGGCGCATACGCCACTTATCCAGCAATGTGTTCTTTTTTTTCATAACAAACATCATGCAGTACAATATATTTATTTATCTGAGGGACAAAAAATAAAGTCTTAAATTAATAGTTTTATGGGGGGGGGGGGGGGGGTAATCCCTCTCTCTCACTCCCCGTATTACATGTCATTATATTTTCCTCGTACTTTACCCGGCAATTTATTTTTCATAACAAACATCGTACTGCACAATATAATATTTAGTTATCTTTGAGATTCACATTAAAGTGTTACATTATTAGATTTATAGACCCCTCTCTCTCCCTCGCTCCCTCTGTATAACATGCCGTTATAAATAGGCCAGTGTCTGGGTATAAATAAGTAAACGCACTGTTCATTTTAATATACATGTATGTATTAGGCTAATCTTGAAATAATTCATGTCAAATGCCGATATTTTCATCTCCAGCTTAACATGTATTTTAATTTCTACTGTAGCATTATAAACACAGTTAATATAAAGACATTTGAAGGCGCGGGTTTACTGTTAAAACAACTAAGCGTTCGCGCATGCGTACATATGTCAAATCCAATCGTCTCATAGAGTGTAATCTGTTACTTTGCAGTATGGAAATAAACGATATTTTCCGACTGCGATAAAGTTATTTCGTTTCCGGGACGTGCGTAGCTTGGAGCATATTTTTTTTAGTACAACCAAGGGACATAGCTCTTATTCTCACTAAGAGATAACTCCTTTGATTATGGAAGCCGGGCAGATTTTGAGCCATTTATAACATATGTCCAAATGGTTATATATCCTCAAAAATCAGAAGTGGCCAGACTTCCATTGTTGATCAATGAAGTTTTTATAGTAAGTCTTATCATATATAATGTCTTTACTGTCCCGAAATAGTGTCTGTTTGTTATAAAACATTTTTAGCCTGAACCACTCTACATATAGGAAGAATAACAAGCCGCTCACAACAAAATGGTAAATTAATGAGTTTAGGGCAAAAAGGCGTCTACAGCACCCGCTGTTCCCAGGCGGTCACCCATCCAAGTACTGACCGGGCCCGACGTTGCTTAACTTCAGTGATTGGACGAGAACTGGTGTTTTCAACATGGTATGGCCCTAGACGAGAGAGGGTGGACAGAACCCGTAGTTATACTTACCTGAATTGACTCGCTTATTGATTTTTGGGGCGGTTTTTGTCGGTTTTAAAAAGGCGTCTACAGCACCCGCTGTTCCCAGGCGGTCACCCATCCAAGTACTAACCGGGCCCAACGTTGCTTAACTTCAGTGATCGGACGAGAACTGGTGTTTTCAACGTGGTGTGGCTGTAGACGAGAGAAGGTGGACAAAACCCGTAGTTATACTTACCTGAATTGACCCGCTTATTGATTTTTTTTTTGGGGGGGGGGGGTCGGTTTTAAAAAGGCGTCTACAGCACCCGGTGTTCCCAGGCGGTCACCCATCCAAGTGCAGACCGGGCCCGACGTTGCTTAACTTCAGTGATCGGACGAGAACTGGTGTTTTCAACGTGGTGTGGCCGTAGACGAGAGAACGTGGACAGAACTCGTAGTTATACTTAACTGAATTGATCCGCTTATTGATTTTTGGGGGGGGGGGGTTGTCGGTTTTAAAAAGGCGTCTACAGCAGACGGTCACCCATCCAAGTACTGACCGGGCCCGACGTTGCTTAACTTCAGTGATCGGACGAGAACTGGTGTTTTCAACGTGGTGTGGCCGTAGACGAGAGAAGGTGGACAGAACCCATACTTGTGTTTGCTCAAATTCTTTTTCCCTGGGGAGACGGGCCGAGCGGAGAGCTGGAGTGGTGCAAAAGAGATCACTTCTGTGATCGGACGAGAACTGGTGTTTTCAACGTTGTGTGGCCGTAGACGAGAGAAGGTGGACAGAACCCGTAGCTATACTTACCTGAATTGACCCGCTTATTGATATTTTTTTTTGGGGGGGGGGGTCGGTTTTAAAAAGGCGTCTACAGCACCCGGTGTTCCCAGGCGGTCACCCATCCAAGTACTGACCGGGCCCGACGTTGCTTAACTTCAGTGATCGGACGAGAACTGTTTTTTTTTAACGTGGTGTGGTCGTAGACGAGAGAAGGTGGACAGAACCCATACTTGTGCTTACTCAAATTCTTTTTGTGTCTTTTTCCCTGGGGAGACGGGCGGAGCGGAGAGCTGGAGTGGTGCAAAAGAGTGCGCGCTGTGGTCTGATTGGCGAAGAATCAGGGCAAAAGGGCGTCTACAGCACCCGGTGTTCCCAGGCGGTCACCCATCCAAGAACTAACCGGACCCGACGTTGCTTAACTTCAGTGATCGGACGAGCGAGAACTGGTGTTTTCAACGTGGTATGGCCGTAGACGAGAGAAGGTGGACAGAACCCGTAGTTATACTTACCTGAATTGACCCGCTTATTGATTTTTTTTTGTTTTTTGTTTTAGAGTATTTAATTGTTTTAAAGAGACACGTTAAGGGTTGTTCATAGTTAAATGAAAGTTTAATTTTAAATAAGACCAATAAAATTAGGATTTAATAATGCCAGACTAATATTAAATAAAGTTTTATATTAAGAATAATTAATTATAGGTCTAATGCAATGAAATGCTTTGATTTGACGGATGAAATGTACGATGGGTGTCCACACTATGTGGCTAAGGCGTTGGCCTGCTAGCCAGGAGGTCGGGTGTTCGATCCCTGCATTGGCCGAGAAAGTTCATCTCGATATTCTGGCGCGTCCCCCATTCGCCGTGTACACATTGGACTGCACGTAAAAAATCCCTTCGCAGTTGGAATTCGATATTGTTGAATAAGCTCTATACGATGACTAAATGTGCAGATTGTAGCTACCGACACTGCATGTTTTGCTTAACAATGAAAGGGTGCGGTTTTCAATTTTCGATCCTTTTATTCTACTACTCCTGATATTTTGGACTGTTGATCGATGGTTTCATATAAAAGACTACCGATAAGACTCTTTGTAGAAGAAGTTCCCCAAAAATATTATGTTGACTTTAGAGAAAGGGACCTTTTAAAATGCTCCAGATCGTAAAAATACGACTTTTTGGATTTTCGATCTCTTTTTTCTGCTACCCCTGATATTTAAAAAAAATGATACAATGATTTCACACAACAGGCTACCTATTAGACTCTCGACTGACAAGAGTTTCATCACCCTCCCTTCATTATAACCGAAGTTATTGTGCCCTAAAGAATCAACAAATCAGCATGCTTATCTCTGCTTACCCTAGGCAGAAAAAGCTCATCTTTGCACTCAATCATGACATTGACCTAGTGAACGTCTACACCAAGATTGAACATTCTAGCTCAATTAGGAGAGTTATTGTGTTTCAAAATCTCGGCACTTCAAATTGCTACTACTTTTCATATTCACTTCAAAATGGCAACCATCAGTTGACCTAAATCAAAATTCTGCTCCCTACGATTTTTGGGCCATCCTTCAAGGATTCAGAAAATATAACTCCCGTGTCTGTAAGTAAGATAGCAAAAAAGCCTTAGGGATTTTTCATGTTTCAAGATGGTGGCATTTCCGGTTCGATCGACAAACTCCATATTTTGTGTAGGAATCAGTAATTACTTGTCGAGTATCGAAAAAAAATTTCAGGTCATTCTGACCTATATTTCAACGATTTTTTTAAAAACTTTGATCCTTAATTTCACCAAGGGGGAATAATTTAGAAAATTTCTCATTATATTTTTGAAGTCACATTGGTAAGATCTACTTATATACTAAATTTCATGAAAATCGTACAACTATTAAAGAAGTTGTCAAATTGGTCTAAACTTCCGGTTCGAAATCACAGCGACGAATTTTCGAAATTCGAAAATGTGAAACTGCAGATGAAAATGATTATTTTCAAGGTATTCAAAGAAAAAAGAATTAGTAAAATCGGTCAAAAAATAGCAAAGTTACGACTATGCATTGTCAGTTTTTTCGTTCGTAAAATTCGGTGATTTTGAATTCGCAAAACGTTTTGAAAATATATCTAATCAACAGCCACCACCCATTTTTGGGGGGGTAGGTCAAAGTTTCAGAAACATCTTATGGATAGATTCTGTGAAATCCGATTTGCAGGAAAAACACAAAAAAAAAAATAATAATAATCTTAACAGAAACAATAAGCTTTCATATGAAATATGAAAGCTTAATAATTTTAGTAAAAACAATAGTCTTTCAGACGTCTGAAAGCCTAATAAGAATAATAATTTTAACAAAAACAATAGTGTTTCACACAAGCTTCGCAGTGTGAAACCCTAATTAGGAAACAGGTAAATGTATTTTTGCATAAAATTACAATGCTGTTTGCTTCAAATCTGCATTGGACTATTCATGGTCTATCTATTTTGATTTAAATTTGATATCTGGGAATGATATCCGACTATCATAAAAAAAAAAAGGTCTTTTAATAACTAATAACGAGATATATGTTCATTCAGAAAGTATTTAGATATCCTAAATTATCTGCTAGCTATTATAAAAACTTACAACACACACAAACAGGGTAAGCTATATGATCAGCGCTTCCCGAAGAGCTACCAATTTATCAGAATTTTCAAAGAAAAATTGCCAAATGTTATAGTTTATTATTAATATCTTGTCAAATAAAGCAACCGAACAGTTTTCCAATACGTGCGAATAAGCTCGTGCTCTACATATAAACAGAAGTGTTGCTTTGATCAAGGAGACGTAATTGAGATTGTCGAATCTGCACGGACAATTCATGAACCGGGGAGACGTGAAGTCTGAAATGCCAATGGATGGGTTAACATTGATTTGAATTATATTATTTTTTTGATCATTAACACAAATAATAACTTGTCGGAAGACGAGATTAAGTATATTTACGAGAATAAGTATATTTACATACGGTACAGTTACAAGTTTAGTTCTGGAATTAGGATAGTTGGATTGATGCAATCTCGAGAATCTTCGCTATTCCGACTCGTTCGTTGTACACACGTTTCCGACCCATTCCATGGTCATGCCGATAATATATAATTTCAATTAGTATCGTTATTGGTTGTATATTTTACATTCCAAATGAACCACAGTAGACGGGAATTCAACAATCAAAATATTAAATTCTCTTGCATTTCATGCGATAGATTAGGGTGAATATTTTTATTTTATTAAATGCAACTTTATCTATAAGTAGCGTGACTTACTATATTGGGTCTTTGAAAAATTGTTGGTTCACTCTTTCTTATAGATTCAAATCCGACGTACTAAAAAAGCGGACGACATGTTTATATGTAAAACAATGGTGATATTTTGGTAAAATATCCATCAGATCCGATCTGTTATAAGGCAATGTTCCCCCCTGGTCTTGGGGAAATGGGGTGGTTTATTCCATTTGGCCTGGAAATGAAAGTCAAGGTCAGCCTATAGGACGTGCAAAAAAAAGGGGGGTTATGAAAGAGGGTGTTGAGCGAGACTGATAAGAGCTCAACAGGTATTCCGAGCAGCTATCATTTATTGAGAACGAGGGTTCTTCGAATCCAATCCAGCTTAATAACATAGTTGTAGAAACGAACTGGCCTGTAGTTTTATATGTTACGATCACGAAGAAAACATAACCAGGAAATCCAATATTACTACGAAGTCTCGAAAAATGATTACGTGTCAACTCGGGCGTATGTGTTTCTTCTGTAATTGCATGAAAACGGCTATTGGAAATTACGAGTTCTGGAATGAGGATCGTTGGATTGATGCAATGTAAATTTAGTGAAAAGCTAAAATAATTTCAGTTTAAATACCATTTGCGTGGGAATTACCACTGTTCGGTTGGTTGTTGTGTCGTAATTTTATCAACAAGGAGATTTCTGTTTGATGGATATTGCTATTGAAGGTAAGATGCACAATTTACGCATTGTGGCCCGTTGTTGCTGGATTTACTCTCTCTATTTTACGTTGATATTCAATTTGGGCGCTGACTGCTTGGTATTTATAAATGACGACATTACATTCGCCTTTCCGTATACGATAGATTAATCCATAGTTTTATTTCATAAAATGCAACTTTATATATATGATACGTAATAGGCCTACAATAGACATAAGAGAAACGTAGATCATAGCGAGCACACACGCCTATCTAAAAACCTGATTATTTTACAAAGACCTGCGTAAAACACACGGAAGATGATTAATCGCACGGTTAAACAGTTTTACTTCTCAAATTTTGATTTAACTCGTACGTGTCAGATAAAGCATGTTGGTCCTTGATTATACTCCTTTTGGTGCAGTTATCGCAACTAGCGAGAAAACACGCCAATTAAACAATACACAACATTGACATTCATTTTTTACCGGTCGGTTAATTAACACACCTCTACAGAAAACGCACCTAGCGTTAATTAACACACCTCTCGGACAGTTTTTCACCCTCGTTAATTAACACACCTTTTTACAGTTTTAAACCAGTAATACCGAGTAATGGTCCGAAAATTAATTATCTTCCGACATACGTACAAATAACAACGAGGATTAAGATTTCTATACGGGCTGTGCACCTTTTAACTCCTTAGCAGTTCTCAGTGATATGAGCAGAAGGACTAACATGACATCACAGCTTGTTTATTGACAGAAAGTTAAGACTACTCACAGAGAACGCCGGAAATCTACCTGTTGAAATTTACCTGTGGCAGGTAACATTGACATTTGGGATCGTGTTATACTTATGGAAAGGATATGTTGACATAATTCCTTGCATTATTTAAAACATTTATGGAGCTTTTCCAGTGATCTTTAATGATAATTTCAGGCTACCAATAATAAAACATCAATGAAAGAAATAAATCAATCTGTTTTGCAAGATTTGGGCCAATTGAAGGAAATTAAAAAAGATGAAATCAAATGCTTAGAAGATTTCAGAAAAGCAGAACCAATGGTAAAATGGCTACAAAAAACCATGAAAGGTAAGAAGATTTGAGTTGCTTGAATGTGTGATATATATTGTAAATGTACCTTTTATTATTTGATCTTGGTAAAACAAATTTATCCAAAAGTATGACATACTTTTTCTAGACCATTTATTTTCAAATTTGTTGTACGTTTATAAGTTAAAACCTTTCTCTTTGTGACTGTTATTGTTATAATATACTCTTTCTGTATATATATGTTGACAAAAACCTACACGTGCACCACTTAACCCTTTCATTGCGTCTACCCGGTAGTACCGGGTATTATAAAATGCCGTTAAAAAGCGCATACCCGGTATTGCCGGGTACTCAGTACGGTACTCGCTAAAACTACCACCCTAGCTGCAAGTGCCATCTATTGTATTTTCTATACACTAGAACATATTTCCACGTGTTTAAAAGCGGCAAGCCATAAAATGGCGGAGTGCATAGTAGCAACGTAGATGATGCAATCTCAGCGAAGTCGTGAATGACATCTTCGCTGAACAAGACATTGTGGACAATTTCTAGGTGTGTACTGATACACATAATTCGTTTCAAGTTAGTTGACAATGATTGTAGTCAGGAGAGTGATGGGTGGTATAAAGTGCGTGTACTGTGTGATTTGTTTGCGACCCTCCGCCTATGGCTTTTATGGCTATGACCCCCCCAATGTGAACATGATAGCCCTGTGTAGTATGTCTGCAGTAGATTATGACGATAATTCTGATGTTGATAATAATGCTGGCCTGCTGCATTGTAAATTCAGGAGTCCCGAACATGTAGATCTATTGACTGACTACAGTGATAATGATGGATGAAAGTGAAAGTAAAAACAAGGTATTGCAATCTGAAAGTGGTCATGGCGCGTGTTCGTGGTGGCATTGCTCGTAGCTGCTATTGATATTTGTGTTCATGTTATATATCTTTATCATAATCCAGTGATAAAAACTAAATCCCATAAGTATTTCATGGAGAAAAATCTGTTTTATTGTTAGATTTAGTGAGAAATGAGAAATCCAAAATGTCCGCCATGACGTCACATGACTACACGAATATGCAAATTACTGAAATTATATATTTTCCTCATAGCCCAACCTCATGCCCATCCCAACACACAAAAAGAATTTTCATAAAACTTACATAAGTACTGTTTAGCATTCAATTCCAAACCCTCTTTTTTCCTTAAAAAAGGGTCCCACACAGGCAGTGCATTTACGTCTAGCATTGATATGGGTTAAAATGACTTGGTCAAAATACAATAGATTTTATGTGTTGATATAGATTTATGTATAGATTCAGTAAGTGTTCAGATATAAATGATTTTGTCATTGACTGTCAGCACAAAGAGCACAATCTATATTATAGTTACAATTCCCAGGTACAAACTGGGTGATTTGATGATATATTACACTAAGAAGTAGCTATAGTGTGATTTGTACGTTTAGGGTATATATAACAACCAACCTGGTTTAATTTATACGAAACTCGGTCTTAAAATCGGTTGCACGCAATATCGTTATTTACCGATATCCGGTCCAACCTCATTTTGATTATCCGACGTATTTTAATCTCTATTGATATCAGATGCTCAAATCTATTTCGAAAACACAATTATAAACAAAAAGTCTCACAACTAATGATAACCTGTAAGTTTTGTCGCTGTTATATTTTATAAGATTATTACTTACCTGGGTCGTAAATAGGGCTTTCCAAGGAAACAGAATTGCATCACTAATAGATAAATCATATACCTAATTTAGGCATATAATAATACGATGATAAAGTCGTCCACAAGCTTGAGCGGCCCATTCGTGAATAAATAAAGTAAATCATGCAGACATATATTACTACACCGCTCCCAAACGACCCAGTCATTATTTTACAATTCATACTGTCAATTCATGCACGCTTTTCACACGGAATTGTTCTTTGATGTTGAGAGATGAAACACAGTTAACAGGCACAGTTAATTAGCTCGTGCACTAACACTAGGAAACTGGAATCGTTTAATTTGGGGTTTTTTGACTTTAAAAAATGCTATAGAGTTTAATTTCAAAACATCGTTTGATAATTGATTATAATCGTTTGAAAATTACAAAAATGGTTTAATTAGTACTATAGTTTAATTTAATGATACAGCGTTTAATTTCTCCGAGAGGGGTTTAAAAATGGACGAACCGTTTGGTTATGTCATGCGTGTAATTACTAGCCGAGTACTTTAATTTCCCGAGCTGCGTTTATAAATTACATCCGATTAATTTATCAACAGTGTTTAAAAATTAGACGAATCGTTTAATTTCCCGCGAGTCGTTTATACGATCGGTTGAGTTTGATTACGATTATTTACATATGAAATGAGGTACGAATAAGGGTGAATATAAAAAAAAATGGACACGAAGATAAACTCAATTTACCGTGGTCGTAGTATTATTATCCATTAAAAACAACAATTCCACGGTACCATTGACAAATCAAAAATCGGTAATTTACGCCCAATGTTATACCATTGGAAATCGGTAAAGCACATCACAAGTAATCTCTTTTCTTTAAATCACAAATGAATGAACATGGCTTTCCACCTGTATACGTCGCCTCAAGGCTTCAAAATGATTGCACCATTGACAAATACAACAATAATCCGTAAATCGCGTCCAATGTTATTATATCATTCGAAATCGGTAAAGCACACACCGGGTAATGTATTTTCTTTAAATCACAAATGAATGATCACATCATTCCACCTGCACACGTCGCTAGAACACATCGCAATGTGGCCGTGTGATAATCTCGCGAGACTTTTACACTGGCGCGAAAAGTCGCTATTTGTCGATCTCTATAGACAAAGTGTCTCTCATTTTCATTAAAAACAACAATTCCACGGTACCATTGACAAATCAAAAATCGGTAATTTACGTCCAATGTTATTATACCATTGGAAATCGGTAAAGCACATCCCAAGAAGTAATCTATTTTCTTTAAATCACAAATGAATGAACATGGCTTTCCACCTGTACACGTCGCCTCAAGGTCTCGCAATGATTGCACCATTGACAAATACAACAATAATCCGTAAATCACGTCCAATGTTATTATATCATTGGAAATCGGTAAAGCACACACCGGGTAAAGTATTTTCTTTAAATCACAAATAAATGATCACATCATTCCACCTGCACACGTCGCTAGAACACATCGCAATGTGGCCGTGTGATAATCTCGCAAGACTTTTACGCTGGCGCGAAAAAGTTGCTATTTGTCGATCACCGACAAGCTGTCTCTCATTTTCAGACAAGGCTGTCGGAATGGCTTCAAACAGTATGAAATAGAAGTGGGATTCAATGATTACTGGCTTGATGTTACGTAATCACTTGATTGGGGGACTGCAGAAGAACAATATCAAACGATATTGCTAATTCTACATTTACTCTGTCTTGTGGTATTAAAAAATAATGTGTTGGCGAGGCATCGGTGTTGATTTAAATTCAAAATCCACATTACCGAAAGAGAAAAGGGTTTATAAATAAAACAGAACATATACTTAGTTATGATAATTTAATAACAGAAACAATTGTATGTATTAAACTAAAAACATACTTATGGAAAAACAGCTACTGATTTATTTAGGCGACGTTTCGAAGAGTATTCTCTCAACGTTTTCAAGCTAATACAATATAACAAAAAGTGAAGCAACATATATAGACAAAATCAACAACAACAAGGTTGAAACCATACATAGAAAACAACAAGATCGAAGGTCTATGACACAATGGGTTATGACCATGGGTTCCACGTCGATCGTATATGCCGGTCGGGACCGGGGGCTATATGAAATGACCGTAACTAGGTCTGACCCAACGGTCATTTTGCACGCCGGAAAAATAGTCTTTTTTTTCCAAACCCAAATTTTCAAACATGGCTACGATCAGCAATAAAATTGTACGGCCAGCGCACGTAAAGATAAGAGAAGCCACATAATCTCGTGATTGGTGTTATAAGAGTCGTATACATAGTCGTCAATAGATTATACTGGGCTTTGTGTTGATAATTAATGATGATTGTCTTGTAGTAGAACAATAAAAGTTAATTGATATTTGGGAATTTTATCAAAGGCGTAAAGCGGTCCACTCTTTGTCGATCACCTATTGTCCACTTTAATAAGAATTTTCTAGAACAAAGCCGTTTACCACTATTACAGTTACATACGATATAAACGAGATTATTATGATCTTCGAAAAAGGGCCGTTTATATGAAGTACTGCTCTTCGAATCCAACCAACTGTCATATTAAATAAAACAGCATAGAAATTACGTAAATCCCCAACAACGTACGTGTTTGGAGAAAACTGCATTATAATTTTTTATAGTGATATTACGGCTTTGCGGGAATTGTAGAAATAAAATCTAGAGATTTGTTAACTTGCTTACCAAAAAATTTAGAAGATTACGTATTCCAGTGCTATCGTGTAGCAATATTGATGATTCCACATGTTATAAAAATGCTGTGTATATATGGAAGCCGAGCTCTTACACACGACGATATTATAGGGGGCGCTAGTGTCGCCAGCTTGGAAGTTAGCAGTCCGAGATTAGTTATTCATTATTAACATTTACGTCACAATTTTGCGGCCCGTAATGCCGTAAGAGATGTTCTAAAACAAATAAATGTGAGATATATGCCATGGATACTTATATAATTATTAGCATATCGTATTTTTTGTATTACAACTCATAAATTATCCAGGTCAGTGTGTTTTCTATAGAGCACGTGGTAATTACGTGTCATACACTGGAATGGTTTTTCTACGGCCAATTCAGCTATTTCGATTAATTAAGTAGCCCAATACTCCACGATGAATAAAAAATATGAAATATGAATTTACTTTGAAAAGTTTTCGTGCGTTCTCAAAAATGACCGGTAGTGAAAATTTTGAAGTGGAAGCCCTGGTTATGACATACAAAAAACAAGATCAAAGGGACTAATTAACTTTCTTAAAGCCACTGAGTAGTGATGATGTATACATAATATTATATATTAATGATGGGGATTATGGTGTTTGAAGGATAATTTGTACACTTAATTAAAACACTAAAAAGACACAAAAAAGCACAACTGATTAAGGACAGGGGCTAAAGTATTGATGAAGCCAGATAATAATTCCACTATTGCTTAACACTGTTGACCATATTAGATTAATAGACCCAAAACTAGTAGAGAGTAAACTATGAATGAATAAAAATAACAAAGTAATTTGAGTTTGTAGTAATTAGGAATAAAGTTAAGGTTTATGATTTGAGTATTTGGTCGTAGGCGCTTGGCAAAAATATGCCTATGTCACGGTTGAGTGTCTTTTCTACAGGAAGATTAACTGCCAGGGTTTTGTGTTTTAATTAAGTGTACAAATTATCCTTCAAACACCATAATCCCCATCATTAATATATAATATTATGTATACATCATCACTACTCAGTGGCTTTAAGAAAGTTAATTAGTCCCTTTGATCTTGTTTTTTGTATGTCATAACCCATTGTGTCATAGACCTTCGATCTTGTTGTTTTCTATGTATGGTTTCAACCTTGTTGTTGTTGATTTTGTCTATATATGTTGCTTCACTTTTTGTTATATTGTATTAGCTTGAAAACGTTGAGAGAATACTCTTCGAAATGTCGCCTAAATAAATCAGTAGCTGTTTTTCCATAAGTATGTTTTTAGTTTATTTATCTGCCCAGTTACTAAATGCCTCTTAAAGAATAAAATTGTATGTATTGTACACTAAAAAAACCAATAACACTAAAAAATAACATGAATACTACAAAATAATATGAATACTAAATACTGGAAAAGACTGGTTCATAGATATAAAATTCGAAAACAAACACTGGTTTATACATATAAAGAACGTTTTAAAGAAAAAATTGCAGCAAGCACATTAAAAAGAAATCAAACATTGGAAAACAATCATGGTTTATACATATTAAGAACGGCATGCAAACCAAAAAAAAAAAACAACACTTGAAACAATCTTGGTTTATATATAACTACGTTATAATGCATTACAACACTGGAAAACTGGTTTATTTTTATAACACATTGAAAAACCACAAAACTGGTTTATTTATATTACACATTAAAAAAACACAATACTCGAAATTCGGTTTATTTTTATTACAACGTTTTATATAATAAATAATAAAAACACAATACTGTAAAACAGTCACCTTATGGCATGATTTAAAAAACACAAAGCGGCACAAAACAACCAAAAATTCAGCACTATTTTATTAACAATATTCCTGCTCATACCGTTTGAATTGCTGCTCTAGGGCTTTCCAGTTGTCTATACAATAGTTCTCCCCTTCCACATGCATTACCCTTGCTAGCCCGAGTACGTACAGATCTTTAGTTATTGAGATATCCGTTGGTTGTACCCATTGTGAATTACCCCTTTCATCCGGATTAGTTAAATACTTGATTTTCAATCGCTTGCCACCATTTAAAACCTTTTGTACTTGCCATACGAAAAGTCCCTCACTCCAATAAACACCGACATAATCACCATTATCCACCCAAATCTAAAAAAAATAACGATTATAAACAGATATTAAAGCAATGAAAAGGTATGTTTCAAGTGTTTAAATGAAATACGGTATAGTTGCCTACAGACCATGAAGACATAGATAGGCCGATCATGGGACCTAAGAGAAACCAAACGCCCCGCACAACTGAGCCATCGCTCTTTTGGACTTTCACCGTCATTAAGCAATGATCACTGTTTAAAAAAAGTACATACCCCCTCTTTTAAAAAATCCGTTTTACAATTTTTGGCACCAATCTGTGTACTCTGAAATATACAATATATGAATGTCTGAAATATACCATATAAAAATTTTTTTGTGTTTCACGTATGGGTAGAATGCTGTTTTCTTAATAAGAACGTCCATCCTTCCATGGACTCAACGTCTCGACTTTTATGTTTGTATGATTTTGAACTTGACGGTCACAAAGTCGTTTTTTTATGCACTGAATTACTGTGGTACTTGTGTTAAATTAAAATGATTAAAACATACCTCTTCTGAAGTAAAATCGCCATAGTTGCAAACAAATAAATCTGGAATGAGTGGCTGAAATTTAATAATATTTGTAGGTGGTGAAATGTTGTAAATTAAAACGAAATATACTCAAGGATACATTCCGGGTTACCTCTCTCCATACCTATAGTAACGGGTGTCGAAGACGAAGGAGAATCGCTGACTATTTATTACAAATATTGAACTCTAACTTAATTATCGGATCATCCACTGCCTGCGTCCTTTCCCGTGATTTAACTTAATTATCGGATCATCCACTGCCTGCGTCCTTTCCCGTGATTTTTATCTCGAGAAAGTGACGTACGTTTACCAACATGTACACAAAGCACTCAATGTTTGCATGCATCCTCCGACGTCAAGCGTGCAGACATTCCTAATCGTACGGCTGTTGATTAGGGGAACCCTTACATTTTTATTCACGTATGCTGAGTGTTCAGGTAATTTTTGTAATAAGTTTGGATATATCTACTTTCCATATACATTTATACCAAAATTGCCATACTATAGGCAATAACCACCCGATAAATACTTGTGGGAATCCATCTTTCAGAATATTTGTAACGTGTTTTTCTAATAACACTCACCATTTCCTCTGGCAGTTTTTCTATGGCCCAAATTTCGCTGGCCAATGCCTCTATTCCTTCATCCTCTATATCCCCCAGGTCATCCATGTCTAGTATATCTGTTGTTGTCTGGATAAAGAAGTGAAATATATCACGAGACTGACAAATGCATACATGATTTGATATATTTGCTTGAATAATGGCAATTTCTAGGGCCTGTTACTCCTGTCCATATTTGTTGTTTCTTCTCCCCCGTTAGATCTTAGAAGTCCATCTTTTCATCTTTTAAATTGACAAATGATTCTTGTTTTCAATGTCAATTGTGTAAGACTTTGGATGATATTGAGTTAAAAACGCTTCATTGATGTTACGTTTTTTTGGAAAATCCTAATTTGTATCGACTCATAATCGTCGATAAATGTACCTTAAATTAGTAAATTGACAAACCGGATAAAATAGTGTTTTACCGTCACACTTTTTTACACAAGTCAAGCTAATTAAGACAGGCATAGGATAATGTGTGCCATATTGAATGTTCAATACTACCACATAGCTAATATTAACACTAACCCAAATTTTCGCCCACCCGCTCAATGCCACACTGCGCACTACTGTCGATTAGAGTACGTTAAAATTTACAAACTGCTATGAAGGTCTTACCTTTTTACTGGGTCTTGGTTGGAACCTTTTCGTGGTCTGTGTCGCTAGATCTACTATCGGCCAGTATACTGAACTTCCCGACTGAAACACACAAGGACATTGGATATTACAAATTATGATGTGTTTTATAAAGATTGTTTTGTTGCTATGCTCACATACTTATGTGTTGTGTAAAATTATCCACATTGTTTCTTCATGTAAATTATACATACCCCCACGTCTTTCCATCTTAGCGGTTTCAGGGTCTCGGTCATCGTTTGTCTACTGACACTGGACTTGGGGTGCTTTCTTCTAATTAGAAGCACGAAGTGTTCTTTATCTACAAAAAAGCAAATTTAGAATAAAAAAGAACATTTAAATTATTCGATCTGGGATGGGTTTTTTTTACAAACCACTTATAAATATTAAACATAATCTGTGATTATACTATGTATTTTGACGACTGGAGACACTGAGATTATTAAAACAGTGATAAAACGCCCGTCCGGATGCATCGTTTCTCGAAATAGCATGTCTATACTAACCATTAATTGTTCTTCTGTTTCCCACTTGAATATTTCCCGTGGCAACTGGTTTTCCATTGTAAATCAGTCTTACTGTGGTCCTGTGAATTAAAGTTAGGTTAATAACAATTTATTTTCCTACGTGGAGGCGTATTATAAGATTTAAATGAGGATGTTTCGTGTCACACGACCCGGGACTCAACGGCTAACTTTTTTGCAACAACCGGCCCCATGCAGACATGCGTGAGTGATCGATCATTTGCACTGACAGCGGCACTACGGACTGATCTCAATTTGAATTCAAAGCACCAAGGATTGTTTTGTTGATAGCAGACTAACCTATACCCACGATCTCAAGGACAAGATTCACACACAGATGATACGTGCCCCACCTCAACCGGACAATAATTTGTAGCTGCAATATCAATTTTTAATTAGTAATTACCCTTCTTCGACAGTTTCCTCCACGGTAGCTTCTTCTTCCTCTTCTTTTTCTTCTTCGACCTCACCCAGCAGCCCATTATGCTTCCTTTAAAAACGTTTCGATATAGACAATAATGTTGCATTGAAGTAGTTAGAATATGGGATTTAAAAAGGATATGTTGACGTAATTAAAACATACAATGCTATTTGTAGACGTAGTAAAAAAAAAGAAGTAGATACGGAACATATAATATAAGAAAATGTCGAGATACAGTGCCGTTGACGTTGACATAAAAATAGAAACTATCTTGATACAAAATTTCGTAGACGTAGTTGTAATAAGAATAATGGATAGTAAAAAACACAATACACCATTAAACAAAAAGTCAATCCAAGTTTTGAAAATACATTCATTCTTACCTCACAGTGTGTCTACGATATCGTAATCGCGCGATTACAGTTTTTCGAATCAACTTTAGTTCAGCCGTGTTATTTTCCTTCTCGCCCAAACTTGGATTGTACTTCAAAACCTGAAATAAGATGAAAGAATGAGTTGTTACTATTTTTTGTACATTTTGTTTACTGAGTCACGGTGAGTAGCACGATGACTTTCTATTTTGTGAACCGCTAATAATTTGCGTCATGGGAAAGTCCACTACCATTTCATTTCATTTATTCCCTTGTAATTGATGTAATCCACTTACCCAGAAAAAAAAACGAGTACTTACCATCTCCTCCACCTTTCTATATGTCTGACTATCCGCGATGTCTTTAAGATGATATCGACCAATGGCTTGTCGAACAGTAGCCTGAAAATCGTGAAGCATTTGGTAAGAATAAATAAAGATCTGACAGGTGGAATGATGTGATCATTCATTTGTGATTTAAAGAAAATACATTACCCGGTGTGTGCTTTACCGATTTCGAATGATATAATAACATTGGACGTGATTTACGGATTATTGTTGTATTTGTCAATGGTGCAATCATTTTGAAGCCTTGAGGCGACGTGTACAGGTGGAAAGCCATGTTCATTCATTTGTGATTTAAAGAAAAGAGATTACTTGTGATGTGCTTTACCGATTTCCAATGGTATAATAACATTGGGCGTAAATTACCGATTTTTGATTTGTCAATGGTACCGTGGAATTGTTGTTTTTAATGGATAATAATACTACGACCACGGTAAATTGAGTTTATCTTCGTGTCCATTTTTTTTTATATTCACCCTTATTCGTACCTCATTTCATATGTAAATAATCGTAATCAAAATCAACCGATCGTATAAACGACTCGCGGGAAATTAAACGATTCGTCTAATTTTTAAACACTGTTGATAAATTAATCGGATGTAATTTATAAACGCAGCTCGGGAAATTAAAGTACTCGGCTAGTAATTACACGCATGACTTAACTAAACGGTTCGTCCATTTTTAAACTCCTCTCGGAGAAATTAAACGCTGTATCATTAAATTAAACCATAGTACTAATTAAACCATTTTTGTAATTTTCAAACGATTATAATCAATTATCAAACGATGTTTTGAAATTAAACTCTATAGCATTTTTTAAAGTAAAAAAACCCCAAATTAAACGATTCCAGTTTCCTAGTGTAATGGATTAGCTGATATAGTTGGTTGGAATTTGGCAATTGTTACAATTTATCCCAATAAGTCAAGGGTTGAAATGTTTGTGAAATTTTAGAAATATTTTTTACTTGTCAAGTTGTCAACATGGATTTTCATTTTTAATTAAAACGATTTTTGTTACAATTTATCCCAATAAGTCAAGGGTTGAAATGTTTATGAAAATTTAGAAATATTTTTTACTTGTCAAGTTGTCAACATGGATTTTCATTTTTAATTAAAACGATTTTGCGTTGCAACGCCTCTTGTCGGGGACGCACTTCTTGGAGCAAACCACACATAAGCTAGCCATAATAAATTATTAGATTTCAATTTATGATATTTTTTTTATCAGTAAGAACTTATGAAGGTAATGAATGTGACATTTTACGGTCAATATATACCGTTTTGTAATTAATATCACAGTGAGTTAAATTTAGCTTATCTCCTAGGGGCGGCGTTTTTAATCTTCAGACAAATTGTGGCTAAAATCATAACGCCAAAATAACAATCAAGACTTTATCACAAAAACATCGTTAATACTAATTAAAATCAAAACGGCTAAAATCATAACGCCATGCAATTAACAAACAATACAAGATCCTTCATTAACAAAATCATCGGTGATTCGATCTGAAATCAATAACAAAAAAGTCAACGAGTACTACCTATTTCTTATAATACTGCAACAACAACTATAATACTCCACAGCACTGATACTCCACGGCTACAGTCTCATCCTTATTGTATAATTTATTCTATCCAGAGAGCACGCTTTTCACACGAAATTATTCTTTCGACTCCGACCTATTTGCTCTTTGATCTCAGACGGAAAGGCGACACTGTTCTAATGGATTAGATAACATGATTGGTCAGAGTGTGATTTTTTTTACCCGTAACAGTTTATTCCCTGGATGACAAAGTACCACAAAAAGAACAATTTTGTCATGTGTTTGCATACTGTGGTCTATTCAGCCTTGGTCTTATTGTAATGACATAAATCTATGTTTCCCTTTTCTATCATCTCAAAGCTTGATATTTTAATTATTTTATTAACATGTATACGATTAATTTTGTTTCTCATAGTAAATTGCGGTTGGTATCTCAAATGAAAAAAAACTCAGCCCAAACCATTATATTATAATCAGAGAAATGTTCAAACAAACAACTAAAAAAGACAAGACATTATTGATATGCATATGCCTTCATAACTAAACGTTTTAATTAAATTGTAACGTATTAATTATCTGCTTTATTTATTTTTTCTTTGATTGGCAGTTTGTATGGGCCGAAGCATTCGCTTCTACACATATAACCTCTGCTCCAATAATGACATTTTGTGGAATATTAGGGTGATTCAAAAGAAACGTTATCAACAATGGAATTTAATAGTGAGCTAGAAAAACGTGATAACATTGAAATGGAGAGATGGAGGGCTTTCCCTGTGCCTATATATGCCGATATTATCATGGCGTCCTAAAGTTATAGGACTAAGTTATTTTTCTACAGTATATTTCAAAACAAAAAGAATTGTTGTATCGGAAATATGCAAAAATTAGTTGTTCTTCTTGAATTTTTTAAATTATTAAACGTATTTCCAAGTCACATATGACCACACAAACTGCCATCACAGCAGGAATTACGCTTCGCTGAACACCATTTGGATCAATGTTGACCTAGATGTTATGTAACAACTGTTAATTGCCAGACTTTATTAGGGTAATAAAATTGATCATCACCGCAGCTCAACAATTTTAGTGAATGTGTATTATAAACCTGGGACCTGTTTCACGATTTTATCTTAATCAGAAGACAACAATAATTTTCTTGAATTAACATGGTTTATTAAAATTCAAAATATGACCCTGTAAGTTAATATATTTGTGTTGTGTATCCTATTTCAAAACCTTAATTTGTCAAACGAACAAACGCCACCTCTAGAGATATTTTAATTACACAAATTGTGTATTAGAAATTATCGTTGTTCTGAAATAGTTTTCTTTTATTAAATTTTTATTAAATTTGGGAATCACGGTGGCTAAGTGGATAAGGCGCTGGTTCGCTAGCCTGGAGTTCGGGTGTTCGATCCCTGCATTGGCCGAGAAAGTTCATCTCGATTTTCTGGCGTGATTTCCCCTTGTCAGTGATACAGAAGGAGGGCCTGACAAGGACAGCTGCCTAGTCGTTCGGATGGGACGAAAAACCGAGGTCCCGTGTACACATTGGAGTGCACGTAAAAGATCCCTTGGCAGTTGGAATTCGATATAAGAGTAGGCCGTAGCGCCGCTGCCCGAGCAAAATTACCCTCATAGCACACTGTATGGCGTATGCCCGTCTTCCATTAGCCCAGGTTAGGTGCATAAGAGTAGGACGTTAAACCCCATTTCATTTATTAAATTTATTAGTTAAGCTGTTACCGCCAAATTCTGGACAAAATGTGTTCTATGCACGGTTCTAAATATCGCAAATGACAGTAGTCTAATTCTTTAACACAATTTTGCATGTCAGATGTTCATATTATACGGTACTAAGTTACTAACAGACCTTTAACAAATAACTCATTCTATAACACTATTCTGAACGTGTATTCATGATTAATGTTTTTCGTCCAATATTTAGATTTAGAAATGTTCACAATTAAACCGAATTAACCATAAAAGCAAAATCACAAATCACTATGGCACATTATTTAAATCTTTTCAAATAAAGCGACCGAAATAACAAAAGAAATTATAAAGTCGTTTTAGACTGGAAACTAACTGATCGAAATAACAAAAGAAATTATAAAGTCGTTTTAGACTGGAAACTAACTGATTTCCAAAGGTGATGGCATGCTTTTATAAATAGAACAAGTTGGGGACTATTGCAGCCCGTGCTCTCGATCTGTCATCACGTATTTCTATACATGCTAAATTACAATTGGATCCACTCGCCTCGTAGTTATTAGTACCGGTAGAAAAATAATAAAGCTATGCCATACAATCGTAAACAATAGAAATATTAACACATGTTTAAATTTAGTCGTTCTTATTAAATTAAGCCCCTATTTCCATATTAAGTTAGAGGTCTCTATTTTGCACGCAACGACGACTTTGGGACACAACGTTTATTGAATCACAAGCGGCTATATGGACACGTGTCAAAGATAAATAGTCATACATAGCACGGTATTTTCACGCAACGACAAGCTGATTACACAGAGTTCGACCATGAAATATCGCCACAGGTCCGTGTCCCTATTTGCATTAGTGTTATTTGATATGTGAATTATCGTTTGTTATGTATGTGGAAATAGATTAGAGCATCTGATATCAATAGAGATTACAATACATCATATATTCAAATTGAGGTTGGACCGGATATCGGTAAATAACGATATTGAGTGCGACCGATTTTAAAACACATGCATTTATAGTTCAGTAGTACCACGATAATGCTAACAAATGAAACACACAAAAAGACAAGAAATATAAATAATTGTAGCAAGACAATGGTATGCAGTATAAGAAACGTAAGTATTCATCAACAAATGAAATACGCATAGACTAAAGAGGGCATATATGTAACTACAGCACGTATAAATCCATGTATAAAGACTACCCTTAACAAAGACCGATCTGCGTAAAACACACGGTCGATTAAGAAATCGCACGTTAAATTAGATTAGACACCTACGTGTCAGATTTAGCCTGCTAGTCCTTGATAAGACACTTTTGGTGCAGTTATAACACGCTTTCGAGAAAACTCACCAAACGTAGAATACACACCGTGTCAGTTGTTTTTAACCCGTCCGTTAATTAACACACCCAGTACAGAAAACACACCGTCGCTAAGATTTTCACTCCTAGCGATAATTAAATCATCCTTAGTCAATTTCTCACCCCTGTTAATTAACACACCGTATCTACAGAGTTTAACCTCTTCGTATTAGATTTATTGCCATAATTAGAATTTTACCCAGTTTCGTACAAATTAAACTAAGTTGGTTGTTATACATACGTAAAACGTACAAAACACACTATATAGCTACTTCTTAGTGTTAGGACTAAAAGCATATTCAAACTAATTAATTTATCATAATTTTGCTTCAAATCCTTCTCAAAACATTGTAATTGCCAAGTATACTCTGCTATCAAATTTGATCAAAAGAGGCCATGTTTACGTCAGGGGATTACCACTCTCCCTACCTATACCAACAGCAGTAGGAGACAGGGGAGAATTCATTGCATACACAAGGCAATGTTGTCTGTAATCGCTGACTATCTATTACAAAAGTCGAATTCTAATTAAATTATCGGATTATCCACTGTCTGCGTCCTTTTCCGTGATTATTATCCCAGAAAGTGTTCATAAAGTTTATCAACATGTACACAAAGCGCGCAAGTTTGTGTGCAACCGTCGATATAGTCATTTATTACGATATGGTATTTTCAGACCCAACTATGATATCATGTGGCCAAAAATCGTCGATATAGTGGTTTATCGAATATCGCCAAAAACATCAAATATCAAAAAAATTTATCATGAAAATAGATAATAAATACACTATACAGGAGTGGAAATTAGCCGACGGCAAAAAACTATAAGAAAACTAATGTTTTGAGAATCGTTAAATATTGAAAACATTTGCGCACTATCCGCAGCTGTTTTTCACGGCATCGTGTATGCGTTACTTTTACTTTGTTTTTAGTCGACAATAAATTGTCAATTGTTACTACATGTAAAGCTTAGGCCTACTAAACACCAGAAATTTCCCATTACCGCGGCCAATTACCAGACTATAAATAGGTTGTTATATTTTTAAAAAAACAAATATTTTTAGAAAATTCTACGAAAATTAATTTCTGAAAGCAAGAATAAAACGATCTATAAATAGATTACTACTGTCACTGTTGGGCCAATCGAATGCTTGAATGGAAGATAGTCCGGATCATTTAGTATTTGTTAAACTCTTTGAACTTATGTAGCGTTCAACGGCTGTATCCACAATATATTAGGCCCCTCTACCGCAAAGACTCACTAGTGGAACGTCGGCTACTGATTTGTTATCCAGGCATCACAACTCTCTTCGGTTGGTAATGAGTAAGTGTCAGCTAAAGAGTGACTATAAGGAATTCCTTCCCAAGTTCTTGACCGGGATCTCCAATAATTGAATGAAATGCGACTGCGATGTCGCCTTGCACAATGTCTCCCCTTACTCAATAACACAAACAACAAAATAAATATTTATATAAAAATATATTATCTTCTGAACAAAATACAAGAAAGATATAGCACATTAATGAAAATGATATTAATATTGAAACCGCTTTTAGGCGAAACCCTAATTATGGTCGAAACACAAACACACATGTACACGATCAGAAACGATATATAAAATATGGTAAACTGACACACACGTAATGACGAACAATAATATGATCTCTAATTATATAATGACACTAGAGGTAGTAAAACACTATTATACAATATAACGTAAGCACCGAACACTTGGAGGGATTCACTGAATAATAAAAGAACACAATAAGGAACCTTCAGACATCCACTCACGTTCTTATACTGCCAAGTTGAAAGTTGTCAGTCGAAGATCTAAGTTAATCTAACGAAAATGTGCTATGTGACAGCTTATATACAATATATAATCCCGTAAAATAGCGGGCAGCGAGAACTCCCGTAATACCTTGCAAATACGCCTACTCGCGAACGCGACGTTCATTCGCGAGACTAACGTTTATTTATAAATAAATCGAAAGTAGAATAACATCAACATCAGATGATCACAGGATTAATTAAGTGGATACATTTAAATTATGGATGGACAAATGATTATATACTAAATGCAAAATGTGACGAAAGACTAGGGAATGTGGGTGGATACGGATAAATCTGCCGTACAAACCATGGGTTCCATGTTGGCCGTATATGCCGGTCGGGACCGAGGACTTTGAAAAATGACTGAAACTGGATCAGACCCATAGGTCATTTTGCACGCCGGAAAAATATCATATTTTGTGCTAAATCATAAAATCCGGGAGACGATTAAACTCTGGAGGGATTCACTGAATAATAAAAGAACACAATAAGGAACCTTCAGACATCCACTCACGTTCTTATACTGCCAAGTTGAAAGTTGTCAGTCGAAGATCTAAGTTAATCTAACGAAAATGTGCTATGTGACAGCTTATATACAATATAAAATCCCGTAAAATAGCAGGCAGCGAGAACTCCTGTAATACCTTGCAAATACGCCTACTCGCGAACGGGACGTTCATTCGCGAGACTAACATTTATTTATAAATAAATCGAAAGTAGAATAACATCAACATCAGATGATCACAGGATTAATTAAGTGCATACATTTAAATTATGGATGGACAAATGATATATACTAAATGCAAAATGTGACGAAAGACTAGGGAATGTGGGTGGATACGGATAAATCTGCCGTACAAACCATGGGTTCCATGTTGGCCGTATATGCCGGTCGGGACCGAGGACTTTGAAAAATGACCGAAACTGGATCAGACCCATAGGTCATTTTGCACGCCGGAAAAATATCATATTTTGTGCTAAATCATAAAATCCGGGAGACGATTAAACTCTGTGCGTGGCGTGATGTAAACTGTCGGGTATAATAAAATTAACAGTGTTCAGTAGCCACGAAGGGAAACCACTGACAATTATCCCTGTGTATATTGCTCTAATCACAATTAACGGAGGAGCAACATCAAACAGATTAAAGGCTCAACATGTAATCAATTTACTTAGGTGTGTTTTGTTTTACAATTAGTGATACTGTGATCATTCTGTAAGTTGAGTTGTTGTTACAGCATATTTGCCGACTTTCATCGCTCGTGCGGCAATTCACTGTTTGAACACCAAACAAATTAAAACATTTTCTTTGATGTCTTCACTTGATTACAAGAGTTAATCGTTTCAACGTTGCGAATGATATCATTAGAAATGCTAGCATTCTCTATATCATTTCAAAATGTTGAAATTCCTCACCTCCCAGAATAACAAAAGAAATGAAAGCGAAATGACGATATCGCCGTCAATGAATCCGACCTCCTTTCTTCAACATCGGCCCACGAGGATGACAGTTCCGCTCCGAAAAACAGTCAGCCGTAAATTCTCTACTAAATTGTCACAAATATTCCCGTGGTTAAAATATGATATTCCCACTCAAAAAGATGTATTCCCAGGTGTGTTTTTAATGCATTTTTTCCTTTTATATAACAATTGATAGACGTCATTTGGTTAAAACAATGAGCTTTTACGATCGCCGCCATTTTGAAATAAGTGCAAATGTCTTTACATGTTATAGAGTTAAAATACTAGCACGATATTATTTGAGCTCTCAAAATATCAATACGAGTTAATAAATTGATAAGTTTAAGAATTATGTTAATTATTGTACATGTGTATGACTTTGAATTATTTACGTGTGCTAATCATTCGGAACTACTTTTTCCCCCGTGTATGGAGAAAATAGTCAACCGCCGACTATGTCATGTACGCACTGAGAGCGGGGATTCTCACACCAAAACATAATTAAAACCAAGTTACGATGTTCCTTGAGCATGAAAACTCCTGGTGAATTAATGAGAATTTCTATGGAGGGGCCCCAACTTGCAGAATTTCAACCGGCACGTGCTTTACAGAAATGAAAAGCCTGTAAAAACAGACGAGTATATATGGGTGATGTCGTAAACAAATTAAGAAAATAGTGTACTTTCGATAAATGCATTCATCTTGTTATTGTTATATTTTATGAATGTATAAATAACTAAATGATAATAATTGATTGCATGTGTTCTTTTATTTATAAGGGAGGATAGGTGGGTGGGTATATAAATGTCGATGTGAGATTGACTTTTTGTGTGACAGTCCTTGACCCAATTAAAGTCGATCGACATTCCGATAGCATGTAGTTTTTGGCTTCTTATTATGTGCTTAAAATAGCACCACTTTCTCCGTGAGAAAAATGACCGGTTGGGAAAATTTTGAAGTGGAAGCCCTGGTACAAACGGTAAGCTATAAAAAAAAACCCGTCACACTTACAATATAAGACTTGAAGACCACATCTACTTACTTCCGCTGCATATGATATTTGTGAATTTTATTACACAGGGTCACAAGCAGACGCTTTTTAAACATCAGCGGTTGTATTTAATTTAATTATGGAAAACTTAGCTAGTACTAGCAGTACTAGTAGACCCACACAGGAAATTATGGAAGTGGAGGGCCCAGTTGAAAAAGAGAAATTAGGACCAAAACGAAAATGCACAAGTCATGTTTGGTGAAAAGTTTTTATCCAAAAAGGATGTGATTTGTTCATTTTAATAAATCTATATTTTAAAAAAAGCAATTGTTACCCACAATTTTTACTCACACTGTAGTCAGCTTTAATGCATTTATATTTAATTTATTTAATAGCTAAGAGACATTATTATTAAATATTGCGATATTGAACTAAATCGTTGAAAAAAATATCGATATCGTCCTGTTTTGCAATATCGTACAGCCCTGGCGAGAAATGTACTGTAGGTTCCTGTACAATTGACCAATCGTTAAAATTCTGTTTTGGAAAGATAAAGGAGGTTGAAACAATAGGCACCTTTCTATTATATTTATTCTATTGTAAGAGATGTTGATGTTATCGCCATGTGCAATGTGAAAGACTATATATATTTTGAAATAAAAGTGTTTCAAATGAACCAAAAACTAAACTTAAAATATTCAAATTGGCCCTTCTTTTAGAAATTAATTATTTCACATTGATATATTTTGGACATACATTGAGATAGAATGTTTCATTTTTCAGAGGGTTTGAAGGAGTTAAAGGTGTTTGTAGATCTGGCCTTTATATCAGCTGGTGAAGGTGACATGGATATTGATAAAGTGAATTGTTTTCATGCAGTAACATCAGCCTTTGCACCATTAATATTTGATTTGAAACAAGATAGCAAATTTGATGAAGTAATGAATAAATGTAATCTTGTTTGGAAAGAACTTCAGAATGATAAAAATCTTACCAATAAATTAGTAAGTGCATTCCTCTTTTGTTAAAGAGGCATTCTAGATTAAATAAAATGTTGGTAAGTCACGTTATAAAAGTTAAAAAATAGATAAAGTAAATAGAATAGACTGAAAATTTCAGTCAGATTAGTGCACGCGTGCTGTATCATTAGGTCTGTCATTGAGTCAACTGACGTGGTTTCGATGTGACAAGGATTGGGGTCGCCTGTTCAACCTTGTTCAACCAGCTAATGTGCAAGCGAATTGTTGAAATAGAATTGAATCATATGTTATTCTCGAAACACTAGGGACCGGGTATAGTCCAGATTTTACGAAAAAAGGAAAGAAACTACACTTACCGTCTAGAATCTATACACATATCCAGTCAATAGATTGCCGTCTAGAATGTGTTAAATGCCGTCAAGATTCATCAAAAACCACCCAGTTTGTGCTACCGTGTAGATTTAGAAACGCTGTTAAGTTCTGACCTCAATCGTCTACTTCTCGCTATGTTTTTGAAAATGAACACTACCATTTAGATTTGAAAGGGGTTTAGTTTTTATACGCCCACATTGAAATGTGGTCGTATTCAATGTGGTCGTATATTGTCGTCGTCCCTGTCCGGCCAAAGTTAATATCCGATTGACTTTAAATTTATACACAGTGTTTACAGTCATGAGATGAAGACGCCTATTGTTTTTCAGCGATTTCCCATATTAAATACCAGAGTTATTGCCCTTGATCACTTCAAAAAATCTTGTGGATGCTCTAGAGGCCAAAGTTAATATCCGATTGACTTTAAATTTATACAGTGTTTAAGGAAATGAGACGAAGAATCCTATTGATTTTCAGCTATTTCTGATAATTACTACCAGAGTTATGGCCCTTGATCACTTCAAAAAATCTTGTGAACGCTCTAGAGGCCAAAGTTAATATCCGATTGACTTTAAATTTATACACAGTGTTTACAGTCCTGAGACAAAGACGTCTATTTATTTTCAGCGATTTCCAATAATTACTGCCAGAGTTATGGCCCTTGATCACTTCAAAAAATCCTGTCGACTAGGGCTGGGTAAAATATCGATATAAATCGATAGTATCGATTGGACGGCCCAGAAAAGCACTATCGATAGCGGTGGGTTACTATCGATTATCGCTCTTCGTCTATTTTTCTTGCGTCTGAAATGTCAATGTTTTCTTTCAGTTAATCATAATACACCGCTCACTTTAATTACTATCAAGTATCAATGAAACACATAACAAAATTGTGACTGCTTATTGAACAGCCGTTTTCATAAATTCACTCTCATTGAAACTTTACTTTAGTTTTGAAGAAATTATTGTTCAATATCGCTAAATCGGAAATACCTGGATGTGTAAATAAAGTTAGAGTTATTTCCATTTTCAAGCTTCAGAATTCGTCTGTACAGTTCACTATTTCTGTACGTTTTCTGTACGTGTGCCTCAGTAATAGAGTACCCGGTACAATAAATAGCACACATGGACGACAAAACGCTTCTTGATTTTCCCGGCAAAGCTAAAATCCTTAGACAGGAGCAAACGATCTTTCGCAACTTTGTATGGTTTTGAACCCTGAACTTACAGTTACACTAGTCTTGATGACGACCGTGAAAATAAGTTTGTTTTCGAATTTCGATACTATCGATTATCGACCGACATTTCATTGCCGATTATCGATAGTAAAAATCACTATCGATACCCAGCCCTACTGTCGACGCTCTAGAGGCCAAAGTTAATATCCGATTGACTTTAAATTTATACACAGTGTATACGGTCATGAGACGAAGAAGCCTATTGATTTTCAGCGATTTTAAATGACTGCCAGAGTTATCTCCCTTGATCACTTCAAAAAATCTTGTGACGCTATAGAGGCCAAACTTATCATCCGATTGACTTCACTCAGATGGATACACAAAGTTTAAGGTGTTGAAACGAACAAGTATTTTGATTTTCAATGAATTTTGATAACTGAACAGCTAAATCCATGATATTAAATGTTTCGTATACCAATTGTTAAATGGGGCAAAACTTTATAAAAAGCAAACAAATTCTAATCAGATTTTAGTGTATTACAAATGTTTCATTACCGAAAAAAGTAAAAATATGCGACAACCCTTGTTTCGTTGGGCGTATGTTTCGTTGCCTGGCAACCTATCTTTAGACGTCGTTGAGAAATGAACCGCGAGTGTTTTATAACACAAGGCGTTTAGATTTTACGCCAAATTACCACTTTACCAAGAGCCATCTATGTTGGTTACAATGTTTTTACGATTTATGTGGTTACAATTAATAGAAAAAAGATTTTGAAAATATTCACTGATTCAACTTGGTCATCGTTTTATTCTTCATAAAAATGGCTGATGTATTACTCAATGTGTGCACCACACAACGATAATAATTTTTCATTGGTTAGAGCCGTATAAATGCGAGAAAATTTACAGTAGCTATCGGCTAAAAGCATGCATAAACAAACTTATTAGCTATTGCATACTATTTAGAATATTATAATTAGCTGGTATTATTTTCAAGTCTACAGCCTCAAGGACCAACATACCGTGTTTTGCGTAGAGTCGAGTAGGGTAGCATAGAATTGTAATAATACATAGTATGCAAGTCTAAAATAATTGTATTCGTGAAATTGTCTTACATTAGCGGTGGTCCACACCAGTGATGGGGATTCAAAAATTTTCTTGTCGGACATTTTTACCGAAATTAAAGGGACATAACTCTTATCGTTATTTAAGAAGGCAGTTTTTAGACCACATCCAAAAATCATGTGTCAACAAAATATTCAAATTCGTACGTAATACAAAAATAGGTGCACCGTGTTATTTATCAGATTTGATTCCCGTACGGTATTCAAATTTATGTCAGTAATATTCCTACAAAATTACGTGATGTCATAATACGATAGAACAAAAGCGTACCGACTACTGCCGATCCGTACTGTTTAAAATTCCGCCAAAATTACTGTTGTATAATACTCTGTCACCCTTAATTGGAGTTATCTTCCGAATTATCATCCAGGCATGGGAAGCTAATAAAGAGTGGTTTCAATGTTACTGTGTTCATGTCAATGCTTATCTAGCCTGGGGTATTCAAGTAGATACGGTCACAAAGTATTGAACATGGTGTCAGAAGTGACGAATTAACGCAAAACAGTTATTTACGCCTTCTCACAGAAAAAGAAATTTCTGAAATTCACCCAGACGTCCACAGACAAGTGCTTCGATCACTCACGTAAACAAAATGGTGGACTCCATTCCCTTCGTCAAGCCACCAGAGCCGTTAGAAATAAGCAGTGGAAACCCATCTTATGCATGGAACAAGTGGAAACAGAGATTTGATATTTATCTCAAGGCCACAGGTATGTCAACACGACCTGATGCTATGAAAGTGGGTTTATTGCTAAATCATATCGGAGATCGATGTCTCGAAATCTTCTCCAATTTTGTTTTTCTGCCTGAACAGGAAGGTGACGATGTCGATGATGTAATTCCAGCTGAAGATGACGAAAGTTTTGATACCATTATTCAGAAATTTGATGAATACTTTACACGCCGTGATCCACAATTGATGTTGCGTGAGAAATTTTGGTTCCACATAACAAGAGATCCAGCTCAATCATTTGATTCTTGGGTTGTAACAGTCAGAGAACAGGCCTCATTGTGTAAATTTCCAAATGGCTTTCTCGAACAAGCTATTCGAGATAAACTTACCTTTTCTATAAAGGATGACAGTGCCAAATTAAAGTTGTATGACCAAGGTGCAGAACTTAGTCTAGAAAAGACAATTCAGATTCTTTCAATGAAAGAAGCCACACAGCGTGAACTTCATGAGACAAAATCAGCAATGGTGGATTTTCTTCGTCACAAGCCATCAGATTCAGATAGTCGTCATCGGTCACACTCACACCATGAGAGGAACAAGTTCAAGTCTCGCCAAATAAACAACCAACAACAAAGTCAAAATCAGAGACACACCCCACATTCAGACCACACTTCCTGTTACTACTGTAATGGTATACACCCACCGGGGAAGACAAATTGCCCAGCTGCTCAAGCTGTATGTTACAAGTAAGAAAGTAGGTCACATTTCCTCAGCATGCATGAAGAATAAACAATGTTCTAAATGTAGGAAAACCGGGCATACAGCTTCAATCTGCAAAAGCTCACAAACTGCCGGTGTTCATCACATTGCAGATGATTCACATCCAGGGTCTATTACATGAGATAGTACATTTATTGGTGGAATAAATAGTGACGTACCTACCATTCCAGATCCAGGATTCCACATTAGGTTAAAAACCGGTGATCATCAAAAAGAGCTTACATGGACCATTGATACTGGTGAGCAAGTCTCTGTCATGCCGTTTTCAGTGTACAATACTTCTTTGGGAAAATTGGTTCCAACCGACTGAAAACTTGTAGGACCTGGTGACAAATCCCTTGATGCAAAAGGCTATGGCCCGTATTTTCGAACAGTGTTTAAAATAATCTGTGATTAGGTCTAATCTGTAACTAGCTAGTTAGAGATTAGTGGTTGATTAAGTTTGGTATTCTCAAAAGTCAGATTAGCTAATCTTTGACTATAAATTTTTCTAATCAACGATTAAAATTCAAGGTTTAAACTTTGATTATAATTAAACCTTTAATCAATGATTAAATATAATCAGTGATTAAAAGGGCTTTTATCATTGATAAAGGTGCCCAATTACAGGAAGTAGATTAGAAAAGTACATGTTTTAGGACAATTTTTCCCATCCTAGAGTCTGTGAAACTATTGTTAGGGTCCGAAAAATCAAAGGGGCTCATATGGGTGGGCAGGAAAGAAATAAAATGTGTGAAAAGGAAAGTCAAGTAAAATAGAGTTCACATATATTTAGTAGTCGAAATGAAATGAAACAAAAGTTACTGTTGAGCTCCAGCTGAGCTAAGGGAGACAGACCTACGTCATATTGTGTGCGATGAGGGCAATTTTGCCTGGGTCTGGCACCACGGCTCACAGTTATACAAAATTTTAACTGTCAAGGGTTATTTTACGTGCGGCCCAACGTGTACACAGTACTTAAGTTTGTTATCCGATCCAAACGACTCCACCTTGTCCCTTGCAAGGCTCTTCTTCTTACACCACCGTGACTGTCTTTTAGTAATCGAAATATGAATTTCTGTTGCTAATATCAAAATCACATTTGTTCTCCTGATGCAAGAGAAGCACAGGAACAGATTAATTTTATGCCCCCTCTTTTCTATTAAAATCCGAAATTATCACTATTTGTCTATTTTGTAAAAACCTGCTATATGTGTATTCTTTATTTATTTATCCACTTTTAATACTACACTTTCCCAAATTGTAGTGGATTTTTGATGGGTTTTGTTTTTGTATATGGGCCAATTTGGAACATTACAATGTAATTATTATTTATAACAAAGTTTTACGAGTTGTTTGACCTATTGAGACACAAGAAATATGCATTTTTTTTTTATATACAACTGTTGAACTGAGTGCCAAACCTATAAAATCTCATTTAGCAACATTAATTATCGTACAAAAATGTGAAATGTTGAATTACATTCTTCAAGTTTCAAAGAACACGACTGTATTTCGTTTCTTAAATCTATTACAACGAAAACATGAAACATGGCTTGAACAGCTAAATTAAGACTGTAACAAATTCTTTTTTATTATACGCCCACATTTTCATGTGGACGTATTATGTCGTCGCCCCTGTCCGTCCGTCCACAATTTGTTTGTGGACTCTCTACAGGTCACAATTCTTATCTGATTTTGACGAAACTTGAAATATAGGTTTATCCCCATAAGATCTCGGTTCCTTTCGATATTGGCGTGTATCGGATCGGAACTTCATGGATTATGGCCCCTGATTGTACGAAATATCATGTTTTTAGCTTGTGGACCCTATAGAGGTCACAATTTTAAACCGATTGTGATGAAACTTGACATGCATGTTTATAACCCCAAAATCTTGGTTCCTTTCGATATTTGCGGCCATCGGATCGTAACTTCCTGAATTATGGCCCCTGATTGTCCGAAAAATCGCCCTTTTTAGCTTGTGGTCCCTCTGGAGGTCAAAATTATTATCCAATTTAAAAAACCGTTCGATTATATCACCGTTACATGGTAGTGAAGGTTGAGTTCAAATTTCGTGAAAATCGGACCAAAATTGACAAACAAAATGGCCGCCGTTTGTACGCGAATAGTGTGAAAATATGTTATATCAAGGTTGTGGACCCTATAGAGGTCACAATTTTGAACCGATTTTGATGAAACTTGACATGTATGTTTATAACCCAAAGATCTTGGTTCCTTTTGATATTTGCACCCATCGGATCGTAACTTCCTGAATTATGGCCCCTGATTGTCCGAAAAATTGCCCTTTTTAGCTTGTGGTTCCTCTGGAGGTCAAAAGTATTATCCGATTTAAAAAACCGTTCGATTATATCACTATTACATGGTAATGAAGGTTGAGTTCAAATTTCGTGAAAATCGGACCAAAATTGACAAACAAAATGGCCGCCGTTTGTACGCGAATAATGTGAAAATATGTTATATCAAGGTTGTGGACCCTATAGAGGTCACAATTTTGAACCGATTTTGATGAAACTTGACATGTATGTTTATAACCCAAAGATCTTGGTTCCTTTTGATATTTGCACCCATCGGATCGTAACTTCCTGAATTATGGCCCCTGATTGTCCGAAAAATTGCCCTTTTTAGCTTGTGGTCCCTCTGGAGGTCAAAAGTATTATCCGATTTAAAAAAATGTTTGATTATATCACCGTTACATGGTAATGAAGGCTCTGTTCGAATTTCGTGAAAAGGGCAATTGACGGACAAAATGGCCGCCGTTTGTACGCGAATAGTGTGAAAATATGTTATATCAAGGTTGTGGACCCTATAGAGGTCACAATTTTGAACCGATTTTGATGAAACTTGACATGCATGTTTATAACCCAAAGATCTTGGTTCCTTTCGATATTTGCCCCCATCGGATCGTAACTTCCTGAATTATGGCCCCTGATTGTCCGAAAAATCGCCCTTTTTAGCTTGTGGTTCCTCTGGAGGTCAAAATTGTTATCCGATTTAAAAAAAACGTTTGATTATATTACCGTTCCATGGTTATGAAGGTTGAGTTCAAAGTTCATGAAAATCGGACCAAAACTGACGGACAAAATGGCCGCCGTTTGTACGCGAATTTTGTGAAAATATGTTATATCAAGGTTGTGGACCTTATAGAGGTCACAATTTTGAACCGATTTTGATGAAACTTGACATGCATGGTTATAACCCAAAGATCTTGGTTCCTTTCGATATTTGTGCATATCGGATTGTAACTTCCTGAATTATGGCCCCTGATTGTACGAAAAATGACCTTTTTTTTTTTAGCTTTTGGCCCTTCTGGGGTCAGAATTATTATCCCATTTACCCACTTAGCAACATGATCCCCAGTCGAATTTGAAGCCTACTGAAATGAACCTTTATAACCCAAAGATCTTAATTCATTTCGATATTTGCACATAGGAAAAATCACTTTCGGTATTGCTTGTTCTCTATCCATCTCTCGAAAATGTGGGCGTATCCTGCCTGGCAGTGCCAGCCTATCTTTGACAAAAAGAAAGCCTTTGTGGACACCATGAAAAAGAAATCATAAAGATTATGCTAAATGAAAAGAAATGTTTGTATACATTCTTCAATATTTCTATTGATTCTTTCATGTATTCGGAAGAAGGCTTGAAATTCATACACATTTTTAAGGTCATGCGACACAAAAGCTTATTGATTTTCAACAATTTCCGATAATTACCTCCCGAGTTATGGGCCTTGATCACTTTGAAAAATCTTGTGGACGCTCTAGAGGCCAAAGTTTATATCCGATTGATTCTAAATTTACACAGAGTGTTTAACTCATTGACCCCTAGAGCTAATTATGTTAATTACTGCTTAATCTCCTAAGCCAATTAACCAGACTATAGCTTCTATCCCTAGTGTTAATTAAAAGATTATCCACTAATCTCACCTATTGCAGATATCCCAAAATAAAACAAAAACTATTACTCTAATCAAAAAATGTTTATATTACCAAATGTAGAATTTAAAACAGGCTTTACAAGCATGTTTTTTTTAAAACAAAAATACCAAATAACAACAAAGTTATTCTTTAGCATAAAAAGAACTATGTAAAATAACATTACGTTTATGAATTATGAAGTTACATTTTACTGATCCATGCATGCATCACACAGCAAGCACAATTGATTAATTTAGTCCATAACCAGTTTTTAGGATTGGCACTGTAAATAATGTTGGCAATAACGGATTTCTTCATTCAACCGTTATGTTCCTCCAATTTTTTTTTTTTTTTTTTTGAACCTCATTCATTGAATTTCTCAACGTGATATCTATTGGTTTCGTCGATCAAACAATGCGAGCAAGTTCGATCAAAAAAATAAACTAAAAAAATTAAATTTGTTTTTCTCACGTTCTAATATGTATTATGGGCCTAGCCGTCTCCTAAAAATGATGGGCATCTAACGGAATTCAGTGGATCATTCCAAATAAAATCCTTGTTGAAAGTTGAATCTCGAAGATTGCCCGCCATTTTGTTTCGCTTGGTCACTAGCTATTTCGTAGCCTTCGTGTTCCTCACTCGAATTGTCAGTCAATTCGCTGTCCAGGATATTATTATTGCTAATTTCTACGTCTAATATATCTTCCAGTAAAAATCCTTCGCAGTCTGAGTCGGAATTACTCTCCATACCGACAAAATTATTAACAATCTAGGCGTACAAAACTGACATTCATTCAACAAAATGGCGACCCCTGAAAATATTTTTCCTTTAGTGTTCGCGACCTTATGACCCCTAAAACCTGTGTTGTGACGTATAGTTTACGACTTCAATCAAGTTCAATCATTAGTTAAAACTATATATTAATTGGCTAATTACGTATGGAATGCGAATCAAAGTTTTTTAAAACTTTATTGATCAATAAAATGTACATGAAAGATGTCGACAGCAGTCGTTGCTGGGAAAGTTTTTTGGTGAGTTTACGACCTTATAACACCTAACACCTTGTTGTGACCTAGACATTTTATGATACCAATCATTAGTTGAAGCTATTGTTTTAAGGAATTACAACTTTTGGAATGTCAAGCGTCTTTTTTTATAACTTTATTGGTCAATTAAATAGTACATCAAAGTGGTCGACCGTCCAAAATGGCGACCGATATGAACAGGATTTTCTCGTGAGCTCGCGACCTTATAACACCTAAACCGTTGTTGTGACGCATAAATTTTATGATTCCGATAAATAGTTCAAACTATCAGTTTACCAGGTCACTACTTTTGGAAAGCCAAACGACAATTTTTTAATAACTTTATTGATCAATAAAACAGTACACCAAAGATGTCGTCACCAAGCGTTGTGCGGGAGTCTGACTAGACACTAGGTCAACGCCTGGCGGGGTAAGTCGGTGAGGCTCAGTGACTAATTATGTCGCCTCCACTCGTAACCTGTACCGAATGAGTTAAGGCCAGGAGACGGAGGGGTCTATTGATTGCTGATATTTACTACTAGAGTTATTGCCCTTGATCACTTTGAAAAATCCTGTGGACAACCTGGAGGTCAAAGTTAATATTCGATTGATTTTAGATTTATACACAGTGTTTAGGGTCACGAGATGAGGAATCCTATTGATTTTTAACGATTGTCGATAATACTGTCAGCATTATGGCCCTTGATCACTTTTGAAAATCTTATGGACGCAGTAGAGGCTACAGTTAGTATTTGATTGACTTTAGATTTATACACAATGGTTAAGGTCAAGAGATGAGGAAGCCTGTTGATTTCCAACGATTTACGATAATTATGGCCCTTGATCACTTTGAAATTTTTTGTGGACGCTCTAGAGGCTAAAGTTAATATCTGATTGACTTTAATTTTATACACACTGTGGAAAGTTATGAGAGGAAGATTCCTATTGATTTCCAGCGATATCCGATGATAATTACTGCCAGTGTTAGTGCCCTTGATCAATTTGAAAAATCTTGTGGTACGCGCTAGGGGCTAAAGTTAGTATCGGATTCACTTTAGATTTATATACAGTGTTTAGGGTCATGAGAAAGTATGCGATTTCCAACGATTTCCGATAATTACTACCAGCGTTATGGCCCTTGATCACTTTGAAAAATCTTGTGAGCGCTATAGAGGCTAAAGTTGGTATCCGATTGACTTTAGTTTTATACACAATGTCTAAGGTCTTGAGATGAGTAAGCCTATTGATTTCCAGAGTTATGGCCCTCGATCACTTTGAGAGAGAGAGAAATGGGGTTTAACGTCCACTCGACACAAACTAACATATGGTTTAATTTTTTATTTCAATAATTCGCTTGCGCGTAGGGGTCTTTAGCAGTAGGAGGAAACCGGGAGTCCCGGAGAAAACCCACGAGGTTGGACAGACTGATCACTTTGAAAAACCTTCAAGATGCTCTAAAGTTAATATCCGATTGACTTGAAATTTATACACAGTATTTAACTAACAGAGAGGAGGAGGCCTATTACTTCTTGTGTAGTAAATGTTCGCTGAGGGCAGAACTAGAAACCAAACAAATTCTATTGATTTCTGATAATTACTTAATAGGTTGTTAATCGTACTCAGATTTTAGATTCGTAAAATGTTTTCATTACTGACAAAAGAAAAAAATTGACAACCCTTGTCGACTGCCCGGACGATTTAGCTGCTGTGGGTTCCCTTTTGTGTTCCGCTCTTTACAATTCCTTTTGTTAAAAGGTTCTTTGACACTTCTAAAAATTATTTGTATTTTATATTTTATTCATTTTGACTAAAGTGCACATAATTATATTTTATATTATAGAGAATGTTTTATATATATATATATTAAAATATATTAAAGTAGATAAAGTACAAGTATATATATATATATAAATTTTCAACAAAATTTACGATGAATGTAAATTTGTTACTTTTGAGGTGAAATATAAGTGCAATGTGTCTGAATTCAATGAAAAATAATAATTTCTATACTATTCAATACAGTATAATCGCATATGCATGCACTTAATCTGTCCTTAAACTACCCCCCTGAGATGACTAAATATTGGGGTGATTTAGTCAATGATTAAGTACAAGTCAACGTTCGAGAATACCACATTTTATGGTATTCTCGAACAATGATTAACTCAATGATTAGGCTAATCAAAGTTTATAAAAATCTTAGCTTAAAATTTAATCAGCCTTTCAGAATATGGCTGGTCGAAAAGTCAGAGATTAAATCTATGATTAGCACTAATCCATTTTCGAGAATACGGGCCTATGTGACTATGACACTACAGAATGATTCAACACAGATCCAAGAACAGGTCTATATCGTGGATGGACCTAAACTTTTATTAGGGTTACCTGCAATTCACAGTTTTGGACTCATCCATAATATTCCAGGGGCGTACAGTGTCAAAGCCGTTAAAATAGACTCAGACAATTCCAATACACATAAACTTTCTTTTCATCCTGTCTTCAAGTCAAGAGGTGAAATTTGAAGAAGTACAGTAAGCTTTTCAATGGCTTAGGAAAACTGGATGGTACACATAAAATATGCCTGAGTGACACAGCTAAACCCTTCTGTTTGACAACGCCAAGAAGAGTTCCCGTACCCTTGATGAAAAAGGTTAAAGACAACCTGAATCAACTCGTTTCAAGTGAAGTTATTGAACCAATTGACGAGCCTACAGATTGGTGTGCTCCCATCGTCGTAGTTCCCAAACCAAATGGGGATGTACGCATTTGTGTAGACTTAACGAAGCTCAATAAGAGTGTCAAAAGAGAAATTTATTCAATCCCAAAAGTGGAAGAGACTATGGCTAATATTGTCCAGGGATCAGTTTTCTCTAAACTTGATGCAAATTCAGGGTTCCATCAACTCCAGCTGGATGAAGAAAGTACCCGTCTGACAAGTTTCATCACACCCTATGGCCGTTATAAATTCAAGCATCTTCCTTATGGAATATCCTCAGCGCCCGAAATTTTCCAAAAGAAAATGGATCAGATCCTAGCCGGATTACCAGGTGTCCTTTGTCACATGGATGACATATTGATAATTGGGCGTAATCAACTGGAACATGATAGACATCTCCACAGTGTTCTTGATCGACTACAAGCCAGTGGTCTTACACTAAACCCTGACAAGTGTTTGTTTTCCAAGTCGTCACTACAGTACTTAGGTCAAGTCATAGAGAACGGGGTCATAAAGAAAGATCCAGCTAAAGTTACAGCCATCATCGCCATGGCAGTGCCAAAGAATGTTCCAGAGCTGCGCAGATGTTTGGGCATGGTCAATCAGCAGATGAAGTTTTGTAATAATTTAGCAGAAACTACGAAACCACTTCGTGATCTTTTGAAAAAGGAATCGTCATGGGTATGGGAAAGTGTTCACAGTCAAGCATTCCAGACAATCAAAAATGAACTTCTGTCCGATCGTAGTTTAGCACTGTACAGCACAGAAAAAGAAACCGTTGTCTCCGCTGACGCTAGTAGTTTCGGATTGGGTACAGTTCTTATGCAGCGACAGTCGTCAGGACATCTGAAAGCCGTAGCTTATGCCAGCCGCGCCATGACAACTACAGAGTGTCGTTATGCTCAAATCGAAAAAGAGGCCTTAGCTATCACATGGGCCATGGAACATTGGTCTGATCTTCTAACCGGATTGGCAAATATAAGCATAGAAACAGACCACAAGCCACTTGTCCCTTTATTTTCTACCAAACTGATAGACGAGTTACCTCTTCGTATACAACGATTCAGAATGAGATTGCTGAGATTCAATTTCACCATTGTACATGTTCCAGGGAAAAATTTGTATACAGCAGATACTCGTTCATCCAGTAATCAAGAATTCAACCAAGAAGTTGATTGTTACATCAACAGTATCCTTGTTACTCTCCCAGCCAGTGTTGCACGTCTTGAACAGATTCGCATGGAAATTGACAATGACGATACCCTTAAAACAGTTAAGCAATATATACAAACTGGATGGCCTGCTCACTTTAATAATGCAGTTCCTATGAGGCCATACAGGACAGAACAGAGTACACTTTCACTCCATGACAATTTACTCTTTAAGGGTAAACTTCTAGTAATTCCATCATCATTACAGCCAAACATATTGACTTACCTACATGATGGTCACCAAGGTGTTACGAGAACCAGACAGAATGCTGCATTAAGTGTTTGGTGGCCAGGAATTACAAGAGACATTGAAAAAGTTGTCAGGAACTGCGCTGTTTGTGAAAAATTTCGAAGACGAAAAATTGAACCAATAAAAGGTACAGAGTTTCCGTCAAGACCTTAGAATGTATCTTTTAGTGGAGGATTATTTCAGTCGAGATATGGAAATATGGTTAGTGTCCAACAATGTTAATACCACAGAGACAATTTTGAAGCTGAAGAAAGTATTTAGCCGACATGGTATTCCCGATATAGTGTTTTCTGATAATGGGCTTCAATATGCTTCTGAACAGTTTAAGTGTTACGCTTCTAAGTGGGGATTCCAGCATATTACATCTTCACCCAGATACCCCCAATCCAACGGTGAAGCTGAACATACTGTCCAGACAATAAAGAATATTTTACAGAAAAGTGATGATGAGTATCTTGCACTTCTCACATACCGAAACACACTGGTTCCTCGCCTGCTGAACTCAGTATGTGTAGCAGACTGAAAACACGTATCCCAGTTCAACCAGATGAACTTAAACCCAAAATTCCTGATTTTGAAATTCTACGAAAGAGGGAAAAGGATTACAGGGACAAAATGAAGTTAACATATGACCGTCGCCATAAAGTTGTATCCGGAGATGTTTTTACTTCAGGAGATATAGTTTGGATACCCGATCTCAAAACTGAAGGAACAGTGATCAGTAGTCATGAATCGCCAAGGTCATACATTATTGAAACAAGACATGGAAATGTGAGGCGAAATCGAACCATGACTCGTAAAGTACTCCCATCTAAACCGCCGGAGTTAACGTCGACATACCGTCCTCTGGTTTCACCTATTCTGGAAGTATGTTTTCCAGAAGTACTTGTAAATGCTGATCGTGGCCAACCGACATCAAGGAAACTTGCTAATGTGTTGCCAGTGCCGGAAGAACGTCGGTCTACTAGAGTTAGACACAAGACCAAACGCTACATTGAACTGTGTTGAAAGACTGACATAATTTTAGTTCCCAAATTGTTGTCCATCAGTGAACTTTAATCATTTCATACATTATGTTTTTGTGTTCTTAGAAAGGGGGATGTTGTATAATACTCTGTCACCCTTAATTGGAGTTATCTCCCAGATTATCATCCGGGCATGGGAAGCTAATAAAGAGCGGTTTCAATGTTACTGTGTTCATGTCAATGTTCATCTAGCCTGGGGTATTCAAGTAGATATGGTCACAAAGTATCGAACAATTACGTCATTTTTCGGGTCATAAGTCCATATACATTTTTCAGCAGAAGTATTACACTCCGTTTCAACTTATATACGGAAGGTAAAAAAAGGATATCCAAAATTTATTTGGCAGTAAACGTCGCTCTACCACAACGAGCGAGTGACACCATCAGTTAAATAATCGCACTCCTCTCTAGCACGCGCTATCATCTTAAACAATAAAGTACTTATACTATTCCAACCGACATATTCGTCAACATTGCCTTGCGTACTTATTTCTTTATTTAAAAAAATAAACCCCATTCAAAATATGATCATAAATCCAAGAATATGCCATCAAAATAGAATCTTTTCTTCGACATTAGACGCGTGAATTTTGTCACGAACATTCATTTTACAGTTTCACACGTCTCGCGAGATTTAGACTATGAACGCCACTCGGCAAACCTCAATAGATTCCAGATTTTTCATACACATATTTCAAAGCCTGAAGCTGCTTTTCTTTCAAACAAGGACAACTTTGCTCTAAAAATTCTAAACGGTCTTAGAACAACGCAATTTTGATAACTTCCTTTTTAAAACCAGCAAGTTTTCCTACATATTGATTTATTTGGGAGTGTTTTGTATAATTAGGACTTGTGACATTTATGACTAATTTTGCTACGTGCTGTCAGCCGACATCAAGGAGATTAGAAATGCGACAATGGGAAAATCATGGTCAATCACATGGCGTAGAGTAAGTTTATAATTACTCTTATTGTATTGATACATATCCCGACAAAGGAGAAACAATGACTTCTGTTCAGGATTGGATTGATGAATTGTCCGATAAAGGATTAAGGCAGATTAACTAGTTAATCAAGGTAGTTGCTTGCCAGTATAATACGTTGATCACTTAATTACCTAATCGGGGGGTTGGGATGGCCTAGTGGTCTAGAGTGCCGCGCTTCGACCTCTAGGTGGCCGGTCACCTCTGGCTTGCGGCTGTGGTTTCGAGCCCAGGTGTGAGCGTATGTGGCATGGAGATAGGGGCGCCTTCTCAACCTTGTGGGTTTCCTCCGGGCACTCCGGTTTCCTCCCACTGCTAAAGACCCCTACGCGCAAGCAGATTATTGAAATAAAATTAAACCATATGTTAGTCCCGAAATGACCTAGTTGTGTCGAGTGGACGTTGAACCCCATTTCTCTCTCTCTCTCTCTCTAATTACCTAATCAATCCAGCGTGTTATCAACGATAATCGGGTTGAGTTGTTGTTATACACTCAGTAAACTAGATTAATTTTGGAATTTTGAATATTATTGACCATGTCTTGATGTCCGATTGGGCATATTCCCGACCAGACAATTTTGGGCGAAATATGCGGGCGAAATCCCATCACTGGTCCACACTGATTTAGGTTAATCCATATTATGTGCACAATGATAAAACGTTAGCGTACATATACCAGAAAACAAAGATTACAGGTGCAGATCATTTCGTTTGTTCGTTTCTGGGGTTTAACGTCCACTTCCACCAAGGGTGATATCGTAGACAAGCAGATCATTTTATTTACCATCCTTTTTATATTAAACGGGAAGGTGTTGTTTCGGATGGAACCCAGACATGTGTCTGGTTTACGGGATTAATTAAATAATAGGTAGCAGCCATTCAAACAATCTAACTACAGACATTTATGACTGTTGTATATTGCATACGACAGTGGTTTGTAATTACATGTCTGTGGGTGATATGGTTTTAGACGGAACCGAAACAGGTGGCTGGAATTTGTGCGTTATATAACAATAGCAGGCAGTCATTCAAAGAATATAATCTAAATTGTAATGACGAGCATTTATGACTGTATATTCCAAGCGACGGTGGCCTTATTCGTAGACTGAAATTCAGCATAGGCCATTTTTTTTTTTTTTTGTTTTGTGAAAATACCGTCGTACAGTAAGCTTCTTACATAAAATGGAATCGAACACCATTTTTATGTACGTGTAAGGTTTACCGACAGATGCCAGAAATCGATATATTTACAAAAACTTTGATATAGTATCATATAAGAAAGATACGACAACTTATTACTAGACCCGTAATTGGCCGTATGCAATTGAGGAAAACAAGTGGATGAGTGATCCGTGCTCATCGCTTGAACAAGAATTTTATTATTTTGGTCAAGTTTATTACATATTTTACGACCAAACGGATGTTATATCTTAATTACAGCATAGTACTTGCGAGGTTATCGTCTTCTTTAGCGCTGCATGCTATCCTACACAAAACACTATACTATAAATAGTATGTATGCAATATGCAAATCAGGTTGTTTATGCGTGCTGTTGTTAGCCAATAGCTACTGTAATTTTACCCGCGTTTCTAGACGGTCCTAACCAATGAAAAATTATTGTTGTTTGGTGCACGTAGTAATACTGAAGCCATTTTAATAAAATTTCCTCTTGATGGAATATGAATAACAGAAAGAATAAAACGATGACCAAGTGGAATCGGTGAATATTTTTAAAATCTTTTTTTCTATTAATTGTAACCACATAAATCGTAACCACATAAATCGTAACCACATTAATTGTAACCACATAGACGGCTCTCGGTAAAATGGTAATTTGGCGTAAAATCTAAACGCCTTGTGTTATCAAACACTCGCGGTTCATTTCTCAACAACGTCTAAAAACTAAACCCCTTTCAAATCTAAATCGTAATGTTCATTTATAAAAACATACCTAGAAACTGGACGGTCGTATAGTAGACGATCGAGGTCAAAACTTAACGTCGTTTCTAAATCTACACGGTAGCACAAACTGGGCGGTTTTTGATGAATCTTGACGGCATTTAACACATTTTAGACGGCAATCTATTGACTGGATAAGTGCATTAGATTCTAAACGGTAAGCGTAGTTTCTTTCCTTTTTTCGTAAAATCTGGACGATACTTGGTCCCTAGTGAAATGACCTAGTTTGTGTTGAGTGGACGTTAAACCTCATTTCTCTCTCTTTCTCACTCCACTCTGCACCGATATATTAGCTTTTGAATTGCAGGCTAGCCTTGGTCATCATTACTAAAGTTGGTACGATAAAAAACAAAATCTTGATCATCCAGTTTTACCTTTAATCATCCTTCACAAAATTACAATCTGCTAATTATCGCAGGTTAGCGATGGCACCGAGAGTTGATTATGGTCTGAATAACCTAATTAATGTCTAAAAATTTAGATTACTTTTCAGACATAAAGAAAGACCTGCAATTGGCAGATTTAGATGTTTAATATTTTATCTGATGAATTATTTGAACAATTTGTGTAATTCATGTGGTTTATCTAAATTGTATAAGTTCTAAACTAGCAACTGAAGTCATTATTTTACTTTCAGAAAACAAGTGGTTGGTTTAAAACAAGAATTGAAAATATATTTTATAACTAATTAAGTACTAGAATTGAGATTGTTTATATTAATTAAAAATTCTTCAATTTCAGCATGATACAAATAATCAGCTAGATTGGTTCAAGGCTGTCAGGCAGTCTCATGGTTCTGTTGAAGTAACATCTTTAAAACAGGCAGAAATGATAGTAGCTCAAGGAATATATAAAATTGGTTTCCCCAAGGATAAAATGAGCAAAACACAACTAGTGAGACTTTTTATATGCTAATTTATATGTTAAAGTGGTTTCCTACTGCCGTCGTCCCTGTCTGTCTATTCACACTTACACTCACTTTTTTTTTCACTAAAGTAGTTCCAAATATTTGGGCCTGTGACTGATACAATATTCTCTGTCATAGTATCATCCAGAAAAATATTCTGGATGCATTGTTAACATTTAAGAATAATAGGTCACTGGCTTGATTATTCGGTCTTTTCCATTATCATAAACAAAGTCTAAGGGAGGTAAATAGTCCAAAAACAAGAATTAATTTAGGAATGCCATTTCAGAAAATTCATTTGATTGCATTGCCAATTCAATATCCAACACTCATAATCCTAATTCGTCGTCACGATTCATGTTGGTTTTTTTTTTTTGTATTAATGCAAAAATTATGGGATTTATTGTGGGAAGGGGTGCAACTCTTACTGGATAATCAACCACAAAAAAAACAAACTCCTAGTTACACATGGGCAATGGAACTTTTCGTCAATTATTGACAACGGTCCCATACCCTCCGTACATTGAAGACTAGGAGGTTCTGGGTGACTAAGACTATTATACAATTGTTTATCAATGTACCACTGTACTCTTACTCACTCTAAAGACTTCATTTCTTCAGGAATAGCAACAGTTCAGGAATGGAGAATTTTCACAAATGTAGTTCATGTTTAATGCACCTTGTTGATAAATAAACTACCCTACTCATACGTTATTCCAACAGAGGTTCATGAACTATGGCACAGACTGATACATTTGTTGATATATACGTACATTGGTGTATTTGTCAGATATTTTCTTGTCATCAAAAATGTACATATGAAATTTTAAAACTCGAGAAGAAAAACCATTGTCATTTAATTTGTTTGAGATTATTTGGATAATCACCAGGATATATCTGTCGAAATTATGCATGGGTCCTGCATTGATTATTTAATGTGTCGTTGTCCTTGTCAGAAATTTTGTAGTCACTCTGATGTTCCGAGTTTATAAGTTCTATATTACTAGCTTAATTGTATTGTACAGAAGGATTAACCCCATCAAAATTCAGAGTGATGCATTTCATTCCTCCAGGTCTCTCACCATTGCCATTAAAACCTTCCGTGTAATCATTGCTTGGGTCAGGGTCAGAGTTTTAAGAGAGAGAAATGGGGTTTAACGTCACATACACTCACCACTCACACCAGGCATCGAAACCACAGCCGCAAGCCAGAGGTGACTGGCCAGCTAGAGGTCGAAGAGCGCGGCACTCTAGACCACTAGGCCATCCCCCCCCCCGAGTTTTAAGAGATTTTTATGTTGAACACAGAGACACCTATCAAATATAGATCTTTTGCCTGTCAACCTAACTTTTTTCAGGAAGTAAGTAAAGTGCTGTCACTAAATGTTCCAGAGTTAAAAGAAAAAAAAGAACATGGTTCGGGTAAATATACATATGCTAAATTAATGGATCTACAAAGTCGACTAATGCTGGTGGCTGGACAGGCTGAAAAGGGAAATGAAAATATTGATATTTTTACAGCAGTAAGTTTATTAGTTGATTGCTTTGTTTAATACTATTAACACTGGTACATGCATAGTGTGTAGAACCGATCCAGGTGTATTTATTAACTGGATTATTGTTAGTATGTCATCATAGCCAGTAAAAAGGGGTTAATTGTGGTTAGTATTCATGGAAACTCGTGAGAAATGTATGTGTTGTCAGTGGTCGGTTAAAACTGTTAGTACTTGCACCATATGTCAGTGGGGGGTTTGGATGGCGGAATGGTGAGCATGTGTGGGCTGTATTATAATAAGGTCTGCCATGGAGTCAACTAGCATGGTTTCCATTCCCCGGTTGTACGTCGCAAGGAGTAGGGTCGCCTGTCCAACTTTGTGAGTTTTCTCCGGTTTCCTCCCACTGCTTAAGACACCTTTGTGCAAGCGTATTATTGATATAAAATTGCACCATGTGTTAGTCCCGAAATGACCTAGCTAGTGTCAAGTGGACGTTAAACCCCATTTCTCTCTCTCCTATAGATAGTCAGTTTGAATCATAAGGTGAGTATTTGAGTTAATTGGTAAGTATTCCTTACTAGTGTCAGTATGTATAAATAGCATGAGTAATTAAATGAACGTGAGTTAATTCGAACAGATCACTAGTAAGGCGTCACTATTGAGACTACTGTTCACTATCTAGCTCAAACTGCCAGTTGTCTTTGATCTTTGTCACTTAGTGCAACCAACATCAGCAGAGCATGATACATTAACTTTAGGGTCATTCCATGTCAAGTGGGTCAATTTTCAGAAATTTGGGAAATTGACCCCCTTGAAAAAATCTGGAAAAAATATATGTTATTGTACATCTAAAATCTAGGAACTGTCCAAAATATGTGGTCTGTAGCATGAAAATTGACTGAGATACGGGCATTTAAGTTTCATGAGTTACCAATAAGTTTTCGAAACAAAATATATATCACTAATTTACTTGAGTTTCAGATATCTTGTTTTTACCTTTATAGTGAAGATATACCGCTCAAATTTGGTAGTCTTGGAGAACTTTGTGTGTAGATTATGAATCCGCAATCAGATTACGGGTTGTAGGGTTCGCATGCTACTTGGCCACGAAAATGACAAAAATTTGGTGCAGTTGTATATTCATTGTCTGGATTTTGAAGTGCTCCAGGTGCTACAAAGTAATAGATATAGACCCAAATATTGGTATATCCAGAGATTTCCAGTAGTACTACATACGAAACGAATGAAAACGCACCAGTCTTGAATAGATTCCCAGAAAATTGACCGCGAAAATGGTTTCAGACACAAATTTTCGAAAATTGTCTCATATTTTCGAGCCGATATAACCCGGTAGATGAGCACCTAAAAATCTGATTATAGTTTGTAAATATAGTTTGTGCTTATTTTTTCAACATATGTAAAAGCCATTCGTGTCCCGGGCCATTTTGATATTTTTTCAATTTTTTGAAAATCCGTGATTTGGGTCATTCCATGTCAATTATCACCCAATGAGGTAAACAGTACCCGATTCGATTTTGCCGAATTTTATTTTATATGTCTTTTAGGGCTGAAAAAGCTTATATTCCTAATTTTAACTTTGTCCGACTAACAGTTCCTAAGATACTGTCCACCAAATTTTGGAGATTTTCAGCTAAAATGGGTTTCATCGACATTATTCAAATCACCGTAACCCAGTAACCAATAGGTTAAAATTGCTGGAATAAGTGTTTTTGGAATGGGAAAGATAATGACGTGCTGTTTGAATCATAGATATCCTTCTTTAGGAAAGTCTGCTGAAGGTTACTATGTATCCTCAGAGCTTATCCATGAAGACAGTCCTGCTTTAAGTGTAAAGACACTGGTTTTCAGTCTCGCGTGTGAATATTTAATTTGATTTTACATGCTTATAAAAGATATTATACCTCCATTGTTTAACAGCGTGTAGAAAACATGTTGAGCTAAACTTTACATGCAAGTTCATCCCAAGGTCACATGGTCTAGAAGGTCAAATTCAAATTCAAAAGGTCTTCACTCTTTTAAAACACACCCGGATGTCAAAAATAAGTGTAGATTTAGAATTCTTGTGGAATTCCCATCCCTGGAAGACATATTCCAGCAATTTTGACCAAATCCCCCAAATTTGGTGGACCGTATCTCAGGAACTGTTGGTCGGATCACGCTAAAATTGGGAATATTAGCTTTTTCAGCCCAAATAAATGTCTAAACCAAATTTCACCAAAATCAAAGGTGATTCGCTTTAAGTCATTGGGTGATAATTGACAAGAAATGGCCCATAACACAGATTTTGAAAAAATCTTAAAAATATTGAGATGACATGGGACAAGAATGGTTTTAACATATGTTAGAGACATTAGTACAAACTATAATTCCATAGAGTTTCAGATTTTTAGGTGCCCATCAAACAGGGTTCAATCGGCTCCAAAATACGATTGTTGACATAGATTAACACAAAACACAGATTTTCAAAAAATTGAAAAAATATCAAAATGGCCCGGGACAAGAATGGCTTTTACATATTTTGAAAACATAAGCACAAACTATATTTACAAACTATAATCAGATTTTTAGGTGCTCATCTACCGGGTTATATCGGCTCGAAAATATGAGACAATTTTCGAAAATTTGTGTCTGAAACCATATTCGCTATCAATTTTGGGGGAATCAATTCAAGACTGATGCGTTTCAATGCGTTTTTTATGTAGTACTACTGGCAATCTCTGGATATACCAATATTTGGATCTATATCTATTACTTTGTAGCACCTGGAGCTCTACAAAATCCAGACAATATACAATTGCACTAAATTTTTGTCAGTTTTCATGGCTAAGTAGCATGCGAACCCTACAACTCACCGGTAATCTGATTGCAGATTCATAATCTACACACAAAGTCCTCCAAGACTACCAAATTTGAGCGGTATATCTTCACTGTAAAGGAAAAATCAAGATATCTGAAACTCGAGTAAATTAGTGATACATATTTTGTTTCGAAAACTTATTAGTCACTCATGAAATTTAAATGCCCGTATCTCAGTCAATTTTCATGCTACACACCACATATTTTGCACAGTTTCTAGAGTTTAGATGTACAATAACATATATTTTTTCCAGATTTTTTCGAGGGGGTCAATTTCCCACCACTGGCCCACTTAACATGGAATGACCCTTTATAAGTTAATGAAGAGAATTGTTTTAAATAATTAAATTCGCTAAAGTTGTAACTTTTCCATTCAATTTTTCACTACGTCCTGAATTATTATTGTCCCCCGCCTTTCGAAGAATGTGGGGGACTCTTAAAATGGGTTCATCCATCTGTCTGTGTGTCCGTCATACTCTGTGGGACACAATAACTGTCCTCCTAATTGAGCTAGAATGTTCAAACTTGGTGTAGGTGTTTATTAGGTCGATACCTTGATAGAGTTAAAAGATGAGTATTTTCTGCTAAGGGTAAGCAGAAATAAGCAATTTGATTGGTTGATGCTTTGGGACACGATAACTTCAGTTCTAATTAAGTGAGAGTTATCAAACTTAGTGTATAGTTTAATGACATCAATACCTTGACTAAGTTCGATAATGAACATTTTCTGCTCGGGGTAAGCAGAGCGATTGGTTGAGACTTTAGGGCACAATAACTCTCTTTTTAATTGAGCTAGATATTTCAAACTTGGTGTAGGTGTTTATTAGGTTGATTCTATCTGATAGAGAGTGATGAAACTTAGTGTATAGTTGATAATCAGTTTGATTCCTCGATACTTTTGAAAAAAATAAATGTAAAATTAATTAATATGTGTCATCTATATTTATTTCGGGATTTCAGCGGGGGACTTTCAGCCTCACTGTAGGCTTTTTTTATTAAAGGGGCATTATAAGGTAAGATTAGATAAAGGGCTGACAGTTATCAATACATTGGTTAAAAAATAGATAATGAAAACAAGAGGCTGAAAATTTCATTCTAATTTCTTCACTCTGAACCGAGATACTAGCCATTCAATTTTAGACTAGTCGGGTCGTCATTACTAATGTTGGTAGGAAAACAAAGTCTCAATTATCTATTTTTACCTTAAATTATCTATCACAAAATGTATTCAAATCTACTATAGATCGCAGGCTAACAATGGCATCTAGAGTTGTTTATGGCCTAGATCAGTTAATTAATGTCTAATTAATAATTTAGATAACATTTGAAGCTCTTGCATAATGTATGTTCAATATTGATCTGTTCAGATTAACTCATATCTACTCGTCATGAGACGAAGAAGCCTATTGATTTTCAGCAATATCTGATAATTATTGCCAGAGTTATGACCCTTGATCACTTTGAAAAATCTTGTGAACGCTCTAGAGGCTAAAGTTAATATCTGATTGACTTCATATTTATACACAGTGTTTAAAGTCATGAGACGAAGAGACCTATTGATTTTCAGCGATTTTCGATTATTACTGCCAGAGTTATGACCCTTGATCACTTTGAAAAATCTTGTGAACGCTGTAGAGGCTAAAGTTAATATCCGATTGACTTTAAATTTATACACAGTATTTAAAGCCATGAGACGAAGAAGCCTATTGATTACTGCCAGAGTTATGGCCCTTGATCACTTTGAAAAATCTTGTGGACGCTCTAGAGGCCAAAGTTAATATCCGATTAACTTCAAATTTATACACAGTGTTTAAGGTCATGAGACGTAGAATCCGGTTGATTTTCAGAGATTTCCGATAATTACTGCCAGAGTTATGGCCCTTGATCACTTTGAAAAATCTTGGGGTGGTCTAGAGGCCAGAGTTAATATCCGATTGACTTTAAATTGATACACAGTATTTACGGTCATGAGACGAAGAAGCCTATTGATTTTCAGCGAACTTTGGTTATAATGAAGTGAGAGCAATGAAACTCAGAATATAGATACATTATATCATTACCTTGACTAAGTTTGATAGTGCGAATTTTGTTGCTTAGGCTAAGGAGTGGTAAGCAATTTGATTGGTCAAATCTTTTGAACATAACAACTCTGCTTTTAATTGCTGTGGAATGTTTAAACTTGATGTAATGTTCATCAGGTGAATGTCATGAATGAGTTAAACGATTAACATTCGAGCTGAAGCTAAGCAGAGCTAATCAATTTCATTGGTTGATGCTTTGGGACAAGAGAATCTTGATTATATCTGATGGAGTGTGATGAAACTTAGTGTATAGTTTGATTGCTCCCTACTGTGTCATCTATTTATTTTGGAATTTCGACGGGAGACATCAGCCTCACTGTTGGCTTGTTTCATTTAATACAGCAGTTGGTAAGATTGAAAGCAAAGTACTTCATATCTGATTGTCCTTTTTGTGTAGCACCTAAAAATTACTGCTACAAAATGTTGTATTATATTTCTAGGTATTAGATGGCGCTGTAAGATTAGCAAAATCTTTTGTAAAACTGTGTACAGATGGTTGTGTATTTTTCAATTCATGGAAGGTACAGTTTTTATGCAATAGTTCAAAAGAAGTTTGTGCTCTTTTGACTTTTGGAAAAGACCAGATTCTTAAAGGACATAGGAACCCAGATAATGTTGTAGATTTTATTGGAAATTTGGCTAATTTCCTTGAAAAATGCCATGAAGATTGGTTGAAATATTTAAACGACAAGAGAGAAGAATATTTAGAACTGAATTATTATACAGTAGAACAGTTAGTATTTCTTCAGCAAGAAATTATTAAAGAAGGTCAAGGTGAACCAGACCCACTGATTTATCCCATGTTATCATTGGTTAAACAAGATTGTTCTAGAAATGACTTGATTGAAGCTATGAAATTAGCAATGACATCTGTTAGTGATAAAGACAAAAATATGGAAACCTTAGAAACTACAATCGAAGTTGAACTGTCTGAAGATGAGCAGAAAGCTGAATTTATTCAATACATGCTAGACAATGGGTTTTCGATAGAATTAGCACAAAAAGCCTACCTGAATGTCAAAGATAAAGGGGATATAGATGAAGGTATAAATCACATTAATTTTTGATATTTCTGTGTTTTACAAATATATTTATAAGCCCACAATGAAATTTGGGTTATCCCTTTCTGTCTGTATATGTCATTGCTTGTGGACCTCTGAAGGGTAAAAGATATTATGTGATCGAATCTTTACATACACAGTGTTTTTATTTATGAGATGGAGAAATCTGCTAATTTTCTATGAACGGATAAAGTTTCCATCTGATTACTGGTACAAGTATTGTGTATGTCAATACTACAAAGAACTTGGAGTCTATTTGAAGTAGTTCGTCCGTCCACAATTTGTTTGTAGACTCTATACAGGTCACAATTCTTATCCAATTTAGACGAAACTTTCAGAAATATAGGTTTATCCCCATAAGATCTCGGCTTCTTTCGATATTGGCGTGTATCGGATCGAAATTTCATGGATTATGTCCCTGATTTTACGAAAAATCTGGTTTTTCGCATGTGTGTACGAGAAATCATGTTTTTAGCTTGTGGTCGTAATTTTGAGCCGAATTTGATAAAACTTGACATGTATGTTTATAACCCAAATATCTTGGTTCCTTTCAATATTTGCGCCCATCGGATCGTAACTTCCTAAATTATGGCCCCTGATTGTCTGAAAAATCGCTTCTTTAGCTTGTGGTCTCTCTGGAGGTCACTATTATTATCCGATTTAAAAAAACGTTTGATTATATCACCGTTATACGGTAGTGAAGGTTGCACTTGAATTATCTGACCAAAATTGCTTGACAAAATAGCCGCCGCTTGTACGCGAACAGTGTAAAAATATTATATCAAGGTTGTGAACCCTGTATAGGTCACAATTTCAATCCGATTTTGATGAAACTTGACATGCATGTTTAAAACCCAAAGATCTTGGTTCCTTTCGATATTTGCACATATCGAATCGTAGCTTCCTGAATTATGGCCCCCGATTGTATGAAAAATCGCCTTTTTATCTTGTGGTCCCTCTGGAAGTCACATCGCCTTTTTATCTTGTGGTCCCTCTGGAAGTCACAATTATTATCCGATTTAAAAAATCGTTTGATTATATAACCATTGCACCCTAAGGAAGGTTGAGTTCAAATTTCCTGAAAATCAAACCAAAACTGCTGCTTAAAATGGCCGCCTCTATGTGAATAGTGTAAAAATATGGTATATCAAGGTTTTGGACCCTATCACTGAGAACTGCTAAGGAGGGAATTTGTGCACAGCCCCTATAGAATTCGTCGTGATCGTTGTTGTTTGTACATATGTCGGAAGATAATTAATTTTTGGACTATTACTCGGTATTACCGGTTTAAAACTGTAAAAAGGTGTGTTAATTAACAAGGGTGAAAAGCTGTCTGAGAGGTGGGTTAATTAACGCTAGGTGCGTTTTCTGTAGAGGTGTGTTAATTAACCGACCGGTAAAAAATGAATCTCAATGTTGTGTATTGTTTAATTGGCGTGTTTTCTTGCTAGTTGCGATAACTGCACCAAAAGGAGTATAATCAAGGACCAACATGCTTTATCTGACACATACGTGTTAAATCAAAATTTGAGAAGTAAAACTGTTTTACCGCGCGATTAATCATTCGGCCGTGTGTTTTACGCAGGTCTTTGTAAAATAAAGAGAGGTCTTTAGATAGGCGTGTGTGCTCGCTATGATCTACGTTTCTCTTATGTCTATTGAAGGCCTATCATGTACCATATATATAAAGTTGCCTTTTATGAAATAGGGTCCACAAGCTAAAAACGTGATTTTTCGTACAATCAGGGGCCATAATCCATGAAGTTTTTATCCGATAAATGCCAATATCGAAAGCAGCCGAGATCTTTTGGGGATAAACCTATATTTCAAGTTTCGTCAAAATCGGGTAAGAATTGTGACCTGTAGAGAGTCCACAAACAAATTGTGGACGGACGGATGGACAGGGGCGACGACATAATACGTCCACATGAAAATGTGGGCGTATAAAAATATGGATTAATCTATCGTATACGGAAAGGCGAATGTAATGTCATCATTTATAAATACCAAGCAGTCAGCGCCCAAATTGATATCAACGTGAATATAAAGAGTACATCCGGCAAAAACGGTCCACAATGCGTAAATTGTGCATCTTACCTTCAATAGCAATATCCATAAAACAGAAATCTCCTTGTTAATAAATAATACGACACAACAACCAACCGAACAGTGGTAATTCCCACGCAAATGGTATTTAAACTAAAATTACTTTAGCTTTTTAGTAAATTTACATCGCATACACTCCAACGATCCTCATTCCAGAACTTGTAACTTTCAATAGCCGTTTTATGCAATTACAGAAGACACGTAATCATATTTCTGCACGTCCTATAGACTGACCTTGACTTTCATTTCCAGGCCAAATATGGAATAAACCGCCCCATTTCCCAAGACCAGGGGGTGAACATTACCTTATTTGGTCTACCAAAGCATATGTTATAAACAGATAGAATTTGTTGGATATTTTACCAAAATATCACCATTATTTTACATATTAACATGTGGTCCGCTTTTTAGTACGTGGGATTTAAATTTATACAAAGAGTGAACCAACAATATAGTAGGTCACGCTACTTATAGATAAAGTTGCATTTAATAAAATAAAGATATTGACTTTAATCTATCGCACGAAATGCAAGAGAAGTAAATATTTTGATTATTGAATTCCTGTCTACTGTGGTTCATTTGGAATGTAAAATATACAACCAATAACGATATTAATTGCGATATCACTTATGTGGAAGCAGACGTTAAACCACCAGCTTAAGTAAGTGGCTTTTCGCTAAATTTATATCGCATACACCCCAACCCAACGATCCTTATTCCAGAACTAATACTTCTAACTTTACCGTATGTAAATATACTTATTCTCATAAATATACTTAAGCTTGTCTTCCGACAAGTTATTATTTGTGTCTTCAAATTTGTACCATATAACCGTATTCATGATAAAAAAAAAAATATAATTCAAATGTCAAATGACCTCACGTCTCTCTGGTTCAGGCATTGTCCGTGCAGATTCCACAATCTAAATTACGTACGTCTCCTTGATCAAAGCAACACTTCTGTTTACATGTAGAGGCGTGCACGAGCTTATTCGCACGTATTGGAAAACTGTTCGGCTGCTTTATTTGAGAAGATACTAATAATAAATTATAACATTTGGCAATTTTTTCTTTGAAAATTCTGATTGATTGGTAGCTCTTCGGGAAGCGTTGATCATATAGCTTACCCTGTTTGTGTGTATTGTAAAGTTTTTATACGCCCACATTTTCATGTGGACGTATATTGTCGTCGCCCCTGTCCGTCCGTCCGTCCACAATTGTTTGTGAACAGTCTACAGGTCACAATTCTTATCCGATTTCAATGAAACTTAAAATATAGGTTTATTACCCTTTCGATATTGGCATGTATCGGACTGTAACTTCATGGGTTATGGCCCCTGATTGTACGTTTTTTAGCTTGTGAACAGTGTAGAGGTCACAATTTTGAACCGATTTGGATGAAACTTGAAAAGCAGGTTTATAACCCATAGATCTTGGTTCCTTTCGATATTTGCGCCAATCGGATCGTAACTTCCTGAATTATGGCCCCTGATTGTCCGAAAAATCACCCTTTTTAGCTTGTGGTCCCTCTGGAGGTCAAAATTGTTATCCGATTTAAAAAAACGTTTGATCATATCCCCGTTCCATGGTTATGAAGGTTGAGTTCGAATTTCGTGAAAATCGGACCAAAATTGACGGGCAAAATGGCCGCCGTTTGTACGCGAATAGTGTGAAAATATGTTATATCAAGGTTGTGGACCTTATAGAGGTCACAATTTTGAACCGATTTTGATGAAACTTGACATGTATGTTTATGACCCAAAGATCTTGGTTCCTTTCGATATTTGCTCCCATCGGATCGTAACTTCCTGAATTATGGCCCCTCATTGTCCGAAAAATCGGCCTTTTTAGTTGTGGTCCCTCTGGGGGTCAAAATTGTTATCCGATTTAAAAAAACGTTTGATTATATCACCGTTCCATGGTTATGAAGGTTGAGTTCGATTTTCGTGAAAATCGGACCAAAATTGACGGACAAAATGGCCGCCGTTTGTACGCGAATAGTGTGAAAATATGTTATATCAAGGTTGTGGACCTTATAGAGGTCACAATTTGGAACCGATTTTGATGAAACTTGACATGTATGTTTATAACCCAAAGATCTTGGTTCCTTTCGATATTTGCGCCCATCGTATCATGACTTCCTGAATTATGTCCCCTGATTGTCCGAAAAATGGCTTTTGTTAGCTTTTGGTCACTCTGGAGGTCAAAATTGTTATCCGATTTAAAAAAACGTTTGATTATATCACCGTTCCATGGTTATGAAGGTTGAATTCGAATTTCGTGAAAATCGGACCAAAATTGATGGACAAAATGGCCGCCGTTTGTACGCGAATAGTGTGAAAATATGTTATATCAAGGTTGTGGACCTTATAGAGGTCACAATTTGGAACCGATTTTGATGAAACTTGACATGTATGTTTATAACCCAAAGATCTTGGTTCCTTTTGATATTTGCGCCCATCGGATCATAACTTCCAGAATTATGTCCCTTGATTGTCCGAAAAATGGCTTTTGTGAGCTTTTGGTCCCTCTGGAGGTCAAAATTATTATACGATTTAAAAAAACATTTGATTATATCACCATTCCATGGTTATGAATGTTGAGTTCGAATTTCGTGAAAATCGGACCAAAATTGACGGACAAAATGGCCACCGTTTGTACACGAATAGTGTGAAAATATGTCATATCAAGGTTGTAGACCCTATAGAGGTCACAATTTTGAACAGATTTTGATGAAACGTGATATGTATGTTTATAACCCAAAGATCTTGGTTCCTTTGATATTTGCGCCCATCGGATCATAACTTCCTGAATTATGTCCCCTGATTGTCCGAAAATTCGCTTTTTATACGCCCACATTTTCATGTGGACGTATTATGTCGTCGCCCCTGTCCGTCCGGACGTCCGTCCGTCCGTCCACAATTGTTTGTGGACTCTCTACAGGTCACAATTCTTACCCGATTTTGACAAAACTTGAAATATACGTTTATCCCCAAAAGATCTCGGCTGCTTTCGATATTGGCATGTATCGGATCAAAACTTCATGGATTATGGCCCCTGATTGTACGAAAAATCACGTTTCTAGCTTGTGGACCCTATAGAGGTCACAATTTTGAACTGATTTTGATGAAACTTGACATGCATGTTTATAACCCAAAGATCTTGGTTCCTTTCGATATTTGCGCCTATCGGAACGTAAGTTCCTGAATTATGTCGTCGCCCCTGTCCGTCCGGACGTCCGTCCGTCCGGACGTCCACACTTTGTTTGTGGACTCTCTACAGGTCACAATTCTTATCTGATTTTGACGAAACTTGAAATATAGGTTTATCCCCATAAGATCTCGGTTCCTTTCGATATTGGCATGTATCGGATTGGAACTTCATGGATTATGGCCCCTGATTGTACGAAATATCATGTTTTTAGCTTGTGGACCCTATAGAGGTCACAATTTTGAACCGATTGTGATGAAACTTGACATGCATGTTTATAACCCGAAGATCTTGGTTCCTTTCGATATTTGCGCTCATTGATTCGTAACTTCCTGAATTATGGCCCCTGATTGTACGAAAAATCATCCTTTTTAGCTTGTGGTCCCACTGGAGGTCAAAATTATTATCCGATTTAAAAAAATGTTTGATTATATCACCGTTACATGGTAATGAAGATTGAGGTAAAATTTTGTGAAAATCGGACCAAAATTGACAAACAAAATGGCCGCCGTTTGTACGCGAATAGTGTGAAAATATGTTATATCAAGGTTGTGGACCCTATAGAGGTCACAATTTTGAACCGATTTTGATGAAACTTGACATGTATGTTTATAACCCAATGATCTTGGTTCCTTTCGATATTTGCACCCATCGGATCGTAACTTCCTGAATTATGGCCCCTGATTGTGAGAAAAATTGCCCTTTTTAGCTTGTGGTCCCTCTGGAGGTTAAAATTATTATTCGATTTAAAAAACAGTTTGATTATATCACCGTTACATGGTAATGAAGGCTCTGTTCGAATTTCGTGAAAATCAAACCAAAATTGACGGACAAAATGGCCGCCGTTTGTACGCGAATAGTGTGAAAATATGTTATATCAAGGTTGTGGACCCTATAGAGGTCACAATTTTGAACCGATTTTGATGAAACTTGACATGCATGTTTATAACCCGAAGATCTTGGTTCCTTTCGATATTTGCGCTCATTGATTCGTAACTTCCTGAATTATGGCCCCTGATTGTACGAAAAATCACCCTTTTTAGCTTGTGGTCCCACTGGAGGTCAAAATTATTATCCGATTTAAAAAAATGTTTGATTATATCACCGTTACATGGTAATGAAGATTGAGGTAAAATTTTGTGAAAATCGGACCAAAATTGACAGACAAAATGGCCGCCGTTTGTACGCGATTAGTGTGAAAATACGTTATATTAAGGTTGTGGACCCTATAGAGGTCACAATTTTGAACCGATTTTGATGAAACTTGACATGCATGTTTATAACCCAAAGATCTTGGTTCCTTTCGATATTTGTGCATATCGGATTGTAACTTCCTGAATTATGGCCCCTGATTGTACGAAAAATGACCTTTTTTTTTAGCTTTTGGCCCCTCTGGTGTCAGAATTATTATCCCATTTAAAAAACCGTTTGATTATATCACCGTTACATCGTAATGAAGGTTGAGGTCGAATTTCGTGAAAATCGGACCAAAATTGACAGCTGTTCTTGTCAGGCCATCCATCCTTCATCACTAACAAGGGGAAACCACGCCAGAAAATCTAGATGAACTTTGTCACCCAATGCAGGGATCAAACAGCTAACCTCAAGGCTACCGAGCCAGCATCTTACCCACTTAGCAACATGATCCCCAGTCGAATTTGAAGCCTACTGAAATGAACCTTTATAACCCAAAGATCTTAATTCATTTCGATATTTGCACATAGGAAAAATCACTTTCGGTATTGCTTGTTCTCTATCCGTCTCTCGAAAATGTGGGCGTATCCTGCCTGGCAGTGCCAGCCTATCTTTTTAGCTTGTGATCCCTCTGGAGGTCACAATTATTATCTGATTTAAAAAAACGTTTGATTATATTACCGTTACACCTTAAGGAAGGTTGAGTTCGAATTTCGGGAAAATCGGACCAAAATTGCCATACAAAATGGCCGCCGTTTGTTCACGAATACTGTTTAAATATGGTATATCATGGTTGTGGACCCTGTATAGGTCACAATTTTAATTCGATTTTGATGAAACTTGAAATGCATGGTTATAACCCAAAGATCTTGGTTCCTTTCGTTATTTGCGCATATCGGATTGTAACTTCCTGAATTATGGCCCCTGATTGTCCGAAAAATCGCCTATGGTCCCTCTGGAGGTCACAGTTATTATCCGATTTAAAAAAACGTTTGACTCTATCACCGTTACACCCTACGGAAGGTTGAGTTCGAATTTCGAGAAAATCGGATCTTAATTGCCAGACAAAATGGCCGCCGTTTGTACACATTTCTAGGTTGTGTACCGTCACACCATAATCATTGTCAGCTTCGAATTTCATGAATATCAGACTGGAACTGACCAACAAAATGGCTGCTCCCAATACAGTATGAAATACAGGACTTAATGATGTAGAAAAAATCACTTTCGGTATTGCTTGTTCTCTATCCATCTCTCGAAAATGTGGGCGTATCCTGCCTGGCAGTTGAACTGATTTAACCTAATGATCTTGGTTCCATTGCATATTTGCCCATATCGGATCGTAACTTCCTGAATTATGGCCCCTGATTGTACGAAAAATAACCCTTCTCAGTGACCGCCCTAGACCCTTAAAACCATTAGCCAAATTTTTAGCCAAATCAAAATTTTATTAGCCAATTCAGAAAGTTTTAGCCAAATATTTTATATCATTTTTATTCATATGTTTGTTAATTAAAAATGAAACTACGTGCTTGTTGCTTTTTAAACGTACCGGTAATACAAGACTCATAGCAGCCGTAGAAAGGAAATAATAAACAGTACAAAATCCTTATGAGTATCCTTTATCTAAATTGCTACGTATTTTTTTTTTTTTTTACTTCGTTTTATCTAGTTCACTATATTGTCTGTCAATATATGAGTAGAAGTTTTGGAAAAGGTGGGAAATATCACGTGGTTTGCGCGTGGTGGAATAAAGGATGAAAGGGGGGGGGGGATATTCCTTTGATGTCACGTAATCACTGTCTAATACATTCCGGCTTCTAGATGCCGATATAAATTTGGAAATAATTTAGTGATTTATATTGTTATGCTTGGTTATTGTATCGACAAATAAAAACTCATAATAAAGATCATACTTTATTAATTAATAATATTATCAACAAATAGGTTCCCATTAGATGTTTTATTTTTAACAATAGTTCTAGAAATGGCGGGAGAATGTCACGTGATAGCCACTGTTGACAAACAGGTCATGAAGGTATCGCTTTGATGTATCATTTCATTACCGCATGAACTAATGCACATGTATAGATATATATATACAGATGCCGTGCCGATTACCGTCGGGCCTGTATCTAGACACCATTAAGCAGGGGGGCATTACCTTTCGGTAGGGGGGCGAACATTTTGAGGAAATTTTCGGAAAGGTCATTCTAACAGACTGTTGTAATCATCATGCTATGTAGTTACCTAGGCGTCTAATAAGCATTTTAAAATAAGTATGCAAACGAAAAAAAATTAGCCTTTTTAGGTTAACATAAGGAACTGTGTATACTTCAATGATTGTTAGCAAATTCTGAGCGGGGGGGGGCGCGAGCATTTCATGCGGGGGGGGGGGCATGCCCCCCTGTAGATACGGGCCCGATTACTGTAAGGAATTATATAGTAATTAACACTTAAAATATGATAATCTCGACCATTAATGATAGAGCAAATAATTTAATTCATAATGGATGGTGTATATTTTTGACGATTGCGTAAGAAGCGTGGCCCAATTATTACTTCAACAACACAGGGTTTCTGTTGATTCCCGCCGTAAAATAGTAAAAGTACCATGCGTTTCCCGACTAAAATAAAGACAAATATCTACATAGATCATCATGCCATTCGAGACATTTTAATGTGTAATGGTTTTATATCCACCACTATCGGTATTTTATTTGTATCGGCCGATATACTTCGCTGTCAATATCTGATATCGGTAAAACCGATAGGTGTCATATCGGAACATCGCTACTTGTAGTCATAGATCATATCTATGTTGTAGTGAAGCGAATGTACACTCGGCAAGCGGCGAGCATATGTAAACAGTGGCGTAACTGTGTTGTATAGTCTCTAGACTCGATCTTTCAGTCGTTTTAATGCGTGACATTGACTGATTTGCGACTTGTACGATTGAGACTAGAGTAATTAATGTACTAAAAATAGACATTCCATTGAATGATCGAAAGAAGCGTTTAACGAAACGATTTCAACTTTAATATTAACAGATTTACAAAATAATTCATTCGCCAAAATTTTCGCCAGAATCATCACTTTATTCGCCAATAAAAATATTTGTCGCCATTGGCTAATTGGCGAATGTCTAGGGCGGTCACTGCCTTCTTAGCTTGTGGTCCTTCTGGAGGTCACAATTATTATCTGATTTAAAAAAACGTTTAATATCACAGTTACACCGTAGTTATGGGTGAGTTTGAATTATGATTTTCTGATGATGACTTAAAATGCAACAACTCTTGTTGACTGCCCGGACGATTTGGCTGCTGTGTGGGCGTATGTTTCGTTGCCTGGCAACCTATTTTTATAATAGCTAGCAGATAATTTAGGATATCTGAATACTTTCTGAATGAACATATATCTCGTTATGAGATGTTAGTTTTTAAAAGGCCCTTTTTTATGATAGTCGGATATCATTCACAGATATCAAATATAAATTACAATAAATAGATCATGAATAGTCCTATGCGGGTTTGAAACAAACAACATTGTAATTTTATGCAAAAATACATTTACCTGTTTCCTTATTCTATTTAATATTTGATTTAAACTTCACAGTTCAATTAGACCTTAGACAATTATGTTTCCAACTGCATAACTGCATAACTATCAATCAATCGTAAGTCAACATGTGAACTTACGGAACAAGTTGTTTCAACATCGAGCTGGTTCGACACCCGTTACCGGAGTTGTTTCGACACCATCTATTTGGGTCAGTTCGACTAGGATTTGATTCGGTTGATTATATAAGATTTGTGCATGGTTGATTTAAATAATAAAGATTTTATAATTTTAGCGGCAGTCTTTTCTTTCATAAACATCAAACATCTGTTTTACGCAGATCAGTCTTTGTTAAGTGTAGGTCTTTATATGGATTTATAAACATCAAACATCTGTTTTACGCAGATCAGTCTTTGTTAAGTGTAGGTCTTTATATGGATTTATAAACATCAAACATCTGTTTTACGCAGATCAGTCTTTGTTAAGTGTAGGTCTTTATATGGATTTATAAACATCAAACATCTGTTTTACGCAGATCAGTCTTTGTTAAGTGTAGGTCTTTATATGGATTTATACCTGGTGTAGGCCTACATGTAGTTACATGCGTTCTTATACGTATTTCATTTCTCGATGAATACACCGTGTTTTATACTTCGTTCCAATTTGATTAACTGATATATTCTAATCTCCTTTGTCAAATCTCAGAGCCTGCTAATAAGAAACCACAGGTTTCTGTGGTTGTGAATCTAGCCTTTGTTTTACAATACTGTCGATTCATGCACGCTTTTCAGACGGAATTGCCCTTTGATGGAGTTATGCAACACACAGCTCTGCTCTTTGATGTTGACAGGCGAGGCACAGTGTTAACTCGTACTCTAATGGATTAGCTGATATAGTTCGTTGGAATTTGGCAATTGTTACAGTTTGTTCCAATCAGTCGAGGGTCGAAATGTTTGTAAACTTATAGAAATATTTTTATACTCGTCACTTGGTCATTTCAAGTTGTCACATTTGATTTTCGTTTTTAATTTTCGTTCACCTTAGCACATTTTGGCGGAAGTAATGAAACAAATGAGCACCGTTTTCTCACTCGAGAATCTTCGCTTTTCCGACTCGTTCGTTGTACGCACGTTTCCGACTCATTCAATGGCGATAATATATAATTTCAATTAATATCGTTATTGGTTGTATATTTTACATTCCAAATGAACCACAGTAGACAGGAATTCAACAATCAAAATATTTAATTCTCTTGCATTTCGTGTGGTAGATTAAAGTCAATATTTTTATTTTATTAAATGCAACTTTATAAGTAGCGTGACTTACTATATTGGGTCTTTGAAAAATTGTTGGTTCACTCTTTGTATAAATTTAAAAAGCGGACAACATGTTAATATGTAAAATAATGGTGATATTTTGGTAAAATATGTGTTTCTTCTGTAATTGCATAAAACGGCTATTGAAAGTTACAAGTTCTGGAATGAGGATCATTGGAGTGTATGCGATGTAAATTTACTAAAAAGCTAAAGTAATGTTAGTTTAAATACCATTTGCGTGGGAATTACCACCGTTCGGTTGGTTGTTATGTCGTATTATTTATCAACAAGGAGATTTCTGTTTTATGGATATTGCTATTGAAGGTAAGATGCACAATTTACGCATTGTGGACCGTTTTTGCCAGATGTACTCTTTATATTCACGTTGATATCAATTTGGGAGCTAACTGCTTGGTATTTATAAATGACGACATTACATTCGCCTTTCCGTATACGATAGATTAATCCATATTTTTATACGCCCACATTTTCATGTGGACGTATTATGTCGTCGCCCCTGTCCGTCCGTCCGTCCACAATTTGTTTGTGGACTCTCTACAGGTCACAATTCTTACCCGATTTTGACGAAACTTGAAATATAGGTTTATCCCCAAAAGATCTCGGCTGCTTTCGATATTGGCATTTATCGGATAAAAACTTCATGGATTATGGCCCCTGATTGTACGAAAAATCACGTTTTTAGCTTGTGGACCCTATAGAGGTCACAATTTTGAACCGATTTTGATGAAACTTGACATGCATGTTTATAACCCAAAGATCTTGGTTCCTTTCGATATTTGCGCCTATCGGAACGTAATTTCCTGAATTATGGCCCCTGATTGTCCGAAAAATCACCTTTTTTAGCTTGTGGTCTCTCTGGAGGTCAAAATTATTATCCGATTTAAAAAAACGTTTGATTATATCACCGTTACATGGTAATGAAGGCTCTGTTTGAATTTCGTGAAAATCAAACCAAAATTGACGGACAAAATGGCCACCGTTTGTACGCGAATAGTGTGAAAATACGTTATATCAAGGTTGTGGACCCAATAGAGGTCACAATTTTGAACCGATTTTGATGAAACTTGACATGCATGTTTATAACCCGAAGATCTTGGTTCCTTTCGATATTTGCGCTCATTGATTCGTAACTTCCTGAATTATGGCCCTGATTGTACGAAAAATCACCCTTTTTAGCTTGTGGTCCCACTGGAGGTCAAAATTATTATCCGATTTAAAAAAACGTTTGATTATATCACCGTTACATGGTAATGAAGATTGAGGTAAAATTTTGTGAAAATCGGACCAAAATTGACAGACAATCGCCGTTTGTACACGATTTGTGTGAAAATACGTTATATTAAGGTTGTGGACCCTATACGGGTCACAATTTTGAACCGATTTTGATGAAACTTGACATGCATGTTTATAACCCAAAGATCTTGGTTCCTTTCGATATTTGTGCATATCGGATTGTAACTTCCTGAATTATGGCCCCTGATTGTACGAAAAATGACCTTTTTATACGCCCACATGGAAATGTGGTCGTATATTGCCGTCGCCCCCGTCCGTCCGTCTGTCGGTCCGTCCGTCCGTCCGTCCGTCGGTCCGTCCGTCCGTCCGTCCATCGTCCACAAATTCTTGTGAACGCTCTAGAGGCTAAAGTTAATATCCGATTGACTTGAAATTTATACACGGTGTTTAAGGTCGTGAGACAAAGAAGCCTATTGATTTTCAGCGATATCCGATAATTACTACCAGAGTTATGACCCTTGATCACTTGGAAAAATCTTGTGAACGCTCTAGAGGCTATAGTTAATATCCGATTGACTTTAAATTTATACACAGTGTTTAAGGTCAGGAGACGAAGAAGCCTATTGATTTTCGGTGATATCTGATAATTACTGCCAGAGTTATGACCCTTGATCACTTTGAAAAATCTTGTGAACGCTTTAGAGGCTAAAGTTAATATCCGATTGACTTTAAATTTATACACAGTGTTTAAGGTCATGAGACGAAGCAGCCTATTGATTTTCGGTGATATCCGATAATTACTACCAGAGTTATGACCCTTGATCACTTTGAAAAATCTTGTGAACACTCTAGAGGCTATAGTTAATATCCGATTGACTTTAAATTTATACACAGTGTTTAAGGTCATGAGACGAAGAAGCCTTTAGATTTTCGGGGATATCTGATAATTACTGCCAGAGTTATGACCCTTGATCACTTTGAAAAATCTTGTGAACGCTTTAGAGGCTAAAGTTAATATCCGATTGACTTTAAATTTATACACAGTGTGTAAGGTCATGAGACGAAGAAGCCTATTGATTTTCGGTGATATCCGATAATTACTACCAGAGTTATGACCCTTGATCACTTTGAAAAATCTTGTGAACGCTCTAGAGGCAAAAGTTAATATCCGATTGACTTTAAATTTATACACAGTGTGTAAGGTCATGATAAGAAGAAGCCTGTTGATTTTCAGCAATATCCGATAATTCCTGCCCGAGTTATGACCCTTGATCACTTTGAAAAATCTTGTGAATGCTCTAGAGGCTAAAGTTAATATCCGATTGAATTTAAATTTATACACGGTGTTTAAAGTCATGATACAAAGAAGCCTATTGATTTTCAGCATATCCGATAATTACTGCCAGAGTTATGACCCTTGATCACTTTGAAAAATCTAAAGTTAATATCCGATTGACTTTAAATTTATACACACTATTTACGGTCATGATACGAAGAATCCTATTTGATTTTCAGTGATAATTTCTGATAATTTCTGGCAGTTGATCACTTTGACAAAGGCCTTGAGACAAACCATCAAAACTATTCTAATCATTTCTGATAATTATTTAATGGGCTATTACTCGTAATAAGATTATCATGTGTTGTAAATGTTCTCCTTACTGATAAAAGAAACAATATGCGACAACCCTTGTTGACTGCCCGTACGACTTAGCTGTTGTGGGCGTATGTTTCGTTGCCTGGCAACCTATCTTTTTTAGCTTTTGGCTCCTCCCATTTAAAAAAACGTTTGATTATATCACCGTTACATCGTAATGAAGGTTGAGGTCGAATTTCGTGAAAATCGGACCAAAATTGACAGCTGTTCTTGTCAGGCTATCCATCCTTCATCACTAACAAGGGGAAACCACGCCAGAAAATCTAGATGAACTTTGTCACCCAATGCAGGGATCAAACACCTAACCTCAAGGCTACCGAGCCAGCATCTTACCCACTTAGCAACATGATCCCCAGTCGAATTTGAAGCCTACTGAAATGAACCTTTATAACCCAAAGATCTTAATTCATTTCGATATTTGCACATAGGAAAAATCACTTTTGGTATTGCTTGTTCTCTATCCATCTCTCGAAAATGTGGGCGTATCCTGCCTGGCAGTGCCAGCCTATCTTTTTAGCTTGTTGTCCCTCTGGAGGTCACAATTATTATCCGATTTAAAAAAACGTTTGATATATTACCGTTACACCGTAAGGAAGGTTGAGTTCGAATTTCGGGAAAATCGGACCAAAATTGACAGACAAAATGGCTGCCGTTTGTACGCGAATACTGTTAAAAAATGGTATATCATGGTTGTGGACCCTGTATAGGTCACAATTTTAATTCGATTTTGATGAAACTTGAAATGCATGGTTATAACCCAAAGATCTTGTTTCCTTTCATTATTTGCGCATATCGGATCGTAACTTCCTGAATTATGGCCCCTGATTGTCCGAAAAATCGCCTATGGTCCCTCTGGAGGTCACAATTATTATCCGATTTAAAAAAACCTAAAGATCTTTATTCTTTTCGATATTTGCGCATATCAAATTGTAACTTAATGAATTATGGCCTTTGATTGTAGGAAAAATCACTTTCGGTATTGCTTGTTCTCTATCTATCTCTCGAACAATTATTGTCCGATTTAAAAAAAACCTCTGATTATATTACTGTTGCACCGTAAGGAAGGTTGAGTTCGAATTTCCTGAAAATCGTACAAAAATTGCCGGACGAAATGATCGCCGTTTGTACGCGAATATTGTAAAAATATGGTATATCATGGTTGTGGACTCTCTACAGGTCACAATTCTTATCCGATTTTGACGAAAAGTCACATTTCTAGGTTGTGTACCGTCACACCATAATCATTGTCGGCTTCGAATTTCATGAATATCAGCCTGGAACTGACCAACAAAATGGCTTCTCCCAATACAGTATGAAATACAGGACTTAATGATGTAGGAAAAATCACTTTCGGTATTGCTTGTTCTCTATCCATCTCTCGAAAATGTGGGCGTATCCTGCCTGGCAGTGCCAGCCTATTTTTATTTCATAAAAGGCAACTTTATATATATGGTACGTGATAGGCCTTCAATAGACATAAGAGAAACGTAGATCATAGCGAGCACACACGCCTATCTAAAGACCTCTCTTTATTTTACAAAGACCTGCGTAAAACACACGGCCGAATGATTAATCGCACGGTAAAACAGTTTTACTTCTCAAATTTTGATTTAACACGTACGTGTCAGATAAAGCATGTTGGTCCTTGATTATACTCCTTTTGGTGCAGTTATCGCAACTAGCGAGAAAACACGCTAATTAAACAACACACAACATTGAGATTCATTTTTTACCGGTCGGTTAATTAACACACCTCTACAGAAAACGCACCTAGCGTTAATTAACCCACCTCTCAGACAGTTTTACACCCTCGTTAATTAACACACCTTTTTACAGTTTTAAACCGGTAATACTGAGTAATAGTCCGAAAATTAATTATCTTCCGACATACGTACAAATAACAACGATCACGACGAATTCTATAGGGGCTGTGCACAAATTCCCTCCTTAGCAGTTCTCAGTGTATAGAGGTCACAATTTTAATCTGATTTTGATGAAACTTGAAATGCATGTTTATAACCCAAAGATCTTAGTTCCGTCTGATATTTGTGCATATCGAATCTTAACTTTTTGGATTATGGCCCCTGATTGTACGAATAATCACTTTCTTTTTAGCTTTTTCTCAATCCATCTCTCGAAAATGTGGGTTTGTCCTGCCTGGTAGCCGCTGGTTTAACTTGTGGTCCCTCTGAAGGTCACAGTTATTATCCAATTTTAAAAACCATTTGAATATATCACCATTACACTGTAATAAAGGTTGAGTTTGAATGTTGTGAAAATTGGACCAAAACTGTTTGGACAAAATTGCCGCCGCTTGTATCGGCCCCAAACTACTGGACAAAATGGTCGTCGCTTGTTCGCGAATAGTGTAAAAATATGGTATATCAAGGTTGTGGATTCTCTAGAGGCCACAATTAATATCCGATTTTGATGAAACTTTAAATTTCTGTTTATATCACAAAGATCTTGGTTCCTTTCGATAATCGCGCATATCCGAATGTATCTCTCTGGATTATGACCCCTGATTGTTCGAAAAATCACATTTTTAGCTTGTTGACCCGTTAGGGGTCACAATTTTTTATTCAATGTTAAAAAACGTTTAAATTTATCACTGTTACACATCAATGAAGGTTGCGTTAGAATTTCGTAAAAATCTATGTAATACGAAGGATGTGGACCCTCTACTAGAGGGTCACAATTTTTTTCCATTTTGATGAAATTTAAAATATATGTTTATGTCCCCTGATTGTCTGAAAAATCACTTTTGATTTAATTTTTTCTGTATCTATCTCTTGAAAAATGTGGGCGTATCCTGCCTGACAGCCACTGGTTAGTTTTCTAATTTCCTGCAAAGGAATAAACGCTTGACTACATTTATGAAGTGTTTTGGAGGACTTTTATACAGCTATTGTTATGTTTTATTGTCTGACAAGCTATTTTTCCCAAAATTCTATAACAAACAGCAAAAATGTATACGTATTACAATGTCTTTTTACAGGACTGTTGTTTTGTCTTAATGAGAATGATGAAGAGTGTATTGAAAGTTCTGTTGACAAAGATGAATTAACAGCTATACCTTTCACAGGATGGACAACAGAACAAGGAACAATAGAACATAATATTGCCTGCACATTAATAATGATGCCCAAATCAGACCGGTATACTATACAATAATTATCACTTTGTTTGGAGACTTTCAGATGCCTACTAGGGCCTCTAGAAACCGACCAATCTCCATCACTAGGATGTTATTGGGGGTCTTGCCGAAGGAATTCCCACCAGGCGTCGCCAGTAAAAAAGCGGTTCCACGTGGCCTTATCGATGGTAAAAGGACCGTGTTTCGACATATAGGGATTAAATTCCATATTAACGACAAAAACTAAAATTATCAACACATTAGTTTGTATTGAATGTGCAGGAAAGCAATGTGAGACCCTATGAAATTATGTCCCTTTATCTCTAGCGTGGATGCCCATTGAAACTGTGTAGGTGTTCATTAGGTCAATATCTTGACTGAGGTCAATATTGAGCAATTTCGATCTGTTTAGGCTTAGCAGAGATAAGCAAGTTGACTGGTGGATGCTTTGGAACGTGATAATTTTTATCCTAATTGAATGGGTGTGATGAAACTTAAATTTAATGATGAGCATTTTTAAGCAGATATAAACAATTCGATTTGATGATGTAACAAAATAACTTTGATCCTAATTCACTTGTGGTTTAAGTTGTGTTTTTTTTTGGCCTGTGTTTTCCAAATAAAGCTCAACTGCACTGACAAAATGGACCATTTCCAAACCCACAATTTCCAAACCCAAAATATATCTCTACAATGTAAGAAAATATGGCCGCTGCCCAGTTTGATTTCCCATTACTTGTGATTGTAGAAGAGTCAAAATCTCATTGAAGGAGCTAAATCGCAAACATTTGGGACCTAGAAATTGACAGAAGTGGGTCTCAACGCATATAATACTGTAATATGAATGTATATAAACTGATTTACATTCAATGATTTCCGTTTATACTCTCATTTCAAATCAGTTATGTTCCGTGAAATAAGCCAGCATTCTCAATTTGAATGCAAATTTCTAGCATCTGGTTATTCCAGTCTACATACGCCATTCCATTTGGTGCAATGTGTGTAGCCTCGTTCCCCGAATCTCTTGCTAGAACTGGGACTGAAACGCATGTAATGGTACACGAGTCGTGTACCAATGGTATAAAATGTTTATTTTGTCTTAAATATTGGATATCAGAGGCCCATCTTTTTCCGGTAAGGTAACAACATCAATGTTGATTTAAATTGACAAATAATTTGTGTTTTCAATGTTGAAGAATTGGAATGATATTGAGTTAGAGACTTAGCTACTTTAAAACTGTAGTCTGTAATTGTGGATTCTTAAGAACTTACAGTTGTGGCTGTTTGATTAAACATCCTCTATTTAATTTCTGATATGGAGGCATCTTAATTTTGGTGTTGATATTTAAATATTTTAGAGTGACATGCAAAGAGCTAATTGGAAAATTTGAACATATATGGAATGAATTTCTTAAAAAGGTGTCATCTAGTTTAGTGAATTATTTGAGTTTAGAACATCTTGGAATTATATTACATAATCTTGCTGAATCAAGTAAGTGTTAAAATATTTATTTTAATAGAAATCTGTGAGTGGCAAGTAGCTGTCCCAGATTTCTCTCATGAAACAATTAATTTTGTTCAGTTGAACTTATCAGGCTTAAATGAGATTGTCATTCATTTGTTCCTGAGATTTTACATCCACTTCCACCTTGGGTGAGTGTCGTGGACTGGCACAGTGCGGTAACACCGAAGCATCTGCTTCTGTTATTGGTGAACAGAGAGACGGCTTAAGAATTGCTGTTATGAAAATGCTTATTTGCCTAAAACTCCCAAGTCAACGATAGTTGATCTGTTCCTCTGATTAGAGGCCCAGCCATTTTACCTGTGCCACTATATGCGATATATATATGGCAAATCTAAAACTTTGTGAAGATATAGCTAAGTATTTTTATCACGTCATGATCAGAAATCCCGACAGCACACTTGCCAAATGTCAGTTGAATGCTCAGTCCGATTGTAGCCTACAAATGCATGTCAGAATGAGTTCCAAATTATGCTACCTATGGAAATTCCTGGTTATCCAAATAGTTCCAATATGTTTACTTATATTTTTTTAAAACCAGAACAATAAGACCAATATTATTTATTTATTGGATCACATGCTTTTTTCTCAAAGGGAATCAAAGACTTATCTGCAGACATAAAGGATATTATGTCAAATGTTGGATAATATTTGAACCAATTTAAATCAAAATGGATTCACACTTAACGACTTTTCCAACAAATGGCTATGCAATAAGATTTATTCTCGAAGGGTTCCCATGTTCTTTATTTTTGTTCCCTGTCTTTCGAAGAAAGCAGGGAACTATTAAAATGAATCTGTCCGTCCGTCCGTCTGTCTGCCTGACCATTTTCTGCTTAGGGTAGGCAGAGATAAACAATTTGATTAGCTAATGCTTTGGAACACAATAACTTTAGTTCTAATTAAGTGAGAGTGATGAAACTTGTTGTATAGTTTCATTACATCAATACCTTGCGGCTGTGGTTTCGATCCCTGGTGTGAGCGTATGTGGCATGGAGATAGGGGGAGGGGCGCATTCTCAACCTCGTGGGTTTCCTCCGGGCACTCCAGTTTCTTCTCACTGCTAAAGACCCCTACGCGCAAGCGAATTATTGAAATAAAATTAAAACCATATGTTAGTCCCGAAATTACCTAGTTTGTGTCGAGTGGACATTAAACCCCATTTCTCTCTCTCACCTTGTCCAGGTTTGATAATGAGCATCTTTGGGTAAGCAGTGCAATAAGCAATTTGATTGGTTGAGGCTTAGAAACTCTACAATTTTGATTCAAATTGAATGATATGGTGAAACTTTGTGTCTAGTTTCATTACATCATATACCTTAACAAACTTTGATGCTGAGTATTTTCTACTTAGGCAAAGTTGAGAATTAAATTTGATTGGTCGAGACTGTTCAAACTTGGTGAAGGTGTCTATTCGGTGAATGACTTGCCAGAGTTTGAAAATTGGATTGGTTGATGCTTTGGGATAAGATAACTTTGATTCTAACTGATGGAGAGAGAGAGAGAAATGGGGTTTAATGTCACTCCACACAAACTAGGTCAATTCGAGATTAGAATATGGTCTTAATTTTATTTCAATAATTCTTTTGCGCGAAGGGGTCTTTAGCAGTGGCAGGAAACTGGAGGACCTAGAGAAAACCCATGAGGTTGGACAGGTGACTCCACTCCTTGTCACTACAACCAGGGATCCAGAACCATGCCAGTTGACTCAATGACAGGCTTTTCTAACTGATGGAGAGTTATGAAACTTGGTGTATAGTTTCATCACATCAATACCTTGACTAAGTAAGCAGTGCAATAAGCAATTTGATTGATCGTGACTTTGGAGCTCAAAACTTTGATTCTAATTGAGTGATAGTGAAACTTCGTGTATAGTTTCATTACATCAATGATCAATATCTTAACGAAGTTGGATTCTTAGTATTTTCTGCTTAGGCATTGTAGAGACTTCAGTCTGATTGTTCGAGACTTTGGAACAAAATTATAACTTTCCTTCTGATTGAGGTAGCATATAAAAACATGGTGTAGGTGTCTATTAGGTGAATGCCTTAGCAGAGTTTGATCATCCGTATTTTCCACAGAGATAAGCACTTTGATTGGTTGAGATCAATAATTTTGTTCTAATTGGGCCGTGAGAGCGATGAAACTCAGAGCATAGATTCATCCATCTTCAATAGAAGGCTTGATCTCGCCTTAACTACATACATCTTATCAAGCCCTTCACGTAATACCCTGTATATTTCGCCACTAAGTTCGATTGTCACAAGCCCAGCTTGGGAACCTATCAGATTCATCGTGTCGTCGTGAATAACAAGACTCGTGCTTTATAGCTAAAATGCCTACATGTGACAATCGAGTTGCAAAGTTCAAAGATCGATCAATGTCACGGTTGCTGTTTTCCCACGAGTTTCTCAATTTAAAAAACCCTGTTTGTTTATAGTGTGTTTGGTGCCACAAACTCTGATTGGACAATGCTAATTAGTCACTTGTAAAAACAACTAGCGCAAAGTTCGGGGAATTGCTGAGTATTCAAGCAACGGAGAGATGTTGTATAACTTAAGGAACATGAGATTCATCAATACCTTGACTAAGTTCCATGATGAGAATTTTTGTCCCGCGCCTTTCGAAGAAAGTTGGGGGACTATTAAAATGGGTTCGTCCGTCTGTCTGTCTGTCTGTCCTTCTGCCTGTCTGTCCGTCTGTCCGTCACACTTTTTGGGACACCATAACTCTCTTCCTAATTGAGCTAGAATGTTCAAACTTGGTGTATGTGTTTATTAGGTCAATGCCTTGATGGAGTTCGAAGATGAGCATTTTCCGCTTAGGGTAAGCAGAGATAAGCAATTTGATTGGTTGATGCTTTGGGATACGATAACTTTAGTTCTAATTAAGTGAGATTGATGAAACTTGGTGTATAGTTTCATTACAGTAATACCTTGACTAAGTTCGATAATGAGCATTTTCTGCTCAGGGTAAGCAGAGCGATACGCAATTTGATTGGTCGAGACTTTGGAACACAATAACTCTCCTTCTAATTGAGTTAAAATGTTCACCCTTGGTGTATATGCTTATTAGGTCAATGCCTTGATGGAGTTCGAAGATGAGCATTTTCCGCTTAGGGTAAGCAGAGATAAGCAATTTGATTGGTTGATGCTTTGGGACACGATAACTTTAGTTCTAATTAAGTGAGAGTGATGAAACTTGGTGTATAGTTTCATTACAGTAATACCTTGACTAAGTTCAATAATGAGCATTTTCTGCTTAGGGTAAGCAGAGCGATACGCAATTTGATTGGTCGAGACTTTGGAACACAATAACTCTCCTTCTAATTGAGTTAAAATGTTCAAACTTGGTGTATATGCTTATTAGGTCAATGCCTTGATGGAGTTCGAAGATGAGCATTTTCCGCTTAGGGTAAGCAGAGATAAGCAATTTGATTGGTTGATGCTTTGGGACACGATAACTTTAGTTCTAATTAAGTGAGAGTGATGAAACTTGGTGTATAGTTTCATTACAGTAATACCTTGACTAAGATCGATAATGAGCATTTTCTGCTCAGGGTAAGCAGAGCGATAAGCAATTTGATTTGCCGAGACTTTGGAACACAATAACTCTCCTTCGAATTGAGTTAAAATGTTCAAAATCGGTGTGTATGCTTATTAGGTCAATGCCTTGATGGAGTTCGAAGATGAGCATTTTCTTCTTAGGGTAGGCAGAGATAAGCAATTTGATTGGTTGATACTTTGGGACAAGATAACTTAGGTTCATCTTGATTGATGATTTTTATGCCAATACAATGACTGCATTCTCATTCAGTAATGGATTTGACAGTAACAGTGTATAGAAACGATTGACTCGGACACGAGGGCCCTTTCCCTTGGCCAGAGGGGCCCTTTTGTCTGCCTTTAGGGTCCCCCTAACTAGGGTACATTTTCATTTTTCTCGTCGGTTTTAGCATTTTTCTTTATAAAACACTTTTGGATGACACTTCGTGTACAGTTTGATTGCTCGATATGTTTGAAAAAAATAAATGTGCGATTAATTGATATGTGTCATCTATTTATTTTGGGATTTCGGCGGGGGACATCAGCCTCACTGTTGGCTTGTTTGCTTAGGCTAAGGAGCAATACGCAATTTGATTGGTCAAGACTTTTAATTGAGGTAGAATGTTTAAACCTAATGTTCATTATGTGAATGTCATGACTGAGTTCAGTGATTAATATTTCCCGCTAAAGCAGTTTCATTTGTTGATGCTTTGGCATTAGATTACTTTGGGATTAGATTACTTTGATATTAATTGATAGAGAGAGATGAATCTTAGTGTATAGTTTCACAACCTGGCACATCAAAACCTTGATCGTGAACATTTTATGCGAAGTCTAAATACAGCTAATCAGTTTGATAGCTTAATTAATTAATATTTGTCATCTATATATTTTGGTATTTTGGCGGGAGACATCAGTCTCACTGTTGATTTGTTATTTTGATAGCTTAAAGATACATTATTGGAGAGCAAAAACTGACTTTTGTCGGTCTTCCTTTGCACCTCAGATGTCATAGAAATTATAAATTAGATCTTTATTTAAACAACAAGCCCACGGATGGCTTGGATTGGGCTCGGATTTAAACAGGATTTCGTTGATTGATTTAATCACAATGGCGTCGTGGGCGGAGTTTCTTCGTGACGTTGACGTCATCATACTTCTGGAAATTATTCATAAAAGACAGTGATGACAGCAGACAGATCATAATAAAAAAGTGAAGTTGTATAAAAAGACTTGGACATTTTATAGAGGGGGGAATATACAAAAGCATACGAATCCACAAAAGAATGTCAGCCAAAGGTGTTGACAAGCGACTATTCTCATTAGTATTAAAACTGACTGATGTCTGACGATAGCGGTACCGGTAATTAGCGGCTCATCACGCTGCCTTCCCTAATACACACTGTCGTTATTATACGCGCTTCTGTCACTCGCGTTTACAGTAAAATTATGGAAATTGATAAACATCGCAGCTAACATCACCCAGTTGAATTGCAACCCCATCGGATCACTGTTTTCTATTCGTTTGCTTAGGGAGTCACTTAGGCCTACCTGAAGTACAAAAGAGTATACGCAGGCAACGCAAGAAGTGGGCTATTTATTATAATTTATTTACATACAATACTGCCTCGTTGATTTGGTCCATTCCTTTCAACCTTTAAAATCCTGTCGCAGACTTTCTCTTCTTATCTCTACATTAAAAGTCTTAATTCTAATTTGTAGTAAATAATAAATGTAATACGAATTGAATTGCAGTCCCGTCTCGAACCGAATACGCTCACGATACCACAGTCATTGTAAACATTACTTGATAATCGAGACTATGTAGGTGGAGTTAACACCTGTCAATCAACGATCGGCCATAATCGGAAAAGAGTGTCAATGCAATTAACTTCCATTTCTAGTAAAAGATTATAGTGGTAATAACTTTGTTCAGAATGAAGTAATTTGACTGAAATTTTCAATATATTCTTGTTTCATCATCTATTTTTGAACTGTTATAGCAAGAATGGCTAACTCCTTATAAAAATCTCCCATAATGTATCTTTAAGATCAGTAGAAAGGAAAGGTATGTATTAATGTTTGTGATTAATTTGAATGTAGCCTGCAATAATTTATACCCACTAGTCCTACTTTTTTATTTACAGATTGTTTAAATATTAAAAGGAACTTAGCAGCAGGATTAAAACAAGGTGTTCCAAATCTGATTGTTTGTCCTCAAGGTCAGTATGTTTTGTTTTGATACTTGGGTTATTCCCAACTGCCCCAGAATAGTAGACTTCAACCGTATGTGTAAAATATTGATCACAACCGATTTTGATGAAACTTGACATTCATGTTTATAACCCAAAGATCTTGGTTCCTTTTGATAATTTGCGTCCATCGGATCGTAACTTCCTGAATTATGGCCCCTGATTGTCGTATATTGTCGTCGCCCCCGTCCGTCCGTCCGTCCGTCCGTCCGTCCGTCGGTCGGGCGTCCACAATTGCTTGTGGACGCTCTAGAGGTTTAAGTTAGTATCCGATTGACTTTAAATTTATACACAGTGTTTAAGGTCATGAGACGAAGAAGCCTATTGTTTTTCAGCGATTTCCGATAATAACTACCAGAGTTAATGCCCTTGATCACTTCAAAAAATCTTGTGGACGCTCTAGAGGCCAAAGTTAATATCCGATTGGCTTTAAATTTATACACAGTGTTTAAGGTCATAAGATGAAGAAGCCTACTGACACTCTAAAAGCCAAAGTTAATATCCGATTGACTTTAAATTTATACACAGTGTTTAAGGTCATAAGGCGAAGAATCCTATTGATTTTCAGTGATTTCCAATAATTAGTGCCAGAGTTATGGCCCTTGATCACTTCAAAAAATCTTGTGGACGCTCTAAAATCCAAAGTTAATATCCGATTGACTGTAAATTTATACACAGTGTTTAAGGTCATAAGACGAAGAAGTCTATGGATTTTCAGCGATTTCCGATAATTAGTGCCAGAGTTATGGCCCTTGATCACTTCAAAAAATCTTGTGGACGCTCTAAAAGCCAAAGTTAATATCCGATTGACTCTAAATTTATACACAGTGTTTAAGGTCATAAGACGAAGAAGCCTATTGATTGTCAGCGATTTCCGATAATTAGTGCCAGAGTTATGGCCCTTGATCACTTCAAAAAATCTTGTGGATGCTCTAGAGGCCAAAGTTGATATCCGATTGACTTCAAATTTATACACAGTGTTTAAGGTCATGAGACGAAGAATCCTATTGATTTTCAGCGATCTCTGATAATTATTGCCAGAGTTATGGCCCTTGATCACATCAAAAAATCCTGTGGACGCTCTAGAGGCCAAAGTTAATATCCGATTGACTTCAAATTTACACACATTGTTTAAGGTCATAAGACGAAGAAGCCTACTGATTTTCAGCGATTTCAAATAATTACTTTCAGAGTTATCTCCCTTGATCACTTCAAAAAACCTTGTGATGCTATAGATGCCAAACTTATCATCCGATTGACTTCAGATTGATACACAGAGTTTAAGGTGTTGAAACGAACAAGTATTTTGATTTTCAATGAATTTTGATAACTGAACAGCTAAATCCATGATGTTAAATGTTTCCTATACTAATTGTTAGTGTGGGGCAAAACTTCATAAAAAGCAAACAAATTCTAATGATTTTCAGATAATTACATAATGAGTTGTTACTCTTAATCAGATTTTAGTGTATTACAAATGTTTCATTACCAAAAAAAGTAAAAATATGCGACAACCCTTGTTGACTGCCCGGACGATTTAGCTGCTGTGGGCGTATGTTTCGTTGCCTGGCAACCTATCTTTTAGCTTGTGGTCCGGTCACAGTTATTATCCGATTTAAAAAAACATTTGATTATATCACCGTTACACTGTAATGAAAGTTGAGATCTAATTTCGTGAAAATCAAACAAAAAATGCTGAACAAAATGGTTGTCGCTTGTACGCGAACAGTGTAAAAGTATGGTATATCAAGGTTGTAGACAATTTTAATCCGATTTTGATGAAACTTGAAACGCATGTTTTTAACCTAAAGATCTTGGTTCCTTTTGATATTTGTGCATATCGAATTGTAACTTCATGAATTATGGCCCTTGATTCTCTATCCATCTCTTGAAAATGTGGGCATATCCTGCTTGGCAGCAGCTGGTTTGGCTTGTGGACCCTCTGGAGGTCACAATTATTATCTGATTTAAAAAAAAACGCTTGACTATATCACCGTTACACCATAGTGAAGTTTGAAGTTTGTGAAAATCGGACCAAAATTGCGGACGAAATGGCCGCCGCTTGTATGCGAATAGTGTAAAAATATGCTATATCAAGGTTGTGGACCCTATAGAGGTCACAATTTTAATTCGATTTTGATGAAACTTGAAATCCATGTTTATAATCTAAAGATCATGGTTCATTTCGATATTTGCGGATTCGGATTGTAACTTCCTGAATTATGGCCCCCGATTATACGAAAAATCGCCTTTATTAGCTTGTGGTCTCTCTCACTAGGAACCGGGTATTGTCCAGATTATACGAGAAAAGGAAAGAAACTAAGTTCACCGTCTAGAATCTAATACACATGGTTACAATTAATGTGGTTACGACTTATGTGGTTACAATTAATAGAAAAAAAGATTTTAAAAATATTCACTGATTCCACTTGATCATCATTTTATTATTTCTGTTATTCATATTCCATCAACAGGAAATTTTATTAAAATGGCTGAAGTATAAATGGACCCTGTGGAGGTCACAATTTTAATCCGATTTTGATGAAACTTGCAATGCATGTCTATAATACAAAGGTCTTGGTTCCTTTCGATATTTGCGCATATTGAATTGTAACTTCATGAATGATGGCCCTTGATTTTAGGAAAAATCACTTTCTTTTTAGCTTGTTCTCTATCCATCTC